>CM066327.1:65278294-66487044 GCA_033807775.1 Saussurea involucrata
CCCAACCTTAGATATTCCATACCTCCCGGTTCAAATCTCAAGCTCTAAACATTCTAAAATTGCTTACCAATATACCCAACTGGATACTCGGATCCGATCATTCCTACTATTAACTGTCAATTAACTCCTACGAGTTCTACTAGACTCCCAAAATTTACCTTACACGAATCGTCAAACCAGTAAATTTAAAATCACTCACGAAGGTCATTCCACCATAACCATTCATCACAATTACGCATCTCAGGGTTACTACTACCATCATCATAATTATTTTAAAATCGGCTACAAATCTCCGATTACACTAAAGGTGTTTGGCCTTAAGCCCAAAAGTCGACACCTAAATATACTACTTACCTCAAAGGTTACTGTGCATTTATGCTCTTAATTACAAAGGGCATCATTCCCTTAACCGATACTATTCGGCCTACAGTACCAACACACGTGGAATACCCAACCTTCAACCGTCTACTTATCCTCCACACTCGCTCTACGAAGCCTAGTTACACCGTATCAAGATACACATTAACGTCTACCTCCCAGGTACGTCTCAAGGCCTGGCACATCGGAACTACCTCCCGGGTAAGTGCCCAAGACTATATCCTCCCAATGCCTACTGGAAAGTCAAGGTCATAACACATGAATACCGGGGTCCCACCCCGAGATACCCAACCGACCATTACCAACGACTGACTAACGTGACCAAGAATCCAATGCAAAACAGTCTACCAGCAACATGCCTATCCCGGAATGACTCACTCACCCAAACCTGCAAATACTCAACGTGCAATAAATGCAAAACTGTGCAACAAAAGAACCCATCAACAAGACTCCACATCGAGCCATTAAAACCGTGCAATTGACCCATGACTATCTCAAAGTCAAAACCGAGCAAAATGCTCCACGCTTGCTAGACCCATAAGTCGGTCAAAAAACGCGTTTAAATAAAGTTTAAGCAAGCAATACTCTAAAATCAACTTTAGCCCCAAACTCAACACGGGTTAAACAAAAGAGTTTTCCAAAAGGACTCACACCCTTAAAATTCTCAAAATGACACATAACACTTAAAAGCGCATTTCCCAAATGGTCACATAAACAAATAAGATATGCACCTCGTGAAATTAAACTCACACGACTCAACACGCCGTTAAACAAAACTTATTTTAACGAAATCATTCGAAAAGCTTTATACAGACATCGTGGAATGTAACTTTCCGCCTCAACTCTAACATATGTGGAGGAGTTCCAATGTTAAAGTCACAAGCCGTAGTCACTTGCCCGACATTTTAAACACCACAAAACACGGATATCATCTTACCCGGAAGAACCGTTGGAAAAATAAAGAAATGAGACGAATTTTAACAAAATTTGCACCCCCGTAATAAAACTATTTCATACATTTTCAAAACCATATTTCAAAATCTTGTGTGTGTGCTGAACACTTCCCAAAATTCCAAAACACCATCATTAAAATGATTTGAAACACAAGAATTTGTTAATGCAATCTATTTCAAAATCAAACTTTGTGCATGACTTAATCGGCATTCTACGCCTCGACTCCTACTCCTCCAAATCTCTCCGGTCCACTAACATCATCCGGACATTTAAACCTCTTAGGAAAGTTGGGAAAATACATCAAATAATCCCTACGATTTTTCCTCAAATCAAAGTCGGCTCTATAAGCCTATGATTCTAGCACAATCATCCATCTTGGCCCGAAACAAACATCATCCTCATCGTCACTCCAAGTGACTAATACTAGAATCGTCCTTTTATTCCAACGACTACTAATTTATAACCTTCGACACTACCCAACGATCATCCCATCAAAGCAAAACAAGTACACACCTGTACTAGTAGGTTTGCCATAGTTGTTCCTCCTTGTGATGGCTATACTGGGTAGATATTACAACGAGTTATTAGCACATAATAACTCACACTAACAACGCTCACGCTCAACTCCTTGGATTCCTCGTGACTTTCTCCGACTCGAGCATTGATCCTGTGTTTCCGATAGTAGGAGCTCTACTACTACCTTCCACACCTATCATCACTCGTTCCGAGTTCCATCCGATGGGCCCAAGTAGTTTCTCGCCGATAACTACACACATATGCCCGCACCGGCATATGTACACACTCTTCCTAGCTCCCTAGGAATAATCATAATACCCCACTACCCTTGCTAGGGCGGAACCCCCACTAACCCTGACGAGTCGCCTCGTAAGCGCACAGTCGTATACAGTGGAAACCAGATAGACATTCGAATATAAGATTCTATCCTACAACGGTTGGACTCAAACAAGAGCTGCGCAATAGAACTAAATCCAACATTCTAAGGCTATTCGGTTCCTACCGCATACAACCTATAGTGCATTCGCTTAATAACCTATCAAAGTTAGCATAAGTTCCTAATAGCAAGTAACAACCATACAATACAGTGTATTAAGCACCAAGCAATCTAGCATACATACTCCTATGTTCTAGAAAGCAATTTTGCATACATACTCATATGTAAACGCTATTCCCAGCTCACTAGGAATTTCATCTCATCCCACTACCCTTGCTACCACGGAATCCCCATTAGCCATAACGAGTTGCCTCGCGAATACCCAGTTGCATGCAGCGTGAATCAAATAGACATTCGAATACAAAATTCTATCCTAGAACGGTTGGACTCAAACAAGAGCTGCGCAATAGAACTAAATCAAATATTCTAAGGCTATATGATTCTTACTGCATACAACCTATAGGGCCTCCATTTAACAACCTACTATGACTAGCATTGATTCCTACTAGCAAGCAATCATCATACAGCATAGTGTCAACAACAGGCAATCTAGCATGCATACCCTATGATCTAGAAAGCAATACAACACTAAGTAATGTACCTTTTCCCTTTGGCTCCGGCTGACTGTACACACTGCGCCCTCGATCACCGTTCCTTAAACGGATTTTTCCTTCTTTTTATTTCCCAAAAACTTTAAAGAAAATTTTATAGCCGCAAACTTGAGATCAAACACACCGAAATGCGTTTGATTCACTCAAGCCGTGCTCTGATACCAAGTTGTAACGTCCCAAAAATTACAAGAAATTTAAAATTTTTAAAGTAACATTTCATTAATAAAACTCATTTAATAATTCAATCATTTCATTTGCAAACTCATAATTAATATTCTCACGAACAATAAACAGCGGAATAAATGTCTAAAATTAAAATCATAAAAGTAATCAACTCTTCCCACGCGCCAGTGTGTACTCGTCACGCCTTGGAGCCACTCGCACCTGAAACCACAATTTTATTGGGAAAGGGTAAGCACGAAGCTTAGTGAATTCAGACACCATAAATAACACAGTTATTCCCACACCACCTCTAAACAGATAATTGCACATAAACAGCATACAAGTCTACGAACAAATCATAAACATGCATACCTACACCATCCCACCCAAAGGCATAAGCTGGTCCACCCGACCACACAATAACCGTGCAAGCATTACCCGGCTCCCCCGGGTTCCTACGCCACCCGCGTATATAAACCTCGGCCCCGCCGAATCACTACGCCACCCGCGTATATAAACCTCGGCCCCGCCGAGTCACTACGCCACCCGCGTATATAAACCTCGGCCCCGCCGAATCACTACGCCACCCGCGTATATAAACCTCGGCCCCGCCGAGTCACTACGCCACCCGCGTATATAAACCTCGGCCCCACCGAACTCCTACGCCACCCGCGTAGTCATAACAATAAAGGTCCGACTAGACGCCCCACTATTTAGTCCCGGATCACAAACAATTAAAACTACCACACACGTACAAATCGTAATGTAAAAAAGTAACCGACATTAGTTATAGTGAGAGAACTCACCTTGTAAGCGCGCCTAGCTCACAAACAATTAAAACTACCACACACGTACAAATCGTAATGTAAAAAAGTAACCGACATTAGTTATAGTGAGAGAACTCACCTCGTAAGCGCGCCTAGCTCACAAACAATAATTCAAGCTTCACAAATCCAAGATCACTTCCCAACACCTAAACAGTCGTTAAAATGTATTAACACGAGACCCGGACCCTAAAACACGACGCACCCTTAAATCGTCACTAAAACGACTTTTCGGTCTAACCAAACAGGTCTGTTCGGGACCTGTTCCGAATCCATAAACCCAGAAAATCCTCAATTAAATTACATAACCAGAAAGTGCTCTGAGTTAGGGTTCCAAGGACATATTATACACCTCCTAACGATTTTCCTACAATTTACTATGAATTTTCTAAAAACAGGACACGAATCTGTCACGTGCAGACCGTCTGTGAAAACAGCCAATTTACGTCTAGTTAGAGGCCGAACCAGACTTCCGCTAAAACACGAAAAGTGTGCCCGGCACATAATGTGAACCGTGGGCACCGGATTCGCCTTAATCTGAGCTACGACGGAAAGGTTATGGCCGACGCAAAATAGGGACAGAAAGGCGTTTTCACATAAAATGACGATTTTGAAACGATTATTGTTTTCGCGATCGGGTTACGGTTTAGCTATTTTAGGTTCGGTCTAGGTGGTCACGGCTGGGCTACTACCATCACCACCCACTGCCACCTCCGGCAGCGGTAGACGGCGGCGGCGGCCACCGGCGGTGGTGGTGGTTTCGAGGTGGTCCGACGACGGCGGAAAAGAAGGCAAGAAGAAGAAGAATCTTTACCTCTCGAAGACAACGTAACCGCACACTCGACGAGCTCCTGTCTCCTTTCTCTTCCGATCGAAGGCTCCCACTCTTCTCTCTCGCTAACCTCGCTCTCGCCGGCAGGAAAACACGCCGGCTATGGCTGCTGTTGGGTGGTCGACGGTGGCAGCCAAGCAAAGAAGAAGAAGCCTCACGATGGGGGGGGGGTCTCACGGCGCAACAATGAAAGCAAGGAGTAGGGTTTTTGGTTTAGCTAATCCTATTCTTTCTTTTCTTGTGAATCACGATGACAACAATCAAAAACAATATGGGTTTCGGTTCTACTTGCATGGGCCGAAACCCAAGGTGTTTTTTTGTCCCTTGACACAAAAGGTCCCTCAACTTAAACCTTCTCGCAACTAGCCAAAATTCCGACATTTTTAACGATTAGGTCCAACTCGACTAACCCCGTTAACGGAAACCACATTAAATCAAACTTAAAAGAAAAGAATTGATAAAAGAAATTACATACCGGGATACGGGCTTTACAATGGAGAAGGATGGAGGCTGCACGATTTTGATTAGGGTTATGTTTAGATAAGGTGTAAAAAAGGGCAAAATGGTAATCTAGATTTTAGTCCCAAGTTGTTCCACTTATTTTGGTGGAACAAAAAATTCTAAGTTTTGTCCCATCAAATTAGGTTTTTGTCCCATGTTGTCCCATCTGTTTTTTGTTCCATGGCTTACCAAACATGGGACTAATTTTTTTGTCACATCCCGTCCCATCCAGTCTGCAAACCAAACGCACCCCAAGAAATGTTTGTCTTATCTATCTTGCACAACTCCGTACAATTTGTCAGAGGGAACATACATTTGTCCAGAATCGTACAACCACTCTGCCACTACACTGTTCACCATGCGGCCCAAAGCATGTCTCGCAAAAAGTCAGAAAGCATGCCCCAACCAAATGATGACATGTGTAAAATTCTCCTGCCATGCATTAAATGCATGGGGTATAAATAGGAGGAATACCCCTTCAGTTTGAAGGTGGTCTCTCCCTGTCTACTTAGTGCCTTAGAAAATATCTTCATTTTCTAAGATTTTCTTTTTCTCGTTTTCAGATGTGGGTTCATCTGCCAAATCATGAGTGTCTGCAGGCAGACCCTTTCCTTTTCTGACTAGGCTTTTGTTTCTTTCCTTTTCTCTCTTGTATTTTTCTTTGTATCTTTCAGCCCGGTCAGAATTTACAGAAGAGAGAGATTGGCCGAATTTTTGGGAAGGGGGGAGATTGATAGAATCATATTTGGATCTTCCCGATTTTGAGGAAAATCGACCTGAGGAAGAAGTTATGGGTCTTTCACAGTGTTTACTTCTGCACTCAGAGGCAAAGTGACCCCTTTTACCACAGTTAAAACATTCCTCGTTAGTTTTGTCCGAAGAGAAGTGTTTGGAGAGAGAAGAGAAGGATTTTCGACTAAACTTAAATATTCCAGAAGAGAAGCGAGATTTGGATTTAGAATACCCATCCAACATGGCCATTCCATCTGATAATTTGTCAACTGAAGTTTCCTTACATTCATCCTCAGCATCACTAAGATATGCCTTTGAATGCTCATTGGGATCTTCTTGACTATCATAGTCAGAGTCAGATGGGTAGGTGATTCTTGGAATACACATAGTTCTTTTGGAAGAGTCACTTAAGAGAGATAGAGAAGAGCTCTTTATATCTATGATGACAGACTTCCTTTGCAGCTTAGTCTGCTCATAGTTAAACAGAGTTCCATAAAGAGCAGTGAGAGGCATATGATCAAGATCCTTGGTTGTCTTTATACAAGTACAAATGTTTTCCCAAAAATCAGGAAGACAGTCCATAAACTTGCACATGACTTGCTCATCGTCATACACTCTACCTAACAACTTTAAGTCATTAAGAAGACTGTTTGGAGAGAGATTCTCCTTTTTCATAAGTAAAAAGTTCATATCTTCTAACAAGAGCAATCTTTCTGCTCTTTTTAACTTCATTTGTACCTTCGTACAGAACACACAGAGTGGACCACATCTCTTTGGCAGTAGAGAAATTTACCATAGAGTGGTACACTTTAGGGTGTGCATCGGTCGGGTCGGGTCGGGGCCCAAATCCCAAAACCCGGTCGAATATCGGGTGAGGGTTGGATACCCCGAAATCCGACCGAATAATGGCAAAACCCGAAAATTTCGGATATTTCGGGTTTCGGGTCGGGTCGGGTATAATGAGTCTAAAATACCAGTTGTATCCCATTTATCTCTCTAATGAGTCTAATCTATAGAGTCTAATCTGCCAGTTGTATCCCATTTCCCAACTTCCTTTACTCTCTCTCACTCTCTCTCAGAAAAGAAAAAGAAAAGGAGAGTCTCGCTTAGCTATCTATAGCCTTCCTTCCAAAATGCTATATATAGTAGTATAGTCTCTCTTAGCTATCAATAAAGTGAAGAAAACAACCAGAAAAGTCAGAGAAACTGTGGAGAAGACGAGAAGGGTGGGTGGCTGGAAGGAGCAAAGGGCGAGTGGCCGGAGGGAGCAAAGATGATCGATAGTTTGTATCAGGCTTCAATAAGACCCAACAAGCAGTGAGATGCTTCTCCTTCGTCAGTGACCTTTGTGAAATCGACAGTGAGATGCTTCTCCTTCCTTCGTCAATCGACAGTGAGAGCCTGAGAGGCTTCTCCTTCCTTCGTCTCGTTCGAACCGTGGAACACTGGAATGGGATTTTTGGAATGGGATTTAGGTCTGAAGTGAAAAGCGACGATAGATAAGTTTGAAATTGAAACTGAGGTCAAAAATGGTTAAATCAATTTGTATTTTATATTTATAAAATTAAAAAAAAATTAACAAATTCGGGTTTCGGATGGGTTCGGGGTTGGATTTTGGCAACCCAACCCGATCCGTGGAAACCGAGAAACAATTTCGGGGTCGGGTATGTCGGGTTGTCGGTTTAGTGTTTTTCGGCTAACTCGGGTTTCGAGTTTGTCGGGTTTTTCTCACCCCTAGTACACTTCATCAGGAAGAGAGAGAAAGAGAGCAATGATGGCTCTGACTTTGGAATCTAAAGACACAAGACGTTTTTCTTCATCAGTATATTTCTTGGTATTCTTAAGGATGTAACGACTAGGGCTGTAAACGAACCGAACGTTCATCGAACCGTTCGTGAACCGTTCGGCGGGAAGTTCGTTTATGTTCGTTTATTTAATAAACGAACGAACATGAACACGTTTTTTCGTTCGTTTAGTTAAATGAACGAACATGAACAAAGGTCTCGTTCGTTCATTTACGTTCGTGAACGTTCATTTATTTATGTCCGTTTACGTTCGTTTAGTATTGTTCGTTTATGTTCGTTTAGTTCAAATCCGTTTAGTGATGATAAAAATATTAAGCTAACAGCTAAATATTTGTAAAATTATAAATTTATTAGTAATTAATGATAAAGATAATAATTAATAGAGATTTAGTATATTAAAAAAACATTAATATAATTAAATTAAAACTAATATATATATATATATATATAACCTGAGAGTAGGAGAGGATTTGGGTGAGTTGTAGAACCCATCCCACATCGGTGGTGACAACAAAAAGAAGCTCCATCTCTAGTATATATATATATATATATATATATATATATATATATATATATATGACCCCTCACCCTATAAACCCTCTATTACTTGGTCTCATAGTGGATTGAGTCCTTCAGCTTTAGTCTTATAAAATGAGACAAATGGCTTGAGCCTAGTTTAAGAGTTTGATTGGAGCACCCTTAAAAAATTGGGAGCACCTTGTTTCTGTCTGAGTTTGTTCGTTTGATTATTTTTCATTTGTGTTTGTTTGATTATATACGAACACGAACAACCCAATATTTTAAACGAACACGAACATCAAAAATTTTGTTCGTTTAATGTTCGTTTAAGTTCGTTTATGTGTGTTCGTTTATGTTTGTTCGTTTATGTTCGTTTAACACTTAAACGAATGAACATAAACGAACACGAACAAACCTATTTTTAAATGAACGAACACGAACACCAAAATGTTTGTTCGTTTATTGTTCGTGTTCGTTCGTTTGTTCGGTTAAGTTAAACGAACGAACATGAACAAGCCCTTGTTCGTGTTCGTTCGTTTGTTCGGTTAAGTTAAACGAACGAACATGAACAAGCCCTTGTTCGTGTTCGTTCGGTTCGTTTACAGCCCTAGTAACGACCAGTGGCAACAAATTATTCTTCATCAGATGAATCATCTTGAGTTTTACTTTCTTTGGGATTCTTAAGGATGTAACGACCAGTGGCAACAAAATTTTCTTCATCGGATGAATCATCATAATCATCTTGAGTTTTACTTTCTTTGCCGGATTTTTGAGTTTCATAGCGAGCCCAAACTCTAGGGACAATAGGTCCCTCACTGAGAATAGTTGGATATCTGCTATCCACTCCTTCCATGAAAAGCATCATTCTGCTTTTCCACAAAGAGAAGTTGTTTGAGTTAAACTTAGGAGGTTTAGCAATAGAGCCATTTTCAGAAAAAGTGTTTTGAAAAGAAACTTCATTGTTTGAGGAGGAAGCAACCATTGCAGATCAAGTTTATCGAGATTAAACTTTCCTGCTCTGATACCACTTGTTAGTCCCAGATGGCTAATAAGAACAAAAACAGGTATTGTAGAGGGGGTGGGGGGGGGGGGGGTTGAATACAATACAATTTTTTTTTACTTAATTTAATTCTTTATTGATTTATAAAATCAAGAATTACACATAGAACACTTAGATTGTTGCAGAAAGAATAGATGAAATCTATTCTAACAATCTTCACAAAGTAAAACTGAAAACTACACAACTTCTAAAAAACACAAAGATTAAAAGCTATTTAGTTCAATGGAGGAGAAAAAGGAGAACGTCTTGAGCACTGAGAAATCTTCAAGAGGAGTGGTTTGCATGGAGAAGTCTCCATCTTTAAATAATACCATGAGCATTTAATGCATGAGACACTTGTCACTTTGTCATTTGAGGGTTAGGTTTGACTCTCAAAAGTTGAAGTGTCTTTTCCTATTTTTCATGGTACTGAAAAACTTTGATGGTGACAAAATATCTAAGAATGGAAAAAGGATAGATGAACCTTTTTTCCTCACACCAGATATTACCTCTTTCATGAAAATCTTCTTAGCAAGGAGACAAGGGAGGATCCTCCTATTTTGAGGATCCCACCGATTTGTCATGGAGAAATCGGTGAGATAGCTTAGTTTAAGTTGAGAAGTTCATCTTCAATCCGCAATGGTATATTTACTTCTTCTTGATTTCGGCTGATCTTTGACTTCACCGAACTTTGAAAACATGACTAAGCTATTACAAAGAACCTAAAATTTATCTAAGTATAAAAGATGTTTTTCAAAGAATGTAAGGAGATCAGGAGGTCATCTTTAAATCTTTGATGACCCAACAACCTTATACAAACGAGAGCAACAAAAACCGTGGATGTCAAAGTGATTTTAAAAACCGTACATAAACAAAACTATGTTAAAAAGCGTAGGTAATGGAACTTTGATAAAAACGAGATTAACAACTACAAACGTAATTATAGCAAGAGATTTTGATGAGAAACGTAATATATTATAACAAGAGATCAAACCCGAGTGTTACGGAACCACAAGGGTGTGAATCGTGAGCCATGCTCGGATGGAATCGTGAGCTTGCGGCTCACTACTTAATCGCCGATCTTAAACTACACAAGGGAGGATAGTAGTATTCCACTCCTCTTCCTTACTTACCTACTTATTTGGCTACCATTACATACATATTTATAGAAGTATTTTGCCTTGGGGCCCAAGATCACAAAATGGGGGCCAAGATTAAAACAAGAAAAAGCCCAAAACAATTGTTTAATTGTTTGGCCCAAGACACAAGAGTTCGGCCCATAGCATCCATACATTCGGCCCACAACAAAAACGAGAGAAGGAAGCGATTATCGGCCAAAAAATTTAGAGTCTTTCGGTTTTAATCTGCAACATGCAATTCGCTTCTATTCCAATGCATTTCAACTAATGTAGACTCCAAAAACGGCCCTTTCTTCCAATCCTGTAATAAGACAAAGTTTAAATGAGATTTTGCTATAATTATATAAAAATGAGCTAAATTAACACTTGAAAACATCGGTCATTTATTTACTCAAATAAGCACTAAAACTTATCAAAAAGACTCAATGGGAGAAATTAAATTAGTTTAAGATTAAGATAAAAGACTATAAATAGGGTTATAAAAATAACCCTATCAATGATATATCTTGATTAATAATAGATAAGGTTAGTTTATTCAAGAGATGATATGCATACTTAAGGAATTTAAAAAGGCATTGTGTCTCTTAATATTACGGTTCAGTTTCAGGTTTTTTCGAGAAAATCCAGCTACCGAATACCAAATCCAGATTTTGTCGAATACTTGGAACCGATGTAATAACCGAGATTTCCATCTAGTCAATAAATTGGGAATTTTGGAAGAAATTAGAAGATTGGAAAGTTGTGTGGTCCAAGTGTAAGAATTTAAAGTTTGGTGTATTTAGAAAAGGGTATTTAAAGGATGAAAACCCTAATTATTTCATTTTAACTCTTCCCAGTGTGTGTTTATGTGTGTGTGTGCGGCTAAGGAAGAAGGCAAGAAAGGGTGGTGTCAAATTGAAGAAGAGGAGGTGACGATTTGCAGCTGGGTTTTTGGGAAAAGCTCCAGATTCATTCAGGTAATACCAATCCTATTTCTCCTTAAGTTTGTGTGAGTATTGTGAGAAGTGGAGAAGAAACTTAGATTTTTGTGGGTTTATTGTGTTCCTCATTAAATCTGATTAAGAGATGTGGTAGAGTGGGTTAATGTGTAACAATCGACCCTTATTGTTAATCTGGAGGTGTTGAGAGGATTAGGACAAGAGTGATTTAAGTTTCTGCGTTTTATGGTTTTCTCGTCACGTCCGGAAACCTCCATAATAGGGTAGTGTTCGGACGATTGGTAGTGTCCGGATGATAGTCGTGACCGGGTAGAATGTCCGGACTGTTTGGTTGTCCGGGTAGTGTGTTCGGACTGTTTGGTTGTCCGGGTAGTGTGTCCGGACTGTTTGGTTGTCCGGGTAGTGCGTTCGGACTGTTTGGTGTCCGGGTAGTGTGTCCGGACTGTTTGAGTTGTCCGGGTAGTTTTAACTATCCGGATACAGTGTCCGGAAAGTGTGGTATGACATAATAGTGCAGACTGTTAGTTCGAGGGGCAATATGTGTGAGTGTGTATTTCCATCAAGTGGCTTATCGTGGTAGTATGTACCTTATAGGTATGGTTGGAGGGAGAGCTCTTCTAGTAAGAGGACTAAGCGGGACGACAGGTGAGTTTTCTGATCTTAAAACCCTTTTCAAATGTGGAATTTTATGCATGTTTACATTGGTAAATGCTCGTACTATTCTTCTTAACCTTGCATGGAAAGTGTGATTTAATTGAGTGGATACGAACTGCTTTTATTTCAAAGCGAATAGTAAGTGTGTGACAATATGTGTGATTTAAATGTGTGTGACCATGCTTTGGCCTTAGTGTGAAATGGGAGTGTGTCCCATATGGGTTGATATATGAATCCTTATGCATAATTAATGGTAAGTGTTCATATTATCATTTACTCATGAATGAAAAGTGTGATCTAGTCGTGTGGACCTAAACGACTTCGTGTGGACGAGCTATGACATTTGTGTGAGATGGGGGTGTGTCCCATATGGTGTGATATATGAATGTGTTTCATATATGGGCGGTGTGTGCCCCTTTTACGCTGTCACGGTGTGTGTGACCATAGCGTGTACTAGTAGCTCGTCATAGTGTGCTGATCATAGTGTGTTGATCATAGTGTGCTGGTCATAGTGTGTTAGTCATAGTGTGCTGATCATAGCGTGCTGGTCATAGTGTGCTGATCATAGTGTGCTGATCATTATGTGTGCTCTTATCAAGTTTTGTACAATCATTTCCTACTGAAAGTTTTTCCATAAACTGTTTTATTGTGGCGTGGCTTTGAGGGAACTCACTAGACCTCATGGTCTAACCCTCGCTTTTCAAAACTAAAACCTTTTCAGGTAAGCAGGTAGTTGAAAGCTTGTTTAGAAGTTGGCAAGGCGTGAGACGGAAGTTGCGAGTAGAAGGATTAGAGAGCCTTCCTTTTACCTTGTTGTTACGATCTCAGCTGTAGATAGGGTTATTTCCGCAAACCCAGTTTGTAATTTGTTTAATGTATTACATTGAGCCGATTTTGGCATTTTAACTTAAAAATATAGCTTTTGGGCATGATAGTTTGGATCGGGTTGTTACAGTTGGTATCAGAGCCCTAGTTTAAGGGATTTAGGTGACCAGATGGGCCTAAACTTAAACTGTGGGGTAGGAGGACACAACTGAGATATAAGAAGCCTTTAGGGAATACCTTAACCAATGAGAATTTAGGACGATGGTAGTGAGGACTCTCATGTAAGGTAAATTCAAATCACATCTGGCCAATGTCATTATGAATTTACAGGTGCATGGGTGTGCTTGCTTACCGTTGATCTGATTTTGGTAGTATGTGGAGTGTGGTGGATTGAGTGTGGGAATAACAGTAGTGTGTGGAGTGTTGTGATTAGTGTGTAAAGTTTAACCTTGTCATTATGACAACGGTTTAGTGTGTTGTGCAGATTATTCTTGGTGTGATTGATGATACTTTCTAGAAGAAGCATTGTTTGAATGTTCGGTGTGAGTGTCTGTGTGAAGTAGAACCTTTAGGGTTCTTAAGGAAAATAATTGATTTGAGGTGAGCTCCTAATCTCTGATGAGTTTTCTGGGAGTTCCCGAGATCGGTGAATTGAGATCTTGAGAGTTTCAGCTCGAGGATCGGATGATAGAGATGTGCTTCCTTACTCTCTAGTTAGTGGAAGAGTGACAAGGGTGGTTGAGAGATGTTAGATGTATGGATTGGTAATACTAGAATTAGTAAACCTATTTGGGGTCTAAGTGAAGCCGTATATTTTACTAATTAGTGGTCAGGTGGTAACTGTGAGGTTGGAGCATCCAAGTGTGTGGGGAAGTACCAGTATCGAAGGTTGTTTCAAATGTAAGGAACCTGATGGTTTGGTTAGGAATAGGGTATCGGCATTGATGTGCTGTAACTGCAAACGGTTGACCTTGCTCGAGCGAATAGCCTTCAATGTAAAGTGAGTCATGCATTGTGTTTTCAAAACAAGTTACGTAAGTCCTTCGTGTTAGAATGTGTGAGTGTGTACGCGTACCTGGTAAACTTCTGATTTTGAAAATGAGTTGGCATGTGCAAGTTTATGCTTGAAGGAAAAGATAGATTTATTTACGCGGTGTGATAAATTTCGAATTTAGAGAAATAATGAAATATTTCACTTCTTTATGAGTGAGTTAAATTTTGTTGTATAAATCATAACAACAGTTGATCGTATGGTTTGATGGGTGAAAACGATGTGAACATGCTTTTGACATGTCAGCGAGTGTGAGAGTCAGTTGACCATCCCAGCGTGAACGGTTTTGCTGTATTTAAAATTTTGCACAAAGAGAGTTTCAATCTGTATACCTTCAATAGACGGACCAGGTTGCGGGATATCATGGATTACGTGTGAGCGATCCTTGAAACCAGTGTGTGTGTGGTTGTTCTTTATGGGAGTGTCGTGTCTTGCATGTCAAACCTTTTTGTGAAATATTTTGAGTAAGTAAAACGATTTGAATCATTGTGTTGTCATGCATGGAGGCTATGAGCTCGCTAAGCGGTAAGAGATATTGCACTTAATAATGTGCAAAGTTCCGAGGGTGGGAAATGCGGTTGAGACGTCGATGGTCGTTTGTGGCCCTAGAGTTACCGTTTAGAGAGGGTGGCGTCTAACTGTAGTCTCAGTCCTTGACTTTAGTTATGCTTGTGTGATGGTGGTCTTTTCTTTTGTTTGGTAAGTTGACGTGTAGCTGACGGCGGGGAAAGTGTCCCGGGTGAATACGAAGCAGGCAAAATACTTCGAATGGTAGCATTGTGGTACGTAGTTGAAGCAGTATCGGCGCGTAGCCGGAGTTGAGGAGGACTTGTATTTAGACTAATTGTCAGGCATTGATGTTGAAGTTAACGTCGGGTGTGGAGTCATTGTCGGGAGATTTGAAATTGAAAGGTTAACCCTGGTGTGATTATTTAGTCAGGTGTGTGCGTGGAGATAAGAGGTCGGTTGAGAAGGTGTGAACCTGTCAAGAGGGTGGACCGCCTTTTGTGAGTATTTTGAAGGTGGACAATTGATAGTTGGATAGGTGATTCTTCCTAAGTGATTGATATGTCGTTTACAAATGAAGTAGTTAGCACAACTCATGTGAGACACGTGGATTATGTTGGTTAGCAAGGGAGCGTTCTATCGTTTGATTTTTGAGCGTGTCTTGAGTGTATTCCGAAGAGTCAGTTAGGGGTAAAGACTCAGTCGAGTGGAGTAGACGGTCATATTTTGTGGTTCACCTAGTGGGAGAAAGGAGTTGTCTAAATCAAAGCTTGGTGATACCTGTTTGATAATTGTTGTAACACCCTAAAATTCAGGGCCAATTTAAACCTCAAAATATACATGTTATGATCATCAAAATATCAGACTTTTATAAACCGAAGGGTCATAAGTAAATTTCTATATATACACAAAGTCGTCTAACTTAAATAGTTTGATCAATCTAATTATACATCACAATAAGATCAACTAGATTATCTAAGGCTCGTCCCAAAAGTCCTCAAAAGAATATCTTGATCCTTCGTTATCGCCGAGTCTGATTCCTTTCAACTGAAATCTCACTTCCCAAACTATATCCCAGAGCCAGTACCTGGTAAGACAGTTTAATTTGAAACATTAGGCTTTCGCCTAGTGAGATTATCCAAATCAAATTAAAATTAATCAACAAAAATATTAACAGATATACCAAACCTGTTATCAACAATCTTACCATACCAAGCTCTTATCGACCAATGGAATCCACTTATTCCCTTACTCATGACTAATTCATCTAGTCATCATACTATCAACGAGAATTACTATAAATCCTACCGGACTTATAAATAACTCTAACTCCCAGAAATTACAGTTTCCAAACCTGCTTCTTTCTGAATTAGGATGTCAAATCCTCAACAATAAAGATATCTCATCTTTCGCTTGAAATGGGAATTACAACTCCGAGTCTGCCATTCCTCATTTCATCTCCTCCCCATCTTGAATCACTGGTCTCAAATGAGATTTCCTTTTTATCGCGATCAACAACCACCAGAGACCCTCACAGATGATTCAAGATTCACTCCAACAACTAGAATTACATCCTAACGGTCCCCAGCTAGTAAACGGTTCTCATTATACCGTACTATATGCCCACTAGACCAGATGTAGATTTCTAGCCAACGCCACACAATAACTGTGTATCATCACTCATTCTATTGTATACTAAAGCTATACAATTCAACATATATTCTATATCTCTATGTACAGAATATTAATTTCAACGATTATCCCTACTTTGCCATTTAGCATCGGGGATCAACATCTCAATATTTAACTACAGCTCCGGACCCATAAATAAGTCCTTACAATTTAACATAGCATGGTTTTTACATCAACAACAGAGTTATAAACATATAACAAATAGCATTTACATATCAGATTGTATGTCACATAACAGCCTCAAAGTACTACTGAAAGTCAACAACTTTTCGCAAGCTACTGTAGCGAAAACTACACTTTTCGCAAGCCAAAGCTGCGAAAACTTCCACTTTTCGCAACCCACTATTGCGAAAACCTCACTTCTCGCAACCCTCTATTGCGAAAACCTCAGAACTCGCAACCCTTGGTTGCGAAAACCTCACTTTTCGTAACCCACTGTTGCAAAAAGTCACTGTTCATCGTCTTCTCTACAGATTCAGTTCTTTATTTAACTCAATAGGCTTACCAGTTTCATAATTAAACCACACCACTGAGATTATATGCAAGTATAACATATCTCTAATCACTTTTAATTGCTTAATTTCAATAAGAATGAATAACTCACCTGGGTATTCTTGAACACAGTGTTCTTCCAAAATCAAAGGCTTAATCAACAGCTTAATCAAATCTGGACAGAATACTATAATTAAAATCTGTGGAGATGAATGATACTAACAGAGAAATTAAATTCTTACCACAAAAATCACCAAACGATTTCCTTTCTCAAAAATCTATCTCTCTCTCTGCTTCGTTCTATCTCCCTCTCGCCATTCCTCTGATTTTCTTTTCTTTTTCTTTTAGAAAACCAACCACAGAAAATCAGTATTATCAAATACTGATTTACTCCTAAGGTGACACCTCACATAAAGCATGAGTCATTAACCCATTTTCCAATTTATACCTCAAACTTCCAAATAATTGCCAATCAACCCTCCAAGTTAATTTTCTCCTAACTAAATTGTACCAAAATACAATTTATATCATATTAATTTACAATGGAAATTTCGGGGTGTTACAATACTCCCCAACTTAAAAGGATTTCGTCCCCGAAATCACTCTAAGGCAAACAATCGAGGGTATCGTTTCATCATTTCTTCCTCCGACTCTAAAACCACATTAACAATTCAAAGATATAATACCATAATACCTATAATCAATCTCTTAGATTGTAATTTATCAAAATATTTCTCTAAGATCGATTCTCGCTCCTTCACATAACAACTTTTCTCATCGATTATGCTTCAATAACTATGACAATCCATCATTGCATCCATGACTTACACGTTTCTTTGATACAAAATGCTATCACCTTCTCACATTACTATCGCACCACACAAACACGCTGCAACCAAGCACTAAGGGGTTGTATATCAAAAGGTGATAACTCCATTGAACTTGTAGTGTAACTACCTTCTTAAGTCCAATCTTTCTATCCTTGCTTCCCCACGTTAGTATGGAATACTATATTTCAAGTATTAGTTGTCTCTTTCTCCCAACTTTCCACATACCGATAGTATTTTCTCATTTCGAAACATAACTAAACAGTTTCACCAAGATTTCTAACTTAAAACATTCAACTAAATTATCTTGAAACGACATTACCGTTCGAAGTTATTACCATTCTTAAATCTTCAACTATACATTTCTCGTACATTTCTTTCACACATGAAGAGCAACTTATATTCCTTAACGACCTTACCTCCGCTACACCACATTGGCCGACATACTCATCATTTTTATTAAACTTCCAGAGATTCAGAATACAACTTAATTGGCACCTCATACCATCAAAATTTCTTTGGATAAACACTCACCATTGCCCCGACATTCTATTCCGATATAAGCCATATTACCACGCCATCTTACAACCCACATGCTTCATCAACTTTATTAACAAATAGTACCTTCCAACCGGAATTTTTTGAAACTTCCATTTGGATACTTCCTCTTTCTAACATCACGTCTCATACTAGATGGCACATGTATCTTGGTAATTAATGCTACTACTCGTTCGTACCATTTTCCACCCATAACATTTACCACTGACCATGTCTCTCATAGTCATTCGCACACCAATAATTTTATAATCCTGTTTTCTCGCCCAAATACCCGAGTCTATATCACTAAATATCTCCTCCCCAACTTTAGTTGAACTACCACTCACGATTTTCTATTTAACTTGAACTTATTCGTTCTTACTAACTCTTTGTGGTTCCAATACGTTGTATAGACAGGGTACAATCCCTCACAGATCAACACAATCTATACACCCCCTTTGTTCATCTCTAATATTTCATCTTTTATAAATCTTCCACATCGTAAGTAAACACTTATCTAAAAGCAACAGTCCTTCACTGTTCTAACAATCCCACAAAGTGATCCTTCAACTTTTAAGCTTCTGATTTAAACTTAACCTTCATACATGATCCCAAAAGGATAACCAATGCATTCACGTCATATAAATTTAAATTTACAATACTGCCCATGCAAGTTCAACCCCAAGCCTACGTCAAGCTTATCAAATCGGGTCAAAGTTCTTAAGACTTAACTGAGTCCAAAACCGAATCATATACTCAAATGATCTAAAGATTATTTATCAATATCAACTCACGCAATTTAAATACATCTAACTCACATTATGCAACATACGCTTCGAGGCGTGAAAATCTTACGACCCTTTATTGCTACTTTCCCAATGAAATCAATTCATTTGCAAGTACACGTAAATGCAACTCTTTTCATACTCCCCAATATATATAATACGCCCAGGTTCATTAGTTCCAAATATACTAAGAACAAGTAAAATATCAAACAGTCTTCACACCTAAGACCAACACTTAAACCGTCACTGGTTCAAATACAATGCAGTTAAGCATATAATACATCCAATACTCCATCTCGAGTCATTAAAACTGACAAACATTCAAAAGACTTCTTTGAATATAAATCAAGCCTTTAAGGCCAAAATATTCGTTTGGTTTAAACATGTGCCACTCATACGATTTCGTAAACCAAAATACATTGTTACTCAAACTCTTTACCTTTTTGATTCCTTTATTGACCATCGGCCCTAAATCAAAGGTTTATACTCAAAACTTTACATGGTTAAATTTGCCAAAATCTCTCAACTCATATGTCCATATTTTAAAATATATAATACATCAAAATTATTGCACACTCATAATATATTAGAAGCGCGTTTTGACTACATGTCTTTCACTTGTATAACAATTAATCAAAACTTCTTTCATTAATAATTTATTCGACAATCATCCAAAATCCCCCAATCGTCATACACAATAATATCCACATTGTGCATACCCTCTGCATAACAGCATGCCGGTACCGCTCACGGTTTCGTTCCTACCTGCACAGGCATACGCGGGATGCATCCAGACCGTACCCAGTGACAGACCACAAGACCTCATACACCTTACACAACTATCGTTTTCAAAGTCAATACTTGACACGTCGACACTTTCTTAACCTTAAGGTCCTTAACTGAACCTAATTCTTCCTCTGGACACAACCGTCCCTCGTCAACTATATTCCTAGTCAGTGAACAAGGGTACAGATTCTCATGCAACCGACACTAAAGTCCACTTTTGACTCTCATACTGTTCATTTCTCATTTGAATACAATTATCAAAACCACAAACTTTCTCCCAAGGTTTATCCAACACCTCTCCACTCTTGGAGTTCTTTCTTAGCTTATAGCGTAATACTCTACGACCTAGTGAGGTCATAGCCTTCATGCATGACAATATAATAAATAATTCAATCCCTTCTTTTCTCGTTTAAATAAACAACATTCGAAACAACGAGGGCACACACGATCCCAATCATTTTCATAACTCCCATGTACTACACAACGATCTCAAAAAAAAATCGTTTGTATATAAATTTTCGTAAAACTCAATCTTTCTCAACCAAAAGATGTTGTTACAACAGAAATACGAAGATCTTTTTATACGACAAAAGTTTAAAATTTACTGACACAAAGTAAACTAGTCGTTTCTCAGACTCATTTATACGATATCATCAAATCAATACTTTTGTTGGTTATAAAAAGTTTACTGATCAACACTTTCTTGACCTATTTGCTATCATACAACTTTTTTTTATGTAAAGTATGAAATATTTTGCAAGTTGCTAAACTCCAAAATTTCGTTAGGCATCGTAATTGAAATTGCCCTTTTTCTTTAAATACATACTTGCACTACTAATTCATCCTTGAATAGAACTGTTATTTATACATTTGGTTTGAAATCAAGAAAACTCATGTAACACACACTAAAACACCATGCACAAAACTTACTCGCAATGAAGGCCACTTACTCAAACAAGGTCAATCTTTTTATTTACGTAACTTATCATTGACACTCTACTTCCGACCAGAGGTCGCCCTCTCGGCCTTATAATAATTGCTATACATGCATTCCATGGCCCCCATACTCAACCAAGTCATACTAATTCCGTTTTAATTAATCATCTCATACTCTATCTCTGCACATATCAAATCGCCTATTAAAGGTTGCCTTGGCGGACTTTCATGAGTCCCGCCAATTCCAGGTTGTCCTTCCAACCCCAATCATTTACCGATCTGTCCTCCAAAGGATTTTAGTGGTATAATCACCATCGTTCTATTATAACCTAATGGGATAACCATAAGAAATGGTTATGCACATACCCCTATACAAAATGTACTTACCGATCGTTAGTCATTGTAACAATTTAGAAATAAGTATGCTCGCGTAACAATATATTCATAATCACAGTAGCTAATTGGAAATGTGAATATATCATACAGAAGAATCCTCGTTACCATTGTCTCCGTACCAACTTCTCATATCTCCGTCAATTCTAAGACTATCCCGTCTTAGTACTTCTACCCATCTCTCACAATCATAACTTAATTTATCTCAGCTTAAGTCTAAGTATCTCATCAGCATACTTAGTTCGCTTAAACTAGAGCTCTGATACCATACTGTAACACCCTAAAATTCAGGGCCAATTTAAACCTCAAAATATACATGTTATGATCATCAAAATATCAGACTTTTATAAACCGAAGGGTCATAAGTAAATTTCTATATATACACAAAGTCGTCTAACTTAAATAGTTTGATCAATCTAATTATACATCACAATAAGATCAACTAGATTATCTAAGGCTCGTCCCAAAAGTCCTCAAAAGAATATCTTGATCCTTCGTTATCGCCGAGTCTGATTCCTTTCAACTGAAATCTCACTTCCCAAACTATATCCCAGAGCCAGTACCTGGTAAGACAGTTTAATTTGAAACATTAGGCTTTCGCCTAGTGAGATTATCCAAATCAAATTAAAATTAATCAACAAAAATATTAACAGATATACCAAACCTGTTATCAACAATCTTACCATACCAAGCTCTTATCGACCAATGGAATCCACGTATTCCCTTACTCATGACTAATTCATCTAGTCATCATACTATCAACGAGAATTACTATAAATCCCACCGGACTTATAAATAACTCTAACTCCCAGAAATTACAGTTTCCAAACCTGCTTCTTTCTGAATTAGGATGTCAAATCCTCAACAATAAAGATATCTCATCTTTCGTTTGAAATGGGAATTACAACTCCGAGTCTGCCATTCCTCATTTCATCTCCTCCCCATCTTGAATCACTGGTCTCAAATGAGATTTCCTTTTTATCGCGATCAACAACCACCAGAGACCCTCACAGATGATTCAAGATTCACTCCAACAACTAGAATTACATCCTAACGGTCCCCAGCTAGTAAACGGTTCTCATTATACCGTACTATATGCCCACTAGACCAGATGTAGATTTCTAGCCAACGCCACACAATAACTGTGTATCATCACTCATTCTATTGTATACTAAAGCTATACAATTCAACATATATTCTATATCTCTATGTACAGAATATTAATTTCAACGATTATCCCTACTTTGCCATTTAGCATCGGGGATCAACATCTCAATATTTAACTACAGCTCCGGACCCATAAATAAGTCCTTACAATTTAACATAGCATGGTTTTTACATCAACAACAGAGTTATAAACATATAACAAATAGCATTTACATATCAGATTGTATGTCACATAACAGCCTCAAAGTACTACTGAAAGTCAACAACTTTTCGCAAGCTACTGTAGCGAAAACTACACTTTTCGCAAGCCAAAGCTGCGAAAACTTCCACTTTTCGCAGCCCACTATTGCGAAAACCT
This sequence comes from Saussurea involucrata, assembly GCA_033807775.1. Lineage (NCBI taxonomy): Eukaryota > Viridiplantae > Streptophyta > Magnoliopsida > Asterales > Asteraceae > Saussurea > Saussurea involucrata. Next base: position 65,300,691 of record CM066327.1, read on the forward strand.
CACTTCTCGCAACCCTCTATTGCGAAAACCTCAGAACTCGCAACCCTTGGTTGCGAAAACCTCACTTTTCGTAACCCACTGTTGCAAAAAGTCACTGTTCATCGTCTTCTCTACAGATTCAGTTCTTTATTTAACTCAATAGGCTTACCAGTTTCATAATTAAACCACACCACTGAGATTATATGCAAGTATAACATATCTCTAATCACTTTTAATTGCTTAATTTCAATAAGAATGAATAACTCACCTGGGTATTCTTGAACACAGTGTTCTTCCAAAATCAAAGGCTTAATCAACAGCTTAATCAAATCTGGACAGAATACTATAATTAAAATCTGTGGAGATGAATGATACTAACAGAGAAATTAAATTCTTACCACAAAAATCACCAAACGATTTCCTTTCTCAAAAATCTATCTCTCTCTCTGCTTCGTTCTATCTCCCTCTCGCTATTCCTCTGATTTTCTTTTCTTTTTCTTTTAGAAAACCAACCACATAAAATCAGTATTATCAAATACTGATTTACTCCTAAGGTGACACCTCACATAAAGCATGAGTCATTAACCCATTTTCCAATTTATACCTCAAACTTCCAAATAATTGCCAATCAACCCTCCAAGTTAATTTTCTCCTAACTAAATTGTACCAAAAATACAATTTATATCATATTAATTTACAATGGAAATTTCGGGGTGTTACAATATGTGTAACACCTTAGGCATATCCCACATCGGCCGTGGACAGGAGAGATGCTGGGTATATTAGTAAAACCTTGGCCTTACCAGACACAACGCGTTTTGGGGCCACAAGCATGCGGGTTCCTTGGGAACTCTGTGGTTAAGCGTGCTTGGGTGGGAGTAGTACCAGGATGGGTGACCTCCTGGGAAGTCCTTGCGAAGTCCTTGCCAGGTCGCCAAGAACAAAGCCGTGAGCCAGTGGGGCAAAGCGGACAATATTGTGTCGTGGTAAGCGGGGTGTTACAAATGGTATCAGAGCCACTCCTGTGCCGTTCGGGATGGTGGGGCAAACCTCATCGAGGACGATGAGTCCCTAAGGGGGGGTGTGTGTAACACCTTAGGCATATCCCACATCGGCCGTGGACAGGAGAGATGCTGGGTATATTAGTAAAACCTTGGCCTTACCAGACACAACGCGTTTTGGGGCCACAAGCATGCGGGTTCCTTGAGAACTCTGTGGTTAAGCGTGCTTGGGTGGGAGTAGTACCAGGATGGGTGACCTCCTGGGGAGTCCTTGCGAAGTCCTTGCCAGGTCGCCAAGAACAAAGCCATGAGCCAGTGGGGCAAAGCGGACAATATTGTGTCGTGGTAAGCGGGGTGTTACAATTGTGCATGCGTACTTATTACTGTGTGATTGCATATGGATTAGTCGAACGGACTTGGTCTGTTTCCAAGGGCGGGGTGTGCTCTAGATCAGGTCACAGGTGTGTAGTGACCAGGCAGAAATCAATTATAGGTGTGTGGATGTTAATTTGCCAAAACTAATTATTGTTTAATGATTTTGCAAACTCTTTCAAATATACGTTGTGTTTGGCGTGGAAAAAGCATGGTCTAGGGTGTGCACAAATGATCGTGAGGATTGAACCTCTAGTGTGTGGGGTTGTGTGGATAAGTTAGTGGTGACTTATGCAAGGTAGACGTGCCAGTCTTTGGTGTGATAACAAATTGTTGCGAGGATAGGTGGTGGGCTGGTGTTGTGATGGGATAAGCGTAAGTGGAAATCTTTGCTCGAGATCTACTATTAAGTTATTTAAATGTGGTAAATTATGTGTTGGGGTGCATAGATGTTTGAGTGGCGTGTAGTATGGTCATCTGAGAACAAGAGAATGAGGTGGTGGCTGGTGACTAGCTAAGAAGGAAATTGTGAGTTCTTTGGTTGCGATGAATTGATGAGTGAGTTGGCCTTGTGTCTTTGAATTATTTGTGAAGATGTTGGATTGGTTAGTTATGATGTTTTGTAGTAGGTACGAAATCCTTGAGAATGTTGAGCTAATCCTTGTATGTAAAGGAAGTTCCAGGAGTGGGTTAATATCGTTTGAGAAATGAGAAGTGTGTAGTCTCTTCGAGCTTTGAGTGTGATTTCAGAGTAACTTGGTTGATTTTTTTTTGTTTTCGTATGAGAAGTGGTGAAGCTGTTGGTTAGGCTTAGTAACCGTTATAATTGCGTTTGTGTAGTGGTCAAGGTTAGATGAGAAATGTTCCATGCTAACCTAAGGTAATTGGGACGGTAGGTTGGAATAAGTGAGTAAGCGTGAAGTAAAAAGTGTGGCAAGTGGCACGGAAAGTGGGAAGCAATGTTTTCAGGACGTCACCATCGGGTGCATGAACTTCTAGTGGGAGTATGAGAAAGAGGAATTGTGCGTATGTGATCGGTTTAAGCACTGAGGAGAGCTAGCTTGTGTGATTGGTCAAGAGTGTGCACCTTCTAGTGAGTCGTCCTTTGGAAACATGATTTATGTTTGAGAAGTAAGTGGAAGACAGTAGTCGAAGGTAGTGCTTGGGGTGAGGAACCATTGGATTAGACTTGGTAGTAAATATAGGAGTGACGTTGTGGTAAAAGCGTGTGATTGATTGTTATCAAGGGATTGTGGTCAGTTTAATTATGTGAGGAAGTGTTATCTGTCTTAGACGTATTTTTGTGTTGGGAGAGTAATGGTGGAAATTTCGTGTAATCTGTTGAAGGGAATCTTAACTGCGGGTTAAAGTGATAGTCAAGGTTGATTTTTGTGATCAGTTGGCGAACTGAGCGTGGTTATTTTAATAAGGGTTGTATGTTATTGTGACGTTAACTCCGGAAAAAAAAATCGTTCTTTAAAAGAGGTGAGATTGTGTGTAACCTTTAGTTTGGCGCATTTTAAAAATCGTGAGTCTAGATGTGTGAATAATTTTGGGTGAGATCGGAGGTCACACGGTTGATCACCGATAGGTTGAACATTTTCGCGAGAGGTTGAGCGTGGCTCAAGACCGCCACTAGTTTATGTGAGCAGTAGGATGAGATTTATCGAATTCCATGTAGGAGTCGGTGCGATGTTTAGAATAAAGAAGTATCTCTAGTGAAAGTTCAATGCCAATTCCATAAGGGGACAAGAAGCAACGTGGGAATTGGAATCGGACGTGAGGGCTCGATATCCTCATGTGTTTAAAGATGGAATTCCGGGGACGGAATTCTTTTGAGGGGTGGATGTTGTAATAACCGAGATTTCCATCTAGTCAATAAATTGGGAATTTTGGAAGAAATTAGAAGCTTGGAAAGTTGTGTGGTCCAAGTGTAAGAATTTAAAGTTTGGTGCATTTAGAAAAGGGTATTTAAAGGATGAAAACCCTAATTATTTCATTTTAACTCTTCCCAGTGTGTGTTTATGTGTGTGTGTGCGGCTAAGGAAGAAGGCAAGAAAGGGTGGTGTCAAATTGAAGAAGAGGAGGTGACGATTTGCAGCTGGGTTTTTGGGAAAAGCTCCAGATTCATTCAGGTAATACCAATCCTATTTCTCCTTAAGTTTGTGTGAGTATTGTGAGAAGTGGAGAAGAAACTTAGATTTTTGTGGGTTTATTGTGTTCCTCATTAAATCTGATTAAGGGATGTGGTAGAGTGGGTTAATGTGTAACAATCGACCCTTATTGTTAATCTGGAGGTGTTGAGAGGATTAGGACAAGAGTGATTTAAGTTTCTGCGTTTTATGGTTTTCTCATCACGTCCGGAAACCTCCATAATAGGGTAGTGTCTGGACGATTGGTAGTGTCCGGATGATAGTCGTGACCGGGTAGAATGTCCGGACTGTTTGGTTGTCCGGGTAGTGTGTTCGGACTGTTTGGTTGTCCGGGTAGTGTGTCCGGACTGTTTGGTTGTCCGGGTAGTGCGTTCGGACTGTTTGGTGTCCGGGTAGTGTGTCCGGACTGTTTGAGTTGTCCGGGTAGTTTTAACTATCCGGATACAGTGTCCGGAAAGTGTGGTATGACATAATAGTGCAGACTGTTAGTTCGAGGGGCAATCTGTGTGAGTGTGTATTTCCATCAAGTGGCTTATCGTGGTAGTATGTACCCTTATAGGTACGGTTGGAGGGAGAGCTCTTCTAGTAAGAGGACTAAGCGGGACGACAGGTGAGTTTTCTGATCTTAAAACCCTTTTCAAATGTGGAATTTTATGCATGTTTACATTGGTAAATGCTCGTACTATTCTTCTTAACCTTGCATGGAAAGTGTGATTTAATTGAGTGGATACGAACTGCTTTTATTTCAAAGCGAATAGTAAGTGTGTGACAATATGTGTGATTTAAATGTGTGTGACCATGCTTTGGCCTTAGTGTGAAATGGGAGTGTGTCCCATATGGGTTGATATATGAATCCTTATGCATAATTAATGGTAAGTGTTCATATTATCATTTACTCATGAATGAAAAGTGTGATCTAGTCGTGTGGACCTAAACGACTTCGTGTGGACGAGCTATGACATTTGTGTGAGATGGGGGTGTGTCCCATATGGTGTGATATATGAATGTGTTTCATATATGGGCGGTGTGTGCCTCTTTTACGCTGTCACGGTGTGTGTGACCATAGCGTGTACTAGTAGCTCGTCATAGTGTGCTGATCATAGTGTGCTGATCATAGTGTGCTGGTCATAGTGTGTTGGTCATAGTGTGCTGATCATAGCGTGCTGGTCATAGTGTGCTGATCATAGTGTGCTGATCATTATGTGTGCTCTTATCAAGTTTTGTACAATCATTTCCTACTGAAAGTTTTTCCATAAACTGTTTTATTGTGGCGTGGCTTTGAGGGAACTCACTAGACCTCATGGTCTAACCCTCGCTTTTCAAAACTAAAACCTTTTCAGGTAAGCAGGTAGTTGAAAGCTTGTTTAGAAGTTGGCAAGGCGTGAGACGGAAGTTGCGAGTAGAAGGATTAGAGAGCCTTCCTTTTACCTTGCTGTTACGATCTCAGCTGTAGATAGGGTTATTTCCGCAAACCCCGTTTGTAATTTGTTTAATGTATTACATTGAGCCGATTTTGGCATTTTAACTTAAAAATATAGCTTTTGGGCATGATAGTTTGGATCGGGTTGTTACAGTTGGTATCAGAGCCCTAGTTTAAGGGATTTAGGTGACCGGATGGGCCTAAACTTAAACTGTGGGGTAGGAGGACACAACTGAGATATAGGAAGCCTTTAGGGAATACCTTAACCAATGAGAATTTAGGACGATGGTAGTGAGGACTCTCATGTAAGGTAAATTCAAATCACATCTGGCCAATGTCATTATGAATTTACAGGTGCATGGGTGTGCTTGCTTACCGTTGATCTGATTTTGGTAGTATGTGGAGTGTGGTGGATTGAGTGTGGGAATAACAGTAGTGTGTGGAGTGTTGTGATTAGTGTGTAAAGTTTAACCTTGTCATTATGACAACGGTTTAGTGTGTTGTGCAGATTATTCTTGGTGTGATTGATGATACTTTCTAGAAGAAGCATTGTTTGAATGTTCGGTGTGAGTGTCCGTGTGAAGTAGAACCTTTAGGGTTCTTAAGGAAAATAATTGATTTGAGGTGAGCTCCTAATCTCTGATGAGTTTTCTGGGAGTTCCCGAGATCGGTGAATTGAGATCTTGAGAGTTTCAGCTCGAGGATCGGATGATAGAGATGTGCTTCCTTACTCTCTAGTTAGTGGAAGAGTGACAAGGGTGGTTGAGAGATGTTAGATGTATGGATTGGTAATACTAGAATTAGTAAACCTATTTGGGGTCTAAGTGAAGCCGTATATTTTACAAATTAGTGGTCAGGTGGTAACTGTGAGGTTGGAGCATCCAAGTGTGTGGGGAAGTACCAGTATCGAAGGTTGTTTCAAATGTAAGGAACCTGATGGTTTGGTTAGGAATAGGGTATCGGCATTGATGTGCTGTAACTGCAAACGGTTGACCTTGCTCGAGTGAATAGCCTTCAATGTAAAGTGAGTCATGCATTGTGTTTTCAAAACAAGTTACGTAAGTCCTTCGTGTTAGAATGTGTGAGTGTGTACGCGTGCCTGGTAAACTTCTGACTTTGAAAATGAGTTGGCATGTGCAAGTGTATGCTTGAAGGAAAAGATAGATTTATTTACGCGGTGTGATAAATTTCGAATTTAGAGAAATAATGAAATATTTCACTTCTTTATGAGTGAGTTAAATTTTGTTGTATAAATCATAACAACAGTTGATCGTATGGTTTGATGGGTGAAAACGATGTGAACATGCTTTTGACATGTCAGCGAGTGTGAGAGTCAGTTGACCATCCCAGCGTGAACGGTTTTGCTGTATTTAAAATTTTGCACAAAGAGAGTTTCAATGTGTATACCTTCAATAGACGGACCAGGTTACGGGATATCATGGATTACGTGTGAGCGATCCTTGAAACCAGTGTGTGTGTGGTTGTTCTTTATGGGAGTGTCGTGTCTTGCATGTCAAACCTTTTTGTGAAATATTTTGAGTAAGTAAAACGATTTGAATCATTGTGTTGTCATGCATGGAGGCTATGAGCTCGCTAAGCGGTAAGAGATATTGCACTTAATAATGTGCAAAGTTCCGAGGGTGGGAAATGCGGTTGAGACGTCGATGGTCGTTTGTGGCCCTAGAGTTACCGTTTAGAGAGGGTGGCGTCTAACTGTAGTCTCAGTCCTTGACTTTAGTTATGCTTGTGTGATGGTGGTCTTTACTTTTGTTTGGTAAGTTGACGTGTAGCTGACGGCGGGGAAAGTGTCCCGGGTGAAAACGAAGCAGGCAAAATACTTCGAATGGTAGCATTGTGGTACGTAGATGAAGCAGTATCGGCGCATAGCCGGAGTTGAGGAGGACTTGTATTTAGACTAATTGTCAGGCATTGATGTTGAAGTCAACGTCGGGTGTGGAGTCATTGTCGGGAGATTTGAAATTGAAAGGTTAACCCTGGTGTGATTATTTAGTCAGGTGTGTGCGTGGAGATAAGAGGTCGGTTGAGAAGGTGTGAACCTGTCAAGAGGGTGGACCGCCTTTTGTGAGTATTTTGAAGGTGGACAATTGATAGTTGGATAGGTGATTCTTCCTAAGTGATTGATATGTCGTTTACAAATGAAGTAGTTAGCACAACTCATGTGAGACACGTGGATTATGTTGGTTAGAAAGGGAGCGTTCTATCGTTTGATTTTTGAGCGTGTCTTGAGTGTATTCCGAAGAGTCAATTAGGGGTAAAGACTCAGTCGAGTGGAGTAGACGGTCATATTTTGTGGTTCACCTAGTGGGAGAAAGGCAAAGTTGTGAGTTGTCTAAATCAAAGCTTGGTGATACCTGTTTGATAATTGTGCATGCGTACTTATTACTGTGTGATTGCATATGGATTAGTCGAACGGACTTGGTCTGTTTCCAAGGGCGGGGTGTGCTCTAGATCAGGTCACAGGTGTGTAGTGACCAGGCATAAATCAATTATAGGTGTGTGGATGTTAATTTGCCAAAACTAATTATTGTTTAATGATTTTGCAAACTCTTTCAAATATACGTTGTGTTTGGCGTGGAAAAAGCATGGTCTAGTGTGTGCACAAATGATCGTGAGGATTGAACCTCTAGTGTGTGGGGTTGTGTGGATAAGTTAGTGGTGACTTATGCAAGGTAGACGTGCCAGTCTTTGGTGTGATAACAAATTGTTGCGAGGATAGGTGGTGGGCTGGTGTTGTGATGGGATAAGCGTAAGTGGAAATCTTTGCTCGAGATCTACTATTAAGTTATTCAAATGTGGTAAATTATGTGTGTTTGGGTGCATAGATGTTTGAGTGGCGTGTAGTATGGTCATCTGAGAACAAGAGAATGAGGTGGTGGCTGGTGACTAGCTAAGAAGGAAATTGTGAGTTCTTTGGTTGCGATGAATTGATGAGTGAGTTGGCCTTGTGTCTTTGAATTATTTGTGAAGATGTTGGATTGGTTAGTTATGATGTTTTGTAGTAGGTACGAAATCCTTGAGAATGTTGAGCTAATCCTTGTATGTAAAGGAAGTTCCAGGAGTGGGTTAATATTGTTTGAGAAATGAGAAGTGTGTAGTCGCTTCGAGCTTTGAGTGTGATTTCAGAGTAACTTGGTTGATTTTTTTTGTTTTCGTATGAGAAGTGGTGAAACTGTTGGTTAGGCTTAGTAACCGTTATAATTGCGTTTGTGTAGTGGTCAAGGTTAGATGATAAATGTTCCATGCTAACCTAAGGTAATTGGGACGGTAGGTTGGAATAAGTGAGTAAGCGTGAAGTAAAAAGTGTGGCAAGTGGCACGGAAAGTGGGAAGCAATGTTTTCAGGACGTCACCATCGGGTGCATGAACTTCTAGTGGGAGTATGAGAAAGAGGAATTGTGCGTATGTGATCGGTTTAAGCACTGAGGAGAGCTAGCTTGTGTGATTGGTCAAGAGTGTGCACCTTCTAGTGAGTCGTCCTTTGGAAACATGATTTATGTTTGAGAAGTAAGTGGAAGACAATAGTCGAAGGTAGTGCTTGGGGTGAGGGACCATTGGATTAGACTTGGTAGTAAATATAGGAGTGACGTTGTAGTAAAAGCGTGTGATTGATTGTTATCAAGGGATTGTGGTCAGTTTAATTATGTGAGGAGGTGTTATCTGTCTTAGACGTATTTTTGTGTTGGGAGAGTAATGGTGGAAATTTCATGTAATCTGTTGAAGGGAATCTTAACTACGGGTTAAAGTGATAGTCAAGGTTGATTTTTGTGATCAGTTGGCGAACTGAGCGTGGTTATTTTAATAAGGGTTGTATGTTATTGTGACGTTAACTCTGGAAAAAAAAATCGTTCTTTAAAAGAGGTGAGATTGTGTGTAACCTTTAGTTTGGCGCATTTTAAAAACCGTGAGTCTAGATGTGTGAATAATTTTGGGTGAGATCGGAGGTCACACGGTTGATCACCGATAGGTTGAACATTTTCGCGAGAGGTTGAGCGTGGCTCAAGACCGCCACTAGTTTATGTGAGCAGTAGGATGAGATTTATCGAATTCCATGTAGGAGTCGGTGCGATGTTTAGAATAAAGAAGTATCTCTAGTGAAAGTTCAGTGCCAATTCCATAAGGGGACAAGAAGCAACGTGGGAATTGGAATCGGACGTGAGGGCTCGATATCCTCATGTGTTTAAAGATGGAATTCCGGGGACGGAATTCTTTTGAGGGGTGGATGTTGTAATAACCGAGATTTCCATCTAGTCAATAAATTGGGAATTTTGGAAGAAATTAGAAGCTTGGAAAGTTGTGTGGTCCAAGTGTAAGAATTTAAAGTTTGGTGCATTTAGAAAAGGGTATTTAAAGGATGAAAACCCTAATTATTTCATTTTAACTCTTCCCAGTGTGTGTTTATGTGTGTGTGTACGGCTAAGGAAGAAGGCAAGAAAGGGTGGTGTCAAATTGAAGAAGAGGAGGTGACGATTTGCAGCTGGGTTTTTGGGAAAAGCTCCAGATTCATTCAGGTAATACCAATCCTATTTCTCCTTAAGTTTGTGTGAGTATTGTGAGAAGTGGAGAAGAAACTTAGATTTTTGTGGGTTTATTGTGTTCCTCATTAAATCTGATTAAGGGATGTGGTAGAGTGGGTTAATGTGTAACAATCGACCCTTATTGTTAATCTGGAGGTGTTGAGAGGATTAGGACAAGAGTGATTTAAGTTTCTGCGTTTTATGGTTTTCTTGTCACGTCCGGAAACCTCCATAATAGGGTAGTGTCCGGACGATTGGTAGTGTCCGGATGATAGTCGTGACCGGGTAGAATGTCCGGACTGTTTGGTTGTCCGGGTAGTGTGTTCGGACTGTTTGGTTGTCCGGGTAGTGTGTTCGGACTGTTTGGTTGTCCGAGTAGTGCGTTCGGACTGTTTGGTGTCCGGGTAGTGTGTCTGGACTGTTTAAGTTGTCCGGGTAGTTTTAACTATCCGGATACAGTGTCCGGAAAGTGTGGTATGACATAATAGTGCAGACTGTTAGTTCGAGGGGCAATCTGTGTGAGTGTGTATTTCCATCAAGTGGCTTATCGTGGTAGTATGTACCCTTATAGGTACGGTTGGAGGGAGAGCTCTTCTAGTAAGAGGACTAAGCGGGACGACAGGTGAGTTTTCTGATCTTAAAACCCTTTTCAAATGTGGAACTTTATGCATGTTTACATTGGTAAATGCTCGTACTATTCTTCTTAACCTTGCATGGAAAGTGTGGTTTAATTGAGTGGATACGAACTGCTTTTATTTCAAAGCGAATAGTAAGTGTGTGACAATATGTGTGATTTAAATGTGTGTGACCATGCTCTGGCCTTAGTGTGAAATGGGAGTGTGTCCCATATGGGTTGATATATGAATCCTTAGTGTTCATATTATCATTTACTCATGAATGAAAAGTGTGATCTAGTCGTGTGGACCTAAACGACTTCGTGTGGACGAGCTATGACATTTGTGTGAGATGGGGGTGTGTCCCATATGGTGTGATATATGAATGTGTTTCATATATGGGCGGTGTGTGCCCCTTTTACGCTGTCACGGTGTGTGTGACCATAGCGTGTACTAGTAGCTCGTCATAGTGTGTTGATCATAGTGTGCTGATCATAGTGTGCTGGTCATAGTGTGCTGGTCATAGTGTGCTGATCATAGTGTGCTGATCATAGTGTGCTGATCATTATGTGTGCTCTTATCAAGTTTTGTACAATCATTTCCTACTGAAAGTTTTTCCATAAACTGTTTTATTGTGGCGTGGCTTTGAGGGAACTCACTAGACCTCATGGTCTAACCCTCGCTTTTCAAAACTAAAACCTTTTCAGGTAAGCAGGTAGTTGAAAGCTTGTTTAGAAGTTGGCAAGGCGTGAGACGAAAGTTGCGAGTAGAAGGATTAGAGAGCCTTCCTTTTACCTTGTTGTTACGATCTCAGCTGTAGATAGAGTTATTTCCGCAAACCCAGTTTGTAATCTGTTTAATGTATTACATTGAGCCGATTTTGGCATTTTAACTTAAAAATATAGCTTTTGGGCATGATAGTTTGGATCGGGTTGTTACAACCGAAACCAGACCGATTACATGGTGACAGTTTGGGTTCGGTACTGTACCGGTTCGGTTTGGGAACATGGTCCTCGAGGCTCATCCCTAGTCACTTCTACTCACCCCTCAATCGCCACATTCTTTGTACTCCTCACCGATGTCGTCATAATGGGTCTCTTGTAGATGTGTCCAAATAGCCTCAATCTTCTCAATCAAATTATCCGTAATAGAAGCAACTCCAACTCTACCCAAAAAACCTCGTTTGGTATCATGTCCAACTTGACCCGACCACACATCCACACGAGCATCATCATTTCAACAACTACTAACTTTCCATCGTGCCTTCCTCATCGCCTAACACTCACCATGCATCATTGCTGGATTGATAGGCACAAAGACACCCTCTAGAATTTCCCTTTGAATTTTAGTGGGAATTCATGTTTCAAAAAGTTCTTCTGACAACTCTCTACTTTAACCACAATGCCTTTATTTTGTGTTACATCGTCTTCGACTTATCTATCTCCTTCTGAATCATGAAGCCTAGATATTTAAACATGTCACTTTGAGTATCTTTTGACACGCAAATGTTGACTTCTACCTTCTCGTGAACATGGTCCCACCTAAAGTACTACAAACTATTCTACGACAAGGCCAACCCAAATGTCACTTTATAACTCTCCCCCAATTGACCATCTATCTCCACCTTTCCATCTTCCGTGCCTCTCCCTACAACTGGTCATTTTTAAATTCGTACGCATATATTATTCATTTTTATACAAATTTTTATGTTATTTGAAACATTAAAAACATTGATCCGAACAATCATGAGAACAAAGCACTGTGATATCTTCGCTACATTGATGACATAAATTAACTTCTGTGTTTTTGCAATATATTGTAGATCTGATCAAATTATTTAACGATTATTATTTATTAATGAATTATTACAAGATTCGTTTTAGTACAATTTCAATTTAAAAAAAAAAGTTAGCAATAAAATTTCAATCAACCAAAATGGTTGGTTTAAGACATGAAATCACAATAATAATTCTTAAAATTTAAAAAGAAAAACTATGAAATAAATTTAGAAATTTTTGCAGAGGGTTATATCTACTTTTTATCTTCATTTCAAAAGTGAAACCTCGATATCTTTTCAACTTCATTCTTAAATGTGAAAGCTCAAAACCTTCCCTTTTGTATCATGATTTGTTCGTTACTATATATCTTCATCTTCCTCTCCATATCACTTGATGTATTATTCATATCACAAATCATGCATTCTTCAACAAGATCGTTTTTTCAGGTAAACATTTTTTCTCCCTCTCCGTCGATCACTTGATTTTCTTCTTTCATTTCATAAACTGTTACTTTTCAACAAAATTGTATTCTAGGTTTACTTTGAGAATACTAATCCGGGTTCTATTTCTTATTGACTTTTGTTGGGATTTTAGATTTATTCTTACTTTATTTCTATACTAATACCATTTCTTCAACCAAAGTTCTCTGATTAGTTCGTGGCCCAAAAGATAAGAGACACCAACTCTTATAGTAGCATTGAAAAAAAAAGTGCGTGTGCTCGTGACCGCTACCGTTTTAGGCATGCGATTGCCACCAACTTCTCAAAAGTTTATGCCCGTAAAACGCACACCTTGTGAGACCGTGAGGGAATAAGCACACAACCAAGAGCGCCCTTGCACTGTGACCATTCAAGAGACGAGAGGATAGATGTTGGACAAAAGATGGTGTGAGAAGGTAACCATTGAATTGCGTTTGATATGGGGATTGATCTGGTGTATCTCATCTTAATGTGCATCTAAGGGTCTTACCATTCTCACATAACTTTCATTCTCACCGGAACCCAACCCTAGATATTGAGAGGCCATTTGTTAAAGGGAAAACGAAAATTTCAATTTTGAATGATTAAGTCCGTGATTTTTTGTAATAAATAAAACATTGAACTTTCTCATCTGAATGACTTAGTCCCTGGACATTGTTTTTGAATAAATAAACATTCGAACTTTCTCAGTTGAATGAATTAGTCATTGGACATTTTTTTTGAATAAATAAACAATCAAACTTTTAAAAGTTTGTACGAGAAGATCAGGAATGCCATCATAAGAGCAAACAAGGCAATAGATTTCGTGAGAGCAAAGCCTTGCACACATTAAAGCTACGTGTGGCAGGGCCGTAAGAGCATCCACAACAAGGATTTCATAACAATTTCATATGGATTGCAAATGTGACACGTAGGATTGCTAAATTAGAAATTGTAGTGGTTGTGAGTATGATTGCAAAATTAGAAATTGGTTTTGGTAATTTGCAAATGTCAAATCAATACTTTTTGCTGATGTGGCAGTGAATAGTATATGAAATTGTAGGGAATAATTTCTAAATTAGAAATTGCTTTATGCCAAATCATTTTTGTGATGTTTTGTAGAAAGTATTTAATTGTAGTTTTGTAGAGAGTATTTAATTATAGTTATTTAATTAATAAAATATTTCATATTAATTTATAGTAAAGAGTATTTAATTGTAGTGTTGTTGTTATTTGATTAAAATATAGTTTTTTATGATGAGGTGTCACATTTGCAATTGAGTGAAATTTCATTGTTGTAGGGTATAATTTCAAGATAATTGCAAAGCTGATGTGGCCCATTTGCAATTGGGATAAAATTTCATTGTTGTGGACAGGTTTTGTAAGGCCTTTATTGTCTTTAATTTTTTGCAACAAATGGCAAAAGCGAGACAATTGTCGGGTGAGAGAAGAGTGAAGAGATAGATCAAGGTATTCTTATAGGCAAAAGTGCAAAGCCCAACATCCCATCCGTAGTTTGAAAGGAAGCCCACTATGGTCCAAATCAAGTTGCTATCCTGTTTTTATGAAAGCCCATGAAAGGGAACAAGCCTACACATCATATAAGAATTAAGAAGTTCACTCTTTTTATTTTGGCCTCGTTCACTTGTAGGCCGAAGAAGAACTAAAAGAAATCGATGATTCATGTGTCGACCAAGTAAAGAAGAAACCCTAATAGATGAGATTTGACTTTTATAGACTAGGAAACACAAGGAAAGATAGTATAGAGATCCTCAAAACAAAATGATAATACGTATGTATAACCCAAAAAGTTGGCTCACATCATTCAAACCCCTCTCACCCATCCACATTGCCACCTCTCGCCTCCCTATCGTCATCCATTCTCCATACCAACCATCATCGTTGTTGACCGCTATTATTGATCTTCCTCTTTTTTTTGTCTTTTGATACTCCCTCTGTTATAAAACAAAAAAAGAACCGATTAAAAAGGGAGATTGATGGTAGGGGCCAGCTAAGGTGATGTGCAGTGATAGAGAGTGGATGACGATGGGGCAACGAGGGCATCAATGGTGCCAGAATATTGAATGACATAACTTTGGGGGCGTAAAACTGATTTAGGTTTAAAAAAAACATCCTAACTGGTTATAGGTAATTTTTCCGGTTAGAAATATGTAACTAACCAATTTTTAAAAGTTCGATTGTTTATTTTATCAAAAAAGATCGAGAGACTTAATTATTCAAAATGAGAAAATTAATAATTTATTCATTCAATTTTAAGAATTTTAATTTAAATCGGAAAGTTGGTTGATTTTTTTTACTTTTCCATTTTTAAATCTTTTAGAAGAAAGTTTATACACCAAACAACATTAAAACCTTAAATTAAAATCATTGTGTTTTATTTTCTAGTCTCACATGTGAACTTTAAACAAAAGTCATTTCTTCATTTCTTGTTCACCTATGAACTTGCTTGTTTTACATTTAAACAAAAATAATTTAAATGTTATTATTGATTAACTTGTAAAAAATAAAATATGATTATATTCAAAACATAAAAGTTATTATTTATAATCTTTCAAAAATATAACGATTATCTAAAAAGAAAACAAATTGTTCCAAATATTCTCTTCATTTAATACCATTTTATTTATTTCATTTTTATCATATTAGAGCTTCCATTTAATAAAAAACGTTGATCGAAAAAATTGAAAGAGTCAGATCAGTTAACAAAATTAATAGTATTTACTTGGTTATAAAAGATTGTGCATATATATATATATATATATATATATATATATATATATAGGGGCCTATTCATGGGAGATCCTAATAAAAGGTGATAACTGTGAGATCCAATCTCATCCCTTCATCAATGTAATCAATGGTCCATAATTTGTTTAAAAAAATCAATTACTGCCATAATATATGGATAAAAAATTTAAATAAAAAGGGTAAAAATGTCAAATTCAATAAAATCTAAGTTGGGCGGTATGCTATAATCATGGATGAAATCAATTAGATATACACAAAGATTTGCAAGATCGTTTATTAGAAAGATTGAGATCGTCGACTAAGGTGTAATCACATATCATCACTATTTTCTTTGAAGAAACACTCTTAAACCATAACTCGCATCTTTAAACTCTCTTTTTCTGGTGTAACGAATCGAATAGGGGAACGAAAGGTAACGACGATAAACTCTGATTGTTGGGTTTTGGGTAGCACAACATTATCAAGTTTTTTTAATTCGGTTTGCAGGTTCTGTCGACTAAGGTGTAATTCAATCCTCGCCACCAACGTTAGGTATCATTGACTTTCAAGATTCTGTCGTTTTTTTAGGATTTGGTATAATCGACTTCTAATATAATGGTACCTCAACATTATTGTTTAATTTTTAGGCTTTGGATAATCGACTTTCAATATAATGGATGAAAACGCAGACGGAGGTGAACTGTTATTCAAGTTATATAATGTAACACATTGACTAATTACCTAACACTCACCATGCATCATTGCTGGATTGATAGGCACAAAGACACCCTCAAGAATTTCCCTTTGAATTTTAGTGGGAATTCATGTTTCAAAAAGTTCTTCTGACAACTCTCTACTTTAACCACAATGCCTTTATTTTGTGTTACATCGTCTTCGACTTATCTATCTCCTTCTGAATCATGAAGCCTAGATATTTAAACATGTCACTTTGAGTATCTTTTGACACACAAATGTTGACTTCTACCTTCTCGTGAACATGGTCCCACCTAAAGTACTACAAACTATTCTACGACAAGGCCAACCCAAATGTCACTTTATAACTCTCCCCCAATTGACCATCTATCTCCACCTTTCCATCTTCCGTGCCTCTCCCTACAACTGGTCATTTTTAAATTCGTACGCATATATTATTCATTTTTATACAAAATTTTATGTTATTTGAAACATTAAAAACATTGATCCGAACAATCATGAGAACAAAGCACTGTGATCTCTTCGCTACATTGATGACATAAATTAACTTCTGTGTTTTTGCAATATATTGTAGATCTGATCAAATTATTTAACGATTATTATTTATTAATGAATTATTACAAGATTCGTTTTAGTACAATTTCAATTTAAAAAAAAAAGTTAGCAATAAAATTTCAATCAACCAAAATGGTTGGTTTAAGACATGAAATCACAATAATAATTCTTAAAATTTAAAAAGAAAAACTATGAAATAAATTTAGAAATTTTTGCAGAGGGTTATATCTACTTTTTATCTTCATTTCAAAAGTGAAACCTCGATATCTTTTCAACTTCATTCTTAAATGTGAAAGCTCAAAACCTTCCCTTTTGTATCATGATTTGTTCGTTACTATATATCTTCATCTTCCTCTCCATATCACTTGATGTATTATTCATATCACAAATCATGCATTCTTCAACAAGATCGTTTTTTCAGGTAAACATTTTTTCTCCCTCTCCGTCGATCACTTGATTTTCTTCTTTCATTTCATAAACTGTTACTTTTCAACAAAATTGTATTCTAGGTTTACTTTGAGAATACTAATCCGGGTTCTATTTCTTATTGACTTTTGTTGGGATTTTAGATTTATTCTTACTTTATTTCTATATTTTCCTTAACTTCTTTTAAATGGAAGCATGGGTTTGTTCATGGAAGCGATTTTAAAGTTTTGATGGCAACGATGGTTCAATGATCGAATCTTGCATGTACGTATTACAATTCATGACACAACCACAACAAACTTTAATATGTTTTTAATGGTTATATTTATTTTTTCAGGTTTATTTCTAGAAGACTAATATGAGTATACATTTCTTTTCACTTTTGTTGAGATTTTAGAGTTCCTTTTTTTCCGTTTTCTATGTTATATTTTTTTAAGTTTAAATTTTATTAATCCTTTTAACTATGATTAAAATCAACCTTTTTTATTTACAAACACTAAAATATAATAATGTGTATATCTTTATTTATATAACAATTGAATACAATAAGAAATTGATTATAATGGATAAATAAAAATAAAATGAAGATGATCATTAATCATGTCAATGTAATAACTTTTAATTTACACATAAAAAAATCCTTATTGCCATCAATATACATAAATGAAATACTTATAATAACTTATCATTTATCATTTATTATTATTATTTACATAATACTTCTATCTATATATCTATATAAAAGAGAATCATAAAAAGATATGACATCTTGAGAGAGCTTGAAGCATTATTATTATTCTCTCCATGTTTGAGTTATATGAAAATAAAAATATATCATTAATTGAATAAACCTTTCATTTACTTTTTACAAGTTATATATACAATCTTATTATATAAATATATACATTAATCAATATATAGGCTAATTTGTATAATAAATCTATATCCACATCTATATAAAGAATAATCATTAAAAGATGTTGGGGTATATTGAAAATATCTATATCTGTAAAAAAATGGTTCTAAAGAGATGATGTTGCACATTTTGATACTTAGATTGTCTCCTCCATTTTTTTCAATTTTCAAAAATTTTAAATGTTGGATATGTTAATGACTTTTCGATTCCCATATGTAAGTTATATTTTCATTAAAAATGAATGTATTTTTAATAATTTTACAAATCCGTTGCAATTTATGTTATTAACCATTTATTTCCCCATTTTTATGTTATTAACTATTGTTTTCCATTATTTATTTTAATTAATCATTCAACTTATTGCATTTATGTAAATTAACTTTTTATCTTCCTTTCTTAATGTTACTAATCATTCATTTTCATTTCTTTATTTTAATTAATCATTCATTTTCCTTATTTAAACATAAGTGTTTTTTGATTTTTGTTAGCTATGTTATTGGTTTTTTAACCTTTTTGTCATGCACCAATCAACCTCTCAATCTCTTCCTCTAACACATTTTATGTAACTAAATTTGTATTGCTAAAAGATTAATATTTGGTTATTGTTAAGTTATTTGTTATTGTATTGACTTTATATGATTTTTATGTTGTTGCTATAATCTAACGAGATCGATACCACTATCAACAATGTATTCGAGACAATCAGTTTAGTAGTTGGAGCTGATGAATCACATTTACACAAGAAAAATGAAAACCTAACTGACAATGTTATGCAATCGTGTTCATGTGACCAATACATCAATACAAACTTTGATCAAAACTGTCAAATAATCAATGAATTATCGATAAAGGGGAAGAAAATAAGTAAGTGACAAAACGAAAAAATGAGGTGAATTCTTGATAAAAACATTTCTTAAAATCTAAAGACTTCTACGTCTTTTCTTATAAAATAATTAATATAATAAATAAATATAAACACTTCATTACATCTAATCAATTGTTGTCGTATTTTTTTAAATGATTATAATTTTAAAAATAATCATATTATTGGTTTTTAATATGAAGATTATTTAAATTACTTATTTTAATTATAATATAAATATTTGATAATGTAATTTTATTCGTTAATTATTGATACTATTTGTATATATTTAAAAAAATGTAGAATATTTAAACTAAATCTAATTATGTATAATATTTATTTATTAATGTCGAGTCTTGATTATCCGAAATCTTCCACCACGTTGGTCATTTTTTATTACTTTTCATTTTTTGTATTGATTTATTAAAAACGACATTTATTAATGTTTCATATAAAAATATTTAAGTTATAGTTATTATTAATAGTTTTCATCACACATGCAACATATTTCATAACTTTATTGACTGAATATGCTTAAACCCAATATTTATCTAAAATAAATTGTTGTATATGGATTTGCAATATGTTTCATATCTATAAAAATAACAATTTTTTTTATAGTTTTGTTAACATAAAGGTTAATCATCGCGCGCAACGATGTCCAACACTAGTAATTCTTGAAATTTAAAAAGAAAAACTATGAAATAAATTTAGAAACTTTTGCAGAGGGTTATATCTAATTTATAGAATTAAGGCGTGATTAAATCCGCAGAGGGTCTT
The DNA here is from genome assembly GCA_033807775.1 of Saussurea involucrata. Lineage (NCBI taxonomy): Eukaryota > Viridiplantae > Streptophyta > Magnoliopsida > Asterales > Asteraceae > Saussurea > Saussurea involucrata. The sequence continues at coordinate 65,320,001 of CM066327.1, forward strand.
CTGTGACTCCATTTGAGGTCTTATTAGACACTGTTGTCGTCGTCGTCAATCTTCCCGGATCATCGCTTAATCTTTGCTACAAATAAGATTCACTAGGGTTTATTCTTTGATCCACCATTGTTGTCCGATTTCTGTCTTTTGATCTTGTACTGAACTCAGTAAGATCAAGGTATTCTTCATGAAAATTAGGGTTTTATTTCTTTTACTTGTCTTTTCTATATCGTTCATTTTCATCGATGGAGAGGAAGCAAAATCGAACAAATTTCGCGAACGTGAGGCCACTGATGATAACTTGGGTTATCCCAACTTGTAAGTCTTCTTAATAGTTATTCTGAATTTCGTCCATCTTTTGCATGGATGATTTCTTGTTGTATTATTGAGCTATTTTTGTGTTATTTGAGATACCCCCTCACTCGTGTGTTTCGGATTCTGATTATTCTGAATTATGAGCTCCGAATAACGACCTAGAAGCAATCCCTACCTTGATTTTTGCTGATTTGGGAGTTCTTTGGTCAGCTTGCGCGATTTAAGTCGATTTGGATTATCAATGTTTCCAATAGGTGAAGTAGCTTGAACCTAGATCGTTGTGGGTTGTGCTATGTGGCCTGTAAACAAGTGGATTGTAGTAACCTGTCTTGATTGCGACTCAGTTATCAGCTCCTTATTAGGGCTTCTAGTAGGTGATCCTAGAGCTTCTCATCATGGTTGCTGCTGTAGGGGGAAGGGAGGACAATGACAACATTCTTGATTGATATCATTGTATTGACATCTTCTAGTTGGTTATGGAAATGCCAAGTCATAAAAGTTGTTTAAGAACTACACCTTGGCTTTGGGTCAAAGGGGTTAATTTTCATATTTAAATTGGAATGGAGTTTAACATGATAACAGGTAATACAATTAGAATTGTTGTTCTAGTTGAAGGAAAAGTTGTAACAGTTTTGCATTTAAGAAATACTAGTTTTTATATCCAAAATTAAAATGGACCATATTTTGCTTTTGTTTATTTGGAACTAAGGAAGTTTATCTTTAGATATTCTGATACCTACGTATTTAGCATGCTCTTTAATACAGAAAGATCAACTAAGCCAACCATAAGTTCTTCAAACTGATGATACTAATTCGAATCCCCCCAAAATTCCTTTTCTTAGGAACACTTAGCTGCAGCCTTTCCTGTTACCAGGTAAGTGGGTAGTGTTCTGTGCCTGGATATTTTGTTTTGTCTCTTGTCTATATATTAATAATAGGAGGGTGGGAAGAATGACAACGTGATAGGAGTTAATGTAAGTGAACTTTTAAGAGTTCCAATTGTAATACTCTTGGCAAGTATGCCTAACCATTTACATCTTTTACAGTCAGTGCTATTAACTAACTTTTTGTTTTTGTTGTGGTAGCGCTGAGGATGAATTGTTGAATCAACAATGCCCTCAGAATTTGGAACTAAGATGGCAGACTGAAGTTAGTTCTAGCATATATGCAACACCATTGATTGCTGACATTAACAGGTAAAACTGTTTTTTGTCCGGTCTCTTCATGTAGTATTTCAAGCTATCTTACTCATTCGACGATACATAGATTAATTTTGGATATAAGTTCCAAGGACTTCATGCCTTGTCTATTATTTTATTTAATTATTGAAGAGTTGGCGTGCTAAAACTATGACTGTTGGTTATTTACTTCTCTTAATTCCCAGCTTTGATATTGATTTTCTTTGTGGTTGCTTTTCTGTATCTCAGTGATGGCAAGCTTGATGTTGTTGTTCCATCTTTTGTTCACTACCTCGAAGTCCTAGAAGGTTCTGATGGAGACAAAATGCCAGGTATGTCATCTGTCAGAGTTAATTGCTTCTTGTTTATTTCTCTACATTGTTTATGAGGAGCAGTTGGATGATGTGGCTTCGGATAACGTGTTATTTAATAACTTCTAATGGCCTATGGGTAATCCACTTCATAATATATATATCACTTGTTTTTTAGCATGAAAATGCCATTTTTACGTTTGGAAGATAAAAGGGACTAGGAATGAAATCTTATTGATAAGAGAAAAGCACATTACAACAAAACTGGATGGCAGCCATGAAACCGCATAGGATATGACATAAATAGTTAAATACTACCATCAAATATAAAAAAGGGTATACGCCACAAAGTTGGAGGCTTTCTTGTGAATGGTAAAACTATGTGAATCTCCTCAAGAAAATGTTATGAAATGTTCTCTTGATATAAAGTTCACAAAGTTGCTAGTGAGGAGTGGCGGCCTAAGCAATCATAATACTTTTTGAAGTCATATAGACTTAAATACTAAACGTCTCTCTGATAATTCTTATTGCACACATGATAATATCACATTTAATACCCAATGTTACTTAAGCCCGTCAAGAAGTATTTGGAGTAGTTTCACTTTGTATATCCACTTAGACCCCCAACAAACTTCTTCGGTTCTTCCTCGAAGGAAGATCAACAAAAATGTACTTTTCATTCTAAAGGAGGAAATGTTTCGTGCTTTATGTAGCTTTCCATCAACATGAAGCTCGGGCTGGGGACATGATAAACTACCCATAGTAGGCAAAAATGCAAAGTGATGAGAAGATAAGCAGTTGTAATAAAGTTGGTGAGAAATAGGTAGCTTATACACTAATAGAATTAATAACAAAATCTCAAATAACAATTGCTCTTAACAATGATTATTTTTAAACTATGTGGTGTAGTAAAAGTAGGGTTTGTAAAGGCTTAATTGGTGGAGGTATAATCTTGCATCTAGGAACATTATCATGAGAACAAGATTAATGTCTTCATATTTCCTCTTTGAAGTGTAGAAATAGCTAATATTCAATCAAGTTGAATTTTTTTTCTTCTGTTAGAAGCAAAAACACAAGTAAAAGAACCAAATGGCATATACATAAAAGAAAACACGAGTAAATAACTTCGACCACTTTAATGTATTTTAGGAATAAAATTAGAATCAAGATGGGTAACATGTACACAGAAAAGTTATTGTCTTATGCTAGGAATATAATACCTCACCCTTTTGTGCCCTAGAATAGCCTACGGGAGGCTGCCTACCAAGACACACCGAGATACTTAGGGCTCAAGATTAGCAAGACCTGTTGGGAAATCATAAATGTAACAAATGTCGCAAAACACCTGGTGAGTTATGACAATATGAAACAAGGGAGCACAAGAGAATAAGACTTGATAGGTGATTTTACTCTATAACATGGTGAAGCGCACCCCATTGCACCAATACTGGTGGTACACCTTGGTGAATGAATGAAGCGTGCTACCTCTAATGAATGTTGTATTTTGCTTTCGGCATCTTTGTTCCTTGAGGTGTATACTGTATACGTCATCTAATATACCATTTGTTGTGGTTGAAGTAGCAAAAGCTGATAACAACTATTATGCTTACATGATTGTGCTGCAGTGGCATGACGAATAGCCTTCTCCTTCGAGGGCGGAAAGTGTTGATAAAACTAAGTTCCACCTTACCAAGTTTGACAATATGACTAGTTGAAGCAGTATGTAGCGTGTACTTGTAATTAACCCTTGCTCTCTGTGAAGCAATCAAACCCCTAGACTGTCTCTAATAAATCCTGAACCCCTACTAAAGTATCTGTGGAAATGACCCCATCTCATACTTTAATCATAAGCTGCAAAGTCTTTCCACTGTGCTTAAACCTTAACAACCACAACTAACAATAATGCTTTTCTTAGCTTTACTTTTTACCTCGCCATGATTGTTCTGGTCAAACTAAATGGTCAAACATCCAAATAGTCGAAAGGAATCATAGTCAACCCAGAAATGTTCAAAACTAACCCTAATGGTTAAGGCAAATACACCATTCTAATGGCACTTATAAAGATCCTATTGTTAGTTTGAGCTTATAACTTGTGTTTTATATGATCTATCAGGATGGCCTGCTTTTCATCAGTCTACTGTTCATGCGAGTCCACTCTTATATGATATAGACAAGGATGGTGTGAGAGAAATAGCTTTGGCTACATACAATGGCGAGGTGCTCTTCTTCCGGTACAACCGTTTTATTCGTTTTTGCAGCGTTTTCCTTTACTTTTCATTTTATTATGGAACATCCAGATTCAGTGTTGTTTTATTTACACTTGTGCAGCACTTCAGGTTATATGATGTCAGATAAATTAGAGGTTCCTAGGCTAAAAGCTAAAAGGGATTGGTATGTGGGGTTGCTTCCAGATCCCGTGGACCACTCACATCCAGACGTTCATGATGAACTACTCATTAAGGAGGCTGTTATGCACTCCATACCTCGTATGTCATTATGCTTTATACAAAAATCATAGGAAATTATTTGTTTAGCTCTTGTAATTGAGTAAGATATGCTTTGGCCACTGTTCACAAAAGTTATTTATTTGGATTTGACCAAACTTTTTTGCACCAGTCATACTTGTCAAAAAGAGTGACTTGACCGATTTGTAATTATTTGAAGCTAACTGGTCAAGTCACTTCTTTTGTTGAAAAGTTGCACTGGTGGGCAAAGTGGTTGGGAAATAAGGTACACTGGGCAAATAAATATTTTGTTGTTAGTAGAGTGGACAAAAGATATCTTACTCGATATTATCAGGCCAAACGGATATTTTCCTTTAGAAGGATATAGTCTTTGCATAGTTGCTTCATCTTATGGTACGAAAAAAGATACAGTAAACTTCTATTGGGATTTCTATGGATTATTGATTTTTTGGTAGATTTTAATTTTTTTCACATAACATTTGCTTGAGATATATCCATTCTGATAAGTATTAAATGAAAGCCACTTATAAGAACTCCATAGTGGTGTAATGGACAATATGTTTGTACGTTTTCAGTAAAATGTCCCAAAGATATCTAACGAGCCTACACTTGAATAAATATTTCTCCAGCCCCCGGAGAAGCCAATCATACATCTGATGCGGAGGAGAATAAGGGGAAAGGGAATGAAATGCAGCTGAAACCTGAACCGCCAAAGAATACAAGGAATACTTCTTTGGAGGAACATGTGAGAAATTCACAGAATGAGAGTGATGCGAGTACAAATGCATTGGAGAAAGGCAGCAGTGATGCACAAAATAAAACTAGTGTACATATCGAGTTGCCAACAGACATACATAATATCTCATCAAATGCTGCACCGGACAATGTAGAAGGTACACCTACTGAAACAAAGAGCGGAAGACGACTTCTTGAAGAAAAATCAGAGGGGGGTTCAGATACCAATATCAATAATCCAAAGGATGTCCCTATTGCAACCGTGGAAAATGAGGAAGGCCTGGAGGCTGATGCTGACTCATCTTTTGAGTTATTCCGTGACAATGAGGAGCTGGCTGATGAGTATAACTATGACTATGATGATTATGTTGATGAAACAATGTGGGGGGATGAGGAGTGGACTGAAGCACAGCATGAGGCGTCTCAAAACTATGTGCATGTTGATGCACACATTTTGTGCACTCCTGTAAGTCTTACATGTTAGGAGTTACAACTATGGTTATGTTGGAATGAAATGCAATTCTTTTTCCTTTTCTTTCAGGTGATAGCTGACATCGATCAGGATGGGATTTCGGAGATGATTGTTGCAGTCTCATACTTCTTTGACCATGAGTGAGTGTCCTCCTATTCTATCTGTTTGCCATTTCTCTCTCTCTTCTCTCTATGCCATTTATGAAATTTATTTATGTTAGGAAATTGTCTTGACTATAGCACTATGCCTTCAAACTTTAGTTAGAATAGATTGTAGGACTGTACCCATAGGATTAAGGGAATTCACATCCTAGAGACAGGTTAATATCGTGGTGAAGTTCGATTACAAATTTTTGTTTAAACTAATTTTAGTTTGTAAGTTTGACTAAAGACGTTGATTTATGTAACGACAAGTATACATTGAAGGTTAACATTATAATACTTGACCATGCTTCATTTAGACAATTATCATATACAAAGCGGTTGATAGTTGGCAACTACCACAAGCTTCTATATCAAGTTTGTACAATCTGAAACAGTGCTCAAACGTTATAATCAAATATTTATCTAACATGATTGCAACTATATTTACATAGAGAAGTTACTTATTCATGTAAATGTAATTCAACAATAAACTATAAAAGAAAGAAAAATCAAACACTTAATTATATTCTCAAGCTATTCATATTGGTTGGTTGTTTTTTTTACCATGGTTATCCTTGTCAGGTACTATGATAACCCAGAGCGAGTTAAGGAGCTTGGTGGTATAGACATTGGAAAATATGTTGGTGGTGGTATTGTTGTTTTTAACCTTGAGACCAAACAAGTTAAGTGGACTGCAGATTTGGATCGAAGTACAGATACCGGGAAGTTTCGTGCTTATATATATGGGTCTCCAACGGTGGTGGATTTGGATGGTGATGGATACCTAGACATCCTTGTTGGAACTTCTTATGGCTTATTCTATGTCCTGGATCATAAAGGCAAAGTAAGGGAGAAGTTTCCTCTTGAAATGGCTGAAATTCAGGGATCCGTAGTAGCTGCTGATATTAATGATGATGGGAAGATTGAATTGGTTACAACTGACTCCCATGGAAATGTTGCTGCATGGACTCCAAATGGTGTGGAAATTTGGGAAGCCCATCTTAAGAGCTTAATTCCTCAGGTACAATGCTCTGCTGCTTCTGTTTACTTATGTTATGGTTTTAAGCTATATGAAGTCAAGTGATTACATTATGGCTTAATTGATTCTCCTTAGGGTGTGAGTGTTGGCGATGTGGATGGAGATGGACACACTGATGTGGTGGTTCCAACTATATCAGGAAATATTTATGTGCTGAGCGGAAAGGATGGGTCAATCGTACGTCCGTATCCGTATAGAACTCATGGCAGAGTCATGAATCAAGTCCTCCTGCTTGATTTGTCTAAGCGCAGGGAAAAGAAGAAAGGACTTGCCATCGTCACAACATCATTTGATGGCTATTTGTATCTCATTGATGGGCCCACATCATGTGCCGATGTCGTTGATATTGGCGAAACATCGTAAGTCCCTCTTTCTACAAAGCTTCTACCCTTCAATTTCTATATAGAATGCTTCTAAAGTCAGACTTGAGTTTTCTTTTCTATGTATGTAATATTTATTGCAAAAAGTTTATTCTTTTTATTGGTTTGGTTGGACTTGTGTGTGTGTATGTGTGTGATTTTATTTTATAGCACTCAGAATCACATTTTGTACACTTTTTGCTTAATTTCCCATATAATTTAGCTAAAGGCGGTGAATTATTTGATCTACAGTTATAGCATGGTGTTGGCGGACAATGTAGATGGTGGAGATGATCTTGATCTTATTGTGACAACCATGAATGGCAATGTCTTATGTTTTTCTACCCCTGCTCCACATCATCCTCTGAAGGTAGGATATAATTTTTTTATCCATATTACTCCTAGTTCTTAGTTGTTAATAATACATTTTTTATGTGTTTTTAGGCATGGAGATCACATAATCAAGGACAAAACAATGTTGCCGCTCGTGTAGACCGTGAAGGGGTCTATGTTACACCTTCATCCAGAACATTCCGCGATGAAGAAGGCACAAATTTTTGGGTCGAAATAGAGATTGTAGATAAACACAGGGTACCATCTGGCTCTCAAGGTCCTTATAATGTCACGGTACGAACACTGTTCCTAGACTCTTTCATTCAATTCCATTTTTATGATGTTCTTCGATACAATATCCTGTGTTAATAATTTAAAAAGCGATAATGATAACCTAAACAAGATTAATAAGTTTCAAACAGTTGTTACTTGTTAGGTAGCACTGATGTTAGTGATCTGATATGGTTTACGACTAGTGTGATCTAAATGGCTTTTGTGAACGGTTATGCAGACTTCATTGTTGGTTCCTGGAAATTACCAAGGGGAGAGAACAATTAAGAGGAACCAAGTGTTTGATAAGCCGGGAAAATATCGGATGAAGCTGCCGACAGTAGGAGTAAGGACAACGGGAACAGTGGTGGTGGAGATGACAGACAAGAACAAATTACAGTTTTCTGATGAGTTCTCGTTAACCTTTCATATGCATTACTACAAATTACTAAAATGGCTTCTTGTGCTTCCTATGATGGGTATGTTTGCTGTGCTCGTTATCCTTCGTCCACAGGAATCCGTCCCTTTGCCGTCATTCTCACGCAACACAGAGTTGTGATAATGAGAGGTAACAAAAACTAGATATATAGATCGAAAGCAATGGTGTCGTTTGTTGTTTTTGTGTTGACATTATCTTATAAAAATGGGGTAATGTTGGAATTTGGATGGAGTTTTTGATGTTGGAAGAGTTGTTTTGTTTCATATAGATGTGGTTTCAGTTCACTGCTAATGAGAGGGAGAGACTTTCTTTAAAGGAAATTAGTAGTATTTATTCAGACACTTCTGTTTAGCATTCATGGTTTAAAATTTCAACCCTCTAATCTTTTAAAGAAAACATCTGATCTATCATTGAATTTCCATGAATTTTTTGTTTAATAAAGAAGTTATTTAACTAGCATTTAGAGCTTTTTAAGCATGCTGATAAGTTATCGTTATCATCCAATTGATATCTCGCAGATTGATTGGTTCTGGTCAGAGCTAATAAAGAACTCTGTAAGAGATTAGATCTCTTATTCTGCTTAATGAGAATGAACCTGGTAAGTTTGTACAAATTTTCTTTTTCTGCTGCCTTTGTTTGCTAATTGATGGAATTTAAATACATCAAAGACTTTTCAACGTGTCTTTTAAGCATTGAAACATGAAAAGCAAGGTGGATTTGAGATCCTTCTAGTTTGTAAGCCACCTCTCCATTGTTGTTTTGCTTCAACCTGGTATGCAGTGCGTTTAGAAACGGCTAGCCAGCATATGTTTTTGTAGACGATTTTGTAGACGATTTTGTAGGCGATAAGGATGGAGTTGAAAGACCCACGAAATCTTCCACCTCAAATTCTACATTTTTCGAGTCAGCCTATTCTTTGACCTTATTGAGAAAAAACCATCTTTGGTCAGCCATAACTAGCTTTTTGTAGCGTTTCAACAAGACCCAACAGATGTTTTCCACTTATCTCTGTTTTATTTTTCCAATTAGTGTTTGACATGAACTTTTAGATTATTTTACATTGTCATTTAGCTAATCAGTTAGTTTGTACCAAATATTATTCATTTATCAGCAAACTGTCAGTCAAAAGCAAGTTTATTAGCTAATGAGAGAATAATTTAAAACTTAAATGTCCAAAGAGGGAAAAATGTTTTTTTATTCATTTACTCCAATGAGATTAAATTATTATTATCTTATATAAAGTTTTATTTAAGAATTGTATTAAGATGATAAAATTATATTACATTTAAATAATATAATGTTGAAATCTCGAGAATAACAAATCTTTTACAGTTGAATTTAGTTTTTTTTATAGAGATTTTAGCTTTTAGTTCTTTGCGCGTGTCTTTGGATAATAATGGAGACGAGGGTATCATAGTAATAAAGAGGGGTGGGGAATTTTGTATACGAGGTGAAAGATTGGTTGTCTAATACCATTTCTTCAACCAAAGTTCTCTGATTAGTTCGTGGCCCAAAAGATAAGAGACACCAACTCTTATAGTAGCATTGAAAAAAAAAGTGCGTGTGCTCGTGACCGCTACCGTTTTAGGCATGCGATTGCCACCAACTTCTCAAAAGTTTATGCCCGTAAAACGCACACCTTGTGAGACCGTGAGGGAATAAGCACACAACCAAGAGCGTCCTTGCACTGTGACCATTCAAGAGACGAGAGGATAGATGTTGGACAAAAGATGGTGTGAGAAGGTAACCATTGAATTGCGTTTGATATGGGGATTGATCTGGTGTATCTCATCTTAATGTGCATCTAAGGGTCTTACCATTCTCACATAACTTTCATTCTCACCGGAACCCAACCCTAGATATTGAGAGGCCATTTGTTAAAGGGAAAACGAAAATTTCAATTTTGAATGATTAAGTCCGTGATTTTTTTTAATAAATAAAACATTGAACTTTCTCATCTGAATGACTTAGTCCCTGGACATTGTTTTTGAATAAATAAACATTCGAACTTTCTCAGTTGAATGAATTAGTCATTGGACATTTTTTTTGAATAAATAAACAATCAAACTTTTAAAAGTTTGTACGAGAAGATCAGGAATGCCATCATAAGAGCAAACAAGGCAATAGATTTCGTGAGAGCAAAGCCTGGCACACATTAAAGCTACGTGTGGCAGGGCCGTAAGAGCATCCACAACAAGGATTTCATAACAATTTCATATGGATTGCAAATGTGACACGTAGGATTGCTAAATTAGAAATTGTAGTGGTTGTGAGTATGATTGCAAAATTAGAAATTGGTTTTGGTAATTTGCAAATGTCAAATCAATACTTTTTGCTGATGTGGCAGTGAATAGTATATGAAATTGTAGGGAATAATTTCTAAATTAGAAATTGCTTTATGCCAAATCATTTTTGTGATGTTTTGTAGAAAGTATTTAATTGTAGTTTTGTAGAGAGTATTTAATTATAGTTATTTAATTAATAAAATATTTCATATTAATTTATAGTAAAGAGTATTTAATTGTAGTGTTGTTGTTATTTGATTAAAATATAGTTTTTTATGATGAGGTGTCACATTTGCAATTGAGTGAAATTTCATTGTTGTAGGGTATAATTTCAAGATAATTGCAAAGCTGATGTGGCCCATTTGCAATTGGGATAAAATTTCATTGTTGTGGACAGGTTTTGTAAGGCCTTTATTGTCTTTAATTTTTTGCAACAAATGGCAAAAGCGAGACAATTGTCGGGTGAGAGAAGAGTGAAGAGATAGATCAAGGTATTCTTATAGGCAAAAGTGCAAAGCCCAACATCCCATCCGTAGTTTGAAAGGAAGCCCACTATGGTCCAAATCAAGTTGCTATCCTGTTTTTATGAAAGCCCATGAAAGGGAACAAGCCTACACATCATATAAGAATTAAGAAGTTCACTCTTTTTATTTTGGCCTCGTTCACTTGTAGGCCGAAGAAGAACTAAAAGAAATCGATGATTCATGTGTCGACCAAGTAAAGAAGAAACCCTAATAGATGAGATTTGACTTTTATAGACTAGGAAACACAAGGAAAGATAGTATAGAGATCCTCAAAACAAAATGATAATACGTATGTATAACCCAAAAAGTTGGCTCACATCATTCAAACCCCTCTCACCCATCCACATTGCCACCTCTCGCCTCCCTATCGTCATCCATTCTCCATACCAACCATCATCGTTGTTGACCGCTATTATTGATCTTCCTCTTTTTTTTTGTCTTTTGATACTCCCTCTGTTATAAAACAAAAAAAGAACCGATTAAAAAGGGAGATTGATGGTAGGGGCCAACTAAGGTGATGTGCAGTGATAGAGAGTGGATGACGATGGGGCAACGAGGGCATCAATGGTGCCAGAATATTGAATGACATAACTTTGGGGGCGTAAAACTGATTTAGGTTTAAAAAAAACATCCTAACTGGTTATAGGTAATTTTTCCGGTTAGAAATATGTAACTAACCAATTTTTAAAAGTTCGATTGTTTATTTTATCAAAAAAGATCGAGAGACTTAATTATTCAAAATGAGAAAATTAATAATTTATTCATTCAATTTTAAGAATTTTAATTTAAATCGGAAAGTTGGTTGATTTTTTTTACTTTTCCATTTTTAAATCTTTTAGAAGAAAGTTTATACACCAAACAACATTAAAACCTTAAATTAAAATCATTGTGTTTTATTTTCTAGTCTCACATGTGAACTTTAAACAAAAGTCATTTCTTCATTTCTTGTTCACCTATGAACTTGCTTGTTTTACATTTAAACAAAAATAATTTAAATGTTATTATTGATTAACTTGTAAAAAATAAAATATGATTATATTCAAAACATAAAAGTTATTATTTATAATCTTTCAAAAATATAACGATTATCTAAAAAGAAAACAAATTGTTCCAAATATTCTCTTCATTTAATACCATTTTATTTATTTCATTTTTATCATATTAGAGCTTCCATTTAATAAAAAACGTTGATCGAAAAAATTGAAAGAGTCAGATCAGTTAACAAAATTAATAGTATTTACTTGGTTATAAATGATTGTGCATATATATATATATATATATATATATATATATATATATATAGGGGCCTATTCATGGGAGATCCTAATAAAAGGTGATAACTGTGAGATCCAATCTCATCCCTTCATCAATGTAATCAATGGTCCATAATTTGTTTAAAAAAATCAATTACTGCCATAATATATGGATAAAAAATTTAAATAAAAAGGGTAAAAATGTCAAATTCAATAAAATCTAAGTTGGGCGGTATGCTATAATCATGGATGAAATCAATTAGATATACACAAAAGATTTGCAAGATCGTTTATTAGAAAGATTGAGATCGTCGACTAAGGTGTAATCACATATCATCACTATTTTCTTTGAAGAAACACTCTTAAACCCTAACTCGCATCTTTAAACTCTATTTTTCTGGTGTAACGAATCGAATAGGGGAACGAAAGGTAACGACGATAAACTCTGATTGTTGGGTTTTGGGTAGCACAACATTATCAAGTTTTTTTAATTCGGTTTGCAGGTTCTGTCGACTAAGGTGTAATTCAATCCTCGCCACCAACGTTAGGTATCATTGACTTTCAAGATTCTGTCGTTTTTTTAGGATTTGGTATAATCGACTTCTAATATAATGGTACCTCAACATTATTGTTTAATTTTTAGGCTTTGGATAATCGACTTTCAATATAATGGATGAAAACGCAGACGGAGGTGAACTGTTATTCAAGTTATATAATGTAACACATTGACTAATTACCTATCTTATGTTAACTTTTTGATTATGTTGACTGCTAAAACAGGAAGAAAACGTGGTAGTGTCAAGAGAATGAGATCTTTCACATATGTGAAAAAGAATGAAGCCATCGACGTTGTTAAAGATAATTGCACCTCTGAACCAAATACAGGTAAACATTATGTGATACACTGTGAAAATAGCAATCTATTGGGGGGTTGGGTTGAAAAATAACAATATTTGTGATACACTGTGAAAATATCAAGCTATTGGGGGATTGGGTTGAAAACGTAACAATATATGTGATACACTGTGAAAATACTAATCTATTGGGGGATTTGATTCAAAAAATAACAATGTTTGTGATACAGAGTGAACATATTAAGACATTGGGGGATTGGATTCAAACTATGTATGTGACACACCGTGAACAAACTGTGCTATTGGGGGTTGGGTTAAAAAAATGGCAATGTTTGTGATACAGAGTGAACATATTAAGATATTGGGGGATTGGATTCAAACTATGTATGTGACACACTGTGAACAAACTGTGCTATTGGGGGTTGGGTTAAATAAATGTCCATGTTTGTGATACACTGTGCATAAACTATGCTATTGGGGGATTGGGTTTAAAAAACACTATTTGGGATACACTGTGAACAAACTATGCTATGGTGGGATTGGGTTGGAAAAATAACAATAATTGTGATAAATTGTGCACAAACTATGCTATTGGGTGATTGGGTTCAACAAATAAAACTATTTGGGATGCACTGTGAACAAATTATGGTATTGGGGAATCGGATTAAAAAAATAACAATAAATGTGATACACAGTGAGGAAACTATGCTATTGGGGGTTTGGGTTGTAACCATAAATTATTTGTGATACACTGTGCACAAACTATGCTATTGGGGGATTGGGTTAAAAAATAACAATATTTTGGATGCACTGTTAACAAATTATGGTATTGGGGGATTGGATACAAAAGGTAACAATATTTGTGATACACTGTGAACTTCATATGGAGGTTCAGGTCCAGACAACAATGAAGTTGTAACAGGTGGAAACAAGAGTCCAGACAACAATGAAGCTGTAAAAAAACTTAAAACTACTAAAACAAATGCAGTGTCAGATGTCACATCAAATAAACAAGAAAATGAAGATTCAGGTCCGATCGGGAAATGTAAGTAACGTCTTAAATCGTTACTATGTGTTATCATGGTTAAATGTAACAAACTATTGTTACAATGTGCAGGTAAACGAACAGTAGTTACCACTTCTTCAGGGGTAAAAGTGATGCTACCGTCGAGTACGGTAGATAAAAACGCGAACATGCACGTCACTGATAACACTACAATGTCACCCGTCAAAGAAGCAAATTCTAAGTCACCGTGTAAAGAAAAAAGTTTGAGCACTACAAGGAAAACAAGAAGCGGATCAATATATGGACCGATAGAAAAAAGGGGTTCTATAGATCAAACACGCTCAAAAAAGCGCATTCGGGGTAAAGGTGTTGAAAAGGAACATGTTGATGAAAATCCGATAAAGAAGAAGCCCGAAAAGAAGGTTGTTAAATGAACTAAGCTTCCAATTTTGAGGGTTCGCACTACACCAAAACCACTACACCAGGCAATTAGGAGTCTAAACGGTGATCAGAAAAAGATGGTGGATTCTATGGGGTTTGGTGGCTTGTTAGAAATGAAAACAGATCATATACCGTCTAAGTTAGGCTTCTACCTTGTGGACAAGCTTGACACATACACAAAAGAGCTTCGATTGGAGCAAGGTACAATACAGTTGACTACCAGGATGGTACATGATATGCTAGGCACACCGATTGGAGGAACGGATTTACTTTCCATTGATAATGTTCCACGATCAAAAAGCATCAGGGACACTTGGAGGCGTCAGTTTCCGGGAAAGAGGGTTCGTATATCAGATGTAAAGACTAAAGTAGAAAGTTCACAAAATGCAGATTTGGATTTCAAGATTAATTTCCTGATGTTGTTTCTTTCCACAATGGCCGAGTGCAACACAGGTGGGTATTGTAATCCGGGGGTTCTTGATCATATCACGGAGGATACAAACCTATCTGAAATAGATTGGAGCAAGTATGTCTTCAATTGCTTGATGACAAGTAAAGACGGATGGAAAAGAGATCTCAGTAGTGAGACTTTCTACTCAGGGCCAATTACTTTCTTGACGGTACGCAATCTTTTAGTGTAGCTATTAAATTTTAAATGAAACAAGTTGCTAACATCTGTTTTTATTACCGTAAAAGTTATTGTATGCGGATATTACCGAATGCAAAAGGGTTGAGGTGCAACGGACAAGGCCGACAATAGGATTTTGGTCTATGGAGTTACTTCGGAGAAGAGAGAATTTGGAGCTAGTTGATGGTGGATTTGGAGCGTGGCCACTTAGAGTGGATGGTGAAATACCAATAGACAGGCCGGTTGATGTGTTTGCTGGACGTAGTGAAACAGTAAAAGTTTCTTCAAAACCAAAGTTGCAGGTACATACTTGTCATACAAAATACAATACAATATTTATTAAATTATATGTAAGAAACATCATTGCCTGTATAACAATGTGTAACAGCCTGTATAACAATGTGTAACACATTGTATAACGTTATATCACAACATTAATTGAAATAAAAAGATAAACCACATAATTGATCACATTGTATAATGTTATATCAATAATACATTTGATTTTGTTCAAACAAGGGTTGATTATTATTTGCATCTTATCTACGATGTTGAATTCACAGGACTATCTCAATAACATCCGAACAAAGTTGAATTCGATACTATTAGAAAAAACAAAGTGCAGAACTAACTCTTGAGAAGGCTATATCGGATTTCCCATCAGAGTCGTCGTTGCGTACACTAGATGTAGAGTTTCGCAGAATATTCAACCAATTAGAGGGTGATGCAGAGGCTTCAATTGAAATGCAAAAACCAAACCCAGTTTTTAAAACGCCTAGTCGAACGAAAGGATCAAAGCAAGATGAAATAAAGAGTGTCGAGGGTAACGAACATGTAACAAAGGAATCTGTTGGATGGGAAATTGTACCTGGTGTACCGCTTGAAACAGAACCATACTGGAACAGCCCTACAACTCATGTGGAGATTGATAATTACACGGTCGAATATTGCAAGAGGAAAAAATTCAATTTGGATGACGCACCCAAATTTGATTTAGAAACGCCACCTAGAGGTAAATGTATGAGCCCACGTCCTATTTCAACCATTGTCCCCATCCCAGCAGGAATGTTTTCCTTGAACTCGCGATTCAAAGCAGTATGTGATGTTCGAAGAGCGAGTAAGAGAGAACCTAAGTTAGGAGACGCACTAAGATCACCTTATGTGAAAAGAGTGGTAGACATTGATGTGTTGGAGACAAGCACGGAGAAAAAAGTATGTGCTTGGATAAATGCTGCTGTAGAACCAATTTGGTATGTATCATCCTTGATGACATTTTAACATATATAATGCATATGGAATATAAACTATTTGTAATTTACTAAGAAAAGTCTCCATATGGAATATAAACTATTTGTTATTTACTAATGTATCATATAATATCACACTGTATTACAGTGTTGCACACATTTTCAAAAATAATAATTGGTAGAAAAATATACCAATCGACAACAAAATACCAACAAAGTTTGATGTTAAATTGTAAATCAACATGCATTTGAATTTTTTTCTCGTGGAACATAAGAAATAACAATATTTGTGATACTGTATGGTAGCACAGTTTTGCACAAATATTCAAGATATTAATTGTGATAAAAAGATATACAAATAAGTCTACACCAAGCTACCAACATAATTTGGTATTGAATTGAAAATCAACAAGCATTTGTATTGTTTTCTCGTGGAACATAAAGCTATGAAAAATTAGGATACTCATGTATCACAGTAATACACAAAAACTTATATTACAAAGATAATGTAAAAGAAAGATTCCTGGTCCACCATTGTTGATTAAGAAGATTACCTGGTACAGTATCCACCCCATCTGATAGACCATGATCGATCAAGTCAATTCGTTCATCTGATTGTTGATTACATGTAACTTCGTTCGGCTTGAAGGGTGACATACCAATATCAAATTCATCTGGATCCTGCCATAAACTAACATCCATATCAGATGCTATAACCTCATCAGATTCAACCGACAATGAATCATCAACAGCAACACTTTTCCCTGGTTCCATCTAATCGCAAAAATGGATAAAATATATATAAAAAAAAAAGAATAAGCTCTTTGAAGAATGCAGTGCTAAACCAGGGTCGTAGATGATAAAAAGAATGATATTTGAAAGAAGTAATCGATTGTCGATGAAGAAGATGATTCAGTCAATAAAAACGTATATCATAAGAATTAGTTTGTTAGAGATAATTTAGGAAAGATAATCAATAATTAATACAAAATCAATGATAATCGATATAATAAAAAAGGTATATTATAATTAATTTATAAGATTACTAGAATACCCTCACCTATTAGTTAATAAAAGAAAATTAATTAATTAAAATGAGTGGATGAGATTGGATCTCACAGTTATCACATTTTAAAAAGTTCTCATTTGATTACACCCCTATATATATATATAGACTTATTATTGACCGTTGGATTAGATCATCAAAGTGATCAATGGTCATTTTTTACACGGTGGCATTTTTGTAATAAGTTCAAACTCTAGTGGCATTTATGATACTCCCCTAAAGGTCACTGTCCAAATAGAATTGAATCGCACTTGGTTCACACATCGAAAACCTCTTCAATCTACGACAATTTCCGACCGATTTCCTTTGTGAAGGTGAAAGTCGAAGTTGAAAGACTAATACAAATCTACTCTTCACTTGTCTAAATCGTTCATCAAAAGCTCGACGTCTTAACATTTTGTAAGTGAAATCGTGATTCTCAAAAATAAGGTTTTTTAAAAGCAAAACTAGGGTTTTACAGTTTTATATCAACGAAATCGTACAACTACATTTTGTTCTTTATGGTGTGCTGAAGTCATAGAAAGGTTGAGCATCTCTTGTTTCTCCTATGGAAGGGATGGAAGTCTTCTCATGTGGCCTTTTCTGGTATTTTTGTTAAGTAAACTGTTTTGGTGATGAAAACTTGTTTTATTCCAAAAAGTTTAAATCACAACTTCATAGTTCTCTATCAATTGAATTAATTTCTTCAAGCGATTTGAAATTTGTCTGTTGTCTGTTTGTATGACTGAAATTTTTATGTGGTTATCTGGTGTTTCTGGTAGGTGGTAAGCTAGAAAACAGCATATACTATGGTCACGGCCTTCAAACTGCATATTTGATAGCATCTGTAAGAACCCTAGTTTTAAGCACGAAAAACAAGAGACCTGCCAGAAACATCGATACAAGTCACTTATGTTGAACATTTGGGTCGAGGAGGAATGAATATATATTTATTTTCAATTTATACCGGGAAATCATCAAGATTATAATATCTACCTAGAATTGCATGGTGCAAATCATGTACATCTCTCATCCTAAGATAGACGAAGGTAAACACAATGATAGGTAGCAATACGGCATAAAGTTGTGAACTATGAAAAAGAACATAAAACCAATATTGACTGATAAATTTATGTCCAAAATAGTTATAAATGTTAAGATATAGAGTAAATCCATTTCTTTAGCCTAATTTAATTTATGTCACTTATGTTACTATTAGAAAGAATCACGACAGATGAAAAGAGGGAAGAAGAACTCATGGGAATAGACCACATGGGAACGGTGTTTTCCTTCATTGGATATATAAAATGGTTTTGATCAGTTGACCTGTATTCTTATGAGTCATAAAAAAGTGTCTGTTGTTGAACCAGGTAAACATGTTCAGCCATGATGTTTTTAAAAATTTCAGCTTTTATTATTAGGAGAAGCTTCTATTTTTTCATATGTTGTCAGACTTGAACCTTTGCCAATTAAATTGTTTTGCAATCAGTATTGAGGATCATTGTTGGGGCTCGTTGTATTTTCACTCTTATTTATATAGACTTGAGATCATGTGAGACCAAATTATTTTCGTAAGACCATTGAGACCACTACTATTTTCGTGAGACCCATGAGACCACAAAAATAAAACTAAACCTTCACAACAAAAGACTGTGAAGGTTCGTTGTTTTTCGTACCTTCACAATGAATCGCACGTGAACCCAACCATATTTATGTATTCTTGTTTGAGATGATATTTTTATCCAATCTTTTAGCTTCATTTTCTTCCGAAAATGATATATGTTTGTTGTACTTGGACTTTGGAAATGTGTAACTAACAAATGGGCACTATTTCATTGTCAAAATGTTCAACATATGCATGTTAATACTTCTCCTATTGTCCTTATCGTTTATTTTTGGAGGTAAGATGTTGCAACGACTTAAAAGGTATGTTATAATATGAATTGAGAAATCTATTTGGCTGAAACGTATATGACTGATTTTGAGTAAGGAGAGTGAACACAAAAAATCGTCTGCTGCATAAGTACCCCCTGGAAAACTCAGGGAACATTGCCCTCGCGATAATTCCAGGAGTAAAATCGTAGGGCATACTCGCTGTGGTTGTACCGTAACCATCCTAGACCCGACGACTTTGACATGCGGAAGTGCCCTCGCTGTCATTGTCACGTCGAGTGTACCGAGAGGGGTTATCCCTCGGCGACTATGACACGCAATAGTGCCCGAGGGCACAGTTGCTGTCATTGTCGCACACCACCTCCCAAGCCCAAAAACTTAGATGAGATGAAGCATTAACCTGAGTAATTAACACTAAGGAAATTAAAGGGGAAGAGTCACGATGATAACTTGCTAAAGTTTTCGGGTGTTACACCAATTTATCTTTTATTTATTGTTTATTATTTGAGTTAATGATATTTTAGTACCAATGTTACAATCTATTAAAAAAAGATTAGAATCTTATGAGCAATATATTATATTTGATGTTAGTTATAATTTGGTTTTGCCTTCATTGTAGGTAGCATGTTTAATACACTGTTTTAGTACAATGTTTTTAGGTTTTTAATTGATTTTTTATTTGCATTTCATTTTAAACAGACAAAGAATAGATAATGCTAAAATGTACGGTGATGGAATATCAAAATACACACAACCGGAAGGGGATGGACAAGATCTAAAAGAAGAACGCGATGAAAGGGACTCGACGATATCAAGTTTATAACCAAAAGGTATTAAACTATCTTTCAAAATTTCCCAAATTTCTTGTGTCAAGCAGTTCTTACCTTTGTACCAAATGAACAAACCTTCACATTAAACTTACCGTGAAGGTTTACTTGATTTCATTTGGGACCAAGTCACCTTTTATACTGAAATTAAGTTACGATAATGTCACATATAAATTGATTCTACTTTCACTTAAAACAAATGAACCTTCACAAAAACCTTGTTGCGAAGGTTCAACTTTATCAAGTAAATTGAGCTTTCATTGTAGTTTGTTTTTAAATTTCTCTGAACTTTTTGTGTGTTGGTATACATTAAAGCTGGTTCTTTTCAATATCTTCAGAGGGGAAGATTTGGTGGTCTTTAATCTCAAAAACCCATCATCTGAGATTAGACAACATCAAATAGAAGGATACGAAGAGATCAATAGTACTCCATGTTATAAAACATATGCTCAGGCACTAGATGTTAGATTTCCATGTTTAGGTTCAATTTATTATCCAATTATAATAAATTATATGTTTAAGGACTAAATGAATGTTTGTTATTTAAATTGGTTCTGCTTTCACTTGAAACAAATAAACCTACACATTATCTTTGATGTGAAGGTTCAATTTTAATTATGTACTTAGATGATGTATGGACTTAAACCTCATTTATCAACAACCCCTCGTTGCTCACGATTTATTTCATGCATGGTCATCAACATTTGCAGGGGGGCGGGGGGTCGTTGCCTAATAGATTGATAATACTTCAATTGATAAACTAAAACTTTAAGATTCATATGTTAGATTTTGATGTTTATGGTGATTTTATTAACTAATGACGATGGACTACATGTCCAAACACTAAACAAAGGTATGTAATATAAATTAGTTCTATTTTCACTTGAAACATAGGAACCTTCACAACAACCTTCTTGTGAAGGTTCATTTCACAATCACTTTCTAGTTCTTTCTTTTGATAGTCACTGCAATGTGTATTTGTTTTGTTCATGATACAAGGCTATGTTGAACCAATCTCGATACAAAGTCCATTTGAATGTTACCGTGATCTTCTATTACATACCTTCACAATAAAAATACAGTGAAGATTCACTTAATTTCACTTGGTACCAACTATCCTTATTATTTTGAGTTAATGGTATTATAATATCAACATTACAAGTCATAAAAAATAATACAGTATTTGCAGCAACTATCATAATTGATGTTAATTACAATTTGTTTTTTCCTTTATTATAAGTAGACTCTTTAATGCATTGTTTAAGCACATAGGTTTTAGTTTCTTTAATTGAGTTTTTATTTGCATTTCAATTTAAGCAGAACTAATAATAAGGCAATACTCAAATAGATGATACACGTGGAGGATAAACTAGACCTACCAAAGATGGAGGATAAACAAGACCTAGCAAAGGAACATGATGAAGAGAACAAGGAAGCAGACTCGAAATGAAGCCAAGATTTTGAGGGATCAAAAGGTATAAAACCATTAAAATTTCCCAAATTTTGTGCCAAATAGCTCTTAGACTCGTATTAATTGAACAAATCTTCACAGTAAAGTTATTGTGAAGATTCACTTGATTTCATTTGGGACCAACTAACATTTTATTTCGAAGTTATGTTCCGATAACATCAAATATAATTTTATTCTACTTTCACTTAAAACAATCAAACTTCGCAACGACCTTGTTGTGAAGGATCGACTTTATCACATAACATGAATTTTCATTGTAGCTTGCTTTTAAGTTTTTCTGAATGTTGTGTGTGTAGGCATGTAATAAAACAAGTTCTTTTCATTTGAGATTGAAGAGGACATCAAACATGACGATACAAATAGTAGTGGAACAACGGAGAATGGGAGAACTCTAGATGAAGAAAAGAAATTGGATTTGAGCAAAAGCAATGAGGAATTGACTGCAAAACATTAGTTTTTTGTTTGATATTGTCAATTTAAATATACAAAAAACTTTATATTATATTTTGATTTTACATTATAATTTGAATGCAAAATATGTACTCAAACTTCATATTGGCCCATAACTCAACAAACCTTCACATGCAAGTATTGTATTTGTAAGAAGTCTTAGAGAACTGAAACTTCACAGTAAGTTTGTTGTGAAGGCTCATGCGATTTGCGTAAAAGTAAGTTTAAATCAAAGTGTTATATTACCTTCAGACGCGCAGGTCAAACTTCTATGCAAATTAATGGATATTACACTCAAATAAAATATTTGAACCTTTGGCAATAGAGAATTGAAACTTCACAGTAAGTTTGTTGTAAAGGTTCATACAGTTTGCGTAAAAAAAGTTTAAATCAAAGCGTTATATTAAAGTGGTGTGTATTACCTTTTCACACATACGTTAAAATTCAATGCAAATTTAATTGATATTAGTTTCATATAAAATTTGAACCATTGACAATAGAGAAATGAAACTTCACAGTAAGTTGTTGTGAAGGTTCATGCAATTTGCGTGAATGCAAGTTTAAATCAAAGTGTTAAATTAAGACGTTGCATATTACCTTCACACACATGTCAATCTTAAGTGGAAAATTAATCGAAGTGGTAAATTAAGACGTCGTGGAATATGGTTCACATAAATAGCATGTTTAAACAACACAACGATAATATGATAAGCAACAACAAATTGTTTAAAAACTGATAGGACCAACAAGCATAAAATATTTGATGCCCCCAACTAAAACTAGCAGCTGTGTAGAAGGGAAGTGGATGGTGGTAGGATGTGCGCTATACTAATCAATATACGTTGGCAGCAACTTCTGTATATCCTCTTTCCCTTGTTTATACTTCACATGTACTACATAAGACTTGCTTGTTCTGCAACCTCTGTTTCATCATAAATAACATGCAATTAGAAAATAAACAAACAAAACAAAGATTATGTGGATTTCACTTTAAATTGAATTTTAACATTTGTAGTTACTTTGAAGAAAAAAAAAACTTTAGTACGTTGACCATCAGTGTATTCTAGTCATGGAAATATCGGGGTATATATCACTAATGAGAAACGTCAAAATATTGGGCAAACTAGCCAAAGCATCCAAGTCCTGGAAGATTTCCTCCGTGAAGTGTGAGCCAGTATTAAATGCAGACACCATTACAATCTTGATCAAGTCTTACTGTAAATTGACAATTTTACTAGTAGATTTATGAGAATGATAAGAACCAACAACAATGGAATCTTACTCAATCATCATACCAACAACCATGTAAACAAGATGAGTTACAATAATGGTTCATTCTTGATTACAACCAAATTTTGTGGGAATCCTCTTGTTCTATGTACACTCAATATGAAAGCAGCTCATAATGGAGAAATTATGATACATGGAAGCCAAGTGCAACAATATGCTTCCACCAGCCCTACAGTACCATATGATTTGTTGAATTGTTCTACGTCCACTATTGAGAATTAGGAACAATTCATATAACAAAAAAAATGTTGACAACAAAATAAAGGCTGTAAACACTTGTCCAAGCAACAACCCCAAAACATATAGAAAGAGTAGAAGACTGTTAGCAAGGCCATTTTAGTCCTATAGATCCAAAGCAACATGTAAGTTTTCATGTAAATCACTCAACTATTTATGCATAAATAATCCGACAATTAAACCTTTTCAATGTGAATGTTCTCATGAATCGAGCTTCCAGATCCCAAAAAATTTATGAGCAAGTGAACCTTCACAATAGATTTATGGGAAGAACAATAATCAAATAAACTTCCATAATAAAAACCATCAATACATAGAAATTTATAACCTTGATTACCCTGTTCACCGTCATAAGATCATTCAATATGGTGTGGTCATCATCTTCATCAACCTAACGGAACCTTTATGGTGAAAACAAATAATCAAAAGAAACTAAGGACCTTTGATTATATTGTTCAATGTTGTAACCATCATCCAAGATGTTCTAGTGATTATCTTTAGTAGACATTCTTTTACCTAAAATCAAAAATGTAAGCCCTAGTTTTGAACAGAAAGAATGAATATCAAATAAGATAAATAGTTAAAACCCTGATTCAATTAAGAAAAAGCAAGAAACTTAAACAAAAGGAAATCATCTACAATATTTACTACATAGGAATTAGGCGAATCAATGGTAACTGATTTTGAAATCGATAAGAATTAGGAGAAGTCGTTCCTATGGATGAAGTTATCCCGGTCGATAGAAATTAAGAGATTTACTTACAGAGAATGGAACAAATCATCTGAGATTAATCAATATGATCGATGAAGTGAGGAGTACCTCATCGAAGAGTAGAGCAATCGAGGAGAGATCTTGTTGGAGACTGGATCGGGACTTCAACAACGTTTCTGTGATGATTGGTGAAGAGAGAAAAAACAGGGGTTGTCAAATATACCCCTGGACGTTGAAAAGGCTGTAAGATCTGCAACCATCAGATCATTTACATCAAAAAGTCATCAACGGTGAGGAGTTGGTCTCGCCGGTCTCACGAAAAACCCTTGGTCTCACCAGAACCTAACCCTATATATATATATATATATATATATAGGGGAGAGATATTATGAAAACCACCCTATGTTTGAAAACTGTGAAAACCTCCTTCAACCAATCAGATTTTTTCTTTAATCATTTTCGTTAATTATATTAGTAAGGGCATTTTCGTCTATTAGCCACAATTTCGGTAATTATGGAAATTTTGTTATATATTTATTATTAATTATAAACGATTTTATACCCGATTAATTATGGAAATGTAATTTTTTTTTGAATTGATTCTAATCATCTCCATCGAACTCTCTTTTGACTTTTTTCAAATTCATCCCATAATCATCTCTTTCTTTCTTCTTATTTGAAGATTCTTGCATGTAATTGGAGCTCTGCTGTGACTAACGATGTCTTCGATTGATCTTGTTTTGAGTACCATTTTTTTTCTTTTTCTACGCTTCTTCATCTTCTTCGTTTAACAAGGCACCAAAGTATTGGTAATCTTCGAGCTTCATGAAGGGTAACCCACCAGATTCGTACCAATACCAACAAGTTTCATTAACGCAGGTTTCAAGAAGTCGTTGCCTCTTAACGTAGACACACATGGCGAAACAGGTTTCAAGGAGTCGCTGCCTCCTAGATGCAATCGACCTTCGTCGTGCTCTCTCTCTTCTCCGGTTCATCTCCGTTTCATCTCCGGTTCATATTCATTCTTTTCCGTTTCAGCCCGTTTCATCTCCGTTCATCTCCGTTTCATCTCCGTTCATCTCCGTTTCATCTCCGGTTCATATCCATTCCTTTTCGTTTCATATTCGTTCATCTTTGTTTCATCTCCGTTCATATCCGTTCACTTCCGTTTCATCTTCGGTTCTTCTTCGGTTCATAACTATTTTATTTTGATATTATTTTGAAATCGCCGGAAAAAATGGATTGATTCAGTTTCCTTTTCAAACCATCGGATGAATCCGTTTTATTTTGATATTATTTTGAAATCGCCGAAAAAAAAGGGATGGATTTAGTTTCCTTTTTCAAACCACCGGATGAAATGATCCAGATGCCCTCGGTTTCATTTTTCGGTCAATTAAAAAAAAGAAAAAAAATCATTATTAACAAAAATAGATCAAAATGATATGAACCGTAGATTAGATTGATCTATGGTATAGAAGTGGGTTTCACAGTTTTCAAAATAACAGTGGTTTTCACATGAAACGGACTCTCTCTCTCTCTCTCTCTCTCTCTCTCTCTCTCTCTCTATATATATATATATATATATATATATATATATATATATATATATAGGGCCAGGTTCAGGGGACAAAAAAAGAATGAAAACCCGAGGAACACTCTGGTAACCGTTCATTTGGACGGTATGTACATGTGCATAAAAGTAATTTGTAACATACACACATACATACAAACCAAAAAACAGTTTCAATAACTTGTATACACATGTGTATACCGTCCAAATTAAATAAACGGTTACTAGGTGTTTCTCAAATTTTCATTTTTTTGAGATTTTCCCCTGAACCTTCCCCTCTCTCTCTCTCTATCTCTATATATATATATATATGTTTGTTGAGGAAGGTTCAAACGAGAACACTAACTATTTAAGAAAATACGAAAACAACAAATCATGTGCAAAATCACATGTCATTTTACATTAACGGCAAAATATTGGACGTGGACGACTTTGCAGCGACTTAAGCTGCGAGAAAAAGTCGCGTGAATCTTACATGAATTTGTACGTGAATCGTGTATGATTTTATACATTAACGATAAAAAGTCGCGTGAATCTTACATGATAAAAAGTCGCGGCAAAATATGGTTGTTTTTAATATTTGATTTATTTTTCTTTTTTGGTTCACTAAATATATTTTTTGGTTTCATTTTTGATATTTTATTCATTTTGATTTAATAATGAGATGTATAATTAGTATTGTTTTGTCATAACTCGTAATATATCGATTTATCCCTAACATATATTCCCATAAAGTAATTATATTTACCATGCAACCATAATATTGCTACCTAGTTTTGTTTAATTATGGGGTATTTTGATAAATTGCTTATATTTGTTATAATGTACTTGTTGCAACTTCGGCTAAAAATTCTCCACGAAGTCCCCGTTCCCAACCTACGGCTTGACGAAAGAGTAACAAAAGTCGTCAATATTGTGGCCACTTCGAGTATATGCGAGCATGATTGAATTGTTAATTTTTCCCTGTTCGAATTTTTTTTATTTGCTTGAGACTGTTTTTTCATAACTTAGTTTCTTAGTAGAGAATTTTGAAAAAAAGAGGTTCTAGTCGTATTATGTAAAATAAAATGTATTATATCAATTCTACTTTCATTTTTATACATAGTTTCATTTCAATTTAAATTACAAAAAATGCAATTGAAATTATATATTGATGATTGTAATAAGTTATTCTTTCTAATTTTATATATTGGTTATTCTAATTTAATTTATATATATATGTTTCTATCATTTTTTTGTACATATTGCTATATTGATAATAAATAAGTTTTAGTTTTTGATTATAGTTTTAACTATATATACTTCAAAAAAAACTATATATATTGATTCATAATAATTTTTTATTTTATGTATTGATTTTAGTAGTGATACTAAATGTAATAAGTGTTGATTTAATTAGTGAAATTAAATGTAATAAGTAAATAATTTATTAATGAGAGAGTTAGTAATAAGTATTTGATTATATATTAAATTTATTTAGTGATATTAAATGTAATAAGTATTTCATTTATTAAAGAAGGGTTAATAATAAGTATTTAATTATATATATTGTTTCTAATGTCATTTATATTTATATATTGATTTTAATAAGACTTTAAATAGTAATAATTTTTTAATTTTATATATTGATTACTTTATATATTAATTCAAATTTTAGATATTTAATTTTATCTGAAAATAATACATATCAATATATATATATATATATATATATATATATATATATATTGTAGTAAAGAAAAAGATTAAAACTTGTGTGGTGTAACACCTGTAATTTTCGGATAAGTACAATTTTGAAATCAGTGTGAAACCAATCTTTTATGAAAAATATGATTTTGGGTTAAATCTTAGATTTTATGGTCTTGTTGGATGAGGAATTCGAATACGAGTCCAACGGTTCTTTTCGGAGCGAAAACGGAGCTATAACGAAGAAGTTATTGCCGAAACAGTATCCGACCCAACAGGGGGCCGCGCGGCCTGGTGCGCGACCTAGGGCCACGGCCCAAGCCGTGTAAGCCTTTGGAGTCCAGCCTTGGGGAGGCGCGCGGCATTTCACGCGACTTCAAGTCGCGGGACAAACCTGGTGTATTAAGACGCGATTTTCAGCCCTCAATCTTCATTCCCTCATAACTTTTGCATCCCAACTCCGATTTGAGTGATTCAAGTTGCTATGGTTTAGTTTTTGGGAGCTCTTCAAGGATCTAGAAATAGTTTTGAAGTATATTGGATGACCCAAGAGTATTTGGTGGTAGTAGAGGTAAGCTTCTCACTTTTCTCCATCTAAAAAGTTAGGGTTTTGGTATCTTGGGTGGTTTTGGATGTTTTATGTTGGGGAAAACATATATAAGTGTTTGGGGATGATTATTTATGGTTGGAAACTTGTGGATCTAGGTTTTTGGAAGATTTGGCTTGAAGATGCAAGTTTCTCAAAGGAGCTTACGTTTGGGGAAAACCTAGATTTAACCTAATCTAGCAAGGTGAGTTCAAGTTATTTTGCGAAAACTTTGTACATGCCAAAATGTTATTTTTCCAAGTAATTGTGTGTTTTACCTGAAAATTATCAATGTTGAGTTATTTGATGGATTTTACCTTTTGAGGTATTAATTGTGGTAAATATTGTAAAACACTACTTTTGGATATTTTAGAAAAATGTGATAGATAAATCCTATATGAAAATGGGTTATTGATTTATGTGATAAATGGAGTCTATTTGCTATGAAAATGCATTTTGTGGATATTTTGGAAATATGCATATAGTACATCATGAGATGTTTTGAAAATGTAAAGGTGTGAGTCCTTTGGAAAGGAGGGTTTTCTCGATCCAAGGTTTTATTTCGGGTTTTCATGGATTTGAAGTATTTACTGGCAAACGGTGTGTGTTGTTATACTTAATGTCATTTTATGACTTTTATGAACCACCTTTTGAGTCAATTGAGCTTGTGACTCGGTATTGGATTTTGTGAAGTTTTGAGGACAGTTGCCCAGTTTTGATAGTTCAAGTTGAGTTTTGATCATGATTTATGTTATTGGGAAATTGCATGTTTTGAATGCACTTGTTTATTCATTTGGGGTCATGTATTGTTGTAGACCTTGTTAGCTATGGATCCATAGGCATTTGAGTTTCCCCTTGGTATCGCGGGCAAGAGGTCGGGATTGATTGAGCCCAGTTTACGAGACGTTAGTTTCTTTTGTAGCACGGAATAGGCATCGGGATCCATGATAAGTAAGGCGTGGACCTAGATGGTCGGGCGTCGTCTCATGGGCAGTAAGGTGTAATTCCGTATATGTGCTTAGCACGGGATAGGCATCGGGATCCATAATAAGTAAAAAAAAGGGCAGACT
This sequence comes from Saussurea involucrata, assembly GCA_033807775.1. NCBI lineage: Eukaryota > Viridiplantae > Streptophyta > Magnoliopsida > Asterales > Asteraceae > Saussurea > Saussurea involucrata. The sequence goes on from CM066327.1 coordinate 65,349,126, forward strand.
GGCGGGTGCCCTCATCCCGTGGTCCACTTTGTGGACCCTACAAGCCCTACCTCTATAGACTCGCACCGGAAAAGTCAACCTGTCTTCCCCTGGAGTCGAACCGAAGTCATATCCATAATAAGTAAGGCGTGGACCTAGATGGTCGGGCGTCGTCTCATGGGCAGTAAGGTGTAATCCCTAATGTGCTGTTGTGGATTTGGAGTGACCCAATGTATAGACCTGAAGTGGTTGAAGTTGGGGGCTCCCTAGTCTCGTGGGCAATAGATCTGGAGTGATTGAGCTCAGTTTACGAGAGTAATCCACGTGAGTGTTTTATTGCATAGTAGGTGACCCACTTTAGTGTTCCGTCACGTGCAATGTATACGGGTCTCCCCCATCACCGAAAGGTGTTGTTTTGGGTATTTGTGTTTATCCATATTTTCGGTGACGTATCTTGTTTATGAGAATTGCTTTCCACGTTACATGAGTTGTGGATTATGTTTCGTCCATGTTTTGGGATGTTTTGTAATAATGGCGAATATCTATGAATTTAATCGCTTTGAGTATTAAATGCTATTTCACCTTTCACGCTGATTTTGGAAAAAAGTCTGTATTGGGAAATCATGTTATATTAAAGTTTTCAGCATGGGAATTGTGTGAGTTGGAAAATGGGTGATTTGCATTAAAGTAAACTCTTTTGTAGTCATGACTAAAAACTACACTCATCTCGATTTATGAATTTATATAGTCATGATAAAATGTTTGAACTCAGTAGGCGTTAGCCTAACCCTTTTTATTTGTCGGCATGTGCAACATGCTCAGGTTGGGAGTAGCGTTAGCTACACTGTGAAGTGGCGAGTGCTAGTAGAGTGCACGAGAGGTGACTTGATTAGTGAATCTTCTGCATTTATTTGGGACTAGCAACTTGTGTTGTGTTAAGTAACGCCCGTCTTAGGTTTTAGTCGTGGAAATTATGATGTTTAAATTTCGAGGTACTTTCAGGAATGAATTTGTAGAAATGATTTTATCTATTATTGGTTGTTTTATTGAAATTAAAGTTAGTTGCTCGTTCCAATTTTGAGGGTGTTACAAGTTGGTATCAGAGCATAAGTTTGAGAGAATTAAGTGTTGATTTTGAATACCTAGACTCAAACTAGCGATCTTTTAAGTGAGAGAAAGTGAAATTGCACTATTAGGTACATTAAGATAGGATGTTTTGAGGTTGATGGATTCGCTAGAAACGAGAATCACGTTGAGGGTAGCAAGGATAAGCATGTACGGTACGTTCATAATTGCACCTGGCCAGTGTTATGGTGAACCTACTCGTTACATGTGCTTACTTGAAATACTTTAATGTGATGACCGTTGGGGGTAGTAAAGAAGTTTCTAAGCGAATAGTTATTGGAAAGGATTGACGATTTTAGTATTAGTCACTTGGGGTGACAATAAGCATGATAATTGCTTTAAGTGGACCGTTTCGGGTCAAAACTTGATGGTTGGATTAGAACCATGGACTTATTGAAACGACTTTGATTCGAGGAAGAATCGTAAGGTTAATTGATGTAATTCCCAACTTTACCTTAAGAGGTTTGAACATCCGGATGACGGTAGTGTGACCGGAGTGATTTGGAGGAGCATGGGTTGAGATGTTGAGTGCCGACTAAATACATGCACATAACTTATTTTACAATAAATTATATGTAACACCCCGCTTACCACGACACAATATTGTCCGCTTTGCCCCACTGGCTCACGGCTTTGTTCTTGGCGACCTGGCGAGGACTTCCCAGGGGGTCACCCATCCTGGTACTACTCCCACCCAAGCACGCTTAACCACAGAGTTCCCAAGGAACCCGCATGCTTGTGGCCCCAAAACGCGCTGTGTCTGGTAAGGCCAAGGTTTACTAATATACCCAGCATCTCTCATGTCCACGACCGATGTGGGATATGCCTAAGGTGTTACACACACCCCCCCTTAGGGACTCATCGTCCTCGATGAGGTTTGCCCCACCATCCCGAACGGCACAGGAGTGGCTCTGATACCATTTGTAACACCCCGCTTACCACGACACAATATTGTCCGCTTTGCCCCACTGGCTCACGGCTTTGTTCTTGGCGACCTGGCGAGGACTTCCCAGGGGGTCACCCATCCTGGTACTACTCCCACCCAAGCACGCTTAACCACAGAGTTCCCAAGGAACCCGCATGCTTGTGGCCCCAAAACGCGTTGTGTCTGGTAAGGCCAAGGTTTACTAATATACCCAGCATCTCTCCTGTCCACGGCCGATGTGGGATATGCCTAAGGTGTTACATTATATCAGTTATTTCTTGTGTTTCGAATCCTCTTGTGGATTGAGTTACAAAATCTCAGAAAAATGGTTAACACACACACAAGATTTTAAGTCGTGGTTTTGAACGTGCATGGAGGTTGTTTTATTGCGAGAGTTGCAAACTACGTCAGAACTTGTATTATTTCATTGATTGTTCAACATTACTTTTGGATACAGTGATATCCATATTTTGATGTTATTTAAGATATTGGGCAAGTAACTACGGCTTATGACTTTAACATTGGATCTCCTCCACATATGTTAAGGTTGGGAATGAAAGTTATCTTCCATTATGTCTATGTTGAGTTTTATTGAAAAATTTATTTAATGGAAGTTTTATCGAAAGTGTTGTTTAGATTGTATTACAACAAAAAGGAATTTTGGAGGTTTTGGCATTTTGGCCATGGTTTTGCGTTATGCAATTTGATTATTGGGAGCGAAAGGCTTTGCACCATTTGGTTGAGTTGAGGCAATTGAGCCCGTGGAGTTTTACGACGTGTTGGGTCGTGTGGGTACAAATTTTGTAAGGTGCATACCTTAGTTGTTGCGTGTGTTGATTTTGGGTTATATTGGGCATTTTGACTCATTTGGGTCTTGTTGAGGAGTGTTATTTGAGCCATAAGGCAACCAAATGGAACGTTTTGGAACTTTGATGTCGCGTGGTTTCTCTTTCAAAGATTTGTGTTAGCACGTTTTGTTGCAATTTATCTAATTGTACAAATTGATTTATACGTGTCATGAGTAATGCATGAAAGAATATGAAGATTGTATTTCTTAACGATTTGATTTATGTGCTTCCGACTAGTTGACTATTTTAAGGTCCTTTCACGCAAACGCATGGTATTGATCTAAGGATGTGCATAAATTGGTAGTCACTAACCCTCGAAAGCTTTGATAAATGTATCGTGAATGAAAATGTTTTATTGATTCATTACATAAGTAAGGGTCGTTGGACCAAGTATGTTTTAATGCTGTGTTGGTAATGCATGGTTTACACTACAGAACATTTTGAAAGCACGAACGTGTGAATCGTGGATCTTTGGTCAATTTTTGGGCTTAATGGATATTTTGGAAAATGGTAAGCCTTTTAGTTTTGGAGAAAATGGGTATTTTGAGTATCCTAACGAGTAAATTTAAAACATTGTCATTTTGACGTTTTATATTACAAGTGTAAACCTTGGAGTAAATGCTCCGTGATGAGGATTTTGGAAAATTATTTGTTCTAACACAGGGTGCGTGGGATTGCTTACATTTTGGGACATTAATACGTAATGTTTGTACGATTCAAAAATTAAAGTCGATTTAAACCATTTTCGGTGCCAACCAATTACAAACGCTTATTTTCTCCTAAGTTTTGGGAAAACACATTAATGTGGGGGCATTGTCAAAAGTGTTTCACTCTTATGTCATTATATGACTAGATGAGAAGATTTTGAATGTCGATTTAAAGAATTTAACTTTTTGAAATTTTGTTACGAATGATTTGATACATGTAATTTCTTTTCAAGAAAACCTACTAGAGAGTGTTACAAGCTTGCATGCTTATTGCAAATTTGAAATTTCCTCTTGGCGTTTTAGTCAACGTCTTTGAATGATGAGAACGTATTGAGTTTGTCTTTAAACTTGGATTTGACGCAAATCACTTTATGTTTTTACCAAAGTACATTTATGGGATTGTTTCACCGGTTGTGAAATAAACAGACGTGTGCGTACTTTAGTGGTAAATTTTATTTCATACTATTCATGATTTAAAAAGGGAATTTTTGGAATCGGGTGACGTTCAAACCCTTTTGGGGCACGTATAGACCTTTTGGTTTCACACTATTTAAGGTGGAAATTACCTTACGTACATGATATAGATCAATCCATGCTAGGACCGTATCGATTTCTTTCAGAGAAGTTGTTTGTTGAGCTTTTGTGCTTTGTTAACGATAGAAATTTTGGTGAAATGGTTTTCGAGATGATTTTCATATGTGGGACAAGTGTGTCCATTTTTACGCAACTACCTACTGATAGTAGTAATTTTATGCGTATGATTGACTTGATGTGAAAACCTTGTGTTGAAAAGTTCTACAAACATTTTTTTGGAATGGCATATTTGTTAAATATTTCGCTTGAGAAGCCTTGAACTCGTAGGAACCTTGGAAAGGCTAAGTAAACCAGTTAAGGGTAAGTGTGTGTAGCACTTTGACGGTAGAAGGTTTGGGTATTCCACGCGTGATAGCACTGTAGGCCGAGTGGTATCGGTTGCGGGGATGATGCGCTTTTGTAACTAAAAGATTTGATTCGCGGTATCTTATATTGAGGTTGGTGGTAACCATTCTTGTTGGGAATATTATTTTGGGGTCTTGGTCAACTTTCGTATGTGAGACCCTTTAGACACCATATCGGTAATTTTGGTTTTGGTAAGAATGCTCGTCGAGTGAAACTCGAGTGTAGAGTCTGTTGTGACTCAAAGTTTGGTGGTATATTTAGGTGTCAACTTTTGGGCTTGAGGCCAAGCACCGTTAGTGTAATCAGGGGATTATAGTCTGATTTTAAAGAAATGACGGTAATGGTTGTAGTAATCTTAAGATGCTCATTGGTGATGAGAGGATTTAGGGAAATGATTTTCCTTGTGTGGTAGGAGAATCTGTCGGTTGGATAATCGGTAATTGGAAGTATCCTTATAGTGGTGTAATTGATGGGTCAGTGATGACCGTCAGTGTTAGAGTTTAATGGAAATCGTTAAGAGTAAATGCTAGTTCAGTAGCGGGAACATTTGGGATTCAGAGGTTTTGATTGATCTCGATAGTGATTAAACCTTGGACTGATTTGGAAAGGAAAATTAAAGAACATGTGGATGTGGAATGATTGGGGAGTTCGAATCTGTCGTTGGGAAAGTATGGATCACTTAAGGTTGGGAGGCAACTTAAGTTTGGTGGTCAGAAGCCACTCTAGTAAATTAGGCCTTCAATTGGATGTAAGTGCTTTATGCCTAAGCGTGGATTTGTTGTGAGTAACACCAAGAAGCCGTTGTGGGTAATTCGGTGGGGAAATAAATTTGAACCTGGTCGAAACCGAGAGAACTTGGAATGTGTTGGACGCGGTGGCCATTAGTTATGTGAGAACTGGATTTCGAGGACGAAATCATCCCAAGGTTGGGAGGATTGTAACACCCGTAATTTTCAGATAAGTACAATTTTGAAATCAGTGTGGAACCGATCATTTATGAAAAATATGATTTTGGGTTAAATCTTAGATTTTATGGTCTTGTTGGATGAGGAATTCGAATACGAGTCCAACGGTTCTTTCCGGAGCGAAAACGGAGCTATAACAAAGAAGTTACGGCCGAAACAGTATCCGACCCAACAGAGGGCCGCGCGGCCTGGTGCGCGACCTAGGGCCGCGGCCCAAGCCGCGTAAGCCTCTGTAGTCCAGCCTTGGGGAGGCGCGCGACATTTCACGCGACTTCAAGTCGCGGGAACGGATCTGGTGTATTAAGACGCGATTTTCAGCCCTCAATCTTCATTCCTTCATAACTTTTGCATCCCAACTCCGATTTGAGTGATTTAAGTTGACATGGTTTTGTTTTTGGGATCTCTTCAAGGATCTAGAAAGTTTTGAAGTATATTGGATGACCCAAGAGTATTTGGTGGTAGTAGAGGTAAGCTTCTCACTTTTCTCCATCTAAAAAGTTAGGGTTTTGGTATCTTAGGTGGTTTTGGATGTTTTATGTTGGGGAAAACATATATAAGTGTTTGGGGATGATTATTTATGGTTGGAAACTTGTGGATCTAGGTTTTTGGAAGATTTGGCTTGAAGATGCAAGTTTCTCAAAGGAGCTTACGTTTGGGGAAAACCTAGATTTAACCTAATCTAGCAAGGTGAGTTCAAGTTACTTTGCGAAAACTTTGTACATGCCAAAATGTTATTTTTCCAAGTAATTGTGTGTTGTACCTAAAAATTATCAATGTTGAGTTATTTGGTGGATTTTACCTTTTGAGGTATTAATTGTGGTAAATATTGTAAAACACTACTTTTGGATATTTTGAAAAAATGTGATAGATAAATCCTATATGAAAATGGGTTATTGATTTATGTGATAAATGGAGTCTATTTGCTATGAAAAATGCATTTTGTGGATATTTTGGAAATATGCATATAGTACATCATGAGATGTTTTGAAAATGTAAAGGTGTGAGTCCTTTGGAAAGGAGGGTTTTCTCGATCCAAGGTGTACTTCCATATATGTGCTTAGCACGGGATAGGCATGAGATCCATGATAAGTAAGGCGTGGACCTAGATGGTCGGGCGTCGTCTCATGGGCAGTAAGGTGTAATCCCTAATGTGCGGTTGTAGATTTGGAGTGACCCAATGTATAGACCTGGAGTGGTTGAAGTTGGGGGCTCCCTAGTCTCGCGGGCAATAGATCTGGAGTGATTGAACTCAGTTTACGAGAGTAATCCACGTGAGTGTTTTATTGCATGGTAGGTGACCCACTTTAGTGTTCGGTCACGTGCAATGTATACGGGTCTCCCCCGTCACCGAAAGGTGTTGTTTTGGGTATTTGTGTTTATCCATGTTTTCGGTGACGTATCTTGTTTATGAGAATTGCTTTCCACGTTACATGAGTTGTGGATTATGTTTCGTCCATGTTTTGGGATGTTTTGGAATAATGGCGAATATCTATGAATTTAATCGCTTTGAGTATTAAATGCTATTTCACCTTTCACGCTGATTTTGGAAAAGAGTCTATATTGGGAAATCATGTTATATTAAAGTTTTCAGCATGGGAATTGTGTGAGTTGGAAAATGGGTGATTTGCATTAAAGTAAACTCTTTTGTAGCCATGACTAAAAACTACACTCATCTCGATTTATGAATTTATATAGTCAAGATAAAATGTTTGAACTCACTAGGCGTTAGCCTAACCCTTTTTATTTGTCGGCATGTGCAACAGGCTCAGGTTGGGAGTAGCGTTAGCTACACTGTGAAGTGGCGAGTGCTAGTAGAGTGCACGAGAGGTGACTTGATTAGTGAATCTTCTGCATTTATTTGGGACTAGCAACTTGTGTTGTGTTAAGTAACGCCCGTCTTAGGTTTTAGTCGTGGAAATTATGATGTTTAAATTCCGAGGTACTTTCAGGAATGAATTTGTAGAAATGATTTTATCTACTATTGGTTGTTTTATTGAAATTAAAGTTAGTTGCTCGTTCCAATTTTGAGGGTGTTACAAGTTGGTATCAGAGCATACGTTTGAGAGAATTAGGTGTTGATTTTGAATACCTAGACTCAAACTAGCGATCTTTTAAGTGAGAGAAAGTGAAATTGCACTATTAGGTACATTAAGATAGGATGTTTTGAGGTTGATGGATTCGCTAGAAACGAGAATCACGTTGAGGGTAGCAAGGATAAGCATGTACGGTACGTTCATAATTGCACCTGGCCAGTGTTATGGTGAACCTACTCGTTACATGTGCTTACTTGAAATACTTTAATGTGATGACCATTCGGGGTAGTAAAGAAGTTTCTAAGCGAATAGTTATTGGAAAGGATTGACGATTTTAGTATTAGTCACTTGGGGTGACAATAAGCATGATAATTGCTTTAAGTGGACCGTTTCGGGTCAAAACTTGATGGTTGGATTAGAACCATGGACTTATTGAAACGACTTTGATTCGAGGAAGAATCGTAAGGTTAATTGATGTAATTCCCAACTTTACCTTAAGAGGTTTGAACATCCGGATGACGGTAGTGTGATCGGAGTGATTTGGAGGAGCATGGGTTGAGATGTTGAGTGCCGACTAAATACATGCACATAACTTATTTTACAATAAATTATATCAGTTATTTCTTGTGTTTCGAATCCTCTTGTGGATTGAGTTACAAAATCTCAGAAAAATGGTTAACACACACACACAAGATTTTAAGTTGTGGTTTTGAACGTGCATGGAGGTTGTTTTATTGCGAGAGTTGCAAACTCCGTCAGAACTTGTATTATTTCATTGATTGTTCAACATTACTTTTGGATACAGTGATATCCATATTTTGATGTTATTTAAGATATTGGGCAAGTAACTACGGCTTATGACTTTAACATTGGATCTCCTCCACATATGTTAAGGTTGGGACGGAAAGTTATCTTCCATTATGTCTATGTTGAGTTTTATTGAAAAATTTATTTAATGGAAGTTTTATCGAAAGTGTTGTTTAGATTGTATTACAACAAAAAGGAATTTTGGAGGTTTTGGCATTTTGGCCATGGTTTTGCGTTATGCAATTTGATTATTGGGAGCGAAAGGCTTTGCACCATTTGGTTGAGTTGAGGCAATTGAGCCCGTGGAGTTGGATTATGTTTCGTCCATGTTTTGGGATGTTTTGGAATAATGGCGAATATCTATGAATTTAATCGCTTTGAGTATTAAATGCTATTTCACCTTTCACGCTGATTTTGGAAAAGAGTCTATATTGGGAAATCATGTTATATTAAAGTTTTCAGCATGAGAATTGTGTGAGTTGGAAAATGGGTGATTTGCATTAAAGTAAACTCTTTTGTAGTCATGACTAAAAACTACACTCATCTCGATTTATGAATTTATATAGTCATGATAAAATGTATGAACTCACTAGGCGTTAGCCTAACCCTTTTTATTTGTCGGCATGTGCAACAGGCTCAGGTTGGGAGTAGCGTTAGCTACACTATGAAGTGGCGAGTGCTAGTAGAGTGCACGAGAGGTGACTTGATTAGTGAATCTTCCACATTTATTTGGGACTAGCAACTTGTGTTGTGTTAAGTAACGCCCGTCTTAGGTTTTAGTTGTGGAAATTATGATGTTTAAATTCCGAGGTACTTTCAGGAATGAATTTGTAGAAATGATTTTATCTACTATTGGTTGTTTTATTGAAATTAAAGTTAGTTGCTCGTTCCAATTTTGAGGGTGTTACATGTGGCATGTCATTTAAATATATTTTTTAAATAATATGTAAAGAGCGTTATGTATAATATAACTGACAATGATTATAAGATATTACATTGATGTGAATAATAGTCATCTTGAATTATTTATTTATATTAATTATAATCATTTAATTATTAAAAATACACATATTATTATATTCAATTATCATCTAAATAGAAGTATACATATTGATCGTAATTTCATTTATATAATGAATTTTAAATATGTTGATTATATATATTCCTTGAATGTTATGTGGAAAAAAATTAGAATAATGTGAAATAAATTAAATAAACAAATTTAGGTGTAAACAAATAAGACGAATAGTTTAATTAATCAAATATTTGCTAATAACTACATCAAAAAATGCAAAATTTGAGAGAAAAAAAAAAGAAATTTGGGATTGAGATGCCTGGAAAATGCCATCACATGTGGTTTTTCTTATAAAAGTATAAATTGAAAATTAAGAAACCATGTAGACATAAAAGAATGAGAAGAAAAATCTACAACAAAAACCAAGATAACAAATGTAAATAAATTGAATGAAAAACCAAAAATTTATTTAACAACAATATGTAAAACACACAAAACATTAAAAAAAAATGCAAAATTTGAGGGGGAAAAAGATATTTGGGATTGAGATGCTTAGAAAATTTCATCTCATGTGATTTTTCTTATAAAATTACAAATTGAAAATTAAGAAACTATGTAGACATAAAAGAATGAGAAGAAAATCCAGAACAAAAACCAAGGTAACAATTGTAAATAAATTGAATGAAAAACCAGAAAGTTATTTAACAACAATATATATGTAAAAAACACAAAACATTAAAAAAATATATGGAATTTTTTTTATAGGAAAAAACAATGATATTGATTGGGAAGACACACACGTATACACATATCAACACTATATAACTCACATAAATCATTACCTGAAATTTTTATGGAGGATGGGCAACAGTATCGACGGAAAGTAAATTCTACAAAGAAGAAACAACAAACAAACATACAAACCTAATAGAACATAGTATAGAACATAAAAGTTGTTAATTCCATGTTGATGGAGCATTATGTTGTAGTTTATATATAATTTTGTTGTAGGTTTTCCTGTAATTAATAAATGAAAATACGAAGAGACTAAAATTAATGTCTCTAATAAGTTAAATAGATTGGAAATTAAAGATAATTAAATTGGAAGTGAAATTACCAAAGAAACTTTCATGTAATGAAATACACAAATTTTCATTTAGGGGTAGAATGGTCATTTATGAGAAACTTTTGATTTAAAAAAAATCAAAATTAAGAGAAAATAGAGAAAGATGAATGAAGGCTTCTCATGATGCCACATAAGCAACTCCAAATCTTGTTTCTATATATATATATATATATATAGATAGATAGATAGATAGAGAGAGAGAGAGATAGATATTTATAGATATGCGAGGTTGATTACCACATCATGATACCCTTTTATCTCAACACACACTTCATTAACCGTAAAAATCTATAAAAGGATATAGATATCAATCTAATGAAATTACCGTGATTCCAAAATTCACATAATAAGCATAGAAATACAAAGTATCTCACTATGATGAATGTAGATGCACACAAATAAGCACTTTTTACCAACAGTAAATTAATGTTTGTTCATATATGAATTGTAAATGTAACAACAAAAATAACTAAACTTAAAAATGGGAGAAAGAAAATTTGAATTACTTTCCAAGTTTGAAAACATGCCATGGTTAAGATAACTCAAAACACCACGGAAACACTTTTAAACATTGAACAATAAGGACCATTCACCTTTTGATGATAGAAACAGTGGTCCAAAAGAGCTAACATAAATCCTTTAGATTGTATCCCATTTCCATTGTCTACAAGAGCTTGATTGCTTTGAGCATCATGAGAAGACCCAGGCATGAACCCATTCCCGTAAAATGAGCATAGTTGGTCTAGAAAGTTTAATACCTTCTTCTTATGACCGGAAGAAAGAAAATAAATATTGATGATCAAACATTTTTGAAGCACGTGTGCGAGAAGCTAAAGATCACCAACGAGTTTCGATCTCAGAAATCGTGAACAAAACAAAACCGCTTCTAAGGCCATCCGTATCACAACCCTCAAGCGTCACATCAGCTTTTCTCCTAACCCTCTCCTCAAGCCCTCAAGCCCTAAAGTGGCGTAGCGCTACCCTCAAGCCCTCTTGCCACCTCATTTTTTTTAATTCTTTTATTTATACATTTAATTATTTAACAAAATAAAAATATATATATTTTTTAATAAATAAAAATAAAAATTCATATCATTCATTAAAAATAAAAATTACAAAATACTAAAAAAATAAAAATTACAAAATACAAAATAACCCAAAATTATGTAATTTTTTAATTCTCTCTTTCTTTGCCAAAGTAGCCTTCAAAACGTCTCCCGTAAGGTGATCATGCGGGGTTATGAAAAACTCGAAGTCTTTATCAAATCGTTTTTCTCGTTCGAGTTCCAACTTTTCTCGTTCGAGTTCGAGTTTTTTCATTTTGTACTCCATTGTATCATCAATCTTGTCGTTGAACTTCGTCAACAACTGAGTAACACTTTCGTTCGTATTCGACCCGCTCGTATTACTCGTTGATATTTTTTTTGCCTTGTTTCTCCCGATGGGTCGTTGAAGTTGCTCGACCTCGTTGACGTCTTCATCGTCATCATCGGAAGGTTTGGTACGTTTTGAACCCCGCGATGAAGTTGTCGTCATCGTTGGAACGGCTCCCCATTTTGGACATTTTTTGAGGACTTCCCAAGCTTGTTCGTGAGTGAAAGCAAACCCAAGTTGTGCTCGGTACCGTTCGTGTGTCGTTCGTGAAATGGCGGCCTCACTCATTCCGCTTGATCTATTAGTGACCAAGCTGTTGTAGATGCCGCCAAAAGAATTTATTTTTTTATTGAGGTCGTTGAACTTGGTGTTGAGTTGATGAATCGTTCGATAATTTCCGCGACCCATAAAACTAAAGAACACTTGCCCGATTCGGGTCCAAAAACTTTCTACATTTATGTAAATTCAAGTATAAAAATATTAATAAGAATAATAATAATATTAATAATATTAATAATAATAATAATAACAATAATAATAATAATAACAATAAAAATATTACCACCGGTTTGTGCGTTACCGACAACGGGGTCCTCCGAAACGTCAACCCACGCCGACACTAACGCACGTTCCTCCTCTTTACTCCACATCTGTTTGGCAGCTCTATTTTCATATTGTTTGTTTTTTCCTTTTCTCGTTGGTGTCGGGTTTGATGGTTCCGGGATAGATTGTTGTGTGTAGATGGATTGTGGTGTGTGCGGGCTATAATGTTGGGTTTCCGGAACAATGTCGTCGTCGAGATTGATTGCGGGTGAAGGAAGATTGTAGTTGGCCGGAGTAAAACCTTGTTCAATCAAACCGGGACGTGTAAATTGGTAAGGAAATTGTTGGTGAAATTGTTGGGGAAATTGTTGCGAAAATTGTGGCGGATATTGTTGCGAAAATTGCGGATGATAACCTTGTTGTGTAAACGCTTGGAAACCAAGCTCCGGGTCTTCTTGCGGTTGTGGTGTATCCGGTCGGTTACGACGGGATGTAGGTGTTTTGTTTGGATTCATGATGAAATTTGAGAGAGTTTGAGAGAATTTGAGAGATTTTGGTGTGAAAAAATAAGAGGTTTGGGTTAATATATATAGTGTGATTAAATTGAAAAAAAAATTAAAAAAAAATATAAAAATCTAGCCGTTGGTAGCCGTTGGAAATTTTAAAATTTCAAAATTTTAAAAAACAATTAAAAAAAAGAAGAAAATTCATCGGGTTTATCGGGTTTTGGAACCCGCCTCCCATACCCGCAGAGGAAGCCCCCCCCCCCCCTACCACTACCCGCTCGAGCCCGCAGGAGCCCGAGCCCGAGCCGAGCCCGCTGGCGGTACCAAAGGTCTAAGGATGAAGAAATTAAACCCTAACTATCATTTTTAGTTAACCGTAATCCCCAGCCCTCCAAATAGTTAATTTCCCAACAAGACCATCAAAACATCAATTAACTCAAGAAACACAAAAATTGTATCTCTAGAAACCCCGCATAAGCAAAACCCAAAAAACCGAAGACTTTGAAAAGCTCAAAACCATAAAAGTCGACATTTTTTTAGTCAAACAAAAACAAATTCATCCGTACACTAGAAACCTTCTGCAGGTATGAATTCTCTATTTCTTCTTCTCCATTATTCTCCATGTTTCTTTTGTATCTTTTTCGATGATGGTTACTGATTTGGTTAAGAGATTTGTTGGTTACTGATTTGGTTATGAGATCTGGTTCTACTGGTTCTAGTTCCGATTTCATTTTGTCTAACTAGATGTGGGTTACTGATTTGGTTACCATTTGTTCTGATTTGGGTTCTGATTTTGGTTACCGGTCTGATGTGGGTTATGATTTTATTGTTTTGTTGTCGATTCTGCATTTTTGTTAATGTTTTAGTTACTAGTTACAAATTTGGTTATGACTTTTGTTATTGTTTTAGTTAGTATAATAATTTGGGAGTGATTTTTGTTATTGATTTGTTACTTGTTTCATATTATCTCTTCAAGTCATCAAGTTGTAGATATGTTCATCACTTTGTGCATATTTTTGTGTATGATTCGTTCTTGTGGAGAGGTCTTTTGTTAATAACATATTGTTTTGTGGAACAGGAAATGGCCCGACTTAGTTTAGCAACAACACGTAGACGTAGGCTTATTAGATTGTTTTGGAACGAAGCTATGATTTCTATTGTTTAGTATTTCACTACGATTTTCAAATTAATAGCCAACTACCAAATGGATAAACCACGTATTTGATATTCTTTGTTAAATGTGGATCGACATTCGATATTACATAGGCATGCTTATGAGAGTGATACTATTTGCATATCACATCTTAGGATGAATAAAAGGTACTTCGTTTATAATTGTTGTCGCTCTTTTCTTTTCAAAATGAAAAGAAAAGAAGCCAAAGAAGCTTTGTTCAATCCTCTGCATCAATGTTGGGAAGCAAAAGAAGCCAACATACTTTCTTTTCTAAGCCTGACCTGTGGTACATTATAGTTCCAGAAATTCCTTGCATTGATCGAACTCTATTGTTCGGAATCAGATCTACTTCCTATCGAGTAATGAGTGACGTATTTTCGTCCTTGGATTTGGAACTTAGAAAATTTCTTAAATTTCATTAGTTTATGAAATATGTTAGTAACTTTATATAAACTGTTTGTCCCCGGGTGCAAAGCTTTCCCCTTGAAACATATTTGGAATCCTTTCGGACATATCATCTTTCATCCTCTTGATGGTCATCATCATACCAATCCCTCTTATCCTGTTCACCTTCATATTCTTGATGATCGTCCAACAAGTCCAAAAGCCAACCACATACCTCTTTTACCCAAATAAAGAGACACATCCTCCTACCTTCACTCTCACCGATTCAAGTACCAAATCCATAAAGGAAGATTTGATATCCTCTATATCATGGTACACAATATCCCCCCATTTTCTCACAATGTTTCTAAACACCTTGAGATCCTAGGTACTAATTGGTACCCCTCCACATCAGTCCAGATCAATATTTCCTTCACTTTAAACTCCCTAGTCTAAGGCAAAAGCGCTTGAAACCAAGAGTTAACCCTGGGTGATTGGCAAACTTATTCTGTGGTTTGAATCCAATAACAACAAAACCTTCCCCTTTGCATAAGTTGTGTCGATTAGGAAGAGAACATAATTCCTTTACACAACCTACAAGAGCCAAACGGTAGTTTGTTTCGGTCGGACCATCCATATATATCAAGAACTATTGTCACTTGATCCACCTTTAGCTTCACCCCGACTCCTTTTGCACTCCCCCAACCACTTTGGCGTACGATAAATCGCCTCTTTCTCTAGTCTCCAACCGTGTGGGTTATGCATGAACACCAATTACAACCTGATTGGCCTCCCAATCATGCACAATCTTCACCTTAGAATTGCGGTCAAATTTCTCCACGTTGGCATGCAAGTGCAATTTCCTAATCCAAGTGTTGCACAATTTCGAGACCACTGAATCTATGTTAGCACCCTTCTTGAACCGTCCAAAGGCAAACATTTGTCCATTTTTTGAGTCCCAACTTTATCACAAGTATTCCATAGCTCCCTAGATAAGAAGTGAGATGGAAAATTCGACACATGAGCGATCTCTTGGACATGTGTTTCGTTCGACTTTCGGATACAATCACCCCCAGGTCCTATCCGATCAAACATAGTCGGCCTAACAACACCCTTATTCCTCCTCGATTGATCGACCATGATTGATGAAAAATTGAATCCAATATAATCAGAAAACGTACAAGAAATACTGCAATCTGTCGAACAGAAAAAAGGAGACTTTCGGACCTCCAAAACCGATCTCCACCGTTCAGAATGTAGATAAACATGTCGTGAAACCATTGTCAAAAATTCATGATGATCCGACGGTTCAAACTCCAGTAATAGATGAAACGGCGTGATGGTGCCCGAAAATTACTTTTTCTCTTTTATTTGGTTTTGATTTTTTTAGTGGGTGGGTTCAATCCTCAACGATGAGGTACTAAATTTTACAAATTAAATCGTAAATTTTACAATAAAACTCATGATGTAGAATACAATTAAAGATTTATATCATTACATATTTATGAATAGCCGGTGTAACTCGAAAAATGACCATAATCTTTGTTTTTAGAGTAAAGTTCACTTTTTGTCCTTAACGTTTGTTCATTCTAACATTTTTCGTCCCTCAACTTCAATAAGGTGCATATGGTCCCTGGCGTTTGTATTTTCTTAACGTTTTTGGTCACTCCTGTTAACGGCTGTTATCTTTTTCCGTTAAATCCAATTAAATGAGGGGTATTATGGTCATTTAACCTCTTTTCTTTATTTTCTTGCTTTTATAAAAACCATCAAACTCTAGGGGCTTGTTATGTAATTATCTTTAACCAATTTTTTATTCTTTTTTATTTTTTTTCTTGAACCTTCTTCACCATGTTCATCTTCTCCAACAATAAACCCTAAATCAAGAACACTAAGAACCCTAAATCAAGAACAACAAATTCGAAAAAGAAGCCATGGAAGAGAACAAGTATTTATGACTCTATTGAACCAATTATGTGTAAGTTTGAAATTCAAAATTGACATGCTTGTGTGTGTTTTCCTTTTTTTTTAGATTTGAGAGTTCCAGATCCGTGCAACGAACAATAATGAAATCAATATATGAATAACAATGGTTATGATTTCAACTGGTCATCCAATTTGCTTTCAAAATCAGAGAGTTTACAATACGAATAGGAAAGCTAAATGAACAACTAGCCTAAACAATGGCTAAAACAAAACATTATATATGACGGGCCCGTGGTTAACAAGCCCACGCCCCGTTCACTAACATTGCTCAAATTAAACAAATACAATTCAACCCCTGAACTTCTATTCAACATAAATTAACCCTAACAATCTTCCCATTTGAATTGAATTTCGAGTTCGCGCCAGTTACTGTCATATCTTTTACGGAGCGCAAAGTGTACCTCGAACATTCTGATAGCACGGCGATAGTCGATGCGTTCTTCAACCATTTCTAAGGCTTTCCGAGTAGTAGTTTCATTCGGATTGGGAACATACGAGAGCCTTTGATTTTCAGAGTCGAAAGAAATGATTTTTCGAAGAGCATCTTGAACTTTGAAGAGCGTGCCGTCGCAGAATCTGTCTACCTGACTGAAGTAAAGAAATCTCTTTTCATTCTGATCGTTGATGTAGACTGTTAGCTCCAATCTTTATGATAAATAGAAGTATTGGAAAAATAGACCAAGTATCGACACCAACAGAGGCTCTGCCGAGTAGCCGAGTAACCGAGAAGACAGAAGTCTTCGACAGAGGCTCTGCCGGGTTAATCAAGAAGACCGAAGTGAAGAAACAACAGAAGACTCTTCTAAGCGGACAAGACCACAGAGCTTCTGTCATACTTGACAGAGCTTATGTGGTAAAAAGATCTACGCAAAAGATCTAAACAAGGACGAACATGCTTCTTACAATATCTGCCATTCGAAGGTTCTGAAGATCAATCGTACAAAGGCGTGACCTGACAACTCCACGTGTCAAACTCTGATAGGTTTTCGCCTAAAGCTGAATACGGAGCATTTAATGAACGTTGTATCTGCAACAGTTCCAGAATAGTGTTTTGTACCTTCCAGCTACTATTCCTCAATAGTGTCTTTGTACCTTCAGTCCTTATTGTCCCCTTTAAAAGTAGTATAAATAGAAGGTTCACGTGAACTCTTCTATTAAGCTTTTTACACAACACACACACCTTTAGAGCATTTTCTTATCAAACCTTTCGGTGTTCTTGGTGTTCTTATTATATCAAATACAGTAAATCATTGAGCTATTTATCTGTCTTATTTACACTTGTATTTGATATCGTCTGTTATTCTACCTCATAATATCTGTTAGTTCGTTAAAACGCTTCCGCATTATATATTGTTTGAACTAATTAGATATAATCATCATTGTTAAGCAAAACAGGAACCAACAATTGGTATCAGAGCGAACTTTGATTTTCTATATCAAAGTGATCCTCTCTTGCAATGATTTTTGGTAGAATCTTGGACTGATTTTAACCTATTATTCATTCTTCAAAACAGCTTCTGTTTTTCTGTCACTCTCGACCTATTCGACTTTGGTAAACTTATAGAACCTGTTACTTCGGTTAAAACTCCATTCTAGTACACTGCTCAAAAGCTGATAAACACTATTCGAAGTACAAACTTCATCTTTAGAAAGCTTACTATTCATACCCTATTTTCTGGATTTATCACTCTCTCAAAATGACAAACTCAAACAACTACTTTTCTGCCGGTTCTTTAACAAAACCACCCACTCTACTCAGAGATGAATACCCTCAGTGGAAAATACGAATGACTCATTTTTTCGAGGGTGCTGACAAAGAAGCTTTTCACTATATCAACAATCCTCCTTTCGTTCCTATGCTATCTGTACCACGTGTACCTCAACGAGATGACACTCCAGAGATTCCTGCGCACGAGAAACCAAAGACAAAATCTAAATGGTCTGATATTGACTGGGCAAAATACGAATTGGCACAGAAGGCAAAACGACTTCTTATAATGGCCATCCCCAATGACCTTTTCCAATCCTTGGATGCGTGTGAATTTGCACACGATCTATGGAAGGAACTGGAGAAACAATTGGAAAGAGGGGCTAAAACTCAGAAAAATCGCAGAGCCCAATGTATCAATGAATATTACTCATTCAAAGCTCTGCCGACAGAACCTCTGCAGACAACATATGATCCGTTCAACTCTCTAATCAACAAGTGCAAGAAGTTCGGAATCCACAAAACTTCTGAGGAAAATAATGTCATGTTCCTAAAAAGTCTCAATGATGAATGGCTCCAGTTGTCTATGTCTCTGCAAACAAATCAAGACTTAGACTCCTGGACTCTATCAGACCTCTATGGAACATTGGCAGCACAAGAACCACAAATCGCACAAGCAAAAGCACAAATCAGTGCACCTCTTGCACTGGTCGGTAAGACCACAGAAGCTAAAGAGAAGCCGAAGGAGAAAGCTACAGAGGAAAAGAAGGAGAAGAAAAAGAAAATCTTGATCGTTGATAGTGAAGACGAGGAGATGGTGGAAGAAGAAGATGAGACATCAATGGCCTCTATTGCTAAATCGTTAGCCCTTTTAACAAGGGAATTCAGCAGAGGTTACCAGAAGAAGTCTGGTAATGAACGCTATGGAAGAGATGGTCGAAGAAGAGAAGGGTCAAATGAAAGGAACGACAGAGGTAGCGACCAACAGAGGTCGACTGACAGAGGTGGTGACTGACAGAGGTCAGAAGATAAAACTGGCAACACTCCACAGAACCAAGTATGTTACAACTGTGGTAAGCCAGGCCACTACTCCAATGAATGCAGAAATGAAAGAGGTGGTGACCGACAGAGGTCGGACGACAGAGCTGGCAACGGTTCCCAGAACCAAGGATGTTTTAACTGTGGCAAGCCAGGCCATTATGCCGCTGACTGCAGGAGCAAATCAAACCGCCCTCAGAGGGACTCTGCTTACTACAAAAAGAAAGCAGAGTTTTATGCTCAGAAGTCACTAATGGTGAATCAGGAGAACTGGCTGTCAGACGAATCATCTGATGAAGGCGACAAAAACGCCTTGTTCTGTGGAATGGCAGAGGTCAGCTCATCCGACTCCGATAGTGAGGTATCCACTTCTAACTCTAACTCTAGTCAAGCAGAAACTGATTTGCTCAAACTAAACATTGAATACACAGAACTTAAAAAGACCTGCGAAAACATTCAAAAGAAGCTTACCTTCTTTGAGAGAGAAGCTAGACTTCTCACTCAAGAAAAGGTTATAATTGTTGGTCCCGAAGGCCTATACAAGTTTGTAGAAGGGGGGGGGGGGGGGTTAAATACAAACACACAGATTTTACTTTTCTAAATTGTTTATTGATAAATCATTAACAATTTACAGCTTGTTGCGGAGACAAGATTAAGGATAAACCTAAATCTAAACAAGTTGGAACACTAAGGTTTCTTGCACTAAGAGAGATAAGGAAATTACTAATAATAACCTATCTGAGATAAGAGATTTGAACTTGTCCAGAGTTAGCAAGTTACTTCAAATGAAGTGAGTTCATCTCTTTATATACTGCATGCATTTAATGCAAGTCAGTATATACTTTACACGTGTCATCAGCTGGTTGGTTGCATGTCATTGACCTTGGTTGACAACCTTAGTAGCCGTATGGATGAATAGTGTAGTATCAGAGTGGTTGTACGATTTCAGATATTCGAAGGTTATTTTCTGACATTTCGTACGGAGTCGTGCAAGGGTGGTTAAGACAAAAGTACTTTGTACGGAGGACTTCATGATCAGCTTTCGTTGATTCAGCGATTATCATTTTCTATTCAGCGAATGATAAAGTTCAGCGATAGCTGAAGTCTTGTACTTGATACTTCACGTTGAGTGGACAAATCTGAGTCTTCGCTGATCCGCATCAGTTCATTAGGAGACTTGTCGCTGGTTCTTGAGCTTGATCTTCGACTTCAGCGTAGAACCTTTGTTGACGTGAAACTTGTCTTCAGGGATCATAAGTAAACAACTAACTTATCAGCGATCATCATAATGACTGAACAGACTCGGCACATTAATGGTGAACAATGTTCGCTGAATGTTTAATTTAAAGAGCGAGAGTTCCTATCAGCGGTACTGTAAGATCTTAGTACTTATCAGCGATAGTGAAACTCTGATACATATTGTTTACTTACAATTTTCACTAAGTATTTAAGAGAGGGTCATTATCAAATCACTGAGGGTTTGGATCAACAATCTCCCCTATTTGATTATGACATAGCAACAAAGAAAATTGCTATTTAATGAAAACACAAGGATAAAAAGAACTCATAAAATATTTGTCCCTTTTACTGTTTTCTGGGATCTTTTTAGTACTGATGGAGTAAAGTACATTCGCTGAAATCTTTCTTTAACACTTTGAATCAGGTTACAATGAAGAACAGAAAGATTATAAGTACAAGCGAAATAAATTACAAGTACAGAAGGATAACTGATACAATAGAGAAATAGGAGATCATATCAGTTTTCAAAAGGGTTCTTCCTTAATGAGAAGTTCATCAAGGGTCGTCTTTTCAGTGGGGATCATCCAGTCAGGAACATTTACTCCTTGATTCTTTAACTTCAGAGCAGCTTCAAAAATCAAGGGCTTCAGGTGTCTAGCTTTGATGTCGCGTCTGACTTCGCACCAGTGTACGAGATCTCTGAGTTGTTCGATGGGAGCGATGTGGAGCTCAGAGACACGTTGAAAGTGAGGATTTCCATCATAGTCTAAGAAGAATATACCATATGGATCACTTACCACTGTGCCAGGGATGAAGGTTTCTCCAGGTGGTAGGGAGGTGTCAAGCATTGAAAGATCAGCATCAGGGCCAAGAACTTCAGCACGAGAGAAACCAATACCTGTTTCATTTCGAATGATTGGACCTGAATCAGAAACTTTCTTCTTCTTAGCAGAGGCATTCTTCGGTTGAGGAAGAGTAGGAGGAATATCCACAGCAGATGAAAGCAAGTCGATCTGTTTGTGTAAGATCATCTCAACATGGCTTTTGAATTTTGAGCGTGATCCCTGAATGGCTAATTTCGTTTCTAACCATTCAGAGAGACCAAACTTTTCTAATGAAGCAGCATAGAAGGTTTGCTTGGTTTTGTCATCTCTGTAGACATCCACTTCAACAACAGGAACATCAACGTACATTTTTCCTCTGATGTTGGCTTTGATTATTTTGGATGGTCTTGATCGATAGGTCAGCATTTGTTTAGCCCATTCCAAAGTTGTATCAGAGACCTTTGTCTTTTCTCTAACGATTTCTTGAGCATCATCCCAGAGCTGACGTTGAACATCAATGGGAACTCTTTTCAGCTTGGGGTCTTAGATTGATCGTTGAGTAAGCTTGATGGCGTATTCTCTGTCTTTCTCTTCAGCTTCCTTCCTTTCAGCGATAAGGCGTTCAGCTCTAAGGTGTTCCTGGTATTCAGCTTTGAAGATTTTGAACTTTGGAGGAACTGAAAGAAGTTGATCACGCCTTAGAATGATTCGCTGATCCTCGAATCGCTTTATTATTTCCTCTCTTCTCTTTTGATCCTCTTCACTCAGCTTTTGAGGAGCTGAGGAAGGTCTGTTTCTGTGCAAGAGAGGTTGTTCTTCTGGTTCATCAGTCTCAGAGATCAGATCTAAGACTGGGATTATTTCATCAGCAGCAGCTGGCTTTATTTGTGAAGTAGCAGTAGTAGAACCTTCAGCGACATTCTCAAACAGGGGAGATGACTAGCTGAAACACAGCGATCTTACAAATAAGAACATGGGTAGAAGAACTTGGGTAGAAAGAGAAAGATAAATATGTTCAGGTGTAGGCTAGGGTAGTAGAACTTATAGAGGGGGGATGGAGTGAGAGATGTTTAGTGTACCTGACAAACCGGCTTTTCAAGCAAGATCGTCAGATTGTCATCTTCAGCGACGCTTTTGCCTTTGCCTTTCTCAGCGCCAGAGGCTGAGGGCTTTGTCTTTGTCCGCTCCCCTGTTGGTTCATTTATTGAAATTCCCTTAAGAGCTTTAATCCTTGGGGCAGGTTTGACGATAAATAAATCATCGTCATCTTCGTCATCATCATCATCATCCTTCTTTGGAGAAGAAGATGGTTCATCATCAGGGATGTCGATGGCTTCATCATCTTCGGCTTCGGATTCTTCAGCGTCTTCTTCGAGTTGCTCCCCCTCAGATACAGAGGCGAGCTTCTCGGTTCCCTCAGGGTTTTCATCTCCCTGAGGTCCAGCGATAAGATCTTCATTCTTCTCTCCCCTGATAGATTCATCATGGGAAAGGTCTTCAGCGTTCTTTTCAAGATCCTCAGCGCTCTTCTCATCGGTATGTTCATCGCTCTTTTCCTCGGGATGTTCAACGCTCTTCTCCCCCTCTTTTTCATGATGACTGGGGGAGGAATGGGTAGACTCTATAGCTGTGGGAGACTCTCTGTCTTCTTGGCCAGAGATACCCACACAGCTTTCAATTGTCGAAGAATTGGGGTTAAGAAGAGAGAGAAGGGTAGAGAGACGTACCTCATTGTCGACATGTTTGAAATCGAGCACCTTAGGGCCAACCTGAGAAAGTTTCAGGTCACCCTCTTGAGGATAGCTGTCCTTCAGGCCATATTGGAAGATGGCGCTGATGAAACGGGGGTAGGGAACCCATGCAGGTCTGTCAGCAGCAGAATCTACTCTTTGCACTAGGTCATCATAAATAATAGATGCCCAGTCAATATGTAGACCTTTCAGCAGTGCGTATCCCATAGCCTGCTGAGGTTGAGCGGCTTGATCAGAGGAGCCGGTCTTCGCTGTCATGCAGCTGATCAGGTGTGCGAAGATGAAATTCATCTCGCTGGGCATTTTGGACTTCTTTATCAGCGTCAGCTTCTTCTCGGGCTTCTTGTCCCTTCCAGTTTCCCATACATAGCCCATTGCATCAAAAAATGCAATAAGAGCTTCTTTGTCAGCGTGCCTTTTATGGTCAGGGAATGGAACAAACGGTTTTTCTTTGGTAGCATTGGGAAAGTTTAGAGCTTTTCGAATGATTGCGGGGGTTATCTTAATTGTGCCATACTCAGTATCGCTGAGTATGCAATCGATGGTTTTGGATGGATCTTTGGCGGATGGTAGCTGAGAGTGTCTGGCAGAGTACCAGAACTGGGATAGTAGCAGCTGACTTGCGGGAGGTGTGATGGTCAGGGCTGTTGAAATGCAGCAGTTTTTCAGGAAATTCACAGCATCATCCAGATGTGTGACTTGCTTTCGAGGAGGAAACTCGAGAAGCGCAGAGAGGTTGTTGACCTTGGTCCAATCTAGCTGATCCAGCTTGAACTTAACCTGAGGGGCTTTGATGATGTCCACTTCCTCAGAGTCAGCGGAGATGGACTCAGCGGTAACATTTATCTTTGAAGATGCCATTTTTCTGTATTATCAGTTCAACCAAAGATGTTAACAAATAAGAATTGTCTTAATATGGAAAGAATTTCCATTAAGATGGTTCGAATTTTGTCCATTTCATTCAGACAAAAATGTCTTGATGAAGATTAGGGTTTTTCATGATTTTGAAACGAAATGTAAAACCCATAAAGTCTTGTATTCCAGTTTTAAAAAAATGGATACGAATGAAGAACAAGTTTAAGATTTAGATTTAAAACTTGAAGAACAACCATGAAATGGTTGTGTTCATAAAACCATGAAAGAAATGATTTTATTTTTAAGTTCTTTTGTTTGATCTTGTTTAAAACAATGATAAGATCAGAAACAAGTTAAGCATTTGGTAAAAAAAATAAGAACATATTAACCTTGATGTTTTGATGAAGAAGATGATGAACAGTTCTTTGAAGATTTGAGAGCACAAATGCAACAGTAATTCTTTTCTTGCGGAGGAAGATTTGATCGCGTAAAAGACACAATATAAACCAAGAGTTGTTTATATAGATATTTTTAGAGAGAGAAAACCTTGAGCGGGAAAAGGTTTTCATCATGACACGGACACGTGTTTGCATTTGATTGGAAGTTTGAACGAAACGTGCAAACGTGTGTCAGAAAGAAATCGTGCCTGGTGTTATCCGTTGCAATGACGTCACAACTGTCCTTTCATATTCTTGGTTGTCTCTGAGGTTTTGAAAAAAAAAACTCAGGGACTTTTTGAAAACATGAAGCATTGAATAGAAATATCAGTGAAGGTTTTAAGAAATTTCAAAAATTCGCTGTTAAGAAAGAGATATTCAGCGATGCAATTTATTTTGAAATCTTGCATTTACATGCGATATGTCAGAGAGAGAAAACATACCTTGATATCAGCGAATCAAGTTTATTCAGAGAGAAGATGATGAAATGGATTATATAAGTTGATTTTATTCTATCGCTGATCAATGTGAACCGCTGAAGGTTTTATCCTTCAAAGTTCAACATTCCAAGCTCGCTGATGAGAAAGTTGAATCTTGTCTCATCAAGAGGTTTGGTAAATAGCTCAGCTAACTGATAATCAGTTGGAATAAAATGAAGTTCTATATCACCATTCATCACATGATCTCTGATAAAATGATATCTGATTTCGATGTGTTTTGTCTTTGAGTGTAGCACTGGGTTGTTGGCTATAGCGATGGCACTTGTGCTGTCGCAATAGATTGGAATTTTGGAGAGCTGAAGATCATAGTCTAGTAGCTGATTTCTCATCCACAAGACTTGAGAACAACAGCTTCCAGCGGCTACATATTCAGCTTCAGCTGTGGAAGTGGACACTGAGTTTTGCTTCTTACTTGTCCAACTTACCAGCTTTCCACCCAGGAGCTGACATCCTCCTGTGGTGCTTTTCCTATCCATTTTGCAACCTGTAAAATCACTGTCTGAATAGGCGGTTAGATCGAATCCCGAGTCTTTGGGATACCAAAGGCCTAGATTCGCTGTACCCTTAAGATATCGAAAGATTCGCTTTACAGCTTTCATATGAGATATCTTAGGTTCAGCTTGATATCGTGCACGCAAGCATGTTGCAAACATAATATCGGGTCGGCTAGCTGTAAGATACAATAGTGAGCCGATCATCCCACGGTACAGCGTGACATTGACAGGAACACCCTTTGTGTCCTTATCAAGTGTCAGCGGTGGTGCCATAGGGGTTTTCATAGCTGAACTTTCAGTTAAGTCGAATTTCTTCAGCATATCTTTAACATATTTTCCTTGATTAATGAAAGTTCCTTTTTCTGCTTAATCTGAAGACCAAGGAAATATGTTAGTTCACCCATCATGCTCATTTTATACTCATCTTTCATTCTATCAGCGAAACGAGTACAAAGCTCAGGGTTAGTAGAACCAAATATAATGTCATCAACATATATTTGAACTAAAATGATATGACCTTTCACTTTTCTAAAAAATAGAGTTTTGTCAATCTTACCTCTCTCAAAATGTTCTATATGGAGATAAGTAGAGAGAGTATCATACCATGCACGAGGAGCTTGCTTTAAGCCATAAAGTGCCTTATCCAATTTATAAACGTAACCTGGACGCTTAGGATCTGAGAATCCTGGAGGTTGTTCCACATAGACTTCTTCATTCAGCTTTCCATTTAGAAATGCTGACTTAACATCCATCTGATGTACTGTGAAGTTTTTGTGTACAGCATATGCTAAGAAAAGACGAATAGATTCAAGTCTTGCTACTGGAGAAAATGTTTCGTCATAATCTATGCCTTCCTCTTGTCTGTATCCCTGAGCAACAAGACGAGCTTTGTTGCGAGTTACAGTACCATGTTCGTCCAACTTGTTTCGATAGACCCATTTAGTGCCTATCACCATTTTGTCAGTTGGTCTACGAACGAGTTTCCAAACTTTGTTTCTTTCGAATTCAGTCAGCTCTTCTTGCATAGCGCTGACCCAGTTTGGATCTCTGAGGGCATCATCTATTTTCTTTGGTTCAGTTAGAGAAATAAAGTTAACAAATAAACAAATATTACCTGCACTTCTACGAGTCTGAATACCAGCGTTTGGATCACCAAGAATTTGATCGATTGGGTGATTTACAGTCCATCGTTGAGCCGGAGCATACGTCGCTGACTCAGTCTGAACTGGAGAAACTGAAGATGAGGCTTCAGCTACTTCTGGATTATCAGCTAAGAGAGGAATGTTTGCATTTGTCACTTCATTCACTGATTGCCGAGAAATAGATGGAATTTCTGAGATATTTGGATCAACTGCAGGTATAGTGTTTATAGGAACAGCTGAGACCCAAGATGTTTCAGCTTCACTATTCTGCATATCTGGAATGATAGTAGGACCATCATTTTCTACGGTGTGAGCATGAGGAGTGGTAACTTCTTCTGAATCACCAAGATGAGAAAACATCCATTGATTCAGTTCTTCAGTATCAGCGGACGGTTTAGAGTTCGCTGAACGGGATTCGTCAAACGTGACGTGAATAATTTCTTCTACAGTTTGTCTTCTACGGTTGAAGACTCAGAAGGCTTTGGAGACTGAGGAGTATCCAAGAAAGATTCCATCATCAGCCTTAGGATCAAACTTTCCAAGGGCATCTCTGTTGTTCAGTATGAAACACTGACATCCAAAGATGTGAAGAAAGCTGATTGAAGGCTTTCTCCCATGAAAGAGTTCATAGGCTGTCTTTTTGAATCTTTTAACTATCAGCAACCTGTTTTGCGTAAAACAAGCAGTGTTGACAGCTTCTGCCCAAAACTGAGTAGGCAGGTGAGAATCGCTGAGCATTGAACGTGCAGCTTCAATAATTGTTCTATTTCTTCTTTCAGCGACTCCATTTTGTTGCGGTGTTCTCACTGACGAAAAGTTGTGAGAAATACCCTTACTCTCAAGGAAGGAATCAAGAGAACTGTTTTTGAATTCAGTTCCATGATCACTCCTTATTGAGCGAACAGTCATATTGTTCAGAGTTTCCATCTTCCGAACAAAGGTGATGAGTTCTTCAGGGGTGTCACTCTTAGAACGGAGAAACATTACCCATGTGTAACGAGAGAATTCATCAACTATGACCAGCGTATATTTCTTTCCAGCGATGGATTGTTTGTTAACAGGGCCAAACAAATCCATATGGAGTAGTTGTAGAGGAGATGACACTGAGGAGACTTTCTTTGACTTGAAGCTTGCCTTGGTCTGCTTCCCTTTTTCACACGCTGAACATAAAGACTCTTTGGCGTATGAATGCTGAGGTAAACCAGTGACTAACTCTTTGGAGGAAAGAGTATTCAGTGTCTTGAAATTTAGATGCGAGAGCCTCTTATGCCATAGCCAGTTAACATCAGAAGATGCATTTGAGAAGAAACAGGAGTTCTCAGTGGTTGTTGAGTCCATGTTTATTACATAAACATTTTCCAAACGATAACCACTGAGAGCTATCTTCTCCTTTTTGTCAGTGACAAAGCAGGATTCCTTAGTGAAAATCACTTTGTTATCCATGTCGCAAAGCTGACTGATGCTCAGAAGATTATGCTTCAGCCCTTCAACATATGCGACTCTTCTGAAGGAGGTTGTACCATTTGAAAGTACACCATACCCTCGGGTGTGTCCTTTTCCATTTCCACCGAAAGTCACAGAGGGACCCTTCTCTTCCTTGTATTCAGCGAGCATGTTTTTCTTTCCAGTCATGTGTCTAGAGCATCCGCTATCGAGATACCAGATACCCTTCTTAACCTGCATTTACAAAGGTAGATTAGTTTTGCTTGGGTACCCACTTAACCATGTATACACGTTTGTCAGTGGAGCTAGTTGGAATAGAAGGTTCAGCGGTCTTCGCAGCATTTGAAGATTCAGCTTTGTCTTTCTTCACTTTGGTTAATTTCTTAACTTCAGTGGTAGGAGTCACCTTGACCTGATATGCATCGGGGTTGGTCTTCTCTGCCTTGGGGGCAATCTTCACCTTAGCTATCTTTTCAGCTTTGGTGGCTGTGGGGCACTTACTAGCAATATGATCGGTAAGTCAACAGTGATAACATTTCCTATAACTAAAAGTAGTTCTAGGACCACTTGTATGCTGAGAGCTTTTAATTTCGAATTAGAAGTGCCAGCACCAAGTAAACTATTGGCTTTAGAAATGGGACGAACATTCAGTTCTTCAGATTTCTTACCAAGGACATCCACTCTGAGTCTAGGAGTAGATCGCTGAATAGATCCAGAGATCAGCTTTCTAGATCCAGAGGGGTTGGTCACTGAGGCTTTAGAAGCATTCAGCTTTGGTACTAAGGTACCCTTCTGAGGATTTTGATAAATAACAATTCCTTTACCTTTGTCTTTAGAGACAGAGGTAGGTTTTGAATAAACCATTTTCTCCTTACCTTTTGAGGAGGTAGGAGTTTCCTCAGGGATTGGTGTAATGGACGAGGAGCACTGAGATGATGAAGTGTCAGCGACTGAGGATACGAACGTTCCAAATTTAAGCATTGAACGTTCAGTGGTTGGTTTTGGAGTATCATATTTATAACCCAGACCACGTTTATCACTCAGAGGAATCCGAGCCTTAATTATCTCAGTGATCTTTGTTGAAGAATTACACCATCCTTCAACAGTAGCTTTTTCAGCCTCTAATGCAGCGATAGCTTCTGCTCGTTCGATTTTGACTAGCTGATTTAAATATACTTGATCTTTAAAATCTTCTTCAATTTTAGAAAGCTTTTCTATTTGAAGGTGACAGTTTTTAAGTTTTTCAGCGAGATCAAGATTTTGGTTTTCAACCACAGTTTTGCCGTTCATGGCTTCGTATAAACTTCTAGTCAAGAGATCGATCTTACGGAGACTATCAGCTTCATCAATATTTGCAATATTGGTAAAGAAAGAAGGTGATACCTGAATGACAGATGTTGAAGTGGAGGGAATGTCTGAACTTTCTTCCTCTTCTTCAATCTTGGCCATGAGACATTGATTTGCTTCATCATCTTCAGAGTCAGATGATGATGCTTCTTCATCAGAAGCAGCCCAATCATAGTCAGCCATCAGGCCTTTTCCTTTCTTCTTAAAGCTTTTCAGCTTTGCATACTTCTCCTTCAGCTTTGAGTATTTGTCATCTTTATTCCTTGGAACAAAGTTTTTCTTTGAGAAAGCTGAAGGTCTCATGATTTTCTTTGACCTGCACTCATTAGCGAAATGACCTGTCTTTTCGCAGTTGAAACAAGTAGCAGTAGCCTTATCAACAAAAGCTGATGATTTAGGCTTGTCAGTTATGGAAAGAGGTTTGTTCTTTCTAAACATTTTCTTCTTGGCGAATCTCCTGAACTTTTTAGTTAGGAGAGCCAAGGATTCATCATCATCTGAAAAATCAGAATCTGATGAACTTTCAGAGTTACTTTCTAACTCAGTGATAGTGACCGAGGGTCGCTGAGTAGAAGGTTCCTCTGAGATTAAAGCAACAGGGGTGCTTTTGGAATCTTTTACAAGATTCTTCTTAAGATGGCTAGATTGCTCATGATTCAGCAATGTACCATATAAGGTAGCAAGGGTCATTGATCTAAGATCCTTTGACAGCTTGAGACACATGGAATAATTGTCCCATCTTTCAGGTAAACATTCTAGAAACTTTGTCAGCACTTCAAAGTTAGAATATTCCTTACCAACAGTTTTCAGATCTATAATTAAGCAATTAAAACGTTGGTGAACTTTAGAGAGAGTTTCATTCTTACCAGAAATGAAGCTTTCGTATTGTCTTACCAGGTTGATCTTTCTTGAGTCCTGGACTTCAGACGTTCCTTCATACTGAACACATATTGTGTCCCACATGGCTTTTGATGATTTCAGGTTCATGACGGAATGGTAGACTTCGTCAGGAAGGGCCATGGATAGTATGGATCTGCCTTTTGTATCTATAGCCACTTTCTTCTTATCTTCGTCGGTCCACTGATGGATTTCTTTAGGAATCAGCCTTTCTGGAATAGCAGGTCTATTTGCAGTGGCTGGAACTAAAGGATCAATTGTTACAGGGATGTGTGGGCCGTTCTCAAGATAGTAAGGTATAGTAGGGTCTACACCTTCTAAGAAGAGTGTCATCCTATTTTTCCACAAGTTGAAGTTGTCTCTGGAAAATCTAGGGGGTTTTGCAAGAGAACCATTGTCTATATAATGTGTGTTTGAGTTGGTGGCCATTTTCAGATAATAGCAAGGAAGAGAAATATCTTAGATTAGATCTTGTTTATGAGATTAAACAAATCTGCTCTGATACCACTTGTTGGTCCCGAAGGCCTATACAAGTTTGTAGAAGGGGGGGGTTGAATACAAATACACAGATTTTACTTTTCTAAATTGTTTATTGATAAATCATTAACAATTTACAGCTTGTTGCGGAGACAAGATTAAGGATAAACCTAAATCTAAACAAGTTGGAACACTAAGGTTTCTTGCACTAAGAGAGATAAGGAAATTACTAATAATAACCTATCTGAGATAAGAGATTTGAACTTGTCCAGAGTTAGTAAGTTACTTCAAATGAAGTGAGTTCATCTCTTTATATACTGCATGCATTTAATGCAAGTCAGTATATATACATTACACGTGTCATCAGCTGGTTGGTTGCATGTCATTGACCTTGGTTGACAACCTTAGTAGCCGTATGGATGAATAGTGTAGTATCAGAGTGGTTGTACGATTTCAGATATTCGGAGGTTCTTTTCTGACATTTCGTACGGAGTCGTGCAAGGGTGGTTAAGACAAAAGTACTTTGTACGGAGGACTTCATGATCAGCTTTCGTTGATTCATCGATTATCATTTTCTATTCAGCGAATGATAAAGTTCAGCGATAGCTGAAGTCTTGTACTTGATACTTCACGTTGAGTGGACAAATCCGAGTCTTCGCTGATCCACATCAGTTCATTAGGAGACTTGTCGCTGGTTCTTGAGCTTGATCTTCGACTTCAGCGTAGAACCTTTGTTGACGTGAAACTTGTCTTCAGAGATCATAAGTAAACAACTAACTTATCAGCGATCATCATAATGACTGAACAGACTCAGCACATTAATGGTGAACAGTGTTCGCTGAATGTTTAATTTAAAGAGCGAGAGTTCCTATCAGCGGTACTGTAAGATTTTAGTACTTATCAGCGATAGTGAAACTCTGATACATATTGTTTACTTACAATTTTCACTAAGTATTTAAGAGAGGGTCATTATCAAATCACTGAGGGTTTGGATCAACAATAATCTTTCAAGAAAAGGAAGAAATTGAAACAAATTGGAACAAACACCTAAATCCTTTGAAAGAAAAGATTTCTGAACTTAACTCTGCATTAAAAACAAAATCTAAAGAACTAATGGACGTTGAGACCGGCAGAATGAACATTCTAGCTCTTAAACATTATTTTCAAAAGGAAAGAGAAGTCATCTGTCAAGATTTACTCAGAAGAGATCTTTTAATAAAGAAATACCAAGATGCACGGAAGGTATACGAGAAAATTAACACACAAATAGGGAGACGGGGAATTGGCTTCTGTGATATAGATCCATACACCGGAAACAAAAGAAACAAATCTCTGTCATCTCTATTTCTCACTGGTAGTACAAGAAAACCTGGTTTTCCAAATCTACTCTCTGTTAGCAAAAGGCGAAAAGTCTCTGGGGAACCTCACATAAGGAAACCTCTGAAGATGACAAATGTGTGGTTTGAAAACACAGATTTGTCTCCTTCAATCTATGTCAAAAGAGAATCCAAACCTAAGAAATATCTGAAAACTCAAGATCAGATAGGAATCTTCAAGTTTGGTAAACCCGAGACTCAAACACAGGTTGCCTTTGTCTGCATGATAAACTCTGAAAAGAAATTATCGGCAGAAGCTCCTGAGTTCAAGCCTAACGTTTCAGATGAAAAAGAGTTGATAGAAATTGGAAAGAACAACTTTTTCAAAAATCTCTGTACACCTTCTGTCGATCAAAATCTCTCTGAAGAAACCTTATCAGATACCTCTGTTGACTCAGAAGATAGTCCCCTAGAAAAGGAAGAAAGTGAGTATGGCATATGCTCTGAAAGTCCAACCTCTGTCGAAAGAGAACTAAGTGACTCAACCTCTGTATATGAGGATGATTCATCCTCTGATGAACTTGAGACTGACTCTAAGTCAGAGATAGGACCTTGTGACACAGAGGATTTTAAACTACCATATGGAGTTCTTAACAGAACTATTCCTCCAAAGGAGAAAATCACAAGAGTTTCTATCTGTCCAGACTTTTTGGACATGTGTATACAAGCCAAAACCTCTCTTGAGCTTGAGAAAATTAAACAAAAAAGGGCTCTGTCCTCTCAAAATCCATCAAGTTCAAAGATTTTAAAATCCTTAAGGCCTATTAAAGAAAACCTAACATGGCAACAAAAGGGTAAATGGGCTAAAAATGACAAATCTTTTTCTTCTGTGACAGTGAAACCTGCAGAAGTTCACCACAGAAGGGGTCCACAGAAGGCTGCTCTCAACAAAGGATTTTGCAAACTAAAATCTAGTCTACATAGGTCTTCTTGTAATAGGAAGTCAAATGTTAGGGTAGAATGTAATGCCTCTGTGCCCCCATTTAATGTTTTCAATGAAAAGTTCAAGCAAATCTCTTCGCACATTCATTATTGTCATTGCTTTGATCTCATGTATAAATTAAGCCAACACTTCACAAATCCACATTGTTTACTCTCTGTACCCAACAAGAATGCTAAATTCAAGGGTAAGAAGAAACAAAATGTTTCTTCAACAGAAGCTAAAGCAAAACCCAAGAATGCTAAGGCAAACTTGAAAACCCCTAACAAAGCTGGACCCATTTGGATATGGGTACCTAAAACTCTCTGATTATCTTGCAGAAGCAGTATGTGCCGATATGGTATCTAGACTCCGGATGCTCGCGGCACATGACTGGCGACAGAGGTCTACTATCCACATACAAAGAAAAACACGATGGTGGATCTGTGACCTTTGGAGACAACAAAAAGGGGTACATTAAAGGCTACGAAGTCATCAAGAAGGAGAACATATCCGTATGCAAAGTTGCATATGTGGATGGCCTTAAACACAATCTTTTAAGTGTAAGCCAACTCTGCGATACGGGTTTCGATGTAATGTTCAAAAGAACCTTCTGCTCTCTACAAGGTGAAGACACAGGAGTCGAACTTCTGCGAGCCGAAAGAAGAGGTGATATGTATCTCATGAACTTATGTGCCAAAAACAAGGAGGAAAAGCTCTGCCTTGTTACATGCAAAAGCGAAGAAGCCTGGTTATGGCATAACAGGTTCTGCCATCTAAACTTTCATACTCTAGAAAAGCTTGTCAAACTTGATCTAGTCAAAGGTCTGCCAAATGTTAAATTTAATAAAGATCATTTGTGCTCTGCTTGTGAAATGGGAAAACTCAAAAGAGCTTCCCATAAAGGCAAAACTGATGTGTCTTGCCCTAGGCCTCTGTACATGCTTCATGTAGACCTCTGCGGTCCAATCGCTACACAGAGCCTAGGTTGCAAGAAATATATACTTGTTTTAATCGATGAATATTCAAGATTTACATGGGTTGAATTTGTCAGAAAGAAATCAAATGTTCCAAACATTCTGATAAATTTAATGAAAAGAATCCAAGTTCTGTATGAGTGCAGGATTCAGAAGCTAAGGAGCGACAATGGCACATAATTCAAAAACTTCGTCATTGAAGCCTATCTTACAAAAGAAGGCATATCACAGAACTTCTCTGCTGCACGCACCCCACAACAGAATGCCGTGGTAGAACGAAAGAACCGCACGCTTGTGGAGGCTGCAAGAACTATGCTAACAGCATCTGGATTACCAATGACTTTTTGGGCAGAAGCAGTATCAACCGTTTGCTACACCCAAAATCGATCAACCATTGTAAAGAGACACATCAAAACACCATATCACTTGATCAACAAAAGGCGACCAAACATCAAGTTCTTTCATGTATTCGGATGCAAGTGCTTCGTCTTAAATGATAGAGAAGCAAGAGGAAAGTTTGAGGTGAAAGCAGATGAAGGAAAGTTCATAGGATACTCTGCCACTTCAAAAGCTTACAGAGTGTACCTTCTGAAGTCTCGATCCATCGTAGAAAGCATCAATGTATCTTTTGACGATTCCTTTCAAAAGACTTCTGAACAAGTCAGTTCAGAACTCGGTCTAAAGAAGGAATCCTCTGACATCTCAAAAACAAGAGAAACAGACCTAAATCTGCTATTTGAAGAAATGTTCCACGACGATATTGATCCCTCTGCCGGAGCTGCCAGAGCCTCTGGAGAAACATCTTCTGCAGGCCAGACTGAGTCAGGTATATCTCTAACTGGTCCATTAAATACTTCATCCTCTTCTGTGAATCATACAGATGCACTTGTTGAGGGGGAGCCAACAGAAGATGAAACGACCAAAGACCCAACAACAGAGGCTCCTGAAAAACCTAATCCAGCAACTACAGAGGAATCAATACAAGAGGAAAATGTAGACTCAGTCTCTACTTCCTCAGAGGAACAAATTCCAACTCTCATTCCAATCCTTCCACAAGCTGAAGAGCCAAGTTCAAGCTCTGCAGTGCCATCTACTACAGAGGGTGTACCAGAACCACAGGGTGCACCGACAGAAGTTCAACTAGATGACTCAAATGACCATCTTCCAAGAACAACACAGTAGAAGAAAAGCCATCCTCCAAGCTTTAGAATCGGCGACCCTTCTGAAAAGGTCAAGACAAGATCAGCCATTGCTAATTTTTGTTTCTTTACAAATTTTATCAGTATGATCGAGCCAAAAAGAATTTTTGAAGCCTTAGATGATCCAAACGGGGTAGATGCTATGCAAGAAGAACTTCTGCAGTTTGAAAGAAACAAGGTATGGACTCTTGTACCTCTGCCACGAGGGAAACAAGCCATAGGGACAAAATGGGTCTTCAGAAACAAAAAGGACGAGGATGGGGTGGTCATCAGAAACAAAGCAAGATTGGTGGCCAAGGGATATCGCCAAGAAGAAGGCATAGATTACGATGAGACTTTTTCCCCTGTCGCACGGCTCGAAGCAATAAGAATCTTCTTAGCCTTCCCAGCTCACAAAGGATTCAAAGTTTTTCAAATGGATGTAAAATATGCTTTTCTGAATGGTGAAATCGAAGAAGAAGTATATGTCCAGCAACCACCAGGGTTTGAAAGTTCCAAGTACCTAAAATACGTGTACTTCCTCGACAAAGCTCTATATGGACTGAAACAGGCTCCAAGAGCATGGTACGAAAGAGGTACAACCTATACTACCTTGTTTTACAAACGAAAAGGTGATGAGATTCTGCTTGTATAGATCTATGTGGATGACATTATTTTTGGGTCTACAAATGCACAACAGTGCAAAGATTTCGAAAAACTCATGCAGAGTGAATTTGAAATGAGTATGATGGGAGAATTAACTTTCTTCCTCGGACTCCAAGTAAAACAATCATCAGAGGGAATTTTTATAAATCAAGCTAAATATGTCACTGACATACTTTCAAAATACAGTCTCTCTGATGCCTCTATAATGAAGACCCCAATGGAAACTGGAAATAAGTTAGACGCAGATCCAAATGGCATATCTGTGGAGTGCAAGCTCTACAGAGGTATGATTGGGTCTCTGTTATACTTAACCGCTAGTGGGCCTGATATAATGTTTGCCATATGCCTCTGTGCAAGATATCAAGCTAACCCAAAAGAATCCCAATATATTGCTGTAAAGAGGATCATCAGATACCTTAAAGGGACCAAAAATCTTGGACTCTGGTATCCAAAGAACTCTGGTTATTAGGGGTGTGCAGAAAACCAACCGATCCAATCAAAACCGACCGATTCAATTAGAACCGACCGACCTTGATTGGATATCCAATTGCAATTGGATCGGATCGGATCGAAAAATTTGACATCCAATTGGATCGGTTCGGTTGTTGGATGGCAATCCAGAACCGATGGGAACCGACCCACTATAAGAACCGAACCGAACCGACCATCGAACCGACCGATGCCATCCAATTATATAATATCATTTAGATTTTAGGGTTTATTATTTTCTATTTTTATTTAATAAACCTAAAAATTTTCAAAATAATTAAAAAAATAAAAACCTAAAGTCCTAAACACGCTTTCCTAGTTTCCCTCTTCTCTCACTTCTCACAGGTCTCACACTCGTCTCTCACTTCTCACAGAGACACAGACTCACACGAAACCCTAATTACCTAAACTCTCAGCCTCTTCTTTCTTCTTCATCGAAAGATTTGTTGCAGGCCGAGCTCAAGGATTCTCCCCACAGACTCACACTCGTCCGATTTGCTTCTCACCACACACGATTAGCAACTTTAAAACGGATTCTTCTTCAAACTCGGTATGATTTCTGAGTTTGCATTTATTTCGTTTTGATTTTGCTAAATAATTTGAGTGGATTCATCTGATATGTGCATAGCTTTTGTTGTATTTGAGAAATCATGACAGATCGATTTTTACATATCTCAAAATCATTGTTATATATTTGCATTTGATGTATTGAATTGTAGATAGAGAGAGATTTTTCGTCTCTGTTTCTCTATTTATAAAAAATATGTGTTGGTCCCGAAGGGTTATACAAGTTTTTAGAAGGGGGGGGGGGGGTTGAATACAAACACACAGATTTTACTTTTCTAAATTGTTTTTTTACTTTTCTAAATTGTTTATTGATAAATCATTAACAATTTACAGCTTGTTGCGGAAACAAGATTAAGGATAAATCCTAAATCTAAACAAGTTGGAACACTAAGTTTCTTGCACTAAGAAGGAGAAAGAGATTACTAATAAAAACCTATCTCAAGATAAGAAGGATGAACTTGTCCAGAGTTAGCAAGTTACTTCAAAATGAAGTGAGTTCATCTTCTTATATACTGCATGCATTTAATGCATGGCAGTATACACTTTACACGTGGCAGCGGCTGATTGGTTGCATGTCATTGACCTTTGTTGACAACCTTAGTAGCCGCATGTTGAACAGTGTAGTATCAGAGTGGTTGTACGATTTCAGACAATAAGGAGGTTCTGTTCTGACATATCGTACGGAGTCGTGCAAGGGTGGATGAGACAAAAAGTACGTTGTACGGAAGACTTCATGATCAGCTTTTCGATGATTCAGCGATCTATCATTCTTCATCAGCGAATGATAGAGTTCAGCGATAGCTGAAGTCTTGTACTTGATACTTCACGTTGAGTGGACAAATCTGAGTCTTCGCTGATCCGCATCAGTTCATTAGGAGACTTGTCGCTGGTTCTTGAGCTTGATCTTCGACTTCAGCGTAGAACCTATGTTAACGTGAAACTTG
Organism: Saussurea involucrata; assembly: GCA_033807775.1. NCBI lineage: Eukaryota > Viridiplantae > Streptophyta > Magnoliopsida > Asterales > Asteraceae > Saussurea > Saussurea involucrata. Next base: position 65,386,830 of record CM066327.1, read on the forward strand.
TCTTCAGGGATCATAAGTAAACAACTAACTTATCAGCGATCACCATAGGTACTGAACAGACTCAGAGTATTATGGTGAACAGTTTCGCTGAATGTTTAATCTAAAGAGCGAGAGTTCCTATCAGCGGTACTGGAAGATCTTAGTACTTATCAGCGATAGTGAAACTCTGATACATATTGTTTACTTACAATTTTCACTAAGTATATAAGAGAGGGTCATTATCAAATCACTGAGGGTTTGGATCAACAATATGCATATACGAAAAGCCTGATTTTCTGCTTTGATTGGTATTTTGAACTTGTCATTTTGTTGAAAATCTGGCAGCGGCCAGACAACCGTAGAGATGGTTTCCACAGTTGAACAGTTTCTTCAATCTGTTTGTCTACTAATATCTATCTCACGTTATTAAAATTAGACTTTTTTATTATGATAGTTTAGGATCTATACAATAGTGTAACAGTAACATGTGTTTTTGTTTATTAAGGTTTCTTGTTTTTGTTTTTATTTATGGTCAAGTGTTTATTGCTCAGTAACATGTTTTTTGTTTATTAACAGATGTCTTCCACTGCAAACATCATAAAACCCATATCTCTTGTTGATGAGGAAGATCCCGGAATTGCTAACGAAGAAAATACACCCACCACCAATGTTGATGAAAGTCCAACACCATTGTTGATGAAAGTCCAACACCAAGATGTGTCTAGGATAGAAAGAATTTCAAGGCGATCCTATCCGACAAAAGGTTCTTCCTTAATGAGTTATTCATCAAGGGTCATTGATGTGGCAATCATCCAATCGGGGACATCTACTCCTTGATTCTTTTTCTTCAGAGCTTCTTCAAAAATCAAGGGCTTCAGGTGTCGAGCTTTGATGTCGCGTCTGACTTCACACCAGTATAAGAGATCTATGAGTTGTTCGATGGGAGCGAGGTGGAGCTCAGAGATACGTTGAAAGTGATGGTTTCCATCGTAGTCTAGAAAGAATATACCATATGGATCACTTACAACTGTGCCAGGAATGAAAGTTTCTCTAGGTGGTAGGGAGGTGTCAAGCGCTGAGAGATCAGCATCAGGGCCAAGAACTTCAGCACGAGAGAAACCAATACCTGTTTCATTCCGTATAGGAGGACCTGAATCAGAGACTTTCTTTTTCTTAGCAGAGACTTTTCTTTGTTGAGGAAGAGGAGGAATGTCCACAGCAGAAGAAAGCAGGTCGATCTGTTTGTTTAAGATCTTCTCGACATGGCTTTTGAACTTTGGGCGCGATCCCTGAATGGCTAATTTTGTTTCTAACCATTCAGAGAGACCAAACTTTTCTAAGGTAGCCGCATAGAAGGTTTGCTTGGTCTTGTCATATCTGTAGACATCCACTTCAACAACAGGAATGTCAGCGTACAGTCTTCCTCTGATGTTTACTTTGATGATTTTGGATGGTCTGGATCGATAGGTCAGCATTTGTTTAGCCCATTCCAAAGTCGTGTCAGAGACCTTAGTCTTTTCTCTAACGATCTTTTGAGCATCATCCCATAGATGACGTTGAACATCAATGGGAACTCTTTTCAGCTTGGGGTCTTTTATTGATCGTTGAGTAAGCTTGATGGCGTATTCTCTATCCTTTTCTTCAGCTTCCTTTCTTTCAGCGATTAAGCGTTCAGCTCTGAGGTGTTCCTTGTATTCCTTTTGGAAAACTCTGAACTTTGGAGGAATGGAAAGAAGTTGATCACGCTTCAGAATTATTCGCTGATCTTCGAGTCTCTTGATCATTGCATCTCTCTTTTCTTGTTCCTCTTCACTTAGCTTTTGAGGAGCCAAGGAAGGTCTGTTTTTGTGAGATAACATCTGTTCTTCAGGTTCTTCAGTCTCAGAGATCAAATCTAAGACTGGGATTATATCTTCAGCGTTGGGAGCTGGGATTATTGAAGTCTCAGCTGTATGAACTTCAGCGATATCCTCAAACAGGGGAGAGGACTAGCTGAAACACAGCGATCTTACAAGTAAGAACTTGGGTAGAACAGAGAGAGAAAGAGTGGGATAAAGTATATAGAGGTTTGGAGAGTATAACTGATAAGGTGTATAGAGGAGGGGTGTGAAGGAAAAGGTTAATGTACCTGACAAACCGGCCTTTTAAGCAAGATCATCAGGTTGTCGTTTTCAGAGACACTTTTCCTTTGCCTTTGTCAGCTTCAGATGCTGATGGCTTTGTCTTTGTCCGCTCCCCTGAAGGTTCATTTATCAGAATCCCTTTAAGAGCTAGAGATCGCTGAGCAGGCTTGACGATAAAAGAATCATCATCATCGTCATCTTCGTCATCATCATTCTTTGGAGAAGAGGATGGTTCATCATCAAACAAGCCGATGGCTTCTTCATCTTCAGCTTCAGACTCTGTTTCTTCAGCTTTTTCTTCGAGTTGCTCCCCCTCAGATACAGAGGCGAGCTTCTCGGTTCCCTCAGGGTTTTCATCTCCCTGAGGTCCATCGGCTGCTTCAGTCATCTCTCCCCTGATAGATTCATCATGGGAAAGGTCTTCAGCGCTCTTCTCCCCCTCTTTTTCATGATGGCTGGGGGAGGAATGTGAAGATTCAGCAGCTTCCGTGGTATCCCTGTCTTCTTGGCCATGGATCCCCACACAGATTGCAATTGTTGATAATCTGTTTTCTATGCCAGAAATACCAGGATTGATCTTCATCAGTTCAGCACGATCCGCTGTAGTAAAAGATGGAGGTGCAGGGGCAGGTGCAGGGGCAGTTTTGTTGGCCAGGATCTGCTGCAGTAAGTTGTTCATGGAAGTGATGTCATTCTTCATCGTACTGACATCAGTCTTCACGGAACTCATGTCGGCTTTGACGGAGCTGACATCAGTCTTGACAGCAGACATGTTGCCTTCAAGATTGCCAACCGATGTCTTCAGCGTTATGACTTCGCTAGACATGGTGTCAACTGATTTCTTGATGTCGAGGTAGTCGGTGTAGATATCAGCGAGAACCTTTGCAAAGTTGGTGAGGGACTTGTCAACCTTCTCCAAGTCATCTTTGGAGGCATGCTTTTCAACGACAGTTGTCAGCTTTGTAAGATTCTCTCCAGCGTTTGTTACAGCTGAAGAGTTGTCGGAAAGAGTAGTCGTGAGACCTTTCAGCGTCGTCTCTATAGTCGTTAGAGAGGCGTTATTGTCTCTCAAATTAGGACCTGTAACATATAAAAACTTGTGAACAGAGGAAAGCTCAGAAGTTTGGGGTTTAGTAACAGTGTATAGGGGTTGGTGAGTACCTGCAGGAGGATTGGTGAATTCATCAAAATCACGAGTTCCTGAGTAAAGTTCCATATCGTCAGCGAGAGTGCGTGGACGTATGGACAACTCTGCAGGTCCTACTTCCGTCATTCCTTTAGCTTCTGGAGGAAAGACAATTGCAGCTGTGATGACTGGAGTGGTGTCCAAATGAGTGGAGGGAGAAGCGAAGGACAAGAATGGAGGTTGGTCACCGAGTTCAGCGTTGAAATCGCTGAGAATCACTTCATCAGTCTTTCGAGAGACTGAGGGAGGTTGGGTAGAATCCAAGTATGTAACCTCAGCGTTTAGAGACGCTGAAGTTGGGATTGAAGGGATGGCTTGTTCAGGTGTGGCAGAGCGTACCACTGAACTTTCCTTCAGCTCAACAGGAGGAGCTGAGGAGTCTTTAGCAGGAGATTGCTTGGGTTGCTCCTTGGTCTTCTTAGTTCTTTTGGAACTAAGGTGGGTGTCAGAATGTTTCCTTTTAAGAGGAATGGAGGTTGTACCTGGGGTATCAGCGGTGGGTTTGTCCGCTGAAGGAGCTACAGAAATGGAAGAAGTAGGGTTAAGAAGAGTCAGGAGTGTAGAAAGTCGTACCTCGTTTTCTACTGGTTTGAAGTCGAGTACCTTAGGGCCAACCTGAGAGAGTTTCAGGTCACCCTCTGTTGGGTAGCTGTCCTTTAGGCCTTTCTGGAAAACGGCACTGATGAACCGTGGGTATGGAACCCATGGAGATCTGTCAGCGACGGAGTCCACTCGTAGTACTAGGTCATCATAAATAATTGATGCCCAGTCGATGTGTAGACCTTTCAGCAATGCTAATCCCATTGCTTGTTGAGGTTGGGCAGCTTGATCTGAGGAGCCGGTCTTGGCTGTCATGCAGCTGATCAAATGGGCGAAGATGAAATTCATCTCGCTGGGCATTTTTGACTTCTTTATCAGCGTCAGCTTCTTCTCAGGCTTCTTATCCCTGCCTGTTTCCCATACATAGCCCATTGCGTCGAAGAATGCAATGATGGATTCCCTGTCTGAGTTCTTCTTGTGGTCAGGGAGGGGAACGAAGGGTTTTTCCTTGGTAGCGATGGGAAGGCTGAGGGCTTTGCGAATGATGGTAGGTGTAATCTTCATTGTGCCAGAGTCAGTGTCGCAGAGGATGCAGTCGATGGTTTTTGAGGGATCTTTGGCTGATGGTAACTGAGAATGTCTGGCAGAGTACCAGAATTGAGATAGCAAAAGCTGATTTGCAGGAGGAGTTATGGTCAGGGCTGTGGAGATGGGGCAGTTCTTGAGGAAGTTCACAGCATCAGCGAGATGTGTGACTTGCTTTCGAGGAGGAAACTCGAGAAGCGCATAAAGGTTGTTCACCTTTGTCCAATCCAGTTTGTCAAGAGAGAACTTGACCTGAGGAGCCTTGAGGATTTCCTCTTTCTCAGCAGTGTCAGTAGCAGTGTTCTCAGCGTTGGTGATCTTGGGAATGTCAGAAGATGCCATTTTCTGTATTATCAGTTCAACCAAAGATTAACAAATAAGAATAATCTTAATGTGGAAAGATTTTCCAATAAGATGGTTCGAATTTTGTCCATTTCATTCAGACAGAAAGTCTTAATGAAGATTAGGGTTTTTCTTGTTTTTGAAAAACGAAATTTCAAACCCAATAAAAATCTTGTTTTCCAGTTTCCTTTGAAGATTGGGATTCTGGAAAAACGAATGAAGAACAAGTTTAAGATTTTTTGCATTTAAACTTGAAGAACAACCATGAAATGGTTGTGTTCATAAAACCATGAAAGAAAATGATTTTATTTTTAAGAAGTTCTTTTGTTTGATCTCGTTAAAACAATGAGAAGATCAGAAACAAGTTATTTGCATTTAATAAATAATAAGAACATATTAACCTTAGAAGTTTGAAGAAGATGAACAGTTGTTCTTGAAAAATCGAGAGCAAAATGCAACAGTGAATTCTTTCTTTGCTTGGAGGAGAAGTTCGCGTAAAAAGAAAATATAAACCAAGAAATTGTTTATATAGACAGATTAGCGAGAGAGAAAATCTTTGAGCGGGAAAAGATTTTCATCATGACACGGACACGCGTTTGCATTTGATTGGCGAGTAAACGAAAAACGTGCAAACGTGTCAGAAAGAAGAACGTGCCGGGGTTTATTCGTTGTAATGACGTCACAACTGTCCTTTCATATTCATGGTTGTCTCTGAGGTTTTGAAAAACTCAGGGATACTTTTGAAAATATGAAGCACTGAATTTAGAAATATCAGTGAAGGTTTTTATAAATTTCAAAGTATCGCTGATAAGGAAGAGATATTCAGCGATGTAATTTATTTTGAAATCTTGCATTTACATGCGATTGTCAGAGAGAGAAAAACATACCTTGATATCAGCGAATCAAGTTTATTCAGAGAGAAGATGATAGAATAGGTTATACAAGTTGATTTTATCCTTTCGCTGATCAAATGTGAACCGCTGAAGATTTTACTCTTCAAAGTTCAGCATTCCAAGCTCGCTGATGAGAAAGTTGAATCTTGTCTCATCAAGAGGTTTGGTGAACAGATCAGCTAACTGATAATCAGTTGGGATAAAGTGAAGTTCTATATCACCATTCATCACATGATCTCTGATAAAGTGATACCTGATTTCGATGTGCTTTGTCTTTGAGTGTAGCACTGGATTATTTGCTATAGCGATGGCACTTGTGCTGTCGCAATAGATTGGAATATTTGAGAGCTGAAGGTCATAGTCCAGTAGTTGATTTCTCATCCACAAGACCTGAGAACAACAGCTTCCAGCAGCTACATACTCAGCTTTAGCTGTGGAAGTGGACACTGAGTTTTGCTTTTTACTTGTCCAACTTACCAGCTTTCCACCCAGAAGCTGACATCCTTTTGTGGTGTTTTTCCTATCCATTTTGCAACCTGCAAAATCACTATCTGAATAGGCGATTAGATCGAATCCTGAATCTTTGGGATACCAAAGACCTAGATTCGTTGTACCCTTAAGATATCAAAAAATTCGCTTTACAGCTTTCATATGAGATATCTTAGGTTCAGCTTGATATCGTGCGCATAAGCATGTTGCAAACATAATATCGGGTCGGCTAGCTGTAAGATACAATAGTGAGCCGATCATCCCACGGTACAGCGTGACATTGACAGGAACACCCTTAGTGTCCTTATCAAGTGTCAGCGGTGGTGCCATAGGGGTTTTCATAGCTGAACTTTCAGTTAAGTCAAATTTCTTCAGCATATCTTTAACATACTTTCCCTAATTAATGAAAGTTCCTTTTTCATTTTGTTTTATCTGTAGACCAAGGAAATATGTTAGTTCACCCATCATGCTCATTTTATACTCATCTTTCATTCTATCAGCGAAACGAGTACAGAGATCAGGGTTAGTCGAGCCAAATATAATATCATCAACATATATTTGAACAAGAATGATATGACCTTTTACTTTCCTGAAAAATAGAGTTTTGTCTATTTTGCCTCGCTCAAAATTTTCAATATGGAGATAAGTGGAAAGAGTGTCATACCATGCACGTGGAGCTTGCTTTAAGCCATAAAGTGCCTTATCCAGTTTATAAACATAACCTGGATGCTTAGGATCTGAGAATCCTGGAGGTTGTTCCACATAGACTTCTTCATTCAGCTTTCCATTGAGAAACGCTGACTTAACATCCATCTGATATACTTTGAAGTCTTTGTGTACAGCATTAGCTAAGATAGACGAATAGATTCTAATCTTGCTACAGGAGCAAATGTTTCGTCATAGTCTATGCCTTCCTCTTGTCTGTATCCCTGAGCAACAAGACGAGCTTTGTTGCGGGTAACAGTTCCATGTTCGTCCAACTTGTTTCGATAGACCCATTTAGTGCCTATCACTGTTTTGTCAGTTGGTCTTCGAACAAGTTTCCAAACTTTGTTTCTTTCGAATTCAGTCAGCTCTTCTTGCATGGCGCTGACCCAGTTTGGATCTTTGAGGGCATCGTCTACTTTCTTTGGTTCAGTTAGAGAAATAAAGTTAACAAATAAACATATATTACCTGCACTTCGTCGAGTCTGAACACCAGCGTTTGGATCACCAAGAATTTGATCAATTGGGTGATTTACAGTCCATCGCTGAGCCGGAGTGTGAGACGCTGACTCATCCTGAACTGGAGGAGCTGAAGATGAAGCTTCAGCGACGTCTGGAGTATCAGCCAAGAGAGGAATAGATGCAGTTGTCATTATATTCACTGATTGCTGAGAAGTAGATGGAATGTCTGAGACATTGGGTTCAAAAGCAGGTATAGTGTTTATAGGAACACCTGAGACCCATGATGTTTCAGCTTCACTATTCTGCATATTTGGAATGATAGTTGGACCATCATCTTCAACTGTGTGAGCACGAGGAGTGGGAACATCTTCTGAATCACCAAGATGAGAAAACATCCATTGATTCAGTTCTTCAGTATCAGCGGACGGTTTAGAGTTCGCTGAACGGGACTCATCAAACGTGACGTGAATCGTTTCTTCAACAGTTTGTCTTCTTCGATTAAAGACTCTGAAGGCTTTGGAAACTGAGGAGTATCCAAGAAAGATTCCATCATCAGCCTTAGGATCAAACTTTCCAAGGGCATCTCTGTTGTTCAGTATAAAACACTGACATCCAAAGATGTGAAGAAAGCTTATTGAAGGCTTTCTCCCGTGAAATAGTTCATAGGCTGTTTTTTTGAATCTTTTGACTATCAGCGACCTGTTTTGCGTAAAACAAGCAGTGTTGACAGCTTCTGCCCAAAACTGAGTAGGCAGGTGAGAATCGCTGAGCATTGAACGTGCAGCTTCAATAATTGTTCTATTTCTTCTTTCAGCGACTCCATTTTGTTGTGGTGTTCTCACTGAAGAAAAGTTGTGAGAAATACCCTTGCTCTCAAAGAAGGAATCAAGAGAACTGTTTTTGAATTCAGTTCCATGATCACTCCTTATTGAGCGAACGGTCAAATTGTTCAGGGTTTCCATCTTCCGAACAAAGGTGATGAGTTCTTCAGGGGTGTCACTCTTGGAACGGAGAAACATAACCCATGTATAACGAGATAATTCATCAACTATGACCAGTGTATATTTCTTTCCAGCGATGGATTGTTTGTTAACAGGGCCAAACAAATCCATATGGAGAAGTTGTAGAGGAGATGACACCGAGGAAACTTGCTTAGACTTAAAGCTTGCTTTGGTCTGCTTCCCTTTCTCACACGCTGAACATAAAGACTCTTTGGCGTATAAGTGCTGAGGTAGACCAGTAACTAATTCATTTGAAGAAAGAGAGTTCAGTGTCTTGAAATTCAGATGAGAGAGCCTCTTATGCCATAGCCAGTTGACATCAGATGAGGCTTTTGAGAAAAAACAGGAGTTCTCAGTGGTTGTTGAGTCCATGTTTATTACATAAACATTTTCCAAACGATAACCGCTGAGAGCTATCTTCTCTTTTTTGTCAGTGACAAAGCAGGATTCCTTGGTAAAGATTACCTTGTTATCCTTGTCGCAAAGCTGACTGATGCTTAAAAGATTATGCTTCAACCCTTCAACATATGCGACTCTTATGAAGGTGGTTGTACCATTTGAGAGTACACCAAACCCTCGGGTATGTCCTTTTCCATTTCCACCGAAAGTCACAGAGGGACCCTTCTCTTCCTTGTATTCAGCGAGCATGCTTTTCTTTCCAGTCATGTGTCTAGAGCATCCGCTATCGAGATACCAAATACCCTTCTGAACCTGCATCACAAAGGAAGATTAGTTTTTCTTTGGTACCCACTTAACCATGTGTACACGTTTGTCAGTGGAAGCAGTTGGAATGGAAGGTTCAGCAATCTTCGTAGCATTTGAAGATTCAGCTTTGTCAGTCTTCACTTTGGTTAATTTCTTAACCTCAGTGGTCTTCTTTGCCTTGGGGGCAATCTTCACCTTAGCTATCTTATCAGCTTTGGTGGCTGTGGGGCACTTGCTAGCAATATGATCAGTGAGTCCACAGTGATAACATTTCCTATAACTAAAAATAGTTCTAGGACTATTTGAATGCTGAGTTTTAGATTTTGAATTAGAAGGACCAGCACCAAATAAGCTTTTGGCTTTAGAAATGGGAGGAACTCTTGGTTCTTCAGATTTCTTACCAAGGATATCCACTCTGAGTCTAGGAGTAGATCGCTGAATAGACCCACGCTGAGTAGATCCAGAGATCTGATTCCTTGATCCAGAGGAATGAATCACTAAAGCTTTAGAAGCATTCAGCTTTGGTACTAAGGTACCCTTCTGAGGATTTTGGTTCAACGCAATTCCTTTACCTTTATCTTTAAAGACAGAGGTAGGTTTTGAATAAACCATTTTCTCTTTACCTTTTGAAGAGGCAGAGATTTCCTCAGGGATAGGAGGTCTAGAGGACGAACACTGAGAAGATGAAGTGTCAGCGACTGAGGATACGAAAGTTCCAAATAAGAGCATGGAACGATCAGTGGTTGGTTCTTGAGTTTCATATTTGTAACCAAGACCACGTTTATCACTCAGGGGTATCTAAGACTTAATTATCTCAGTGATCTTTGTTGAAGAGTTGCACCATCCTTCAACAGTAGCTTTTTCAGCTTTCAAAGCAGCGATAACTTCTGCTCGTTCGATTTTGACTAGCTGATTTAAATGCACTTGATCTTTAAAATCTTCTTCAATTTTTGAAAGCTTTTCTATTTGAAGGTGACAGTTTTTAAGCTGTTCAGCTAGATCAAGATTTTGGTTTTCAACTATAGTTTTGCCATTCATGGCTTCATATAAGCTTCTAGTCAAGAGATCGATTTTGCGGAGACTATCAGCTTCATCAATATTTGCAATATTTGTAAAGAAGGAAGGTGATACCTAAATAGCAGAGGTTGAAGTAGAGGGAATGTCTGAACTTTCTTCCTCATCTTCAATCTTTGCCATAAGACAGAGATTGGCTTCATCATCCTCAGAGTCAGATGATGATTCTTCTTCTTCAGAGGCAGCCCAATCATAGTTTGCCATCAGGCCTTTGCCTTTCTTCTTGAAGCTTTTCAGCTTTGCATATTTTTCTTTCAGCTTAGAATATTTGTCATCTTTATTCCTGGGAATAAAAGATTTCCTGGGAAACGCTGAGTTTCTCGATACTTTCTTAGACCTGCACTCGTTAGCGAAATGTCCAATCTTTTCGCAGTTAAAACAAGTAGCAGTAGCCTTATCAACAGTAGCTGATGATCTTGGCTTATCAGTTATAGAAAGAGGTTTGTTCTTTCTGAACATTTTCTTTTTGGCGAATCTCCTGAACTTTTTAGTTAGGAGAGCCAAAGATTCATCATCATCTGAAGAGTCAGAATCTGATGACCTTTCAGAGTTACTCTCTAACTCAGTGATAGTGACCGAGGGTCGCTGAGTAAAAGGTTCCTCTGAGATTAACGCAACATGGGTGCTTTTGGAATCTTTTACAAGATTTTTCTTAAGATGGCTTGATTGCTCATGATTCAGCATTGTGCCATATAAGGTAGCAAGAGTCATTGATCTTAGATCTTTTGACAGCTTGAGACACATAGAATAATTGTCCCAGCTTTCAGGTAAACATACTTGAAACTTTGTCAGCACTTCAAAGTTAGAATATTCCTTACCAACAGTTTTCAGATCTATTATTAAGCAATTAAAACGTTGGTGAACTTCAGAGAGAGTCTCATTCTTACCACAAATGAAACTTTCATACTGTCTTACCAGGTTGATCTTTCGAGAATCCTGGACTTCAGCAGTACCTTCATACTGAACACATATTGTGTCCCACATGGCTTTTGAGGATTTCAGGTTCATGACGGAATGGTAGACTTCGTCAGGAAGAGCCATGGATAGTATGGATCTGGCTTTTGTATCGATAGCCACTTTCTTCTTATCTTCGTCAATCCACGTATGAACATCTTTGGGTACCAGCCTTTCAGGAATAGCAGGTCTATTCTCAGCGGCTGGCACTGCAGCATCAATTCTTACAGGAATGAATGGGCCGTTTTCAAGATAATAAGGCATAGTAGGGTCTACACCTTCTAGGAAGAGAGTCATCCTATTTTTCCGTAGATTAAAATTATCTCTGGAGAATCTAGGGGGTTTTGCAAGAGAACCATTGTCTATATAGTTTGTGTTTGTGTTGGTGGCCATTTTCAGAAATAGCAAGGAAGAGAAATCTTAGTATAGATTAGATCTTGTTTATGAGATTAAACAAATCCGCTCTGATACCACTTGTTGGTCCCGAAGGGTTATACAAGTTTGTAGAAGGGGGGGGGGGGGGGTTGAATACAAACACACAGATTTTACTTTTCTAAATTGTTTATTGATAAATCATTAACAATTTACAGCTTGTTGCGGAAACAAGATTAAGGATAAATCCTAAATCTAAACAAGTTGGAACACTAAGTTTCTTGCACTAAGAAGGAGAAGGAGATTACTAATAAAAACCTATCTCAAGATAAGAAGGATGAACTTGTCCAGAGTTAGCAAGTTACTTCAAAATGAAGTGAGTTCATCTTCTTATATACTGCATGCATTTAATGCATGGCAGTATACACTTTACACGTGGCAGCAGCTGATTGGTTGCATGTCATTGACCTTTGTTGACAACCTTAGTAGCCGCATGTTGAACAGTGTAGTATCAGAGTGGTTGTACGATTTCAGACAATAAGGAGGTTCTGTTCTGACATATCGTACGGAGTCGTGCAAGGGTGGATGAGACAAAAAGTACGTTGTACGGAAGACTTCATGATCAGCTTTTCGATGATTCAGCGATCTATCATTCTTCATCAGCGAATGATAGAGTTCAGCGATAGCTGAAGTCTTGTACTTGATACTTCACGTTGAGTGGACAAATCTGAGTCTTCGCTGATCCGCATCAGTTCATTAGGAGACTTGTCGCTGGTTCTTGAGCTTGATCTTCGACTTCAGCGTAGAACCTATGTTAACGTGAAACTTGTCTTCAGGGATCATAAGTAAACAACTAACTTATCAGCGATCACCATAGGTACTGAACAGACTCAGAGTATTATGGTGAACAGTTTCGCTGAATGTTTAATCTAAAGAGCGAGAGTTTCTATCAGCGGTACTGGAAGATCTTAGTACTTATCAGCGATAGTGAAACTCTGATACATATTGTTTACTTACAATTTTCACTAAGTATATAAGAGAGGGTCCTTATCAAATCACTGAGGGTTTGTTCAACAATATGCCTATACGAAAAGCCTGATTTTCTGCTTTGATTGGTATTTTGAACTTGTCATTTTGTTGAAAATCTGGCAGCGGCCAGACAACCGTAGAGATGGTTTCCACAGTTGAACAGTTTCTTCAATCTGTTTGTCTACTAATATCTATCTCACGTTATTAAAATTAGACTTTTTATTATGATAGTTTAGGATCTATACAATAGTGTAACAGTAACATGTGTTTTTGTTTATTAAGGTTTCTTGTTTTTGTTTTTATTTATGGTCAAGTGTTTATTGCTCAGTAACATGTTTTTTGTTTATTAACAGATGTCTTCCACTGCAAACATCATAAAACCCATATCTCTTGTTGATGAGGAAGATCCCGAAATTGCTAACGAAGAAAATACACCCACCACCAATGTTGATGAAAGTCCAACACCATTGTCGAGTATGCCTACCGAGGACACCCAAGGAGCTCAAAAGCCAAGGTCAACTAAGGCTACATCTATGGTTTGGAACCATTTTACAAAGGTATGTGATACTAAAGGTGCCGAAAAAGCTAAATGTATTATTGCGGTAGTCAATATGCTTGCGGTAGTAAAAATAATGGTACAAGTAATTTACTAAATCACATAAATATCCAATGTAAGAGGTTCCCGGGAAGAGGTGAAAATGACCAAGCAAAGGTGTCTTTTGAAAAGTTGAAAGGGGAGGGAGCTAACTTAACCTAAAGCGGTACAAGCATTAATTTGAACCCAAAACTGGATCCGAAAAACAACAACGGTTGATGTTGATGGTGCGAATGAAGAAGTTGAAGCGTTGGAAGCTGGTACGTAAATGTATTTATATTAAATTTTATTCATGAGATACTAATATAACTTTTTTGTTTTACACTTCTTAATTTTGTAGAAATGTTGGCCGGAGATGGAGAAATCAGAATGGATTGAGTTGTTGCGGACTTGTGGTTTTGTTGCGGACGCCGGACGGACAATATGTTTAATTGTTTATCATTTTCCACTTTCCACTTTTCAATAGAACTTTTGTATGGGATTATATTTGGTAGTTGTATGTTTTTACTTTTTAGCACTAGTTTGGACTTTTGAATGGATAATTAAGTATTTCGGAATATTATGATTTATGTGCATTGTTGAAAATTGGATTTAAAACATTGGATGTCGGATGGATCTGATCCGATCATCCATTGGATGTCGGATCGGATGGATCCAATCTGATCCGGTTGTCAATGGATGAAACCGAACTGATCCAAAGGATATCCAATAAAAATATCCATTGGATGGAACCGAACCGATCCAATCATCCATTGGATTGGAAAAATCCAACATCCAATGGATGATTGGATCGGTTCGGTTGGCAAAATCCAACATCCAATGGATGATTGGATCAGTTCGGTTCCCCTCACATCCATTGGATGTCAACCGATGAACACCCCTACTGGTTATGGTCTTAAGGCTTACACGGATTCAGATTATGGAGGATGCAAGCTTGATCAAAAGAGTACCTCTGGGAGTTGTCAATTCCTAGGAGGTAAACTAGTCAGCTGGACTTCAAAGAAGCAGAATTGTGTGTCCACATCCACCGCAGAAGTTGAATATGTTGCTGCTGCTAGCTGTTGCTCCCAAGTTCTGTGGATGAAAACTCAGCTAAAGGACTATGGTCACAACATATACAAGATACCCATCTTCTGTGATTCAAAAAGCGCCATTGCCATCTCTGCCAATCCAGTACAACACTAAAAAACAAAGCATATCGACATAAGGTACCACTTTCTGAAGCATCATGTTGAATATGGCACAATCGAAATGCACTTTGTATCCACAGAATATCAGCTTGCAGACTTTTTCACCAAGGCACTTGATGAGAAAAGATTCCTTTTCTTGGTGGGTAAGTTGGGAATGATTAACATGAGTTAAATCCTCTGTAAGTAAGATTTGATCTTCCTGTAAATATGTATATAATCAAACTTCTTAATGTAAATTCTTAAATCACCAAAAGTTCTATGACCAACAGAGCTTCTGTGGGATTGTTCAGAAACTCGGACAATTCTTCACAGAACCTCTGATGAACTTGACCTATGTTCTGGGCACTACTTATCTCATTTAAACCAAGCATAGGTCAAGGGGGAGCAGAAGGAGACCTTGAACTGATCTACAGAGGTTGATCATTCAAGGGGGAGCCAAAGAAGAGATATAATGAATAATAAACCACAGAAGTGAAGATTGGTTACCGAACAAGGGAGAGCCAAAAGGTAAGTATCTCGTACAAATCCTTTTTGGAAACATTTTTCTAGGACACCAACTTCCAAAAACGTCCTAGAAACATTGTTTAAGACATACCAATCAAGAAATGATAAAAAAAAATCGAGTCTTCCTTTATGAGAAATTTAAGTTCATAGAGCTTCTGTTGAGCTCAACAGAGCCTCTGTAAGCCGGATCCTCTATGACTACAAATTCCATATTGGACCTCTATCGATCAACTTCAAATGTCTTCTTTAAAAGATCCGTACGTACAAATTGCACACACAGAGATACTGGAAGAAAGTATGTTGGTCAAAGAGCTCGTTCCACCAAAGAGTCTCTATTACCAAATCAAGACAATCCAAAAGTAAATGTCTCGCACAAAATCATTTCCAAAACAGTTTTCAAGGACACAAATTTCCAAATAAATCCTAAAAACAGTGTTTAAAACAATTAAAACTTTGGAAGAACAAAATGTTTTACGGATCTCTAGTTATTAGAAATTTGGACTCATAGAGCTTTTGCTGGCA
This sequence comes from Saussurea involucrata, assembly GCA_033807775.1. Lineage (NCBI taxonomy): Eukaryota > Viridiplantae > Streptophyta > Magnoliopsida > Asterales > Asteraceae > Saussurea > Saussurea involucrata. The sequence goes on from CM066327.1 coordinate 65,402,080, forward strand.
TCAACAGAGCTCCAAAACCTCTGTGGGTACAAAATTCTGAACTAAAGTTCTCTCGATCCTCTCCAATGTATTTTTCACACTTTTGGTAAAGGTGCAAGCAACAGAGAAGACAAAACGACAAATTTCAGATCACAGAGATCACTCCACTACAGAGCTTCTGTTGACTCTGACACTTGACCTTTTTATCAAAATTCTGTAACAATGCGGGATATTTACTGCGAGTGACAGACCCCTGGAAGAGGAAAGACCCACGCGCCTAGCATTAATGGGCCGCACACGCCATCTAATCGTGCTCTGACACTTCTGACGTGGCATTCTCCCATTGGACATGTGTGGCACACGTTCTCCTGGAAAGTTGAACCAGCCGTATATACTCAATTACGGATCCCAAATTTTATTCACTTTCATATATTTACCCTTTCAGATTCTACCACTCTCTTCAGTATAAAACCAAACTTACCACAACCTCTAAAAGTTTACGAACTTACTCTCTTTATCTTCTCCGGCGAACCTTGCAATAACCTGCAACTTCTCCATTTTACTCCATTTAGCAAGAAATCTCAAATGGCTTCCACCTCCAACGCTCCGGTAAACTCTCCATCTCATTCTGAGCATTCCTAAAACCAAGAAATAGCCAGAAACTTACAACAAGATAACTCCGGCGACACAGTAGCTTTCTCTCCGACCACCCACGAGAAAAACTTCATCGCTCATGAACACTTTGAAAGTGTTCTTCCCCTCAAACCCAATAACTACTATCTGGTACCCTCAAAAACCGCATTTGGGGAAGCACATGCCATCCTTCTTAACATTCTGGAAAACCACTACCTTTACCCCCTTTTATCCAAAACAGTCAACAAAATCCCGGCGAGATACCTGAATCAATTCTGGCAAAGCAGCAGATTTGATCCCGAAGATAGACAAATCAAAGGCTACATCTCCAAACCCGACAAATCCGAGCATCTTGAACTCAAATTCAACAGAACAATGTTATCATTGGAGTTCAGTCTACCCACCAGAGGTCTGCTTGGGATAAAGGCATATGCAGAGGAACCAACAGACGAAGAGCTCTGTCGTTTTGTTGAAATGTTGGGGTATAACACAACCCTAAGAAAAAGGAACAGTTTCAGAAGAAATCGACTTCCCCCTCTGTGGAATACCCTCTTCTCAATTCTTAACAGGTGCCTAACAGGGAAAGTGGGCAGTCCAGACCAAACCTCTCACCAAATCTTGACCATAATGTACGGGGTATATTATGATCTACCTCTGGACTACTCCACCATCATGATGCAGGAAATGGTCAATACCATTGACAGAAGAATCTCTTCTCAGAAGGCCAAGGGAAGATCGAAAGATGCTCTACCTCCTCTGCAATATCAGCGAATCCTGGGTGTCCTACTAGAGCCTCTGCTACGTCTACAAAAATGGCCAATGGATGGACCGACGGCCAGACTGTATCCCCTGAACAAAAACACCCCAACAGAGCACGAAGTTGAATACCCATTTTGCAGACCTCTGCCAAAGCTACTTCTGGACTATGCTACCGACGAAACCCTTAAGTTAGAATACATACGCGATCATAGGACTCCAGAACCGAGTCATGTGACACCCCCACGTCTAGGAGCCCCATTAGGATCTAGGGTTGTAGAAAAGATGACAGATGAGCAATGGGCTGCAGCTTTGGCCAAACATGAGCTTGTACAGGCCAACTTTCATGCTCAGAGGGAAGCAATTCTCTCCCCTGCTAAAAACAGAAAATCCTCTGCCACCTCTCCCAAGAAGAAGAAGAAGAAGAAAACCCACAAGAAAATTACAGAGGGCACCTCTACCTCTGCTGCTCACATATCCCCTCCTCGTGCAACAGAGGTTGGATCATCTGCACCTCCCTCTCCTCCAAAGGAAAAGAAGAAAATAAAATCTAAAACCTCAGAGGAAAGTGCACCGAAACCAAAGAGAAGGAAAAGCAAGAAAAAGTCCAAAAAGCCTATCTCTCCTATGCAAACCATAGCAGAGGATGATGTGATAGAAGAAGAAGTTCACCAATCACCTCTGCAATCCCCCAATCCCCTCAACTATGCACATCATGGAGATTTCTCTGACTTCCTCCAACGCCCTGAGTTTGCCAACACTCTTGACACTTCTGGATGGACTGCAGAACCCCTCTCCCATGGCTCTACAGAAGAAGTAGACTTCAGAATCTCTTCTGACCTAGAAGAAGATGATCAAACGCCACAAAATGTTCATGGTAAGACACCAGAGGTACTACAGAATCCTTTTCTTCAACCAGGATTTGATGTACAAAGGGCAAGCCCAGTGGAAGAGGTAGCTACAGAAGACCTTCACATGGACACCATGCTAGGAGGTCCAACGGAGGAGATGGTTGAATCTAGGGAAACTAGGGTAGAAGTCTCAGAAGTGGATTCTGATGAAGAACAAGCAAACCAAATAAGAAAAGGTCTTTATCATCCACATATCATGCAACTAGTTGGGACTCACTCTTGCTATGATGACCTAGGGAAAAGCCCAGAAGTCAGGGTAGAAGCACCAAGCCATAGGGTAGCAACAGAGGTTGAGACCATAGAGGGAAAAGAAGTGCTTGGATGCTTAACAGAAACAGAAGCAAGAAAAGATGCCTGGAATAATAGAGGCACACAACCAAAACCAACTCCCAGTGCAACCCACATTTCTATTGCCGCCAGTCTAGTGGCAGAGGGCAATATTGAAAATAGCAACACAGCTCGACCCCAACCCAAACCATCCGGACAGAGGAAATTCTTTCACCCTCTGCACCATTAGAAACCAGGAAAACCATTCCAGGGGAATCCTCTCTAAAGGATTTGCCCTTAGTAAGTGATCAATTGCCCCAGATCACATCAGACATCCCCACAGAGGAATTTGTTTCTTCTGCTACACGCACACACCTAGGTCCAAACATCTCTTCAGAGGAGATTAGAATGCACACAGACGAAGGGATTCTAGACAAATCCCCAAGTCAACTCAAGGATAATCTTGTACCCACCTCTGGAGTGGATCAAGACAATGTCCTTAACATAACTTCTATTGAGACTGAAACTCCAAAAGTCTCTTCTCAAGGATTAGAAGGAAATCCTTCCGCCCCCAACATAAAAACAAGGGCGAAAGAAGGTGTCTCAGGAACAGAGACTCACTTTGGGGAAGAATGTGTTCCCCCAGAGGTTACAACTAGTTCGCATGTATCAAGGGATGAGTTCCAAACCCTTGTCACCTCTGTGGACAATACATTGAAAGAGTTGCAAAGCTCTTTTAATTCTTTTGCATATACTACATCCAGGGCAATCACAAATCTAAACACCAAAATGGACAACTTGTCCACAGAGGTGCAAAAAGCCTTAGCCCAGATGCAGACAAATGCTACGACCTCTGCCACCTCTGTTGCTGAGTTTGAGAAGGCCACAACCTCTGCCTTTCAAACTTCTGTCAAAGATCTCTTGGCTCAACTCAAAGATCAAGCCTCCACCCCCAAGGGCCTTACTCCTGAAGATTTAAAGAAGGCCCTCGACAAAGTTCAAGAGCAAACAACAGAAGCAACTCTGGCCATGAAGCCCTCAGATTATATGACCAGAGCTCAGCTCACAGAACTTGGCCAAGGAGTGATCGATCAAGTAACAGAGCTAATCAGAGCCTTCACAGCTGCCAACGCAAATTATGTCAAAGATTTCAGGGAAAGCGTCGGCAGAATGCGCTATAACACAGAAGCAGAGCTCCAAACTCTTCTTGGTCTCTGTGATGATGTATGTGCAAAACTGATAGCTGCAGGTGCCACTCCTCCAAAGAAACCAGCGGAATCTTGCAGAGCAGAGGGTACAGAAGATAAGGGTCAGGATGACTCTGATGATGACTCTGATAGTCCATCAGATCATCCTGAGGGGGAGAAACAGAGGGAAGATGCTGCAAACAAAGGCCTACTAGCTCCACCGGTATCCGCAGAACCCCTAAACCAAGTTCCCCCAACTCAAACCCAAGGAAGACAACAACAGTCTACAGAGGCAACAACCACGTCTGTGGAAACAACCCATAAAGAAACCCCCGCCAAAACACAAAAACCCCAAACCACTGAAAACCAACAACATACCACATAGGCAACACCCACCTCTGTGGAATTCCCCTCTATATTCGGAGAAGATGTCCAAACCCAAGAGAACTTCCAAATTCTGACATCTTCTGAAGAAGAACTACCTTCCCCAACACCTAAAACCAACCCAAGAATCAAAACCATTGCTCAGAAACAGAGAAAATATCTGAGCAAAACACCTGAAGCCTCTCCAACAAAACCCACATCACCAACCAAGCCCTCTGAAACTCAAGTGTCAAAACCAACAAAGGCAACCCCCACAGAACCTCCTACAACCAAACCCTCTGAAACTCAAATACCAACACCCACAGAGGAAACACCATCTCTACAAGCAGACAAACCAATGGCGAAAGACAAAGACAAAGGGATTATGACAGAGGAACCGCAGAAGAAAAAGGCCAAGCATCAACCTCCAACAGAAAAACTGATGAAGAGCTCTTTCGATGCTTATGTTACACCAAAACCAGAAGAAGAAGACTGGGCTTTTGGTGCCACCCCTCTGTCAAACATACCGGTTCTGGATCCAAAGAAAAAGCTCACAGAGGATCGAGTGGAAGAAACTAAGAAGAAAATGGATGCTCTGCGCAGACCCATGCCTCCACCTGGTGCACCTCCACCTCAAATGGAAGAAGTGGTGTACAGGTATCTCTACAACAGAACTGCCAGAGATCCAATGCCACCAATGGTCCAAGATCCCGAACTTCGTGCTGACCTCGAAAACATCTTCACAAGAACAAAACCCAAGACAAAACACGAAGTCTTCTCAATCGAGAAAATCGACAAGGTCACATACTGTAAGTTTTCTCAAACCAGAACTACACCTAAGGTTTCCTATAATATATACAAGGTCAGAAGGGAGAACAGAACCATGAATCAATTCTCAGACGCTGATCTGAGAAATCTAAATCCTTACGACCTACCCGACCTTCTGCTCTGGACAAAAGAGAACTTCACAACAGATGCACATCGAAGGGCATACAGGGTAATAAGGAAAGCCATGCGTGAGAAACTTCTGCTATATAGCCTTGTCGACTTCCAATTAGCACGAGATCTCGGAGTAAGAAACGTCGCACTCCGACCACCAGAAAACGACTGCCCATCCTATGCCATACCAAACTCAATCATTACATCTCCAAGAGTTGGGTTAGTCTATCAAGATTCTGCTGGGAAGTCAAGACTATTTGTAGAAATGGACTGTCAGAAGTATGCAACAAATACTTTGACAGAGTTCAGAGCAAGGCTCGTGGAGCATAGAGGAACAGAGCAAATGGATCGAGTTAATGCAGATAGACTGATAGAAGTCATCGATTCAACAATCAACTTCCAAAACCTTTGCATTAGCTTCTATCACGAGCTTAAGGAATTAGGATTCGACAACAGAAGTTTCAACGACTTCAAAGACGCCAAAGTCTGATATCCTCTACCAATCTCTGTTACTTTTACTTTCATCATGTAATAAAATGTAAGTGTCTCTGGCACATCTTTTATGAAAGAAAAATTATCAACAGAGGTGAAATACCTATTGTCGTGTTCTTAGTCTACAAAACCTTGCATGTTTCAAAATTTTATTTTTTCAATACTTAGGGGGAGATTGTTAGCTCCAATCTTTATGATAAATAGAAGTATTGGAAAAATAGACCAAGTATCGACACCAACAGAGGCTCTGCCGAGTAGCCGAGTAACCGAGAAGACAGAAGTCTTCGACAGAGGCTCTGTCGGGTTAATCAAGAAGACCGAAGTGAAGAAACAACAGAAGACTCTTCTAAGCGGACAAGACCACAGAGCTTCTGTCATACTTGACAGAGCTTCTGTGGTAAAAAGAAGATCTACGCAAAAGATCTAAACAAGGACGAACATGCTTCTTACAATATCTGCCATTCGAAGGTTCTGAAGATCAATAGTACAAAGGCGTGACCTGACAACTCCACGTGTCAAACTCTGATAGGTTTCCGCCTAAAGCTGAATACGGAGCATTTAATGAACGTTGTATCTGCAACAGTTCCAGAATAGTGTTTTGTACCTTCCAGCTACTATTCCTCAATAGTGTCTTTGTACCTTCAGTCCTTATTGTCCCCTTTAAAAGTAGTATAAATAGAAGGTTCATGTGAACTCTTCTATTAAGCTTTTTACACAACACACACACCTTTAGAGCATTTTCTTGTCAAACCTTTCGGTGTTCTTGGTGTTCTTATTATATCAAATACAGTAAATCATTGAGCTATTTATCTGTCTTATTTACACTTCTTGTATTTGATATCGTGTGTTATTCTACCTCATAATATCTGTTAGTTCGTTAAAACGCTACCGCATTATATATTGTTTGAACTAATTAGATATAATCAACATTGTTAAGCAAAACAGGAACCAACATAGACTATCCCAAATTCTGGTTCCAGAAGCAGTGCGTTCTCGGGATACATCTTCAGTTCGGGCGCTTTCAGATTCGGCATTAACAGGTTTACCTTCTTAGCTCTGTTCTCGATTTCCATTTGGAAGTCCGAGAGATAGGACATCATGATGGTACGGACTAGGAATCGACGAACAGCTTCGAGCGCTTTGGTTACTTGAGGCGGTCGGATAGTTCTGGTTTGGAGGTCTTTCAGTATAGCATAGCAGTCGAACGGTCGAAGGTGCTGGAATTCGGCTTCAGAGAATCCCCATTCATTTCCGTCTTCTCGTCGGACGGTGAAGATGGGAAACATAACTTTCAGAATTCTGCCTGTTTGGATATTCAGCACTTCGGTGATCTTATGCTTGGTTCGGACTTGGCTAACTGGCAGACACCGCTTCATTGCTTTTATGAACTGGCTTTGGTATTCAGGGTTGGAACTGTAAATACCAATGCAAAAAGTAGGCTCGATAGGGCGTAACCTGTGGACGAACAGCCTTTTCAGAGATTCCTCCAGGTGAGAAATAAATATCGTGATCTTCTCCCATCGGATCTGTTGTTGTTGAGGAGGAGGAAGATCAGAAGTTGTCGGTAGCTGAGGAGATGTCGGAATTTCAGCAGATGTAGTCTCGGGTCTTGTAGAAGTTTCGGCGACTTGAGCTGAGTGAACGGGAGTGCCATACAGACTATGAAGCAGAAATTGGTCGTAGTCAACATTATCGTCTTCATCAGTTGGGAAGACCAGATTTACTTGGAGATTTACGGCGCTGGCGGCTTTTTCATACCATGCATCTTCGGTCTCTGGGTCGGTCTGTGTGTTTGGATCAATAAGATTGAGTGTAGATCCATCTGATGTATCAAAGTTGACCAATTCCTGTGTTGTTCCCTCAGGCTTTTCAACCGTCGGGTCTTCGTCATCGGAGATGTCCATATCCTATACCATCTTGACTAAAGGCAACTCGGCTTCGGGTTGTTCTTCAGTTGTAGTTGCCGCAGTTGACGATTCTGGTTGAACCACAGTAGTCATTTCAGTGAGGATTAGGGCGGTCTCGGTTAATCTTTGTCTTTTATTCTCCCCCTTACGGTGATCAGGATCATCCTGATCATCGTGCTTTCGCTTTAGACCGCCTGCTTGACTCTTGCAGGTATCTTCGAGTGATCTGACTCTCTCGGACAGTGTGTTGAGCGCTTGTTGAAAGTCCTTAAGAGTCGTGTCAAGTTGATCCATTCGAGTGGTTATGGATGACGAAGGAGCATTGACCTGTGATTTCAGAATGGAGATCAGGTCTGCTTCGGTAGAGGCGTCGGTTTCGGATTGCTGGAGCAGTTGAGCTAGAAGCATGGTTTTCAGGGTGTCCACCGAAAGATTTGGCTGAACGGGAGCCGGTGGTGGTGTCGGTGCAGTTTCAGGTTCGACCATCTTCTCTTTACCTTTTATCAGAGTCTTCAGTTTGTCGAGCTCATCGGTGAAGCGCTGCTCCATGGCCTCGCGGACGGCCTTTAGGGCGCCGTCCAGATATCCCTTTGACACTAAGTCGGGTAACGTAACGCCGGGATCACTTAGATTACCCGTTGAGGCATCTACCTTAGAGGCAGATCCACCTACGTTCACGGTTGGCACAGGGGTAGCCGTGGTAGGATTTCCTTCCGATCCTCGCATTCCGCTAAAATGCGGAGACACTACGGAGGTTCCGATCGGGTCATGAAGAGCCTCGATTTGTAGGATATCATCTTGTGTCCTAGCCGAAGAATGTAATATATCAAGTGGCTCTAGAATCAATAGTGCACTGAAAGAAGTCGAGACCGGGGGCTGCTGGTATCTTGTTTCAATACCAGTACTCTCCGAGTGAGAGACCGGTAGAAGTTGTGCTTGATCCCCGTGAGAAGTTGAAACATCCGACTTTTGAGAGACGGATGAGTGGCGGAGGAGGTTGTGCAATTGAGCCGCTGGGTCCACGGAGACTTCTTCAATACCCTGTACCAACGGATGAGACGGAATAGCAGATGTGGCTACCCGGGTGACACTGGTGTGGGGTCGCTCAGAAGCCTCTTTATCTTTACGGCTTAATCTTTCTTGGTTCGCTTTCGACCGTAATTCCCTCTGTCTCACATGTTCTAATTGTTCAACTAATTCTCCCTCAGGTCTCCTTGTAACTCCCGTATCAGGCTGGGTAGAAGGGATCAGAGGTGGTGTCGGTGAGTCTGATGGGATGCCTTCGATAAAGTCTGGGTTTGGTCCGATACGGGTAGGGATAAGTGTTGCCCGTATGGTACGATCCGTATCGGAATCGGTGGAGTCGGATTCCACGTTTTCAACATGTCGGGTAGGCGAAGGAGGATCAGATAAGTAAGGCTCGGAGTCATGGTGAAGCATCGGTCTAGACGATGTACCAGCTTCGGGTTTCGTTCGGGTGATGGGAATGGGTTGTTGGCTTGTTCCGGCTTGGGTAGTACTGGCTCGCGTATCCAATGCACCGCCCGCTCTAGTTCCCTTCCCATGATATCTCAACACACCCCGCCCGGGAGCCCCTGCTGCCCGGGCCCTTCCCCCTCTTGTCCTAGGACCCTCACGTCCCTCAGTTCTATGTCCCTGGGGAGGTCCCTCCGGCGCTGGCTGGACCATGGGAGCAGCTAACTCTCTCCTATATTCTACCACACTCGGTGCATTTGGATCCACGTGTGCCAGTAGGGCTTCAGGTAAGGGCATGTGTATGGCGTTGGACGGGTTTCGAATCACCATGTATTGCAGGTGGAAAGGAGGACATACCGGATGGTTAAGTCATCGCGGTATTGCTGGATTCGCGTCCATGTGTTGGCGCACAACCAAGGATAGGAACCGAGGGTATGGGAGGAACTTCTTTTGCTTCGACCCACCAATTTGTCGAATAGCTTGCACCATTTCGTGCTAGATTGTCATTGCGAAGTCGACGTGTCTGTTGTAGCACACGGCATGGAATAGACGAAGGAAGTCGCCGATGCACTGGTCTATTCCCTTCCATCTGGATGAGAGACACCTGTTCAGTATGGTGAACAACATGTACCAGATGGGCGCCAGATATTTGCGGTTGAACGCCGAAGGTCGATCGAGAGCGTGGTTGTAACCGAGTGCGCGTACTTGAGCACATAGAGTTGCGTCATTGACCATGGGATTGTAGCGTTGATGTCCTCCGGCGGTGGCTTCAGGTAGTGACAGTAGACGCCGGAAGGACTCAGGTGTGAGCGTGAAGGGTTGGTCGTCGATCCGCGCCGTGATGGTCTGTGAATTGGCCACCGTAATGACTTGGGCAGAGAGCCACACTTGATACACATAAAGCGTTGGGACGACGGCTGTGGCAGTGAGGGCCTCACGAAGAGGGTGACCAAGTAATACGTCCACGACCATACGGTGTTGTGGCTGTGGTCGGAACTCAGCTGCGTCCAAATGATGGTTGTTGGCTTCTATCTCAATGCCATGGTCAGGGGCAACCAAAGCATTATCGGCTGCTTCGTCGATAAACTCCTCTTGAGGAGGAATTTTGTTGGTCCCGAAGGGCTATACAAGTTTGTAGAACGGGGGGGGGTTGAATACAAACACACATATTTTACTTTTCTAAATTGTTTATTGATAAATCATTAACAATTTACACCTTGTTGCGGAAACAAGATTAAGGATAAACCTAAATCTAAACAAGTTGGAACACTAAGTTTCTTGCACTAAGAAAGAGAAGGAAATTACTAATAATAACCTATCTCAAAGATAAGAAGGATGAACTTGTCCAGAGTTAGCAAGTTACTTCAAAATGAAGTGAGTTCATCTTCTTATATACTGCATGCATTTAATGCATTGCAGTTTACACTTTACATGTGGCAGCGGATGATTGGTTGCATGTCATTGACCTTTGTTGACAACCTTAGTGGCCGCATGTTGAACAGTGTAGTATCAGAGTGGTTGTACGAATTCAGACAATAAGGAGGTTCTTTTTCTGACATATCGTACGGAGACGTGCAAGGGTGGTTAAGACAAAGTACTTTGTACAGAGGACTTTATGATCAGCTTTTCGTTGATTCAGCGATCTATCATTCTTTATCAGCGAATAATAGAATTCAGCGATAGCTAAAGTCTTGTACTTGATACTTCACGTTGAGTGGACAAATCTGAGTCTTCGTTGATCCGCATCAGTTCATTAGGAGACTTGTCGCTGATTCTTGAGCTTGATCTTCGACTTCAGCGTAGAACCTATGTTAACGTGAAACTTGTCTTCAGGGATCATAAGTAAACAACTAACTTATCAGTGATCACCATAAGTACTGAACAAACTCAGAGTTATGGTGAACAGTGTTCGCTGAATGTTTAATCTAACGAGCGAGAGTTCCTATCAGCGGTACTGTAAGATCTTAGTACTTATCAGCGATAGTGAAACTCTGATTCATATTGTTTACTTACAATTTTCACTAAGTATATAAGAGAGGGTCATTATCAAATCACTGAGGGTTTGGATCAACAATCTCCCCCTATTTGATTATGACATAGAAACAGAGAAAATTGCTATTTAATGAAAACATAAGGATAAAAAGAACTCATAAAATATTTGTCCCTTTTACTGTTTTCTAGGATCTTTTCTGTACTGATGGAGTAAAGTACGTTCGCTGAAATTTTTCTTTAAACTTTGTAAAGATTACAGAGGGAAGTGGAAAAATTACAAGTACAGCGAATAAAATTACAAGTACAAAAGATGTGGACAGATGAGGATAGAAAGAATTACAAGGCGATCCTATCCGTCAAAAGGTTCTTCCTTGATGAGTAGTTCATCGAGGGTCTTTGATGTGGGAATCATCCAGTCAGGGACATCTACTCCTTGATTCTTTTTCTTCAGAGCTTCTTCAAAAATCAAGGGCTTTAGGTGTCTAGCTTTGATGTCGCGTCTGACTTCACACCAGTGTATGAGATCTATGAGTTGTTCGATGGAAGCGATGTGGAGCTCAGAGACACATTGAAAGTGATGATTTCCATAGTAGTCTAGAAAGAATATACCATAGGGATCACTTACAACTGTGCCAGGAATGAAAGTTTCTCCAGGTGGTAGGGAGGTATCAAGCGCTGAGAGATTAGCATCAGGGCTAAGAACTTCAGCACGAGAGAAACCAATACCTGTTTCATTCCGTATAAGAGGACCTGAGTCTGAGACTTTCTTTTCCTTAGCAGAGACTTTTCTTTGTTGAGGAGGGAGAGTAGGAGGAATATCCACAGCAGAGGAAAGCAGGTCGATCTATTTGTTTAAGATCTTCTCGACATGGCTTTTGAACTTTGAGCGCGATCCCTGAATGGCTAATTTCGTTTCTAACCATTCAGAGAGACCAAACTTTTCTAAGGTAGCAGCATAGAAGGTTTGCTTGGTCTTGTCTTCTCTGTAGACATCCACTTCAACAACAGGAACGTCGGCGTACAGTCTTCCTCTGATGTTTACTTTGATGATTTTGGATGATCTAGATCGATAGGTCAGCATTTGTTTAGCCCATTCCAAAGTCGTATCAGAGACCTTAGTCTTTTCTCTAACGATCTCTTGAGCATCATCCCATAGCTGACGTTGAACATCAATGGGAACTCTTTTCAGCTTGGGGTCTTTTATTGATCGTTGAGTAACCTGGATGGCGTATTCTCTGTCTTTTTCTTCAGCTTCCCTTCTCTCAGCGATTAGGCGTTCAGCTCTGAGGTGTTCCTTGTATTCCTTTTGGGAAACTCTGAACTTTGGAGGAACGGAAGGAAGTTGATCACGCTTCAGAATAATTCGCTGATCTTCGAGTCTCTTGATCATTTCATCTCTCTTTTCTTGATCCTCTTCACTTAGCTTTTGAGGAGCCAAGGAAGGTCTGTTTTTGTGAGAGAGAGTCTGTTCTTCAGGTTCATCAGTCTCAGAGATCAGATCCAAGACTGGGATTATTTCTTCAGCGTTGGGAGCTGGGATTATTGTTGGTGAAGTCGTAGCTGTAGAAACTTCAGCGATATCCTCAAACAGGAGAGAGGACTAGCTGAAACACAGCGATCTTACAAGTAAGAACTTGGGTGGAACAGAGATAGAGAAAGAGTGGGTTAAAGTGTACGGAGGTTTGAAGAGAGTAGAACTGATACAGTGTATAGAGGAGGGATGTGGAGTAAGGAAGAGGTTAATGTACCTGACAAACCGGCTTTTTAAGCAAGATCATCAGATTTTCATTTTCAGCGACACTTTTTCCTTTGCCCTTTTCAGCTTCAGATGCTGATGGCTTTGTCTTTGTCCGCTCCCTGTAGGTTCATTTATCAGAATACTTTTAAGAGCTTTAGATCTCTGAGCAGGCTTGACGATAAAAGAGTCATCATCATCATCATCTTCATCATCATCATTCTTTGGAGAAGAGAATGGTTCATCATCAGATAAGTCGATGGCTTCTTCATCTTCAGCTTCAGACTCAGTTTCTTCAGCTTCTTCTTCGAGTTGCTCCCCCTCAGATACAGAGGTAAGCTTCTCGGTTCCCTCAGGGTGTTCATCTCCCTGAGGTCCAGTGGCTGCTTCAGTTGTCTTCTCACCTTCTTCAGTAAATATGAGGTCTTCATTCTTCTCTCACCTGATAGATTCATCATGGGAAAGGTCTTCAGCGCTCTTGGAAGGGTCTTCAGCGCTCTTCTCCCCCTCTTTTTCATGATGACTGGGGGAGGAATGTGATGATTCAGCAGCTGTGGTTTTCTCCCTGTCTTTTTGGCCAGGGACCCCCACATAAGTCTCAATCGTTGATAATCTGGTTTGAAGAGCAGAAATACAAGGATTGATTTTAACGAGTTCAGCACGATCTGCCGGAGTAAAATGCTCAGGTGCAGGAGCAGGGGCATGTGCAGGGGCGGTTGTGTTGGTCAGTATCTGCTGCAACAAAGTCTGAATTGAAGTGATGTCATTCTTCATCGTGTTGACATCAGTCTTCACAGAACTCATATCAGTTTTTACTGAACTGACATCATCCTTTACAGCAGACATATCACCTTCAAGTGTGCCTACCGATGTCTTCAGTGTTGTGACTTCGCTGGACATGGTGTCAACTGATTTCTTGATGTCGAGGTAGTCTGTGTAGATGTCAGCTAGAACTTTGGCAAAATCACTGAGTGATTTGTCAACCTTCTCCAAATCAGCTTTGGAGGCATTCTTTTCGACGACAGTTGTCAGCTTTGTAAGATTCTCTCCAGCGTTTGTTACAGCTGAAGAGTTGCCGGAAAGAGTAGATGTGAGACCTGTCAGCGATGTCTCTATTGTCTTCAGAGAGGCGTTGATGTCTCTCAGATTAGGACCTGTAACATATAAAAACTTGTGAACAGAGGAAAGCTCAGAAGTTTGGGGTTTAGTAACAGTGTATAGGGATTGGTGTATACCTGCAGGAGGATTTGTGAATTCATCAAAATCACGGGTTCCTGAGTAAAGTTTCATATCGTCAGCGAGAGTACGTTGACGTATGGTCAGCTCTGCAGGTCCTATGCCCATCACTCCTTGAAGATTATTTTCTTTAGCTTCTGGAGGAATGATAGGTGCTTCAGTTATAACTGGAGTGGTGTCCAAATGAGTAGAGGGAGAAGCGAAGGGTAAGAATGGAGGTTGGGTACTGAGTTCAGCGTTGGATTCGCTGAGAATCACTTCATCAGTCTTTTGAGAGACTGAAGGAGGTTGGGTAGATTCCAAGTTTGTAACCTCAGCGTTTGGAGACGCTGAAGTTGGGATAGAATGGGTGGCTTGTTCAGGTATGGCAGAGCGTACCACTGAACTTTCCTTCAGCCCAACAAGAGGAGCTGAGGAGTCTTTAGCAATAGATTGCTGGGGTTGCTCTTTGGTTTTCTTAGTTCTTTTGGAACCAAGTTGGGTGTCAGAATGTTTCCTTTTTAGAGAAGGAATGGAGGTTGCAGCTGGGGTATCAGCGGTGGGTTTGTCCGCTGAAGGAGCTGCAGAAGTAGAAGAGGTAGAATTTAGAAGAGTTAGAAGAGTAGAAAGACGTACCTTATTTTTCATCGGCTTGAAGTCGAGAATCTTGGGGCCGACCTGAGAGAGTTTCAGGTCACCCTCTGTTGGGTAGCTGTCCTTCAGGCCTTTTTGGAATACGGCGCTGATGAATCGAGGATAGGGAACCCATGGAGATCTGTCAGCGACGGAGTCCACTCAGAGTACCAGGTCATCATAGATAATTGATGCCCAGTCTATATGTAGACCTTTCAGCAATGCATATCCCATTGCTTGTTGCGGCTTAGCGGCTTGGTCAGAGGAGCCGCTCTTGGCAGTCATGCAGCTGATCACATGGGCGAAGATGAAATTCATCTCGCTGGGCATTTTCGATTTCTTGATAATGGTCAGCTTCTTCTCGGGCTTCATATCCCTTCCAGTTTCCCATACATAGCCCATTGCATCGAAGAATGCAATGATGGCTTCCCTGTCTGAGTTTTTCTTGGGGTCAGGAAGGGGAACGAAGGGTTTTTCTTTGGTTGCGATGGGAAGGCTGAGGGCTTTGCGAATGATGGCAGGGGTGATCTTCATGGTGCCATATTCGATATCACAGATGATGCAGTCAATTGTTTTGGAGGGGTCTTTGGCAGATGGTAGCTGAGAGTGTCTGGCAGAGTACCAGAATTGTGATAGCAAGAGCTGATGTGCAGGAGGTGTTATGGTCAGGGCTGTGAAGATGCAGCAATTCTTCAGGAAGTTCACAGCATCATCTAGATGTGTGACTTGCTTTCGAGGAGGAAACTCGAGAAGCGCATAGAGGTTATTTACCTTAGTCCAATCCAGTTTGTCAAGAGGGAACTTGACCTGAGGAGCCTTGAGGATATCCACTTCCTCAGCAGTATCATCAGCAGCAGTGTTTTCAGCGATGGTGTTCTTGGGAATGTCAGAAGATGCCATTTTCTGTATTATCAGTTCAACCAAAGATTAAAAAATAAGAATAATCTTAATGTGGAAAGGGTTTTCCAATAAGATGGTTCGAATTTTGTCCATTTCATTCAGACAAAAATGTCTTAATGAAGATTAGGATTTTTCTTGTTTTTGAAAAATGAACTGCAAACCCAATAAAAATCTTGTTTTCCAGTTTCCTTTGAAGATTGGGATTCTGGAAAAACGAATGTGTGAAGAACAAGTTTAAGATTTTTGCATTTAAACTTGAAGAACAACCATGAAATGGTTGTGTTCATAAAACCATGAAAGAAAATGATTTCATTTTTAAGAAGTTCTTTTGTTTGATCTTGTTAAAAACAATGAGAAGATCAGAAACAAGTTATTTGCATTTGGTAAATAATAAGAACATATTAACCTTTGATGTTTGAAGAAGATGAACAGTTGTTCTTGAAAAATTCGAGAGCAAAATGCAACAGTGAATTCTTTCTTTGCTTGGAGGAGAAGTTCGCGTAAAAGGAAAATATAAACCAAGAAATTGTTTATATAGAGAGATTAGAAAGAGAAAATCTTGAGCGGGAAAAGATTTTCATCATGACACGGACACGTGTTTGCATTTGATTGGCGAGTAAACGAAACGTGCAAACGTGTGTCAGAAAGAAGAACGTGTCAGGGCTTATCCGTTGCAATGATGTCACAACTGTCCTTTCATATTCTTGGATGTCTCTGAGGTTTTGAAAACTCAGGGACACTTTTAAAAACATGAAGCACTGAATAGAAATATCAGTGTTGGTTTTAGAAATTTCAAAGTATCGCTGATAAGGAAGAGATATTCAGCGATGTAATTTGTTTTGAAATCTTGCATTTACATGCGATTTGTCAGAGAGAGAAAAACATACCTTGATATCAGCGAATCAAGTTTATTCAGAGAGAAGATGATAGAATGGGTTATACAAGTTGATTTTATCCTATCGCTGATCAAATGTGAACCGCTGAAGATTTTACTCTTCAAAGTTCAGCATTCCAAGCTCGCTGATGAGAAAGTTGAATCTTGTCTCATCAAGAGGTTTGGTGAACAGATCAGCTAACTGATAATAAGTTGGGATAAAGTGAAGTTCTATATCACCATTCATCACATGATCTCTGATAAAGTGATACCTGATTTCGATGTGTTTTGTCTTTGAGTGTAGCACTGGATTATTGGCTATAGCGATGGCACTTGTGTTGTCGCAATAGATTGGAATATTTGAGAGTTGAAGGTCATAGTCCAGTAGTTTATTTCTCCTCCACAGGACCTGAGAACAACAGCTTCCAGCGGCTACATACTCAGCTTCAGCTGTGGAGGTGGACACTGAGTTTTGCTTTTTACTTGTCCAACTTACCAGCTTTCCACCCAGGAGCTGACATCCTCCTGTGGTGCTTTTCCTATCCATTCTGCAACCTGCAAAATCACTATCTGAATAGGCGATTAAATCGAATCCTGAGTCTTTGGGATACCAAAGACCTAGATTCGTTGTACCCTTTAGATAACAAAAAATTCGCTTTACAGCTTTCATATGAGATATCTTAGGTTCAGCTTGATATCGTGCACAAAAACATGTTGCATACATAATATCGGGTCGGCTAGCTGTAAGATACAAAAGAGAGCCGATCATCCCACGGTACAGAGTGACATTGACAGGAATACCCTTAGTATCCTTATCAAGTGTCAGCGGTGGTGCCATAAAGGTTTTCATAGCTGAACTTTCAGTTAAGTCGAATTTCTTCAGCATATCTTTAACATACTTTCCCTGATTAATGAAAGTTCCTTTTTCATTTTGTTTTATCTGTAAACCAAGGAAATATGTTAGTTCACCCATCATGCTCATCTTATACTCATCTTTCATTGTATCAGCGAAGCGAGTACAAAGATCAGGGTTAGTAGAGCCAAATATAATATCATCGACATATATTTGAACAAGAATGATATGACCTTTTACTTTCCTGAAAAATAGAGTTTTGTCGATTTTACCTCGCTCAAATTGTTCAATATGGAGATAAGTAGAAAGAGTGTCATACCATGCACGTGGAGCTTGCTTTATGCCATAAAGTGCCTTATCCAGTTTATAAACATAACCTGGACGCTTAGGATCTGAGAATCCTGGAGGTTGTTCCACATAGACTTCTTCATTCAGCTTTCCATTTAGAAACGCTGACTTAACATCCATCTGATATACTTTGAAGTCTTTGTGTACAGCGTATGCTAAGAATAGACGAATAGATTCTAATCTTGCTACTGGAGCAAATGTTTCGTCATAATCTAAGCCTTCCTCTTGTTTGTATCCCTGAGCAACAAGACGAGCCTTATTGCGGGTAACAGTTCCATGTTCGTCCAACTTGTTTCGATAGACCCATTTAGTGCCTATCACTGTTTTGTCAGTTGGTCTTCGAACAAGTTTCCAAACTTTGTTTCTTTCGAATTCAGTCAGCTCTTCTTGCATGGCGCTGACCCAGTTTGGATCTTTGAGGGCATCATCTACTTTCTTTGGTTCAGTTAGAGAAATAAAATTAACAAATAAACAAATATTACCTGCACTTCATCAAGTCTGAATACCAGCGTTTGGATCACCAAGAATTTTATCAATTGGGTGATTTATAGTCCATCGCTGAGCCGGGGAGTGAGACGCTGACTCAACTTGAACTGGAGGAGCTGAAGATGAAGCTTCAGCGACGTCTGGAGTATCAGCCAAGAGAGGAATGGATTCAGTTGTCATTATATTCACTGATTGCTGAGAAGTAGATGGAATGTCTGAGATATTGGGTTCAGAAGCAGGTATAGTGTTTATAGGAACAGCTGAGACCCATGAAGTTTCAGCTTCACTATTCTGCATATTTGGAATGATAGTGGGACCATCATCTTCAACTGTATGAGCACGAGGAGTGGGAATATCTTCTGAATCACCAAGATGAGAAAACATCCATTGATTCAGTTCTTCAGTATCAGCGGACAGTTTAGAGTTCGCTGAACGGGATTCGTCAAACGTGACGTGAATTGTTTTTTCAACAGTTTGTCTTCTTCGATTGAAGACTCTGAAGGCTTTGGAGACTGAGGAGTATCCAAGAAAGATTCCATCATCAGCCTTAGGATCAAACTTTCCAAGGGCATCTCTGTTATTTAGTATGAAACACTGACATCCAAAGATGTGAAGAAAGCTGATTGAAGGCTTTCTCCCATGAAATAGTTCATAGGCTGTTTTATTGAATCTTTTAACTATCAGCGACCTGTTTTGTGTAAAACAAGCGGTGTTGACAGCTTCTGCCCAAAACTGAGTAGGCAGGTGAGAATCGCTGAGCATTGAACGTGTAGCTTCAATAATTGTTCTATTTCTTCTTTCAGCGACTCCATTTTGTTGCGGTGTTCTCACTGATGAAAGGTTGTGAGAAATACCCTTTCTCTCAAAGAAGGAATCAAGAGAACTGTTTTTGAATTCAGTTCCATGATCACTCCTTATTGAGCGAACGGTCAAATTGTTCAGGGTTTCCATCTTTCGAACAAAGGTGATGAGTTCTTCAGGGGTGTCACTCTTGGAACGGAGAAACATAACCCATGTATAACGAGAGAATTCATCAACTACGACCAGTGTATATTTCTTTCCAGCGATGGATTGTTTGTTAACAGGGCCAAACAAATCCATATGGAGAAGTTGTAGAGGAGATGACACTGAGGAAACTTGCTTAGACTTAAAGCTTGCTTTGGTCTGCTTCCCTTTCTCACACGCTGAACATAAAGACTCTTTGGCGTATGAGTGTTGAGGTAAACCAGTGACCAACTCTTATGAAGAAAGAGTGTCCAGTGTCTTGAAATTCAGATGAGAGAGCCTCTTATGCCATAGCCAGTTGACATCAGATGAGGCTTTTGAGAAGAAACAGGAGTTCTCAGTGGTGGTTGAGTCCATGTTTATTACATAAACATTTTCCAAACGATAACCGCTGAGAGCTATCTTCTCCTTTTTGTCAGTGACAAAGCAGGATTCCTTGGTAAAGATTACCTTGTTATCCTTGTCGCAAAGCTGACTGATGCTCAAAAGATTATGCTTCAACCCTTCAACAGATGCGACTCTTCTGAAGGTGGTTGTACCATTAGAGAGTACACCAAACCCTCGGGTATTTCATTTTCCATTTCCACTGAAAGTTACAGAGGGACCCTTCTCTTCCTTGTATTCAGCGAGCAGGCTTTTCTTTCCAGTCATGTGTCTAGAGCAACCGCTATCGAGATACCAGATACCCTTCTGAACCTGCATCATAAAGTAAGATTAGTTTTTCGTGGGTACCCACTTAACCATGTGTACACGTTTTTCAGTGGAAGTAGTTGGAATGGAAGGTTCAGCAATCTTCGCAGCATTTGAAGATTCAGCTTTGTCAATCTTCACTTTGGTTAATTTCTTAACCTCAGTGGTCTTCTTTGCCTTGGGGGCAATCTTCACCTTAGCTATCTTTTCAGCTTTGGTGGTTGTGGGGCACTTACTAGCAATATGATCAGTGAGTCCACAGTGATAACATTTCCTATAACTAAAAGTAGTTCTAGGACCATTTGAATGCTGAGCTTTTGATTTAGAATTAGAAGGACCAACACCAAATAAGCTTTTGGCTTTTGAAATGGTAGGAACGTTTAGTTCTTCAGATTTCTTACACGGGACATCCACTCTGAGCCTAGGAGTAGATCGCTGAATAGACCCACGCTGAGTAGATCCAGAGATCTGATTCCTTGATCCAGAGGAATAAATCACTAAAGCTTTAGAAGCATTCAGCTTTGGTACTAAAGTACCCTTCTGAGGATTTTGGTTAAAAGCAATTCCTTTACCTTTATCTTTAAAAACAGAGGTAGGTTTTGGATAAACCATTTTTTCTTTACCTTTTGAAGAGGTAGAAATTTCCTCAGGGATAGGAGGTCTGGACGAGGAACACTGAGAGGATGAAGTGTCAGCGACTGAGGATACGAAAGTTCCAAATAAGAGCATGGAACAATCAGTGGTTGGTTCTTGAGTTTCATATTTGTAACCAAGACCACGTTTATCACTCAGGGGAATCTGAGACTTAATTATCTCAGTGATCTTTGTTGAAGAATTACACCATCCTTCAACGGTAGCTTTTTCAGCTTTCAATGCAGCTATAGCTTCTGCTCGTTCGATTTTGACTAGCTGATTTAAATGCACTTGATCTTTAAAATCTTCTTCAATTTTAGAAAGCTTTTCTATTTGAAGGTGACAGTTCTTAATCTGTTCAGCGAGATCAAGGTTTTGGTTTTCAACTATAGTTTTGCCATTCATGGCTTCATATAAGCTTCTAGTCAAGAGATCGATTTTGCGGAGACTATCAGCTTCATCAATATTTGCAATATTTGTAAAGAAGGAAGGTGATACCTGAATAGCAGAGGTTGAAGTAGAGGGAATGTCTGAACTTTCTTCCTCATCTTCAATCTTTGCCATAAGACAGAGATTGGCTTCATCATCCTCAGAGTCAGATGATGATTCTTCTTCTTCAGAGGCAGCCCAATCGTAAACCATCAGGCCTTTGCCTTTCTTCTTGAAGCTTTTCAGCTTTGCATATTTTTCTTTCAGCTTAGAATATTTGTCATCTTTATTCCTGGGAATAAAGGATTTCTTGGGAAACGCTGAGTTTCTCGATACTTTCTTAGACCTGCACTCGTTAGCGAAATGTCCAATCTTTTCGCAGTTAAAACAAGTAGCAGTAGCCTTATCAACAGTAGCTGATGATCTTGTCTTATCAGTTATAGAAAGAGGTTTGTTCTTTCTGAACATTTTCTTTTTGGCGAATCTCCTGAACTTTTTAGTTAGGAGAGCCAAAGATTCATCATCATCTGAAGAGTCAGAATTTGATGACCTTTCAGAGTTACTCTCTAACTCAGTGATAGTGACCGAGGGTCGCTGAGTAGAAGGTTCCTCTGAGATTAAAGCAACAGGGGTGCTTTTGGAATCTTTTACAAGATTCTTCTTAAGATGGCTTGATTGCTCATGATTCAGCATCGTGCCATATAAGGTAGCAAGGGTCATTGATCTTAGATCTTTTGACAGCTTGAGACACATAGAATAACTGTCCCAGCTTTCAGGTAAACATTCTAGAAACTTTGTCAGCACTTCAAAGTTAGAATATTCCTTACCAACGGTTTTCAGATCTATTATTAAGAAATAACGTTGGTGAACTTCAGAGAGAGTCTCATTCTTACCACAAATGAAACTTTCATACTGTCTTACCAGGTTGATCTTCCGAGAGTCCTGGACTTCAGCAGTACCTTCATACTGAACACATATTGTGTCCCACATGGCTTTTGAGGATTTCAGGTTCATGACGGAATGGTAGACTTCGTCAGGAAGAGCCATGGATAGTATGGATCTGGCTTTTGTGTCGATAGCCACTTTCTTCTTATCTTCGTCAGTCCACGTATGAAATTCTTTGGGTACCAACCTTTCTGGAATAGCATGTCTATTCTCAGCGGCGGGTACTGCGGCATCAATTCTAACAGGAATAAATGGGTCGTTTTCAAGATAATAAGGCATAGTAGGGTCTACACCTTCTAAGAAGAGAGTCATCCTATTTTTCCATAGATTAAAATTATCTCTAGAAAATCTAGGGGGTTTTGCAAAAGAACCATTGTCGATATAATTTGTGTTTGTGTTGGTAGCCATTTTCAGAAATAGCAAGGAAGAGAAATCTTAGTATAGATTAGATCTTGTTTATGAGATTAAACAAATCCGCTCTGATACCACTTGTTGGTCCTGAAGGGCTATACAAGTTTGTAGAAGGGGGGTTGAATACAAACACACTGATTTTACTTTTCTAAATTGTTTATTGATAAATCATTAACAATTTACAGCTTGTTGCGGAAACAAGATTAAGGATAAACCTAAATCTAAACAAGTTGGAACACTAAGTTTCTTGCACTAAGAAAGAGAAGGAAATTACTAATAATAACTTATCTCAAAGATAAGAAGGATGAACTTGTCCAGAGTTAGCAAGTTACTTCAAAATGAAGTGAGTTCATCTTCTTATATACTGCATGCATTTAATGCATTGCAGTTTACACTTTACACGTGGCAGTAGCTGATTGGTTGCATGTCATTGACCTTTGTTGACAACCTTAGTGGCCGCATGTTGAACAGTGTAGTATCAGAGTGGTTGTACGAATTCAGACAATAAGGAGGTTCTTTTTCTGACATATCGTACGGAGACGTGCAAGGGTGGTTAAGACAAAGTACTTTGTACGGAGGACTTTATGATCAGCTTTTCATTGATTCAGCGATCTATCATTCTTTATCAGCGAATAATAGAATTCAGCGATAGCTAAAGTCTTGTACTTGATACTTCACGTTGAGTGGACAAATCTGAGTCTTCGCTGATCCGCATCAGTTCATTAGGAGACTTGTCGCTGATTCTTGAGCTTGATCTTCGACTTCAGCGTAGAACTTATGTTAACGTGAAACTTGTCTTCAGGGATCATAAGTAAACAACTAACTTATCAGCGATCACCATAAGTACTGAACAGACTCAGAGTTATGGTGAACAGTGTTCGCTGAATGTTTAATCTAAAGAGCGAGAGTTCCTATCAGCGGTACTGTAAGATCTTAGTACTTATCAGCGATAGTGAAACTCTGATTCATATTGTTTACTTACAATTTTCACTAAGTATATAAGAGAGGGTCATTATCAAATCACTGAGGGTTTGGATCAACAAATTTGCTCTTCAGGATTTTGTTGTTGTTGTTGATCCGCCATGTAAAATCTGAAAGGGAACCGAAGTTAGTAATCAAGGCGGATGAACAAGTGTCGGCGCGTACCTTTGCATTAAGTGGCTCAACCTGATACAGATTGAGGACTGGCAGTGAGAAAACAGGTACTAAACACAGAGGTGTCCGGACAAATTCAATGGAAAACAAGACTTTCCGGACAAAAAGGTATCCGGACGTCAAAGGATTCCGGATGAGAATATAGTTTCCGGACAAAATGAGGATTCCGGATAAAACGGTTTCCGGATAACACTGGTTACCGGACAAATAGGGTACCGAACACCTCAACTATCCGGTCGTTGAACTTACCGGAAACCCTGAGGTTTCCGGACAACTAGGTTTCCGGATGGTGATTGTTACCGGAAAAAATATCTATATTATAGAGCTTTCCGGACAAATCATCATTAACTTGATAGTTTCCGGACACGAAGAGTGTGTCCTGACGACATCCAAAATTATCAATCGAGCAAATTACAGTCCCAAGCATTTGTTAAAACATTCAAGGATTGTCGATGATAGCATATGTACATACAGACTCAACTAAAACGACCTGAACTACACCGATTGACCCGAAGTCGTAGAGACTCATCGTGGGTATTCGGATATGTTCAATCGACCAAATATGTGGTCTATTCGAGTGATGTATAGCACGAGATATGTGTAAGCGAAGTCAAGATGGATAAACGAAACACATACCTGATTTTGGAACTAAGAAAGAGTGAGATGCGGGGATGACGCGATAGTCCGAAAGTGAGAGAGAGAGTTCGAGAGGTTTAGGGTTTTGCGATTGTTTCCGGATAAGTGATTTGAAGATAATCCGGATGCCTTTTATAGCAACCCAACAATCCGGGTGGGTCTACCCGGATACCCATCCGGTCCGGAAAGTGGACTGTCCGGACAGATCAGTATCCGGAAACCTATCCGGACTCTTATAACATTTTTAAAAAATTGTTGTCCTCTCACTTTTCAAAAAAAAATGATACCCTTAGGATTTTGAAAGAACTGACTCGCGCTCCCCCTCAAATTGTGCAATTGTGTGCAATGGAGAGGCCGACACCAAAATCTTTTACACATTTAAAGAAAAACTTGTGTCGCTCCCCCTCAAATGATGAACATGAGATGATATGCTCCCCCTCAGAATGTGCGCGTAGAGTGAAATGCACACGGGAGTATCCACACACAAAAAAACTGTTCATCAGAAAAAATGTGTGTGACGCTCCCCCTCAACAATAGAGTAAACTTACCTGATACCGGGTCGTGCTCCCCCTGAACACATGAACACTTGTGAAAGCACAGATATAAGCAAATAAATGAGACGACAGTATAAACGAAAAGAAAAACACACGCGGAAAGAAAGCAAACAAACGAAATCTACCTAATAAATACAGAGACTCGACCTAACGGTGTAACTGAGACAAGTAGAATACAAGTGCGAGGAAGTGTATGCTCAATCATCAGGAGTGTAAACACCGGATGATGAGTAGACAGTTACTCGTAGATGTATGGAACTTGTAACGGGCACACAATCAGATCAAGTCTTCAGATTTAGCATACCTAACTTGGACACCAGAGTATTAAAACGTTTTTCGTCCAAGGGTTTTGTAAATAGGTCTGCTAACTGATGCTCAGTATTTACAAAGTAGAGTTCGACCGTACCTCTTTCAACATGATCCTTAATGAAATGGTACCGAACGTCGATGTGCTTGGTCTTAGTGTGTTCGACCGGGTTGCTTGATATGGCAATTGCGCTCTTCGAGTCACAGTAAATGGCCAACTTTACGTAAGTAAATCCGTAGTCCTTGAGTTGGGTCCGCATCCAAATTACTTGAGAACAGCAGCTCGCAGCGACCACGTATTCCGCCTCGGCAGTCGACATAGAGACGCAATGCTGCTTCTTGGATGCCCAACTCACCAAGTTGTCGCCCAAAAACTGCACATGCCCCAATGTGCTCTTCCGATCCATCATGATGCCAGCGTGGTCCGCATCAGAGTAAGCGGATAGTTCAAAACTTGTCTCTTTCGGGTACCACAAGCCAAGATCAGCAGTACCACGTAAATAACAAAAAATTCGTTTGACGGCTATTAAATGAGACTCTTTTGGTTTTGATTGAAATCGGGCGCATAGAAACGTTGAAAACATAATATCCGGCCTACTAGCTGTTAGATACATCAAAGAACCAATCATTCCCCGATACAATTTAGTGTTCACATCTTTTCCGTTAGGATCGGCGTAAAGCTTTGTACCGGGTGCCATGGGGGTTTTCATTGGCGAGGACTGTTCCATCTGGAGTTTCCTAAGAATATCCCGGATGTACTTAGCCTGCTTTATGAATATCCTGGTCGACAGTTGTTTAACTTGAAGACCAAGGAAGAAATTCATCTCACAAAGCATACTCATTTTAAAAAATTGTCCCATAAGTTTGGCAAAGTTCTTTGCATACGGAGGATTAGTAGAACCGAAAATTATGTCATCGACATACACTTGTACTAAGACAATATGACCTTTTTCGTTCTTGATAAACAGAGTTGAATCTATCTTACCTCGTGAGAATTCTGATTTTAACAAGAGCTCGGACATAGTGTTGTACCAGGCTCGTGGAGCTTGCTTTAGACCGTAAAGCGCCTTGTCTAGAACGTAGACATGATCAGGCTTCGAATCGTCCATGAATCCTTCTGGTTGCGACACGTATACTTCTTCCTTGATATCGTCGTAGAGGAATGCGGTCTTCACATCCATTTGGAAGACCGTGAAGTTCTTCTGCGCGGCGTATGCAAGGAACATACGTATGGCTTCTATCCTTGCCACCGGAGCGTAGGTCTCGTCATAGTCGATCCCTTCTTGCTGACGGTATCCCTTGGCCACGAGACGCGCCTTGTTGCGTACGACGATGTCGTCCTCATCCTTCTTGTTCTTGAAGATCCACTTGGTTCCGATCACCGTCTTATGGGTTGGACGTGGGACCAGTCGCCATACCTTTAGAGCTTCGAATTGGTTGAGCTCCTCTTGCATAGCTATGATCCAGTCCGGATCTTCGAGCGCTTCGCGTACGTTTGTCGGCTCGAACTTGCTCAAGAAGCCGGAGAAGAGGCAGAATTTGGTTGATGCGCCGCGTGTTTGAACAGGAGTGGAGGGATCACTGATGATTTGATGTAGGGGATGAGCTTTTGTCCATTTGGTGGTGTGTGGAAGTGGCTGTTGGGTTGAATGAGAGGCGTCCGGATCTACATAGCTACCGGATGGTAGGTCTTGTACCGCTTCAAGTGTAGCCGGTTGGTTTCTCGGAGGAGACGGGGGAGGATTCGTCGCAGGTTGAACAACTTCTGGTTCCGTGGAATTCAGAAGTTGATCGTTGATTGTTGCAGATGACGAATCATTAGGAGCGATCTCCGGGTTTGTTACTGGTTCCTCCGGGGGGACTGTAGTATCAGTCGAGGTTGATGATGACGGTTGATCTGTCTCCACAGTGATAGAAGGCGTGCTTGTCGATGGCGACGGACCGGATAGATTCGCCGAATTCTCGATGCGAGGAGCTTCAAGTCGTGGTTGTGCTGAGACATGAGGGGTAGAGCCGTTAAATATGTCATCATAAAAATACTTGAACAATAAATCTAAATCTGAAAGATCAGCATTCGATGAAGATGCATGATTCGGATTTACTGTCGCTTGTGCAGATCCCGAACGTGGAGGTTTGGAAGCTAGCACGCCAGTTAAACCGGGTTCTGAACTGATGTGTTCAGAAACCAAATCTGCGGCTTCGTCGAATGTCACGTTTACACTTTCGATAACGGTTTTTGTCCGTTTATTGTAAACGCGATACGCCTTGGCCTGCATGGAGTATCGGATGAAAACTCCTTCGTCTGCCTTTGGGCTGAATTTACCGAGATCGTCCCTGTCATTTAAGACGTAGCACGTGCATCCGAATGCATGGAAGTACTTGATGTTCGGAATGCGTTTATTGATGATCTCGTACGGCGTCTTGTTGAACCGCTTGTTGATGATGGAGCAGTTTTGCGTATAACAAGCCGTAGACACCGCTTCGGCCCACAGAAATAGCGGCAGTTTCGACTGAGAAAGCATGGTGTGAGCCGCTTCGACTAGGGTACGGTTGCGTCTTTCCACCACTCCGTTTTGTTGAGGAGTGCGTGCTGCCGAGAAGGTTTGCGAGATACCGACAGAAGTCAAGTAGTCGCACACCGTTTGATTCTTGAATTCCGTCCCGTTGTCGGTCCTGATAGTCTGAACTGCACTTTGAAGATTCAGCTGGATGGTCTTCAAATGGTTGATGATCAGCTCCTGAGTTTCGTCTTTCGAGCGAAGGAACTTGACCCACGTGTAGCGCGAGAAGTCATCCACCATCACCAGGACATATTTGCGCTTGTTGATGCTTTGAACACGCATCGGTACACTAAAATCCATATGGATAAGTTCAAGGGACCGGGACGTGCTCGGAGCTGCCTTCGGCTGATGCGTCGCTCACTTCATCTTTCCCATCTCACATGCCCCGCAGAGTCGATCCTTCACGAATTGAAGATCGGGCATGCCTTTCACGTGTCCGCCTAACACCATTTTGTTGATACTTTTGAAATTAAGGTGCGAAAGTCTTCGATGCCAATTCCAAGCTTGTTCGGAATTAGCCTTTGACATGAGGCAGACAGGGTTATCGGTCTTCAGGGCTGCGAGGTCAATGGTGTAGAGGTTGGTCTTGCGCTTTCCAACCAGTAGCTCCACTCCGTCGTCATTGAGTATTCTACACCTTTTGGCTTTGAACCGGACCTCGAGATCTTTGTCGCAGAATTGGCCAATGCTGAACAGATTGTGTCCTAATCCCGCGATGTGTGATACCTTCTTGATAGTGATATTGTCTTGAATAATGTCGTCGTAGCCCATAATCGGCGCCTTGTGGTCGTTCCCAAATCTCACGTCTCCGCCATATTCTTCTTTGTAGTTCGTGAGAAGCTCCCTCCTTCCGGTCATGTGCTTGGAGCATCCAGAGTCTAAGTACCACACATGACCGTGCTGCAAAAACAAGTTTAGTGGATTTTAGGTACCCATATTTGCATGGGTCCTGGAGGGTTAGATTTGACACCTCTCGGAGGAACTTGCTTGGACACAGATTTCCCCTTAGGTGTAGGTTTTACACCGTTTGAAGGAACTGGTTTTGGCACAGGTTGCCTCTTAGGTGTAGGTTTTATACCTTTTGGAGGAATTGGGTTTGTAGCAGGTTGCCTCTTGGGTGCCGGTTTTACCTCAGTAGGAGAAACTCGTTTGGGAATGGGTTTTCTCTCCTGCTGTGGTTTAACCTCTGATTGGGACCCCCGTTGAGTATGGTGTTTCTTTTTATTTTTACGGGGTTTGCTTTTGGGTGTATGATTATATATATGATATGACCCAAACCAATCATTATTATTGATATCGTCAAAGTCATTCCAACCACAACTAGAACAACACAAACAATCATGCGATAACTGAATCAATTGCTGAATGGAATAAAGTTTAATTGGAAAAGAAACATCGCGTTTAACAAAATCATTCCTATGATTCCAAGCACAATCGTTTTGGTTTATTCTAGGGTAGAAAAACAGTATTGAAAGACTTTGATGATGCATCCTCGACAGGTTCCTTAGCTAGCCACTTTGGTTTTTCTTGTTTAGCGCGACCATTTTTATCTGAAACAACATGGACAGCATGGTCAGTGACTTTTGAAGAAGCAGTATTTTTGGTAGGCAATTGCTCGGTCTTTTGTCTCGGTTGTGATTGTTTTTGAGAAACGGGTTGAGATTTAGAAATCATAATCACAGCTGGGGCCTTTGTTTTTGAACAGCCACCCTTTAGAAAATTTGACCGGTCGATTGACTACTGGAGACAGAAAATCAGTATGACTCGGAAGAGGTTTGTCGAAGGGGAACGACTCAAACTCTTCTTCAGAATTGCCTTCGAAGTTCATATATTCAAAAAAATCGACATCCGGAATTACAGGACTTGGATCGGTCAAGGAAGGCGAGGAACACTTAGTACTTATGTGCTTTGGGGAATTTGGTGCAGAAGCTAAGAAAAAATCAGAGTTCAAATTCCTTAAAACACTCTCGTCTTGAGAATCTTTATCGTCTTGTGTTGAAGAGGTTTTGCTTATGAAAGCTTTACACGAAGACGTGTCCGATGAGTTAGAGGAAGAATCGGGTGAAATCTGCTTTTCAGATTGGAGTTGGTCAATCTGCTCTTGGAGCTGACCATTTCTCGTATACTCCAGCATTGCATCTGTTGCCAAGGCAGCCAGTTGTGATGTGAGCTTAGTGATTTCACACCGAAGGATTTCATGTCCTTCATCAAACACAGTTTCGGTTTTGACCGATTTTAGATTTTCAAGTTCCTTGATTAGCGCTTGCTTTTCCTTTTGAAAATTCGACCTTTCTTTCTCGAGTGACTCCTCCAACTCGACTATCTTTGCTTCCAAGATGAGAGGGGGAACATAGAGTTTGAACTCATCCGTCTCAGTCTTGGTTTTGGTTGCTTGGACCTCATCCTTTTTGGAGGAATCCTTGGGCGTTGCAACCTTATAGCAATCGAAGTAGTCATTCGAGAGGTACTTCTTATTTTTCTGATAGGAATAATTTAAAGGCTCATAACAAAACGGAAGTTGCATGTGAGACGTGTGTGCGTGCTTGTATTCCTCAGTTTCCTCTTCCTTTTCAGGTTCAAGAGGACCAGTCCATTTTATCGCATATTCCGGATATATTTTATCTATTCCAAAACAAGCAAAATCATACAATATGGGTCTTTTGGATATACCTTTTTCAAATAATGTGGGTTATCGAATCCAATTCCCCATTCTTTGTTAAAGTACGTGAACTCCTTAGGTTTATTCATATGGATGGTCTGATCAGTTTGACCTCTTTTATGGAGTTTGGTTTCAAGATCAAGAATTTTAGCGACAAATTCCTTGTGCTGAATTTGGTGAGCGGAACATTGATAAACAATTTCTGCTTTCTCATTCATACATTGATCAAACGGAGACTGAAGTTCAGATAGTTTGGCCCTTAAGTCCTTAGGTGCTATTGAAAGATTTTTGCATTTGTCTTTTAAATTAGCATTTTCAGACTTATATTTCTCGGTTATTCTCTTTTGAACATCTAGCTTTTCAGAGAGTAATCTAATCTCAAGCAGTTGTTCGTTAGATGTGGCCTTAAAGGAATCTGCCCGTTCAGCAACTGATTGCATTTGATTCAAGAAATCTTGTTGGATAGATTCACATACCTGACTTGACTTTTCTTCATCGGCTGGAGAGTGATATCCCATGAGAGCATTAGCACCATCAGAATCGCTTTCATCATCAGAACGACCCAACCAGTAGTCGTCTTCCACAAACAGAGCTGCTCCAGCTTCCTTCTGCTCATCCAATGCGAGCTTCGCCTTGTAGTAGTGAGCATTCTTTACCACTGGCTTTCGACAATCTTTTGCAAAGTGACCAAGCTTTCCACAGTTGTAACAGGTCACGGGTTCATCTTTCTTCTTACTGTCATCTTTCTCAGTCTTCTCCTTCTTCTCAGACTTATCTTGCTCATCGGCTTTCTTCTTTCCTTCATACTTGTCCTTATAATCATGGCGCTTGTTGGAGGAGGTGGAGTAGCGCTGATTATTGGACGATGGCTTCTTGTAGAACTTCTGTTGTTGAAAAGATTTAGAGAGCATGGCCATAGCTTTCTTGAATTCAGATAGTTCATTATCAGACTCACTATCTTCCTTTTCTTCAGGTTCTGACTCAGATGAGCTTTGCCTTTGAGCACGTTTGGAGTGACGGCCAGAAGATTTCCCTTGTTTGGAGGACATGAGTGCTAGAGGATCAACAGCTGGCTTGGATGCAGTCTTCTTCTCATTCAGAATTTCCATCACCTCATCTTCATCTTGAAGAAGCGTCTCATAGAGCTCATGGATGTCGACTTTCTTCATTAAGTGGTTATGCTTGACATGTGATGCAAACACTTTCCACTCAGGCAGAAGGTTGTTGAGGAACTTTAGAGCATTCTCAGTGTTGGAATGAGTAATCTTGTTCTTGTGGAGCTCGTTGAGAAGAAGACAGAACCGTTCATACGTTTGGGTAAGGGATTCACCGGTGCGCTGTTTAAAGCTATCAAACTTGGTTATTGAGCTATTAATCTCCAGCTGATTCCCGACTTCGCTCCCACGCATCATCTTTTCCACCTGATCCCACATGCCCTTAGCTGTATCTTTGTAACTGTCGATGGTAGTATAGATCGTGTTGGGGAGAGCTTGAACAAGGTACCGCTTAGCATGCTTTTCTCCCTCAAGCATGCCTCTTTCATCGTCGGTCATATCAGTGAGAGTCTTCTTCACGGTGCGTGTCTCACCATCTGCTTGAGCTGGTGGAACGGTCTTCATAGGTATAGGAATTGGCCTATTTTCTAAAGCTCGCCAAATGTACTCGAAGTTGTCTTTCGACTCTATGAAGATGATAAATATGTCCCTCCATTGGTTGTACTCACCTTGGTAGAGAGAATGTGGTTTGGAGTCGGTACCGATTGCAAGAGCGTCGAGTGAAGACATCTTCAATTGCACTGGAGTGATCATCAGACGAAGTGTTCGATTCAAAGTGATAACCTAACGCAAGGCACTACGAGTGATATCCTAACGCAGGTTCTACGACTGATTTGAACTTGAAACACGTAAGAATTCAACAGAAATGAACTTACCGGATAGGAATCCGGATACGATGTCTGATCTGGAAGTGTCCGGTTCAGATTGAATGCAAAACCGATAAACCACATAAGTGTCCGGATAACACAGAAGTATCTGGACAAACTATAGTTTCCGGATATGTAACGTCCCAAAAATTACAAGGAATTTAAAATTTTAAAAACATGCATTTCATTATAAAACAATCACAATTTAATAATTCGTAACTCAAATGAAGTTAACGTCGTTATCTCGAACAGTCAATAAAGTTTATGCAGCGGAAATTTCATAAAATAAAATCCAAAGGTTTGAAAGTGAAACTTAAACAATTCTTGACACTCCGCGCCTAGTGTGTGTACCGTCAAGCCCGACTGCCGCTCGCACCTGAAATCACAACATACTGGGAAAGGGTAAGCTAAACGCTTAGTGAATCCTATCACACACGCATGTAGCAACCCCACGTATATCGCCCCTACTCGCCAGTAGGCAACATCACCATCACCACGAATATAAATCCACATAATAATTAACGTATAAATACGAACCTCGGTCCCACCGAGCACACCAAAAATATATCTATACAAGCTCAGTCCCACCGAGCCCTCGGTCCCACCGAGTAAAGACATTGATACAAGCTCAGTCCCACCGAGCCCTCGGTCCCACCGAGTAAAGATAATACAATCGTACTAGCTCAGTCCCACCGAGCCCTCGGTCCCACCGAGGCCCCCAGTCCCACTGAGGTGTACACCAGCATACATAATTCACATACACATTCAATAGAGCACAACTAGATATCACATCCCAACTAGTTCACGTAAACACGTAATAACACATAATAACACGTAACACAAAATAACGATATGCATGAAATTCCTAACTACGCGGTGAGAGAACTCACCTTAAAGTAACGCAAGCCTTCGTGATCAGCAACACCAACCGGCTAACTTCCCTCACCTCTTTCCACCTAGATACGCGCTAACAAACGTCAAAGGGAAGTCCTAAACCAAACCACGATTACTAGCGTACAAAACTAAACGTTCCAGCTTTTTATCTAAAACACAGGTCTGTTCGGGACCTGTTTTACCCCCTTAAAACTGATAATTCCATAAACCAAATTCCATAATCACAAAGTCCCATGTCTTAGGGTTCCAGGGACATATCGCACGCGTCCTAACGATACTCCTAGCATTCTATATGAATTTTACGAAAACACTTCGCAGAACAGCTAAAAACAGAACCTGTCAGTATAAAATGGCAATTTGACACTAGCTATGGTCCGAACTGATTTTTCCGTAAAACATATGAAACTTACTAGACTCAGAATGGGAGATTTTGGCACTGGTTTCACCCCAATCCGATGTTTCTAGAATAAGTTATAGATTTTACAAAACAGTGGCAGAAACTATATATTTCACATGAAATGATAACTATTGAATTTTAAACCATTGAGTCATGTCTTAATCCAAACAGACCCGGAGAGCCCAAAAACTTACTGGAACAGGGCTATACTAAGCTGGACAACAATCGTGCACCACCCACTGCCGCCTCCGGTGGCGGTGGTGGTTGGCGGCGGCGACGATGGTTAATAACTTCCGGCGAAACCACACCAATTCGCACACCCCGACTTACCCACACACACACCCGCACACACACACACACACACCCGTACACCCCCTGCCGACACAGCGGCGGCGTACGGTGGCGGCCACACCGCCGGCAGCCATGGCTGCGGCGGCGGTGGTGGTGGTGGCGGTTTACAATGGTTAGACGACGAAACGACAACGAAAAAACAACGGAAAGGAATACCTCAACGCGACCTTCTCTTCCTGGCGGCGATCTCCCTCGGCGGCGACCCTCCTCACTCTCCGGCGAACTCTCTCTCTCTCCCTCTCTCCGGCAGCGCTCGGTTTCTCTCTCTCTCTCTTTCTCGCCGGCGACAGAAAATAACAAGGGAAGGGGAGGGGGGGTGACAAAGGGTTTTGGGGGAGGGTTTTGCTACATGAAAAATGAAGGGGAGGGGAGGGGGTCGGTCCTTTGGCTGATCCCTTGCCCAACTTACACACATGCAAACATTTGGCCCCTAGACTCTTAAGGTATACCCAAAATTCCCACATTAGCTTAGGATTTAACATAAAGATCATTGACCCACTAGTTAATTCGTTTTAGGTCCTTGATGCCTAACCTCGATAAATAATTTCGCTAAAAAAAGATATTATAAATAAATAAATAAAAACGTACCGGGACACGGGCTTTACAACTCTCCCCCGCTTGAATTAGACTTCGTCCTCGAAGTCTTGACCGACGAAAAGCTCGGGATAACTCTCGCGCATCTCCGCTTCGGGCTCCCACATCTCAACCTCAGGTTCCCAAGTTCACTCGGAACCCTTTCGGTGTTTCCACTGGACCTTCACTAACTGGAATTTAAGATTTCCCACACCGCCTAAAAATCTCTCGAATACTTTTCTTACCACAAAACTCCTTCAAGTACACCGCAAGTATGATCGGAGGAACACTCCAACAACTGGATTCATTCCTAGTCAAACGACTTCGGTTGTCTCCCAACCATAGATAATCCAAATATCCCGATTCAAATTTCAAGCTCTAACCATTCTAAAGTTGCTCACCAATATACCCTACAGGATACTCGAATTCGATCATTCCTATCATTAACTGTCGATTAACTTTCACGAGTTCTAATAGACTCCCACAATTTATTTCACATGAATTATCAAACCAGTAATTTTATAATCATCCACGAAGGTCATTCCACCACAACCATTCACCACAAGCAAACATCTCAGGATTACTACTACCATCAACATAATTTCCTTAAAATCGGCTACAATTCCCCAATTACACTAAGGCATTTGTCCTCAAGCCCAAAATTCGACACCTAAGTATACTATTTACCTCAAAAATTCTACGCATTTATCCTCTTTATTACAAAGGGCATCATTCCCTAACCGATACTATTCGGCCTACAGTACCCACACGCGTGGGATACCCAACCTTCCACCATCGACGTATCTTCCACACTCGCTCTACGAAGCCTAGTTACACCCCAACGCCTACCTCTCAGGTACGTCTCAAGTCCTGGCACATCGGAGCTACCTCTCAGGTAAGTGCCCAAGACTGTATCCTCTTAGTGCCTACTGGAAAGTCAAGGTCATAACACAGGAATACCGGAGTCCCACCCCGAGATACCCAACCGACCATTAAGACCGAGCATTTGACCCATGACTATCACGGACAAAATTTGGAATTTCCCCCGAAACTCTCTCGCGTTTGGCATTTTCCTCCAAAACTGCCACCTCCTGAGCACTGCCTATCGACTCGAGAAGAGGTGCAACCACTGTTAACCGTTGACACAAGCCCCACAGTGGCTCACCATCCAGATGTCGACTAAGTGCGTCCGTAACAACATCCGCTTTACCGGGGTGGTAAAGTATCTCACCATCATAATCCTTGACCACGTCAAGCCACCTCCTCTGACGCATGTTGAGGTTTTGCCGGTCATCAAATACTGGAGGCTTTTATGGTTAGTGTATACACTTGACGCCATACAAATAGTGCCTCCAAATCTTGAGAGCAAACACCACCAAATCTTACATACCCTCGGGCAAAGTCAACATTGGAGCCTTGCATAACGCCTGCGTAGCTCTTCAAAGCCCTCTGCTGCTCTTCACCCCAACTAAAAGCCGCAGATTTCTTCGTCAATCGAGTCATCGGTAAAGCAATCTTGGAGAAATCTTGAATGGATCTCCGGAAGTACCCTGCTAACCCAAAAAAACTCTGTACTTCAGTGAGAGTCTTTGGCACTTCCCACCGCATCACAGCCGTAATCTTGGCCGGATCCACCATAATACCATTATGGTTCACGACATGCCCTCGAAAGTGGACCTCTCGTAACCAGAACTCACACTTGGAGAGCTTAGCATACAGCTTCTCCCGCCTCAAAACTTCCAAAACTTCTCGCAATTGCATCTCATGCTCTTCCTTCGACTTCGATTACAAAAGAATATCGTCGACGAACACGATCACCG
This sequence comes from Saussurea involucrata, assembly GCA_033807775.1. Lineage (NCBI taxonomy): Eukaryota > Viridiplantae > Streptophyta > Magnoliopsida > Asterales > Asteraceae > Saussurea > Saussurea involucrata. The sequence goes on from CM066327.1 coordinate 65,437,966, forward strand.
ATCGATCCCACATAGGGCTACATACCCGGTTCATGAGGTCCATGAACGCTGCGGGTGCATTGGTGAGCCCGAGAGGCATCACCACAAACTTGTAAATGGCCATAACGTGAACGAAAGGCCGTCTACTCCATATCCTCTCTCCTCACTCGCATCCGATGATACCCCGATCTCAAATCAACCTTAGAGAACCACGAGGCTCCCTGAAGCTGATCGAACAAGTCATCGATCCTTGGCGGAGGATAACGATTCTTCACCGAAAACTTATTCAACTCACGGTAGTCTATACACATCCGTTGGGACCCGTCTTTCTTTTTCACAAACAGAATCGGGGCTCCCGACAGTGGACAACTCGGCTTGATGAACTCCTTTTCGATAAGTTCCTGCAACGAGTGTACAACTCCTTCATTTCCGGTGGAGCCAGGCGATAAGGTGCCTTGGCCACCGGAGCAGCATCCGGAATCAAATCAATGCGGAACTCTACCTGTCGCTCGGGAGGTATCCCCTATAACTCCTCAGGAAAATACGTCAGAAAACTCCCGTACAACTGGCACATCCTCCGCAGACTTCTCCTCTCCGTCGACGCGCGTGTCGATCACATACGCCAAAAATCCCTGACCACTGTGCTGCAAGTACCTCCGAGCCCTCGCAGCCGAACATATCGCTGAGGTCCGCCTGGGCAAGCCGCCCTGAACTAGCATTTCTCCCCCGCTTGGGGTTCGAACTCGTACTTGTTTGCGACGACAAACAATCTCTGCATCATACGCATCCATCCAATCCATGCCCACAGTCACGCACAACTCCCGCATAGCGATCGGAATCAAATCAATCGGGAACCTCACACTAGAGATCTCCAAAGTGCACCCCCGGTACACGTCAGTAACCGTCAATGTCCTGTCTTCAGCAACTGCAACCACAAGTGGACAGCCTAATCGTCCTACAACTCGGCCCCAAACACTCACTGACTATGTGAGACACGGAAGGATGAGTAGCCCCTCTATCAATCGTCACCACAGCAAGCACCGAGTTAACCAAGAACGTACCTGTCACCACTTTATACGTAGCTTGTGCCTCCTCCACTCCCAGTTGACGAACTCTACCTCAGGCCGCCTCCATCACTACAGCAAGTGAAGCATATTGCGCGGTACTCACGAACTCCCTGATCTTGGTACGTAACATATCCTTGTATCGTGTCCTCTTCATGTCCTCAAAAGCAGCATGCTAAGGATAGAATAATGTCATTTCCGTGAACTTTCGGTTCACCTCCTTTATGGCCTCCGCAGTCTGAGAGAGCTCCAAGAACTCTTTGGCACTCCTCTCCATCTCCACTAGAGGCACATGCTCTACACGAAACACACGACGAACTCTTCCCAGGTCAAGTAGTGCACTCGTTAAGCGTCAAAGCAGTAGCACACCAGTCTTTCGCTCCGTCTCGTAACAGATTCACCGCTAAGCGAACCTTCTAGTTCGCAGGACAACCACCGGTAAGGAATATGCACTCCATAACCGATCCCGACTCTCTTGTTCGGGGCTGCCCACCCGCAGGGGGTGGAATCGCCGCGATGTGCTCCTCCATCGACACTATTACCTCATCACGAATGGCGGTAATAATTTCGGGGATCGCCTCCTCAAAATATGCGTCACCTCGACCGCAACCATCTCACGAATCTGATCAGCAATAATTCCAGCATCAGCATCTGGATCAACATTGTTGTTCCTCCTTAACGAGCTACTAGCACACATTAAAACCTGCTAACTACGCTCACACTCAACTCTTCGGATTCTCCGTGACTTTCCCCGACTCGAGCACGGATCATGTGCTTCAGATAGTAGGAGCTCTGCTACTACCCTTCACACCTATCCTTACTTGTTTCGAGTCCTGTCCCGGGACATCCAAGTAGTTGCTTACCACAAACAAACACATATGCCCATTCCGGCATATGCAAACACTTTTCCTAGCTCCCTAGAAAAGTCGTAATACCCCACCACCCTTGCTAGAACGGAACCCCCACTTGCCCTGACGAGTCGCCTCGTAAACGCACAGTCGTATACAGTGAAACCAGATAGACATTCGAATATGAGATTCTATCCTACAACGGTTGGACTCAAACAAGAGCTGCGCAATAGAACTAAATCCAACATTCTAAGGCTATTCAGTTCCTACTGCATACAACCTAAGGTGCATTCACATAACAACCTATCAAGGCTAGCATGAGTTCCTAATAGCAAGTAACAAGTATACAGTACCACAAAATCCACGTAAGCAATCTAGCATACATACTCCTATGTTCTAGAAAGCAATCTATACACTAAGTGATGTACCTTCCCAATTGGCGTCGGCTGACTGTACACACTGCGCCCACGATCACCGTTTCCCAAACGGGCTTTCTCCGTTCATTTATTTTCAAAGATTTTAATAAGAGAGTTTAAAAAAAACTTCATAGCCACAACTTGAGACCAAACACACCGAGATGTGTTTGATTCACTCAAGCTGTGCTCTGATACCAAGTTGTAACGTCCCAAAAATTACAAGGAATTTAAAATTTTAAAAACATGCATTTCATTATAAAACAATCACAATTTAATAATTCGTAACTCAAATGAAGTTAACGTCGTTATCTCGAACAGTCAATAAAGTTTATGCAGCGGAAATTTCATAAAATAAAATCCAAAGGTTTGAAAGTGAAACTTAAACAATTCTTGACACTCCGCGCCTAGTGTGTGTACCGTCAAGCCCGACTGCCGCTCGCACCTGAAATCACAACATACTGGGAAAGGGTAAGCTAAACGCTTAGTGAATCCTATCACACACGCATGTAGCAACCCCACGTATATCGCCCCTACTCGCCAGTAGGCAACATCACCATCACCACGAATATAAATCCACATAATAATTAACGTATAAATACGAACCTCGGTCCCACCGAGCACACCAAAAATATATCTATACAAGCTCAGTCCCACCGAGCCCTCGGTCCCACCGAGTAAAGACATTGATACAAGCTCAGTCCCACCGAGCCCTCGGTCCCACCGAGTAAAGATAATACAATCGTACTAGCTCAGTCCCACCGAGCCCTCGGTCCCACCGAGGCCCCCAGTCCCACTGAGGTGTACACCAGCATACATAATTCACATACACATTCAATAGAGCACAACTAGATATCACATCCCAACTAGTTCACGTAAACACGTAATAACACATAATAACACGTAACACAAAATAACGATATGCATGAAATTCCTAACTACGCGGTGAGAGAACTCACCTTAAAGTAACGCAAGCCTTCGTGATCAGCAACACCAACCGGCTAACTTCCCTCACCTCTTTCCACCTAGATACGCGCTAACAAACGTCAAAGGGAAGTCCTAAACCAAACCACGATTACTAGCGTACAAAACTAAACGTTCCAGCTTTTTATCTAAAACACAGGTCTGTTCGGGACCTGTTTTACCCCCTTAAAACTGATAATTCCATAAACCAAATTCCATAATCACAAAGTCCCATGTCTTAGGGTTCCAGGGACATATCGCACGCGTCCTAACGATACTCCTAGCATTCTATATGAATTTTACGAAAACACTTCGCAGAACAGCTAAAAACAGAACCTGTCAGTATAAAATGGCAATTTGACACTAGCTATGGTCCGAACTGATTTTTCCGTAAAACATATGAAACTTACTAGACTCAGAATGGGAGATTTTGGCACTGGTTTCACCCCAATCCGATGTTTCTAGAATAAGTTATAGATTTTACAAAACAGTGGCAGAAACTATATATTTCACATGAAATGATAACTATTGAATTTTAAACCATTGAGTCATGTCTTAATCCAAACAGACCCGGAGAGCCCAAAAACTTACTGGAACAGGGCTATACTAAGCTGGACAACAATCGTGCACCACCCACTGCCGCCTCCGGTGGCGGTGGTGGTTGGCGGCGGCGACGATGGTTAATAACTTCCGGCGAAACCACACCAATTCGCACACCCCGACTTACCCACACACACACCCGCACACACACACACACACACACACCCGTACACCCCCTGCCGACACAGCGGCGGCGTACGGTGGCGGCCACACCGCCGGCAGCCATGGCTGCGGCGGCGGTGGTGGTGGTGGCGGTTTACAATGGTTAGACGACGAAACGACAACGAAAAAACAACGGAAAGGAATACCTCAACGCGACCTTCTCTTCCTGGCGGCGATCTCCCTCGGCGGCGACCCTCCTCACTCTCCGGCGAACTCTCTCTCTCTCCCTCTCTCCGGCAGCGCTCGGTTTCTCTCTCTCTCTCTTTCTCGCCGGCGACAGAAAATAACAAGGGAAGGGGAGGGGGGGTGACAAAGGGTTTTGGGGGAGGGTTTTGCTACATGAAAAATGAAGGGGAGGGGAGGGGGGTCGGTCCTTTGGCTGATCCCTTGCCCAACTTACACACATGCAAACATTTGGCCCCTAGACTCTTAAGGTATACCCAAAATTCCCACATTAGCTTAGGATTTAACATAAAGATCATTGACCCACTAGTTAATTCGTTTTAGGTCCTTGATGCCTAACCTCGATAAATAATTTCGCTAAAAAAAGATATTATAAATAAATAAATAAAAACGTACCGGGACACGGGCTTTACAGGATAACCAAGGGTTACCGGAAGACAATAGTTTCCGGATGAAATAAGTAAAACAAGAACTTACCGGATAAAATAGGTTTCCGGATGATATACTTTCCGGATGAGGTACTTACCGGATGACTGGAGTCCGGAAAGAATCAACTTGACCGGAAACTCCGAGTTGTCCGGATAAAATAGGTTACCGGAAACGTTGAGTTGTCCGGATAAAGTATTTTACCGGAAACTTTGGGTTTCCGGAACGATTGTACCCGGAAAGATTGGAATTTAGATAACTTACCCGGAAAGCTGAGGTATCCGGAGAGATTGAAAGCGATTGTCCGGAAAGTACGGCTGGTATCTATCCGGAAACAACGGCTGGAGTTTCCAATTCGATTGAGAATCGACTAGGGTTGCTCAAAATCGTTTCTGAAAGATTAGGAACTCGACCAAACACAAAAATAACACTACCCAAATCGATTTTGAAGCAAAACAACAAGTTTTGATGGTTAAAAATTCGATTTTTCTCAAGAACACAACCAAAACTTTTGAACTTTAAATTGCTTAAAAATCACTCAGATGATCGAATTAAATTGCGAAACGTGCAGAATCACTAATAAGAGTAATACTAACATAATGCAATAAACGAAAACGATCAATTTCAACCGAATCAAAAGATAGATTTTCAATGAAGAACACAGGCTTATGAAAGAAAAACTTACCAGAATTCGAATAGAGCACTTTGAATCGATTTGTTCGTCTGCTCTGATACCAATTGAGAGTTCCAGATCCGTGCAACGAACAATAATGAAATCAATATATGAATAACAATGGTTATGATTTCAACTGGTCATCCAATTTGCTTTCAAAATCATAGAGTTTACAATACGAATAGGAAAGCTAAATGAACAACTAGCCTAAACAATGGCTAAAACAAAACATTATATATGGCGGGCCCGTGGTTAACAAGCCCACGGCCCGTTCACTAACAAGGCTCAAATTAAACAAATACAATTCAAACCCTGAACTTCTATTCAACATAAATTGACCCTAACAAGATTCAACAACAACAAATTTGAATCCAGTTTAATAACAGAAAACTGAAACAATAAGTCAATAACATCAGTTTCCATCGTAACTCATAAATACTTCTGTTGAGTAATCGAGGCTGAATCAGACAAAGATTGAACTGAAATTAAGAGGAAAATAGCAAAAACCCAATTCCATGGTGACATTTTGTTTTAGGGTTTATCAGGAATGATGAAGATTGATTGAGAGCACCGAGGAGAAGTTATATATTTTATAGAGAAAGATAGAGAGGGTGGAGGTGATTGAGTGGGGTTTGTTCAGACGGGACCATACCTTTTGGCGAACCGAATTTGGAAGCCATGGAAGAGAACAAGCATCTGGTTCGTCTGATAGAGAGGGAGGGGCCTGGTTGCAGCGAAGAAGAAGAAGTTGTGGAACCAGATCTCTCTCTCTCTCTTGAACTGTGACATGGACGAAGAAGATGAAGCTGTGGAGATGAACATTCAAATCGAGAGAGAGAGAGAGAGATGTGGTTCGAAGACGAATTTGTTGTTCTTGATTTAGGGTTATTAGTGTTCTTGATTTAGGGTTTATTGTTGGAGAAGATGAACATGGTGAAGAAGGTTCAAGAAAAAAATAAAAAAGAATAGGAAAATGGTTAAAGATAATTACATAACAAGCCCTTAGGCCATGAGTACCGCCTACCCAATGAACCCACTGAACCCAATTGTCACCTCAGCGCCACATCAGTTTTTCTCTTTCCTACTCTTCTTACCCAAAAGTGGAGTACCGCCAACCCACTGAACCCAATTGCCACCTCAGCTTTTTTAATTCTTTTATTTATACATTTAATTATTTAACAAAATAAAAATATTTATATATTTTTTAATAAATAAAAATAAGATAAATAATAAAAATAAAAATTCATATCATTCATTAAAAAATTAAAAATTACAAAATACAAAACACTAAAAATTATGTAATTTTATAATTCTCTCTTTCTTCGCTAAAGTAGCCATCAAAATATCTCCCTCAAGGTGATCATGCGGGGCTATGAAAAACTCGAAGTCTTTATCAAATCGTTTTTCTCGTTCGAGTTGCAACTGTTGCGGAATATAACCTTGTTGAGGAAACGCTTGGAAGCCAAGGTCCGGGTCTTGTTGCGGTGTATCCGATCGGTTACGACGGGATGTAGGTGTGGTGTTTGAATTCATGATGGAATTTGAAAGAAATAGAAGAAGGTATTGAATTTGAGAGAAATGGAAGAAAGTATGTTTTAATTGGTGTGAAAAAATAAGATGGTATAGGTTAATATATATAGTGTGTATAATTTGAAAAAAAAATTATAAAATAGCCGTTGGTAAACGGTATTGTTTAAAAAAATTAACAAAAATAAAAAAAAATTAAAATTGCAACGGGTATCATCGGGTTCATGAACCCGGTACCCTAACCCGATCGCTACCCGCTCCCCCCCCCCCCCCCCCCCCCCGCGCGGGGTACCCCCTACCCGATGAACCCGCTATGCCACCTCATCGAACCCGATCCCGTACCCGAGGGCGGTACGGGTGGTCTTAGAGTTTGATGGTTTTTATAAAAGCAAGAAAATAAAGAAAAGAGGTTAAATGACCATAATACCCCTCATTTAATGGATTTAACGGAAAAAGATAACAGCCATTAACAGGAGGGACCAAAAACGTTAGGAAAATACAAACGTCAGGGACCATATGCACCTTATTGAAGTTGAGGGACGAAAAATGTTAGAATGAACAAACGTTAAGGACCAAAAGTGAACTTTTTTTTAGCTGATATAAAAAAGATTGCTTTCAGTATAAGAAAAAGAAAATGGAAAATATGCATCAGAATCATCGCTCATATTTTTTTTATATATAACAGAATTGAAAGGTGAAAAGTTAAAGATAATCATACTGTTTTTTTTGCTTTTCTTTATGTCATTTTTGAAAAAAGAAATTCATATATATCTTATTTTCTTTGAATTAAATCCATATAAAAATCCATAATTATCGGTATGTAGTGACTTTTGACTTTTGAGGTGGGTTTTCATACTTGCATGTTAATTGTGCATTTGGGAAGGTTAAAGCTCATTTTCAGAGGGCTAATGCCTCATGCCTGTGTGTTGTGTGAATTTCCATGGCTGATGGCCTAACAAATGCTTTATATGTAAAATGAGCCAAATCATACAAATTAAGTTCAAACATTTACCAGATCACTTACTTTAATAGACGAGCATAATAAAAAGTAGAGATGGCCAAAAATGGGTCCCTATTTTAGTGTTTTTCACAAACCACGTCCCTGTTTTGACAAGTTAAAAAACATGCCCGCATTTTTGAACGAGTTGGGCCATGTGGTTGGACTAGGAAAACACAACCACAAAAACCCAACTTGTTAATTTTTCAAAATAGGAACGAGATCCACTAAAAACACCAAACCGCAGGAATGAAAAATGTAATTCACTCCAAAAATGAACCAAGACCATTGTCAAATTTTACCCAGGATCAATTAGTTTTAGAGAAGTGAAATTATCCCTTAGATTCAAAAAATAAAAGTAACCCCATAAACAGAGAATTATAGTATGAAAAGAAAGCAACCTATAGAGTTGTGCAGTTTTCCTTTAGTAACTCTAAAACCCTTTGTGATAAACTCTCAGCAAACTTTCCCAACAATGGTTCAAAACCTGGGATATCCACTTTCTCATCCCCACATGAAGTTGCTAATTTGGCAATTTCATGCACATTTTTAGCTATTGATGGAAGCATTGCTGCTGCCTCACCATAAAACTCGGTTTCAGGCCCTTCGGGATTCCCGTGTGTTGACTTTACGTCTTTTAGTTTAGAAAATACCTCGAGGGCAGTCTTGCTTGAGGCTGCTAAACTTCTTAATGCTTCTTTACAAGCATCGAATGCGTTGTGTTTTATGATATCACAATCTTGTTGGTCCTTGATCGTTTCAGCTTCTGTTGGCTTTGCGGAGGATGAACATGAATTACTACTTTGAGAGGCAATGTGGTTCGGGCTTAGCAAATTTACTGTTGAGTTTGAGCTCATCATGCCCTGCCATTCATCATTTCATGAAAAAGGATTTAACATATGTTCAACAAAGTTGCTATTGGAGTTTTCACATAATCACGTAATTCTTAAAAAATTGCAGCGTTTGACTTAACAGTTAGTTTAACAAAAACTTTTGACTATGAGATAAATATCTCCAAATAAACTTGAGAACAAAACGTAAAAAATGCAACAAAATTTTACTTGGTTCCTATTTAGAGTAACGATCATTTCTTTTTCTTAATTAGTGCAACAAACATTCAACTTTTCCTATTTCGTATCCATTTTGACCGGTAATAGGTAGATCTTATAAATATTGATGACATGGATGTCAAGTTGTCAAATATGATTCTTGATTACATCGAAAATGTGACATCAAAATCAACACATGTCATATAGGCTGAAAAACAATTTATCAAGTGAATATTGTATGATACAAGAAGAATTGAACGTTTGTGGCACCGACCGAAAAAAGAAAATCATTGTCATATTATAAAGAAATTAAGACATACTTCATTATATTTTGATACACTTTACCCAAACTTAAATAATGACAGTATGGAAGAATCACAAAACCCATGTCATCAAGAAAATGCAATGATAACAGTGGGCAAGTAGGTAATTTTTAGCAGAAAAGGAAATGTTTAAATGTTCGTGGAATATCCCACAAAGAAAATTTTGTTGCAGTTTTCATGGGGGAAGAAGGGAGTAGTGGTTGTTGATATACCTGTCTGCTACTACTTCCCCTTTCTGAATCTTGGTGTTCAGTCACAGACAAGTCCGTTAAATTGGTGAGGTTGGTTTCTTTGCATTTGTTCATAGTTTCACCAAGTTCATTCATGGGCAGCTTTTGGCCACGAAGAAGATCCCGCCGCACAGTAAACCGTGCAGAATAGCTTTTCCTTGCAGAAGATTTCGGTGCCTCTGTCTGAGAGGGCAGAAGATATATATGAGTTTATCAAATTATCATCATGATTAGAAACAACATATTCCTATTAATGTGCACATATGCTACATCAGAAATATCTAAATTGACTTCCTCAGAAGTAGAACATTTCTAAATTTATGGGTCCAGTTAAACGTTGCAATTTTCATAGGAAGGAGGGTATATTTTCTTTCATCTGAAACAGACTAAAGCTCCAATTAGAGATTAGTAACCTTGGAGTTTGCTGAATTACATAAATCTGAAGATAAGGGCACTATTTGTTCCTTCGTGCTGCAAACATCAGGAGAATTATAAAGATCTAAGCATACTGTATGAATAGTTAACCACCGTTTGTCCAATGCAAAGCTCCTGTGGCAGATTTAAATAATAACCCATAATGTTAGTACTGAAACTGTACAGCCAATGGATACTCTTCTAAATAATTCAGCTAATAGTTAATACCTGCAAGTTCCTTGGGTAGTTGAAGCTTTGTTGTTACTCGTACCAGATGAACTACTTGGAGTAAATCTATCTGTATTATGGTTGGATGGCGTATGTAATGCAAGATTCACAGGAGCATTTCCCTCACTGAATAATTTTGAGGGAGAACGATCAGCTACGTTGCTTAATATAGGGTCCATGGGGATAACCAAAGGACTGGTGACTTTGGACTTTGCCCATTGTGGAAGTCTTGATACACTAAATCTGAATGTTGATGTCTCTTGAGGGCAATTTTCTTCACAAATCACAGCTCTACCAGTGCGTTGCGATCTGAGATAATTTTCTTCAAAAAATCTAATTTGAGCAAGTGTACTTGGGGACAATGGACAAGAATTTTCATTGATCCTCTGCACCATCCTTGTTGTCAAAAGTGTAGGCACTTTCCAAACAAATATACAGCCATCACTTCCTACCTGAGAACATCAGTTAAGTTGATGGTAAGTAAAATAGAACAGACAAAGATTTTGTTTAATTTCTATTTAAAAAGAGCTGCACTTTTTGGATACAAATCTATAATTATGAGGAAGTAAGTGTGCTGTGGTTTTATTCTAGTAACATTGTAATTAATCAAAATTGCAAATTATGCAGGTCCGAGCTCTGCATATGATATAAAATTTTATAAACATAAAAATCTTATAAGTATATTGCCTGTATAATAGTTAAATAAACAAAGCTGCTAACATGATTATTAGGTTGAGTTACTAGCTTAAAGTCTTAATCGATGTTTAATCTTAATCCTAGATCAAGCCACTTTCAAAGGACTGAAACATTTCTGACCCACCACTCCAGTTGTAGCATGCTTTTGAGCTATTGAAGCTTATTATGAGGGAGGTTTAGGGGAAAGCATACATTAGCAGTAAGAATTGAGAAACCAAGCTAATATTACAACATGCAGTAAAACCATATAATATTAAGGAAATTCATGTAAAAGGTTGCAAAATCCAATATAAGGTTTGAACATAATCGATGGGTTTTTTGTGATTATAATAGCATAATGTGGCCTATCTATTTTACAGAAAAACGATAATAACTGAAAATGTAAGCACCATCATTTATTTACTCACAGAAATCAGATGCTTGCAGTCAGGTAAAAAGATGATCCCGTTAATGGCTTCACCATGCCCCATTCCACACGCAACCATCTCGCCACTCATAAAATCATACATGCAAATAGATTTATCAGAGTAAGAGCACACCGAGTAGCTGCAACTTGGGTCTAGAGCAACCTGAGGAGCAAATACAAATTTGTTAGCAAATGTGATCAACTTCGATCCAGGTCAAGTGAATAATGATACATACCATGCTGAACATATAAGACCACTTACTTTTATTGGGTCTCCAAAATCTCCGCCCTGTTTAAAGGATCTAATTACTTGCCCAGCAGCAATGTCGAACATGTTTATCTTCTTATCCTATAATAGCAAATTAACTTGGTCATCATATTGGTAGCTCCACATGATAAAATGTTTTTTATCATGATACTATGTATTTTTATCATACATATCATGTAGTTTCATTATGAATAATGACATTCATCATTAATACTTTCATTATTCAGCTTTGTTCATGGAAGCGGCCAAAATGGGAATTGAAATGCACTTGCCTGCCCCACTGTGACAGCAGTCTCTGTCATTGGATCAATGGCTATATCATATACAGTTCCACAAGATGCGATTTGCTGATGTGAATGAGAAATATCATACTCCTTACCCCTTCCAGCAACATCTCGAAAAATTACAGAACTTCATAAACAATACATATATTAGATCACTGTGAAGCAAATAAAATACTCTGAACACTATTGAGGTGTAGAGCATAATAGAAACTCACTTATCAGAACTACAACTGATAATCTTCCGCCCATTTCCAGTGAGTTTTACCGAAGTCACAGCAGCTGAATGATCATCAACACTTGCTATCAGATCAAAATTCCTGATATGGAAAATGCATATCAAAATCTAAATGAGAACAATGAAACTCTAAAATATCTATCAAGGGTAAAAATTACAAGTCAAACCTGTTTACATCAAAAAGATGTATCATTCTATCGCGTCCTCCTGAAGCTAGAAAATAATAGCTTTCTAAATCCTCACCAGAATTAATTCTCTTCTTGCTTGGCAAGCTGAAATTTAAGGAAAGAATTTCTGATTTATGAACATCCTGCAAGCATGGTTGATCAGTGTGATTAGGTGCAAAGAGGGAAACAAGATTTTGAGCATGGAAATTGGAATCATTGATAAATCATAAAAATTCATCTGAAAACCTGTATGCATGTATAGTCAGATGTGTTTAAGTTAAAGATATGCAGATTTCCATCAGAATCGCCAGCAGCAAGGTGCTTTCCATCTGAACTAACTGCCATAGATCGATACCCTTGAGTGATAACACCTGATACTACCGATTCACGTTCAAAAGTTCCAGCACCTACTGCAGAAAGAAAAACTGAATGAATCAGCGACTAACAACACCATATTCAGATACTTTGAGGTAAAAACCATAAAATCATTATTTTACCTAAACACGAAGTGCCAACTGGTTCTAGTGATTCAGATTGCAAGGCAAGATCCCATAGCCTAATAGTACCATCTGCTGAACATGTTGCAAAGGAAACTCCACCATTGCAACCTCTAGCAACACATGCAAGAGAAGGATCATGCATGTTTTCACATGGAAGATTCTGGATATCCCATATGCAGGCACTATGTGAAACTAGCACACAACACTTGGTAGCCTAAACAACACAACAATTGTTTAGAAATATTTCCATATAAAGGTCGGTATTATACTTAATTAGCAACAAGAAAATACTAATTGAAAAGAAAACAAAAAGTAGGGTTTTTGAAATGAATCAATGAAATAATGAACAATCACCTGGAATTTTCCATGAATGTTCCAAATATACAGACTGTGGTCTCTGTAAACCACCACTGCAAGATAGAAGGCTTAACATGATTCTTGATCCGTTACTTGATTAAATTTAAACATGGATAATGATGCTTACCAAGCTTTTCTGGGGTAGAGAATTGACATGCTATTGCATCTGGAAAGGTAGGTGGTTGCTGAATTCCGTCTTGTGAGACTACTTCCGACTGGCATTTGGTGCTGGTTGACTTGTTGCTTTGTTTGTCTTCACTATAATGTAAGTTTCCAGCATATTCAAGGGAACCAATGGTGTACAGCTTTACCACTCCATTATTGCATGCACAAGCAATGAACTCTCGTGATGCAGATAATGCATACCCTTTCTCAACCTAATAGTTGTATATAGAAAATACGTGGAACACGACAAATTATGAGAAAAATATAACAAAAGAAAAACGAATTAGGCAAGAACGCAAACTTTTTAAGATATGCATAACATTAATATTGCATGAATAAATATTGTCTGCAATACAGTTTGAACATACAACTTGATGAGACTATAATGGGATAGCCAGTCAACTATTTTATACACCAAGAATCAAGTATTCCATGAGAGAACCAAGCATATTCGGGTTGGCGGTCATTTGATCAGAAACCGTGTTGTAGGGACGCATAAAGACCCTCCATTGATCCAACCAGTACGCGTTAGGACCGGACACCAACTCATGGGCGGACCTGTAGTGGTGCCACCAGTGACACGTGCCACCGTATTATTCATCCGTCGAAGGATAAAAAAAATTAGGTCTGTAAAGGTGCAACCGTATCAATTTGTTGTGTGTCACCATATATATTTTGAACTACAATAAAGACACAAGTTTTCCTTGGTAGAGTTGGTTTGCAAAGCTTTCTTTCACTTCAGACCCAGTTCGAGTCTTGTTAGAGTCATTTTCTTAGTTTTTTGCTTTTAATTTCAGATTTATTAAGTTTCTAACACAAGACCTCGAACACAAGACCTAACATTTGAAAAGTAAAGAACTAACCACCATACCAATATTGATTCTGTGAAAAATCTCTATATTTGTTTATTATAGTCATATGGTGCCACCGTTTGGAAAAAAGTATCTGGGTCCGCCCCTGTACCAACTTGCAGACATTCTCACAAAGCCATGACGGAAAGCACAAATGCATTTTATTCGTAACAAATTGAGGATGAGTAACATCTTTGCTCCAACTTGAGGAGTTTTAGATATGGTAAATTAGGCTTTAACTTTCTTGTTTGTAGAAGTATGTTTTCCTTATATAGATTCCTAAGTTGTATATATGATCATGCAAGCCTCTCTTGTTAAGCTATAGAGAAGGGGAAAAAAACCTTAATTTCATGAATATGGATTTATATGCCACTCCATTTACCTTTAGGTTCACGGAATGTGTAATTGTCAACCCACCATGTAGAAGGCATAAAATACCTGTAAGCCAAAAAGGAAAAATATTTTTGATGTGTAAATACAAACTGGAACAGATTCAATCTATGAAAAAACACAATGCAAACCATCTACCTGAATCTGTTAACGCATAAACAAGTACCAGTTCACCACGCTTGCCATCAGGTAGATTCCCATTAGTCTTCAAAGATGATGTAATAGCTATAAATGTACAACCTTTGTGATGACCAAGATTAACAGTTTTTCCATGCATAGTTAGTGATAATGCGTCGGTTTTAGCTCGAGATTTTGTAGGCAATCCAACCGTCCATATCTTCAAATGCCTCTTTCCAGCAGTCAAGATGAAATTTGCATCAACAGAAAAGCTAACAGATGCCACAGCCGAAAAAGATGAACATGCTTTCAGCTTTTTAACTAGTCTCCCACTTCGCCAATCCCAAAGGCATAAATATCCATCTTGAGGGAATCCAACCGATACTAGATGCTTACCTGGATATTTAAGAAGATAATGAACACAATCTGTTTTGGGATGACGTTGGCAATTCAATTTCACGCAAGCTAGAATGTCAAAGGAGTATATTTAAAAAGATATTAGAGAGATAACTGACTTGCTTCAACTAACCATCAGGTGAGAAATCCATGCAAGCTACACCATATTGATGGCCTTTCAGTTCTGAAACAGAAGCCAAAGTTGCAGAGCTCCATACTACTATGGCAGGTTGGTGTCCTGACTGTGAACAATGTAAGGTGCAGAAAATACAAGAATATATTGCACAAAATATAATAAATAGATAATAGGTGACATTGATATCTCTTAAGCTATCAACAAGAAACTCAGTTTTTTGTTTGATAAAGAACAACGAACTCAAGCCTTTTTTATAAAGAACAAGAAACTCAAGCTTGCTACATCTAAGATAGAGATCTACTTTGTTGAGCCCCCTTTTCTAGCAGATTGAGATTTGATGTTGCTATGTTTAAAATATGTAAGATCACAAGCAAGGTCTCTGATCAAGTCTCCCTTAGTTGCATTTATGATCATGTTATTTATATGCATGTGATTAGGCTGTTGTTTAGTATGTACACATTACTGGGCCTCTGTAAGTAAGCTAGGGTTAAGAGCATATCAACATTAGCAAATCAAATTAGCTACTCCTTACAATCCCATTTAGAATCCAGATAGATCAAATATATGTAACTGTGAATGGTAAATTTGATAATGCTTTACTAACTTTAACCAATCAATTAGCAACTCATAGCAATCCCATTTTAGAATCAACTTTCTAGAAACCGAAAAGATCAAATCTACATGTCACTATGAGCTGTAAACTTGAATATACTTAGCATTGTTACGTTTAAGAGAAAGAAGGTATCAACTAGACTCTAATTCTCAAACATAAGAAGCTTTATTAATTTGTTTTTTGATCAGTAACTCAACAAAATCTTTACTTCCTATACACAAACAGACCCGATTAACAAAGATAAAGGTGATCCTAACTCCATACCAGAAGGAGAAAAAACAAAATCGAAGAAGAAAGCTTAAATCGACTTCACTAGTCAAAAGCACAAACCGGCCAACCACAAAATGAAAACTCCGACATTATTCCCTTCTGATGTATAAAGTACTAATAGAATACTGCAAAACTCAGAAGTGTGTTGGAAATAGACCTCTCCAGCTGCAATGTAGCTTCCATCTTGAGAGACAGCAACACAACTCAACGGCTTGGGCGAACGATTAGACACCATAAGGTGTGACTGGGTCCCTGAATCAACGTCGTAAAGCACCACAACACACCCTGCGATGTAAACAAACTTGGAATCGACAAAACTAGAAGCCAATCCGTTGCCATTGGTCGTCGTCAACCCTATAATCTCTTCCAAATCGAACTGCAGATTCAAAATATAAATTAACAGTTGCAACAAATTACACTCGAATGGAATGAAATGATATGAAATGTATTAGAGCATGATGAAAAGGAAATAGTTGATTGATTAAGTACCTTGGAACAAGAAGTGTGTGGCTTCTTGAGCTTGCGGGTTGGGTTCATCTTGGGGTTCAAGAAACTAAGCCGTACAAGAAGAAATTGGGGGTTTGAGTGTGATGTAATTATGTTTTACAGACAGAATGAAGCGGGAAATTAATGCAAATTAAAAGACATTGCCAGCAGCTGCATACGTTACGTTTGAATTTAATTTTTCTAACATTTAATGTAAAAAATATAATGAAATAAATTCGCAATTTGTTGTTTAAGAATTAAGATCATAATATAAAGTAGCAAATATATTTATAGGATTCTCTATAGAATATAATTGAAAAATGAAAAAAATGCTTATTGAAAACTATTTTTTTAAAACGTAGTTTATACATTATTTTATAACTTGTTAAGCGTGGTTCAGAAAATACCTTAAAAAGGTTAAGTTGCTAAACCTACAAGACTTTTGTCCCCATTGAAATCCATGTCTTCCTAAACGTAGATTAATTGTTACACATGCACAAATCCAAATCCGATACTTCCATACTATTAACTATTAAGCAACTTAGGGGCTAAGGGGCTCTTTGTTTACCTCTTAATAGTTCCATTAAGAGGCAACATCTAAATCGCTAAGAGGAAAATCTTGTTTGGCAAAAAAAAGTACGTCTCTTAATGGTTCTAAAACCTTCTGAATGATTTTGTATCTTGGGCTTCCCTTAACCATTCAGCACCCTAATTTCCTCCTAAACAATTACCAAACAACCATATTTCATTATGCAGTATATCATAAGAGCCTCTTAATCATTCTGACCACTTAATCATTCTGCACCAACTCATTCAGCAACTGCCAAACTGGCCCTAAGTCTGTTTCCATTGAGAGGCAACTTCCGAAATGCTAAGAAGTAAATCTTGTTTGGCAAAAAAAAAAGTTTGTCTTTCAATGGTTCTAAAACCCATATGAATGATTTTGTATCTCAGGCCTCCCCTTAGACCATCTTCAATGGGGTCACTAAATCTTACACTAAACACTAAATTTGGTGTAAATGACATTATTCACATCTCCAATGGGGTCTCTAATTTCCACACTAAATTTGATGTAATGAATAGTATTACACTATATTTGGTGTAACACTATTCATCTACACTACTTTTTGCATAACTTTTAAAAAATAGTGTTATTCATTTAAGAAGATTTACTAATAACACCAAAATTTATACTGCTTTTTATACTATTTTTGAAATTTGGTGTAAGATATAGTGTGACGGTGTGACCCATTGAAGATGCCCTTAACCATTTGTCGCCCTAATTTCATTTTGAACCATTACCAAACAACCAGACTACCAGAGTTCATTTTGGACTATATCACGAGAGTCTCTTAGGGGGTGTTTGGATGTGCGTTATAAAACTGTTGAAAAACAGATTAGTTTTTCATTTAAGATGTTGTGCAATTCTCGAAGCACGATGTACAAGTTGTGATGCATGAGAAATGTGGATTAATGATAGCCACATCTTTCTTTGGGTTCCAAGTAGAAGACATGCTACCATATGCTATAGCATTAATATGTCTTCACATGCTATAGCATACCATTGCCAACCAAGTGCCAACCAATGACAACTAGCAAGAATATTCCATGGGATATTCTCTTGGCTTCTACTATAAATAAGATGCATTGCAAAGAGGAAAATTACACAACACCACACCTCTCAAATACTTGTAAAGATTGAAGTCATCTTAGACTTCATCTCTTCTTCCTCCTTTGTTTTCTTCCTCTCGGTGGTGTCTATATATATATATATATACGTATATATATATATATATATATATATATATATATATATATATATATATATATATATATATCGAGGAAGATTTTGGTAGCTGATTAGTTGATCGATAAAATCTCGATAACACGTTGTAATCTCTCCCGGTTGGTAATAATATTCTTGCTCTCTCTCTCTTTGGTGGACGTACACTATCACATCGATAGTGGAACCACGTTAAATCTCGGTGTTATTTGTTGTGATCTTGCTCTTTATATATATATATATATATATATATATATATATATATATATATATATATATATATATATATATATATATATATATATATATATCACTTTGGTATATATATATATATATATATATATATATATATATATATTTCGTCAATATATATACACTTATATATATATATCTCGTTTGGGTTATTTCTATGTTAGAGAATTATTGTGCAACATCTAGATTTTTGTTATCCGCATTTGTTGTTGGGTTTATTGTGCACTTGGATTTCTACTCGTTTTGGGACCATAGAAATCATTTGTGAGCTTCTCGTATTTTGGCACGATAATTTTTCCTAACAATTGGTATCAGAGCTTCAGATCTAGATTTGGGTTTGTGTAGAAAATATACATAAACTAGTTTGCACATTTCGTTTTCTCTATGGCTGAAGTAGAAAATCCATTTGGAGCCGGTTCCTCAAACCAATCCTCTAAACCGTACCAAGAAGGTACCTTTAATTTGTCCGGGGCTGGGATTCGTATACAGACTTGGAATGGGGACGGTGACTTTGGTAAATGGCAGTTCACAACATCCGTGGCATTTAGGAAAAATGGAGTCCATCCCGTAGTATTTGCTAAAGACGAGTTAGACCCTAATATGTCTGACCTTAAGGCTAAAGAAATGGAAGCATGGGCATTTACTACTTTGCAGATGGCTATGGGAGATAATGTTATATCTGAGATTGTGTCTGAAAAGACAGCTGCAGGTATTTGGAGCAAGCTTGAGAATCTATATCTCAAGAAAACTTTGACCAACAGATTGTTACTGATGCGGTCGTGTCTCTTCTTCAAAATGAAGGAAGGCACAACAATCAAGGCGCACATGACCTAATTCGAAGACATAATCATGAAGTTGAAGGCAACAAATGCGCTTCTTGCAAAAGACGAAGAAGCACTTGCTATGATCCTGTTGTATTCACTTCCCGAGAAGTATTCCCAATTCACTAACAGTTTTATTTACGGAAGATAAACTCTTTCTTTGTCTGATGTGAAAACAGGAATGATTTCTGAAGACCAACGAATTCAGATGCGGATCGGTAACAATCAAAGAGAGAATAATTACAGTCAAGGCCTATTTGCTGACAAAGGCCGAGACGATCAGCATTCGTCAAGAGGAAGAAATCGTGGGCGCTCTCCGTCTCGCCGACCTGGTTCTCGGGGGAAATCAAAGGCGCGTGGCAACTGTAATTATTGCCACAAGCCAGGTCATTGGGTTAAGGACTGTCCGAGTCTTAAAAACAAAGACAACGCGGACACCTCAGCCGTTGCAGCCGAAATGGAGCTAGAAGGCTTCTGTGCCTCAGTTGCACCTCCGCAAGGTGACAGGCGATGGGTGCTAGATACCGGGGCATCTTGCCACATGACACCATTCCGGGATTGTTTCTCTACCTTCAGAAAACTTGAAGGTAACAGTATTTATATGGGAAACGGTACTTGGTGTGTCACTCAGGGTATAGGTACTGTGCGGATCAAGATGTTCGATGGGTGTATTCGGACATTGAATAATGTCAAGTTTGTTCCATCCATGACTCGTTCCTTGATCTCTGTTGGACAACTGTCCAAATTGGGCTGCAACTTTCGAGGCAATGACGAGAGTTTGCGCATCTCCAGAGGGAGTATTGTTGTAATGAAAGGCGAACGGGCGGAAAATAATCTTTTCCATTTAATTGGCGAGACTGTGTCTTCTGAATCGTGTGTGGCCGAAAGTTCTCAGAATCTTGGTGATGCTCGCTTATGGCATCTTCTTTTGGGTCACACATCCGAGAAGAACTTGGAGATTTTGCGTAAGCGGAAGCTCATTAAAGTCTTTGTTCCTGCTAGCCTGGATTTTTGTTCGGGATGTGTCAAAGGAAAGCAGACGCGTGTTTCTTTTGGTGTTGGAAAACACAACACTAAAGGAATCCTCGATTACGTTCATACAGATGTCTGGGGACCATCCAGTACTCCGTCCCTCAGTGGAGGTAAATACTTTGTTTCGTTTATTGATGATTTCTCACATAAGCTTTGGGTGTATGTGTTAAAGTTCAAGTCAGATGTCTTCGATACGTTCAAGACTTGGTTGGCACGAGTAGAGGTCGAGACTGGCAAGAAGTTGAAAGTGCTTAGATCTGACAACGGTGGAGAGTTTACTAGCGGTAACCTCAAGGACTTTTGTTCGCGTAAAGGCATCCACCGTCACTACACCACTCCGGGCGATCCTCAATCTAATGGGGTAGCCGAACGGATGAATAGGACTTTGCTTGAAAAGGTCCGATGTATGTTGTCGACATCGGAGTTCCCTAAAATTTCCTGGGCCGAAGCTTTGCACACCGCGGTGCACATTGTTAACAGGTTACCTTGTTCGGCCATCGGGGGAAAGATTCCGGAAGAGGTTTGGAGAGGTAAAAGAAACATCTGTTTGAAATACATACGTGTATTTGGTTGTCCTGTTTACGTTCATGTTTCAGGCCAGGACAAGTTGGATCCTAAAGCCACCAAAGGATTCTTGCTCGGCTATACAGATGGTATCAAGGGTTACCGAATCTGGGAACCCCTTGACTCGTAAGGTGATTCATTCTCGACACGTCACGTTTGATGAATCGGTCCTGCTAAAGTCACAGGATCCTCGGTCCTCTCAAAATCCGGAAGTCGTCACTACTGTTGCTCCTACCGCCGATGATGTGGAACCAGTAGCCAGTCCTAATATTCTCAGTTCATCCGTTCCTGATATTGTGCCAGAATCACCCGATACTGTTGAAGAAGTCATTCCGCTAGTGACTTCTACTAGTGATTCTGAAGAAGAGATTCTGAATGATGGTGGAGACCACGGCGATACAATCCCAGTTATTGCACCTACCAGGTGTAGTCAAAGGACTATTCGTCCGCCGAATAGGTATGGAGATTGGGATTTTGCTAACATGAGTTTTACAGATCAGCTAGAGTTTGTTTTGCATGTAGGGCAAGAGGAGCCATTTGATATAAAGGAGGCGTTGGCCTCAACCCACAGTTCGAAATGGCTTGGTGCCATGCAAGAAGAGATGGAAGCTCTCTCGAAGAACAACACTTGGCATTTATGCACGTTGCCGAAGGGCAGTCGTGCTATTGGTTGCAAGTGGGTTTTCAAAGTCAAAGATGACAATCGGTACAAGGCTCGTCTCGTTGCTAAAGGCTTTGCACAACGGAAAGGTATCGAGTATGACGATATTTTTGCTCCCGTTGTTAGACATACATCTATTCGTGTTCTTTTGGCGATCGTGGCTATTCACGATTTGGAGCTAGAACAGCTAGATGTGAAGACCGTCTTCCTACACGAAGACTTGGAGGAAACTATCTATATGAAGCAACCCGATGGTTTCGTTTCCGACAGCAAACCAAAATACGTATGTAAGCTCCAGAAGTCCCTCTATGGACTTAAACAGTCGCCTCGTCAGTGGTATAAGAAGTTTGATTCGTTTATGCTCACTCTGGGATTTGAGCGCAGTGAAAAGGATGCTTGTGTCTATCATAGACAAAGCGGTGGTATTTTCACTTACTTACTTCTTTATGTAGATGACATGCTTATTGCCTGCAAGGACCGGTCAGAGATCGAACGTCTGAAAGATAAGTTGAAGTCAGAATTTGAAATGAAGGATCTTGGCGCGACGCAGAAGATTTTGGGCATGGAAATCGTGCGGGACAGAAAGTCCCGGACACTCAGGTTGACACAACGAGCGTATATTCAGAAAATTCTGAAGCGGTTCAATCTTGATGGTGCCAAGACGTCTAGCACTCCGCTACCGAAGCACATCAAGATTACGAGCGAAGTCGTTCACACTCGGCTAGGGAAGAAATTAGAAAAACGAAAAAGCCGTCAACTCGACGTCGTCGTCACCTGCAAGATAAGGCCAAAAGCTTGACTTTACTAACCAAGCGAGAAAAGCCCTTTCTATCTTCTTAGTCAAGCGCGCTAGCTGCAATCAAATTTTAATTTTACTAACCATCTTTTCACCGGTAATAATCCATGGTCGAGTGGCTTCGCTCCTATAAGCTAGTTCTCACTTCCGAGCTCTGACTCCTTACTTTCTTTCCCACCGTAGAACTCCAATCGAAAGGGGAGATATGGAAAAGATTTGAGTTTAATTCCTACCTCTGAAAATTCCTTAGCAGCGGGGCTGCTATCAACCAGCCGCGGCAAAGTATCATATTTCTGGTTGAGATCCATTCCCTCCATTTCCTATATGATTGTCCGAAGGACGACAAGGAGAAGGCCGAAATATCAAAGGTTCCATATGCTAGTGCGGTCGGGAGTCTCATGTATGCCATGGTGTGTACCCGTCCCGATCTCGCACATTGTGTCGGAGTGGTGAATCGGTTTCTCGCGAATCCGGGTCGATCACATTGGGCAGCCATTAAAACGGCATTCCGATATTTGAAGGGAACCGAGAAGCATGGTCTTATTTTTGGTTTGCGCAATAATTGTGAAATTGTTGGATATTGTGATTCTGACTATGCAGGTGATCGAGTTGGTTGGAGATCCACATCCGGTTATGTATTTACCTTGGGTGGAACAGCCGTTAGTTGGAGATCACGGTTACAGTCTATTGTTGCATTGTCGACCACAGAAGCTGAACTTGTTGCGGCGGTTGAATATGCAAAGGAAGCGGTCTATTTGAAAGAACTGATAAATGACTTGGGCTTCGAGCAAACTTTCGTACGCATTCTCTATGATAATCAGAGTGCCATCCATTTGGCAACTAATTTGGCTTTCATCTCCCGGACAAAGCACATAAATGTGCGTGATGCATATCTTGTTAGATTACATGAAGCGAATGTCGTCTATTTGAAGAAAGTCCTGACATACGACAATGCCGCTGATATGCTCACCAAGTCGCTACCGCCAGCTAAGTTTGGGCATTGCTCAAACTTGATCCAACTCCGTTTGTGTTAGTGCCGTTGGGCACTTTGCGAGAGAGAGAAGTTATTACCACAGGTGACAAAATGACATCTTTGGGGAGTTATTACTTGGTACGTGTTCTTGGAGTTGTTGAACTCATTTGTTTCGCTAAGATTGCACACTTGAGGATTTTGCTTTTGGCTTTGACGGGTGATGGCCGACCCAAAGCTCGTCACGGTCAAAATGCATTTGGTTACCTCGTGGCAATCTCTATCAGCTATTCGTTCAAGATCGCTCGTGCTCTGTTTTCGTCAGGAGATTTGCACATCATGGTGGAGTGTTGAAAAACAGATTAGTTTTTCATTTAAGATGTTGTGCAATTCTCGAAGCACGATGTACAAGTTGTGATGCATGAGAAATGTGGATTAATGATAGCCACATCTTTCTTTGGGTTCCAAGTAGAAGACATGCTACCATATGCTATAGCATTAATATGTCTTCACATGCTATAGCATACCATTGCCAACCAAGTGCCAACCAATGACAACTAGCAAGAATATTCCATGGGATATTCTCTTGGCTTCTACTATAAATAAGATGCATTGCAAAGAGGAAAATTACACCACACCACACCTCTCAAATACTTGTAAAGATTGAAGTCATCTTAGACTTCATCTCTTCTTCCTCCTTTGTTTTCTTCCTCTCGGTGGTGTCTATATATATATATACACATATATATATATATATATATATATATATATATATATATCGAGGAAGATTTTGGTAGCTGATTAGTTGATCGAGAAAATCTCGATAACACGTTGTAATCTCTCCCGGTTGGTAATAATATTCTTGCTCTCTCTCTTTGGTGGACGTACACTATCACATCGATAGTGGAACCACGTTAAATCTCGGTGTTATTTGTTGTGATCTTGCTCTTTCTATATATATATATATCACTTTGATATATATATATATATATATATATATATATATATATATATATATTTCGTCGATATATATACACTTATATATATATCTCGTTTGGGTTATTTCTACGTTAGAGAATTATTGTGCAACATCTAGATTTTTGTTATCCGCATTTGTTGTTGGGTTTATTGTGCACTTGGATTTCTACTCGTTTTGGGACCATAGAAATCATTTGTGAGCTTCTCGTATTTTGGCACGATAATTTTTCCTAACAAAAACTACTTATTGACTTATTGGCTTTTCAAGAAGTCAATAAGTTAAAATTAATGTTTGGCAAACTCAAAAGCACTTTTAAAACTCCTTTTCCAAAAGCTTGAAAACGTGATTTTGAAGAAGTCACAAGTCCTTGACTTTTTGATTGGAAAATAGTTTTTTGATACCAAAATTACAAAAATAACCTCAATTAACCTAAAATTCTTTTATATATGCGCCTTCATCTCCGATCTCTCATCAGCTCCATCTCTCGATCATCATCCACAGCTCTCTGCAGCTCCATCTCTCGATCTCGATCTGCAGCTCCATCGTCGCCACCCTCCATCGCCGCCACGTCTGCAGCCTCCATCGCCGCCATCGATCTCCTCAGGTAACCCAATTTCGTGTTTTTTTTTGTTTTTTTGCTCCATCGTCGAGCATATCAGATTGTTCAGATTGTTCACTTTTTGTTCAGATTGGGTTTGATTTTCAGAAAGTTTCTTCTTGGACCATTGTTTGTGCCTTGCTCACTTTTTGTTCAGATTGTTCTTAATTGTTCAGATTGTTCTTAATTGCTCACTTTTTGTTCAGATTGTTCAGATTGTTCTTAATTATTGTTCAGATTGTTCTTAATTGCTCACTTATGGAACAATAAGTCAAGAATTGTTCAGATTGTTCTTAATTGTTCAGATTGTTCTTATTGTTCTTAATTGCTCACTTTTGTGCCTGTTTGATCCTTAGCTATTTGATCAAGAGTGATATTTCTTTTCAGATAATGGGCTCAAATGTGGATGTTGTTGATTGTGAAACACTTACGAGAAAGAATAAACCAAAAATTGTATGGTCTAATGAAACTTTTAGGGCGTTTGTCGATGCATGCTTAATTGAACTAAGAAAGGGGAATAGACCCGGTAGTCACTTTAATAAGGTTGGGTGGTCGAATTTAGAAAAAACCATGTTGGAAAAAACAGGAAAAAAGTTTGACAAAAAACAACTTAAAAACAAATGGGATAACATGAAAAAAGATTGGAAGCTTTATGACCGCTTAATGAGGCTTGAAACTGGCATCGGTGGGACGAGAAGCTTAATAGATGCATCGCCTGAGTGGTGGGAGGAGAAAATAAAGGTAAGATTACTAGTCTTTTTACCCATTTGTAGTTATGATTGCATAGTTAAATCCATGAATTAAACATCATCCATTTATCTTATAGGTAAATAAAGACTTTGCCAAATTTAAGGATGCAGATTTGTCCATTTACGAGACGCATTATGCTCCTTTGTTTCGGGATTCCGTTGCTGTTGGAGATCAGACTATGACTCCGTTACAATTTCAAAACAATAGCAATCCGAACGATGCTGAAAGTCAAGAAAATATGGAGGGCAAAGGAGACGGATGAATGTCATATGATATTTGTTATGAATTATTTAAAATTTTATATTCTAGTTTTGTATGAACGTAATTTTTGATATTATCATTGTATAATGACAAAATGGTATAAATTTTATTATATTATATGTTTGTACAAAAAATATTTGTTAAAAAAAATATTTTTTGTCTAAAAAAAGGTTAAAAGTAGTAAAGTATTAAAAATTTGATAAAAGTATACAAAATTGTATGTAAAAGTAGGAAAAAATGGTTAAATACGTAGGCATGTCCTTTTTGGTCATTTTACATGTATAAGCTAAGCCAAACACTTTTTAAAAATAACTTATTGACTTATTGGCTTTTCCTACCACAAAAGCTAATCCAAACACTTTTTTAAAAACTCCTTTTCCAAAAGCAATAAGTCAATAAACACTCTTGATAAAAAAAAAAAAATTTTGGACCAAAAAAGCACTCCCAAACACCCTCTTAATAATTCTTATAAATAACATTATCAACCACAAATCTTTAAGAACGCTAACAGTGAACATTTGCTACCATCAATTGTTCAAAACCTTTGCCATTTCAAATCATCCAAGTTATGGAATACACAACAGGAACATTGACATTACCGGCATTGAAGTTGCAGGTGTGTATTGTAAGCTTTCTGTATTCCCAGTAATGTCGGCTTTAAGTTTGGCCATCGGCTTGTATTTGAGTAATCCAAAAGTAGAGGAGATATCAGATATGTTGTTGTTCGTGAGTTGGGCCTTTTGAGTGTTGTTTAGTCTTGGTGATTAAGATACCAACAAACACAAGGATAAAATCTGTTAATAATAATTCATTCATTATACTTGAGAAATGAAATTTAGTTTCCAACATTAGGGCAGAGTGTTGGCATTTCAAGATCAACAAGTGCCATTGCTCTCAAAATATTGCATTTGATTCAAAACATGTTAATAACAATGTTTGTTGTTGTAAATCACAAAACCTTCAATGGCTTAATTTTCCATCACAATGAAAAATCTCTTGAAGCTTTCTCGTTCCCTGCCTGCCAAAAAGTTATATCTATATATATATCAGATACAAATACAATACGAGAGATGAATAATCAAATGCACTCTTGCAGTTTAGTGACTGACCTCAGATAATCAAATAATCGGTTAGAAAAACACCGGAATATTCATGTGGAATGCGTGGGTCGGAGTTGATCACGTCAAAGGATGACCAGTATTCCGGTTCCCCATTGTGAGGTTTAGTGGAAATCGTGAAGCCGAATCGTAACTTTTGGGATCTGAATCGTCTTCTTGGGAAGTTAAGCGATGGATGCGTCCGGGATGATGAGAGAGAGCGTCTATTGGGAAAGTAATAAGACATCGTTGAACATTTTTGCTGCTGGTGATCGGAGAAGATGTCAGGGAAAGCTGAAGGTGAAGGTATCATCGGAGATGCTGCTAAGAATCCAACCAACACTGTTTCCGGTATGCCCTCTTTAAATTTTCTAATATTATAGATGAAACCTTCAAAATGAAACTCAAATACAAGCATTGCACTATTGCAGTACCAATTCCAACCAAACCAACAACATATCTGCAACCCCAAAAACACTTTTGATCTCATATTTTAAAGATATCGATATCGTTAGAGAGATCAATGTACCTAAAACTGACTCTTCAATTAATATCATGCAAATTTTATATTCATTAAGTTATAGTGAAGGAACAAAATTTGTTATGTTGTTCTCCTTTGACCAGATTAACTGCTTTGTATTCATAACTGCTTTGATTTGTTTGCTAATGAAACATTGATTATTGAATTTTACTAAAACAGATGTACAATCAAGAGTTATTTCAAGGGTATCACCACACGCTCTCTATCAAGCCACAAGAATGATGACTGATGAACAAATGTCTATTGTTCGAAGTATCGGATTTGGATCGATCTTGGAAATGGGCTTTTACGAAATACCACCAAGATTAGGGTGCTATGTGGTTGATAACTTTAGTTATACAGATTCTTCAATTTATTTGAGTACCAGGAATATACAAATAACTAGAGAAAGCATCCATGACATGCTTGGAGTGCCAAGTGGAGGAACCAGAATAGTTACAGGACAAAGATGTAAGAAATCAGATCCAGTAACAAAATTTTGGAGAAACCAATTTAAGACAAGGATAATCAGGCCAAAGTGCGTGCTGAAAGAAATAGAAAAAAAGAGAGATATAGAAGAAGAAGAAGATACCAAAAGATTGTTAGTTCTTAATTTTCTGGTGTTATTTGCAATATGCATGGTAGAGGGGAACCAACTAGGAAGTTGCAATACAAAATTCCTACCATATATAACAAGTAATGATCAAGTGAGCAAGTTAGACTGGTGTGGATACATTTTAGAATGTTTGATAGAAGCAGGTAGAGAATGGAGTCGTGGAGGACAAGGAGCATACTTCTGTGGATCACTGTCTACATTGATTGTAAGTACTAAAAGTTATATGAATGTTATTTTTATCATATATTTCCTATTGAATATAATATATTATGTATATTTATCCTGATGAATATAATATATTTTTATCATATATTTCCTACTGCATATAATATATTATGTATATTTATCCTGATGAATATAATATATATAGCTACGTTATTTGGATTCAACACAATGTGCTAGTGTTGGCGTCACAAGGAAACGACCAATAATAGCATGGACAACAAGTTTGCTCAAGGAAAGAGAAGACGCAGAATTCAATGAAAGGGGTTTCGGACAAGGAGAAAAGAAACAAAAGAAACAAAAACCTATGGAGGAGGAGGACGCAAAATTCAATGAAAGGGGTTTCGGACAAGGAGAAAAGAAACAACAGAAACAAAAACCTATGGAGGAGGAGGTATGATATAAGTCAAATAAAAAAGAAACAAAAATACTGCTTTACTTAGACTAATTGATGTCTTTATGTTACTATTTTCTACAGGGTATCGCCAAGTCATTGAATTTAAGATACCAAAAACTTGTTTCATCTAAAAAAGAAATGGAAGAAGAGTTGGAGTTTTGTTCGCAAGTATATCCACACAATGAAACTTATAAAGAAATAAAAAACAAGATGCAGATTTTGTGTGATGAAATGAAGTCTTTAACAGATGCTGGATCTTCTCCTGGTGTCCTGCAACTAAGAAAGCAGAAAGATCCAATTTTATATAAACGAAGAGAGCTGAGATTTAAAGGTAAGAAAGAGCGCCAACCTGGATTTGAAGTATTAGGACTATTATTATTAATGCACTCGATTAATTGTTTCTTTAATTACTTTAACAGATGCAGTTGTGAATCAAGATATCGAGAATAAAGCTCCCTTGGTAATTACTCTTTTCTTTCTTTTTTGTTTTTCAAATATGAACAGTTAGGCCATGACTGCCATGGTAATTTATCAACAATTCAACAGTTAGGCCTCGACTAATCAATCCCGTGAGGCCCTGGAGAACAGCCAGGGAAAGTGGTCTTTCGAACTAGTGACCTTATTGCCAGTGAGAGTATGAACTTGACTCATCTTGAATATTCTCAAAGACTTCATTGGGTAGAGTTAGACATATACATACATCCGAATCACCTAATGGAACAACGTATTGAGGTTTTTATGGTGAGAAGATAGTTTATTTTGGTGTGTAAGTAATACAGGACTATGATTAAGAGCTAGGATGAACTTCTGTCTTGTTGATGCTTGAAACTGGTTGTGGGTTTGTTATCTCTTACTATTAACAATGAGGAGAACCCTCAATATATACACAATACTAGGTTCCTATTCTTGGGCCTAGGGCCTTACACTAATGGACTAGAATATACATACTACTTTAACACTCCTCCTCAAGTTGGAGCATATATGTTAATCATGCCCAACTTGTTACAAATGAAATCAATCTGAGTCTTCCGGAGAGGTTTAGTAAGAATATCCGCAAGTTGAAATTCTGTCTTGACATATATTGGCTGAATGGATGGAGGATCTGCTTTAGTCCCTACTACTCGATTTCTGATTAAATGACAATCAACCTCAATATGTTTTGTCCTTTCATGAAATACTTGATTCTTAGCGATATGCATAGCCGATTGACTATCACAGTATAACCTCATCAAGTCGTCAGAAACAACCCCGAGTTCTCTAAGAAGACGACGAACCCATATCATCTCTGACGTGACATCTGCCATGGCTCTATACTCTGACTCGGCACTCGATCTGGACACCGTGTGTTGCTTCTTACTCTTCCAGGACACAAGATTTCCACCAACAAACACACAATACCCAGTCGTAGATCTTCGTGAAATAGGGCATCCTGCCCAATCTGCATCTGAGAATCCTGATATCCGTCCATCCCCCTTCTCTCTAAATGCACCCACACGACAGTGACCCTGATCAGAATATAATATCCCTCGACCTGGTGTGGTCTTGAGATACCTCAATACACGAAGAGCAGCACCCCAGTGTCCGGTGTATGGTGTGGCCATGAACTGACTCAGAACACTAACCGCAAATGATATATCCGGTCGAGTGACTGTCAAATAATTAAGTTTCCCAACCAGTCGCCTATATCGTTCAGGGTCCTTCATCGGACTTCCATCTTCAGGAAGGAGTTTCCCTGTAGGAAGCATTGGGCTATCAGCTGGTTTGCAACCCAGTAACCCACACTCCGTCAACATATCAAGGACATACTTCCGTTGAGAGAGAAGTATTTCTTGTGGAGAACGTGACACCTCTATGCCAAGGAAATACCGAAGTCGACCTAAGTCGGTAATCTGAAACTGAGACTGAAGAAACTGTTTGAGTTTGGTAATCCCAACCTCATCATCTCCTGTGATTATGATATCATCCACATAAACTACTAAAATAATCCTTCGTCCATGGAGATGTCTGAAGAAAACAGAGTGGTCATATGCACTTCGAACCATGCCAAATTCTCCCATAACATCAGAGAAACGCCCAAACCATGCTCTGGGACTCTGCTTAAGGCCATATAGGGAGCGACGTAACCTGCAAACTTTTGAAGCCTCCTCCTCGACAACAAATCCAGGTGGCTGCTCCATATATACCTCCTCCTCAAGAACACCATGAAGGAAGGCGTTCTTGACATCAAGCTGGTGGAGCGGCCAATGATGAATGGCAGCCAGAGAGATACAGATGCGGACAGATGGCATTTTGGCAACTGGAGAGAATGTCTCGTCATAATCAATGCCGTAAGCTTGAGAATAACCTTTAGCAACCAAACGGGCTTTCAGGCGATGTAAAGATCCATCAGGGTTGAGTTTAACAGTGAATACCCAACGACAACCAATAATACGCTTCCCATGAGGAAGCGGCTCAAGATCCCATGTGTGATTTGCTCGAAGAGCCCCTATTTCCTCTTCCATAGCCTTTCGCCATCCTGGGTGATTAAGAGCTGTCATCACATCCTTGGGAACTGGGTAGGAGTCAATGGCAGTGGTGTAGGCATGGGATGCACGGGAGAGGTGAGCATAGGCAACATAATCCTGAATAGGGTAACGAGTGGAATGTCTAGATGCTTTACGGAAAGCTATGGGTATATCGGGTTTCGGTGCACCGGGTGGATCATATATAGGTGTATCATCTGGTGGCGGATCAGGGGTAGAATGAGTAGTGGCGGGTAAGGGTATATCAGGCTCAGGCATCGGTGGTGGAACTAAGGATGTCCCCGTATCAGGATCCGGTTGTGAATCAAGTGTCGGTACCGTCTTATCCTTATGTCGTCGAGCATATGTGAAGACCAGTGGTGGAGGCATTGTAGGTAGGCCAGATGTGTTACTAACAGTATCTGAGGAATCTGAGACCGGAGAGGTGGATGTAGATGGAACAAAAGGCAGATCAATCGTGTGAGAATCGGGTTCGGGTTCAGGATCGGGAAACAAATCAAAAGGTGGGGTAAGAGACGTGGAGAAGTAAGGACATGACTCATGAAAAGTGACATCAGCACTTGTAAAGTATCGATGAAGAGACGAACTGTAACAACAATACCCTTTTTGAACACGAGAGTAACCAAGGAAGACACATCGAATAGCTCGAGGGTCAAGCTTAGTAAGACCTGGACGATGATCATGAACGTACGCAACACACCCAAAATTTTTGGGTGCAAGAGAAAATGGGTTACCTTTAGGGAATAAGACAGAGAACGGAGTCTGACCCTTAAGAACAGATGATGGCATACGATTTATCAGGTAAGCAGCAGTAAGGACAGCATCACCCCAGAATCGGTGAGGGACATTAGAGTGAAACATGATTGTGCGTGCAACATCCAATAGATGACGATTCTTGCGTTCAGCAATTCCGTTTTGCTGAGGGGTATACACGCAGGAAGACTCGTGAACAATGCCATGTAGTTTCAAATGGTTAGAAAACTCGGTGGATAGATACTCTTTTGCATTATCAGTGCGTAAGGTTTTGATAGATGTGTTAAATTGATTTTTTACATAAGAATGAAATTCACGAAAAATGGAACTAACTTCACTACGAGATTTCATCAAATAAACCCAAGTGGCGCGAGAATAATCATCAATAAATGTAACAAAGTACTGAAAACCCAATGTAGATTTGGTAGGGCAAGGACCCCATACATCAGAATGCAAAAGTTCAAACAAAGTACTGACTCTACTAGACACTTTCGGGGGATAAGGGCGCCTAGTATGTTTACCAAGCTGACATGACTCACAATGAAAATCATAAGGAATAGGAAAATCCGGTCTCATTTGCCTCAAAACCGCTATAGAGGGATGACCTAGCCGGCAGTGAGTCTCCCTCATACTGGAATCACATATGTTTGCTGTAGGGCGTGACGGTAAGGATAGACGGTAGAGGCCTCTTGATTCAAAACCGGTGCCAATCAGCCGGTTCGTCCCTAGTTCCTGAAAAATACAGTGAGTAGGAAAAAAGGTTGCAGAACAGTTATTTTGTTTTGTAATTTGACTGACTGAACAAAGATTATCAGGAAATTTAGGAACAAACAAAATAGAGGAGAGGCGTAGGTTTGTCGAATTGTTAATGGATCCAATGCCCTCAACTGGGCATGAAGATCCATTAGCAATTCGAACGGGTGGATGGAAAGCTTCATGTAGGCTAGAAAGGATACCTTGATTCCCAGTCATGTGATGAGTAGCTCCAGAATCAATAACCCAAGATGAATCAAGACTAGAAAGTGTACCTGAATGGGCAGAGTTGACTTGTGCACTATGGCTGGCTTGTGCAGTATTGGCTTGTGCACTGTGACTGGTTGTCTGTGAGATCAGTAACTGCTGGAGCCGATTATACTCCTCCTGGCTGAGCATGTAAGTAGGGGCAGTTTGCTCAAGAGGCTCATCAGTAGTAGCCATTTTGGCTCTAGGACGGGGAGGTGGCTGAGATCCAAGGGGGCGATTTGGACAATTGTACTTCGTGTGTCCATCCAGTTTGCAATAGTGACAAGTAATACCATTACCTCGGCCAATCCCCTTCCGCTGAGCAGTATGAGAACCTCGGCCAAAACTTTTACCAACGGATGAAGCAGTAGTGGTATACATGGCAGAGGTGTCGATGGATCCAGGAGTCGTCGTGTCGGAGCCGTACATCTCTCGCAGGAGATGATATGTGGATGCCACAGAGGAGATAGCGGTAGAGTTGCTCAACAATAGGTGTCGAGCACTAGAGTACTTAGAAGATAGACCAGCAATGAACATCATAACATCCATCTTAGTATTGCGCTCCTTCTGAACTTTCAAGTCAGTAGTAGGTGGGAACAAAGTATGTAGCTCATCCTGAAGTTTTGAGAACCGAGTAAAGTAATCCGTGAATGACGAATCACCTTGCTCGACTCTCGTATATGCCTGAACCACAGAATAAGCATGAGACAATGATTCCTTCGCAGAGAAGGATGAAGAGAGATGGTTCCACATTTCTTTTACAGTAGAAAAGTTTTGCGCGATAGCAAGTGTTTGTGGCTCCATTGCATTCCATAGAGCCATTTGAATACCACTATCATCAATACGCCATTCACGGGTAATAAGATCAGGAGGGTCTTTAGTCAGATGGTCTTCTTTGTCCAAACTTGTAAGACCCTTTTGGACAAATAGACTCCACGAGTTCCAATTATCAGAATTAAGTTTAATCGGAATACGTAAAACTGATGTGAAGTTAATTATACCCGGGGCAATATGACTTGCCTGAACTTCCTTAGGCTTTCCGTCTCCCATTTAAGTGAGCAGAAAAGTGAACAGAAAAGTGTACCAGAAAAGTGAACAGTAATTCCGGCGTGAACAGTAACTCCGGCGTGAACAGTGGCGGCAGCAGGTTCCGGGCGGGAACAGTGGCGGCAGAGGGCGGGAGCAGGTTCCGGGCAGATTCTGGCGGCGTCTGGTGGCGGCAGGCGGCGGCGGCAGCAGGTCTGGATGATTCGGCGACGGCGTCCGGGCAGATTCTAGCGGCGTCAGGTGGCAGCAGAGAGCGGCAGCAGGTCTGGATGATTCCGGCGACGGCGGCTAGGGTTCCGGCGACGGCGGCTAGGGTTTGTACCAAGAGTTAGGCTCTGATACCATGAAACTGGTTGTGGGTTTGTTATCTCTTACTATTAACAATGAGGAGAACCCTCAATATATACACAATACTAGGTTCCTATTCTTGGGCCTATGGGCCTTACACTAATGGACTAGAATATACATACTACTTTAACAATGCTCTTTATTATTTTTGTGATCATAGACTACAAGGAATTAATACATGAAAGATAAATAGAGGATGCAATATAGGAATGCAGACAAGTCAAGGAAAGAAGATGGAAGAGTATGTAATATAGGAATGGCAAATTTCTAATCAAAGAGCCTTTGGCTTGGTGGTATCTAGGTTACCGTTAGAGCCCAACCTTCCAGGAGGTCGGGGGTGTGAGTTCCTTTGCCGTAAATAAATTATTATATACTTCAAAGTAAAAAAATATGGCTGTTTGGCAGTTTCTGAATGATTAAGACGCTCTTATGATATAGTGCAAAATGAAATATGGTTGTTTGGCAATTGCTCGGAATGAAATTAGGGAGCTGAATGGTTAAGGGAGGCCTAAGTTACAAAATCGTTCAGAGGGTTTTAGAACCAATAAGAGGTTGCCTCTTAATGGAGATGGTATCTAGGATAGCTCATTGCTGTAGAAGTGTGAATCGTATTCTATCCTCATTCCAAGCGTTCCAAACCTCCACTTTATTCGTATGGTTCTTAGCTCTTAAATACTTGCATTGTTCTTTTGGTGCCAGGTAGCTGATCCAAAAGACCATTCTCCCTCAAAATCATTCAGTGGGGGAAATGCTCCTGTGAACCTCGTACTACATACGCCATCCAACCATAATACAGAGAGATTTACTCCAAGTAGTTCAGCTGATACGAGTAACAGCAAAGCTTCAACTACCCAAGGAACTTGCAGGTATTAACCAATAGCTGAAATATTTACAAGAGTATCCATTGGTTGTACAGTTTAGTCCTAACATTATGGGTTATTATTTAAATCTGGTACAGGAGCTTTGCATTGGACAAACGCTGGTTAACCATTCATACAGTATGCTTAGATCTTTTAAATTCTCCTGATGTTTGCAGCACGAAGGAACAAATTGTGCCCTTATCTTCAGAATTATGTAAGTCTAAACTAAAATCCTTCTGTTAGTATTCCATGATGAGTAAAATCGAGTCCCTGTTGATTACACATTTTTCAAAACAAACACCACCTTCTACTCTAAAGTCATTAGTAATAGACTAATA
This sequence comes from Saussurea involucrata, assembly GCA_033807775.1. NCBI lineage: Eukaryota > Viridiplantae > Streptophyta > Magnoliopsida > Asterales > Asteraceae > Saussurea > Saussurea involucrata. Next base: position 65,473,571 of record CM066327.1, read on the forward strand.
GTGTAATACTAATGACTTGATACATGTTTAGCTCATTACTTCCTTCCAGGAAAAAAATGTAAATCCGACTTTGATGTTTTAAATATGACTTTTGAAATTTTAATTCTCTATTAATTTTATTTTTATATTCGGCTCCTGCAATCCTTTGTATTGTTTGTTTTTCATCAACACACTTGTCAAATTGTGTTAGATACAAGAAATCCATCAGTTTTCAAGTTGAAAATTGTCACTTGACCTCAAAAGTCAAATGTGCCTATAGTGGAGTATTTTGCATATTATCTTTGCTGCTATCTACGAGCTAAAGCTCCTTGAACGTGCTATGAGTTGCAGAGTTTTCTTTGTTCACAGAAAAGTATACTTCATACTTGTCTACTATTTACACCAAGATATAGAACTGCAATTTCTACTCATCTGATTGAAGGATTTATGTCTCACCAGTATGATCCTAGAGTTTATTGTGGTCCAATTGACCACCTCTTTCCTCTATATTGATGATTTTTGCAGTACACGGCCATGCTTTAGAGACAACAGACATCGTGTCCATGAAACTTTCATCAATGAATCCTGGTGTGACCAAATGTTCTTTGAATCACACCTCTTACAACAGCAACAATGATGTTGGGCAGGCTGCATGCGTAAATGTTCATATCGGATCGAATGATTCTGGCTGTTTGAGCCACAACATTGGTCAGCAGCAGTTCAATGAAGCGTGCAATTCACAGGAAGAATTTAATGGCAAAAGTTCAGAGCAGCTGCAACTCTCAACATCGATCTGTGAACCACGTTGCTAATAAATGCATGCTGAATTGTGGCAATAGTTCAGCAAACTTCAAGGTTACTAATCTCTAATTGGAACTTTAGTATGTTTAAGATGAAACAAAATATATCCTCCTTCGTATGAAAATTGCAACGTTTAACTGGACCCATAAATTTATGAAATGTTCTCCAATAATGAAGTAAGGGAATTGTTTGTAACACAATCGATAAATAGTATTAATGCAATAGTTTTGAATAGGTAAAATCTCAACCTCAAAATATTTCCAAACTAGAAATTTTGCTACTATGATGGGATATCCCAAGATTTGGAAGCCTGGAAGGTGTTGCAACTTTTTTGTTCATTGTGGGATATTCCACAAAAATTCAAACATTTCCTTTTCTGCTGTGTTTCAAGCTAAAAGTTACCTACTTGCCATCTGTTATCATTGCATTTTGTTGATGCTATGGGTTTGTGAATCTCCCATATTGTCATTATTTAAGTTTGGGTAAAATTTATCAAAATCTAATGAAGTTTGTCTTAACTTCTATATAATATGACAATGATTTTTTTTTTTCAATCAGTGCAACAAATGTTCAATTCTTCTTGTATTGTACGCTATTCACTTGATAAACTGGTTTTCAGCCTACATGACACGTGTGGATTTTGATGTCACATTTTCGAAGTAATCTAGAATTATATTTGACAACTTGACATCCATGTCATTAATATCTACAAGATCTACCTATTACCGGTCAAAATGGATACGAAATAGGAAAAACTGACTGTTTGTTGCACTAATTAAGAAAAAGAAATGATGGTTACTCTAAGTAGGAACCAAGTAAAAAGTTTGTTGCATTTTCTTTCGACACATTTATCTCATAGTCAAAAGTTTTTGTTAAACTAACTGTTAAGTCAAACGCTGCAATTTTTTAAGAATTACGTGATTATGTGAAAACTCCAATAGCAACTTTGTTGAACATATGTTAAATCCTTTTTCATGAAATGATGAATGGCAGGGCATGATGAGCTCAAGCTCAACAGTAAATTTGCTAAGCCCGAACCACATTGCCTCTCAAAGTAGAAATTCATGTTCATCCTCCGCAAAGCCAACAGAAGCTGAAACGATCAAGGACCAACAAGATTGTGATATCATAAAACACAACGCATTCGATGCTTGTAAAGAAGCATTAAGAAGTTTAGCAGCCTCAAGCAAGACTGCCCTCGAGGTATTTTCTAAACTAAAAGACGTAAAGTCAACACACGGGAATCCCGAAGGGCCTGAAACCGAGTTTTATGGTGAGGCAGCAGCAATGCTTCCATCAATAGCTAAAAATGTGCATGAAATTGCCAAATTAGCAACTTCATGTGGGGATGAGAAAGTGGATATCCCAGGTTTTGAACCATTGTTGGGAAAGTTTGCTGAGAGTTTATCACAAAGGGTTATAGAGTTACTAAAGGAAAACTGCACAAGTCTATAGGTTGCTTTCTTTTCATACTATAATTCTCTGTTTACTTTTATTTTTTGAATCTAAGGGAAAATTTCACTTCTCTAAAACTAATTGATCCTGGGTAAAGTTTGACAATGGTCTTGGTTCATTTTTGGAGTGAATTACATTTTTCATTCATGTGGTTTGGTGTTTTTAGTGGATCTCGTTCCTATTTTGACAAATTAACAAGTTGGGTTTTTGTGGTTGTATTTTTCTAATACAAGCACAGGGCCCAACTCGTTAAAAATGCAAGCACATGGACCCAACTCGTAAAAAAATGCAGCCACAAGGGTATGTTTTGTTAACTTTTCAAAATAGGGATGAGATATGTTAAACCCACTAAACCACATGAATGTAAGATGTAATTGACTTATTTTTATGATAAGTATGGGTGGTTCTAGTTTGCGTGCACCTGTATGAATCCTAGGGGGTTCCGAAGATAATAGTCGGAAAAATAAATCTGTGGTAGTCTTGAAGGAACTCAGACCGGTGACAAATGGAACTCAAGTTAAGATCTAACCAGTTGGGTTCTCCATGGGTCTTATTTCTCTATGTAACCTGTGATGGAAAGATCAAATCTGTAATCTACTTGGCGACATACTTTGGCAGTTGTGTGAGATATATTATCCTAGTAAGCGTTTAGCAGCAATAGTCACCACCCTCCCTCGCCTTACTTGTCGATCAACAATCACCATCATGATGGATTTTTGGTAATCCTCTATTACCCAATAAGAATAAGCATTTATTGTGTAAGTCTCTCGATTCTTGCCTTGCCTGTTAACGGGTAAGATTCTCGGTTCTTATTATGTTCGGTAAGTGAGCTGGTAAACGTTTGAGCTATGAGTTGACTCATTTTACATATTAAGCGTTTGTTAGGCCATCAGCCATGGGAATTCAGCTTTAACCTTCCCAAATGCAATTAACATGCGAGTATGAAAACGCACCTCAAAAGTCAAAAGTCACCACATACCAATAATTATGGATTTATATATATATATATATACAGGGGGCCATTCAAGGAAGAACTAGTTATTTTGTGGTAACTGTAAGAACCAGTGTGAGCCACATATTAAGCTATAAATTAGGAAATTATTAATTTTGGAAATTTTGTTTGAAATTTAAATAAAAGGGCATTTTAGGTTTTTTTAAAATCTCCTCTCTCCTCTCTCCGGCCAATCGTGATACCGAAAATACATACAAGAACTTTTGTGATACCCATTGCCATCCAATTCAGCATCACATTCATGACTTTGGTAATACTTCAAGAACATCTGTGATACCAATGTGATACCCACTGTAACGATGTGTTACCTTTGAGCATGATACATGAAAAATTCCATAAAACATAGATCTACAAAACAAACAAACCTCATATACTGTGATACCCTTAAGAACATAACAAAACTAAAGAAAAAAAACATAATTTGATACACTTAGTAAAACAATACCACATGATATTTTGTGATACACTTCGTAGAAAAAGAAAATACATTGTGATACTCTACTGTTATACCAGATGTGATACCCACTGTATGTTGTTGTGATACCTGTTGTGATACCCAGATCTGTTTCTGGGGTAGAGATAGAGAGGCGGACGAGACGAGGTTGACATTCCGTTGATGATGATGGCATCGTTTTGTGGTCGAGCATAACCGTTTGGGGTTGAGGCGTCTGTTCTGGTAGTCGAACGAGAGAAAAGAAAGAAGGTGCTTTGGTGTAGAGGCGATGGTCGTGGCGTCGTTTGATGGTGCAGACGAGAGAGATGGAGGCGGAAGGAGAGAGGGAGGCGTAGGGAGGTGCTGACGAGAGAGAGGGAGGCGGAAGGAGGGGGCAGAAGGAGGGAGGTGGGCGAGAGAGAGGGAGGTGGATTGGTGACACCGGCGACCGACGATGGCTGCCGGCGGTGGAGGTGGGCGGCTGCCGGCTGGGGGTGGACTTCAAGAGAGAGGTGTACTTCAAATTTTTTAGGGTTTTATTATTGGGAAATTAATTAAAATGCCACAAGTTTGAAAGTGAGTTACCAAAATACCCAAAAAAATGAAAAGTTTACCAAAATGCCATTTTTTTCCGCGGAGAGAGCCCTCTATAGCGGGCAGGGACTGAAAGTGTAAAATTTTGCAAGATTATTTACACTTTCAGTCCCCATAGCGGGCCATCGCGGGCCTCGATCGCGGGGGCCAGGGACTGAAAGTGTAAATATATCTTGCAAAAAAATTCACAATTGGTCCCTGCCCGGCGCCCGCGATCGCGGGCTCTTATCGTGGGGAAAAATGGCATTTTGATAAGAAATTAATTTTTTGGGGTATTTTGGTAAGTCCATTTCAAACTTGTGGCATTTTAATTAATTTCCCTTTATTATTTGGTATATAGAAAAAATGAGGGAGAGGAGAGAGACGTGAATAATGAATATAGGAGATATTTTAGGATTGAATTATTTAATTAGATTTAGGAAACAAAATTACTAAAACACCCTTTTGTATTTATTTAAAATTTATATTAGTTATTTTAAATGTATGACTCACATTGGTTCTTACAGTTACCACAAACTAAATAGTTCTTATTTAATTAAGCCCATATATATATATATATATATATATATATATAGAGGCGGGTTCAAACGAGGAGCGTACCAATTTAAGAGAACGTGAGGAGCAATTGATAGTTATGAATCACATGTGATTGACAGTTGTGGATCACATGTGATTCACAACTGATCTGGAGGAGCAGTTGACAGTTATGGATCACATGTGATTGGCTGTTGTGGATCATTAATGATCCGCGACTTGCACGCGTCGCGACCCACATCGCGCCACTTTTGCGCGAATTTTCGATTAAATCCGATTTTTTAGCGTTGTAAATCATATGTGATCAGAAGCATGGGAGTGCTCCTCACGTTCTCTTAAATTGGTACGCTCCTCGTTTGAACCTTCCTCTATATATATATATATATATATATATATATATATATAAAGAAAAGCAAAAGGCAGTATGATTATCTTTAACTTTTTACCTTTCAATTTTGTTATATACATAAAAAAATGTGAGCGATGATTTTGATGCAAATTTTACATTGTAAAAGTTTGGAGAACCCCATTTTTCCTTTTCTTTTTCTTATACCGAAAGCAATCTTTTTGATATTAGATATAAAAAAAACAATTTACCATTTTTTTATATTAAAAACAAATAATTATGGTCATTTTTCGAGTTACACTGGCTATTCATAAATATGTAATGATAAAAAATGTAACAGTATTCTGCATCATGATTTCTATTTTAAGATTTACGATTTAATTTGTAAAATTTAGTTCCTCATCATTGAGGATCGAACCCAGCCATTAAAAAAACCAAAACCAAATAAGAAAAAGTTCAATTGTACTTTTTGGTAACTGCCACGTCGTTTCATCTATTCTCATAATTTGAACCTTCGGATCATCGTGAATTCTTGACAGTAGACTTATGACATCTTTATCTACATTTTGAACGGTGGAGATCGGTTTTGGAGGTATGGAAGTCTCCTTTTACTATTCGACAACTTGCAGTATTTTTGGTATGTTTTCTGATTATATTGGATTCGATTTTCATCAATCATGGACGATCAATCGTGGAAGACAATGAGGAGGAACAAGGGTTTTGGTAAGCCGATTGTGTTTGATTGGACAGGACCTAGGGGTGATTGTATTCGAAAGTCGAACGAAACACACATCCAAGAGATCGCTCACGATGTGTATGTGTCGCTTTTTCCATCTGACTTCTCGTCTAGGGAGCTATGGAATACGTGTGATAAAAAGATGGGGTGATGCTTGACGTGTTCATTGCTCCGAGACGTTCAAAAAATGGACTAATGTTTGCTTTTGTCCGGTTCAAGAAGGGTGCTAACATAGATTCGGTGGTCTTGAAATTGTGCAACACTTGTATTGGGAAATTGCGCTTGCATGCGAACGTGGCGAAATTTGATCAAAAATCTAAGGTGAAGATTGTGCATGATCCGAAGGCCATTCCTGACGCAATTGGTGTTCATGCAGAACCCAAGCGGTTGGAGCCTAGAGAAAGAGGTGGTTTATCGTATGCCAAAGTGGCTGGGGGAGTGCAAAAGGAGTCGGGGGTCGATGGTAGGGTGGATCCAGTGGCAATAGTTCTTGATATGGTGGTACCGGCCGAAACAAATTACCGTTTGGCTCTTATAGGTTGTGCAGAGGAATTTCGTTCTCTTCCTAATCTACGTAACTTATGCAAAAGGGAAGGTTTTGTTGATATAGGATGCAAGTATATTAAAGGTCTATAGGTTCTTATGGATTTTTCTTCAGTTGAAAACACGGGGTAAGTTTTCCAATCCCCCCGGGGTTAACTCTTGGTTTAAAGCGCTTTTGCCTTGGACTAGGGAGTTTAAAGTGAAGGAAAGATTGATCTGGGTTGTTGTAGAGGGGGTACCAGTTAGTGTCTGGGATCTCATAGCGTTTAGAAACATTGTGAGAAAATTGGGGGGGGGGGGATATTGTGTACCATGACATAGAGGATGCGAATAGTATTTATAGTACTCGACTATGTATCAAATATTCCTTTATGGATTTGGTATTTGAATCATTGAGGGTGGAGGTTGAAGGATGTTTCTCTTTTGTTCGGGTTAAAGAGGTACGTGGTTAGCTTCCAGGCTTCTTGGAAGATCATGAAAAATTTGAAGATGAAGAGGATAAGAGGGATTGACATGGTGATGACCATCAAGAGGAAGACGAAGGGGACGTTCAAGTTGGATGTGAAAGATGATATGTCCGAAAGGATTCCAGATACGTTTCAAGGACAAATGCTCTGGGGAAAATGGGGTGAAATAGTTTGAGGATGAGAAGGACGGTCCATTTGGTATCATTCGTCTTCTCGAAAAGATGTCGGAAGAAAACCATTCCATTAAAAAGTTGGGGGATACAGAGTTAGCAACATCACCATTGTACCCTCCCGAATTTACTACGAAGGACGTCGAAGAAGAAGAGTTGGTACCGGGGGTGCACGACACTGACACTTTGGCCATGCAACAAACACCGTAGGCGCTACCGAAAAATAGGGGAGTCGACACGGAGCATATGGTGGGGTTTAGGGTGAATTCTACTTCTAGTTCTTCTGGCTTTGGAGTGGTGAGTGGTATTAGAGGTGGGCCAGGATGTGCTGGAAAAAATGAATCATGTTGTTCGCTAAACCAACATGAGACGACCTTTCTATGTTGGACGAACTTTCTGCTACCATTAGGGTTGGAAGGGAATTGGGATTCCAAATGAAATGATGTGAAAAAGATCTTTGAGTAATTATATGTAACACCGTAAAATTATAAACAACAAAATAGGAAAATTTCTAAAAAACGAATGACATAAAACCTTTAATGTTATAAACAACTATAACCCACGAAAGGGAAGTTTGTACATCATTTCCCAATCCAAAGAATGAGACATAAAATAACAACATAATTAATCTAGTTATCAAAACACTAGATTATACTGGGTGTAACTATGTCTCTCCAAAATATCCTCTTCACAAAAATATCTCAAAAGCTCGTGCCTTAGATGCTCTTAACGACATCAGTCGGCACCTCACAACATCCTAGATCCATCACTAGTGGGACCTGTAAATCATATACACAACAACAAATGTTAGGCTAGAAGCCTAGTGAGATCATACACAAGTATCTAATTAAAAGGACAATGATACTTAGTTCGAGATTACGCGATCCACGATGGTAGAACATTACCAAGAACATAATGCTCCTTACATAAACATACACACAATTTCATCTCGCGGTGATGGGGGAGATTCGTTTCGACCAAGGTGACGGGAACACGTAAATGTGGTCACCTATTGATGTTATCGGGACTACACCTCAGGTTCTTAACTTTAGTGCACATACCACATTGGCATTACCTCAAGTCCTTTTATTACCTTTAGTGTTTACTCCATATAGTTACACCTCAAGGGTTGTTGAACCTTAATGACTACCCATGTCTAGATGAGTTTCACCTTAAGAATCCAATAGTCCGTTAATGTCTACTCTCTAGAGCTCAAAGATAGACATTCTTATAACAATATAGAACTCTCCCAAATCCTCATGCATAGGGACTTGGGTTTAATAACTCACATGCTCACATTCATATAGTTAGAACTCATCATATATCATAACATAAATATATTTCATATCCACATAATATATTGTTGACATTCAAGCAATCCCAAGATAACTAGCAAAATATCTCATGACATTAGTTCTACATTTTTCTAATGTACCATCATGTATCAACACACAAATAATTCAAACAATCATTATGCCCAAGCTTAGAAACATTAACTTCTTGAATTCTTGTTTAGCAATCAATGAAGAGAGAGAGAGAGAGAGAGGTAAGGAAGGGGGTAAAATTACCCTTAGATGGGAGAGAAATTGGGTTCTCAAATAAACCAGAAAGTCGAGCTTCAATCTATAAAAAACGACTTAAGTTGAAAACCCTTGCAACCCATGCACAAGAGTGACATGAGCGAGTGCCCCTGACATTCTCGTCGGGCACTCTCGCCGATATTGTACCGCGTGCCCACCCAACCCTACGAGATTGACACGCGAGTATGCCCTTGGCATCGTCGCTCTAAATGTACCGAATGGGTGTTCCCATCCGTGACTTTGCCCTCTGTGATTGTGCCCTTGGCATTCTCGTTGGGCATAATCGCAGAATATACCCCGAGTTCCAAAATTCCATATTTTGACCCGAGTCAACCCAAATCACTTTTGTCCAATGATTTTTATTATTAAGTTCACGTATTCACACGTAAACATATAAAACAAGGGGTCACAAATAATTTAATGAGTCTCATGCTATCTTTTAAAATAAGGAGATCTACTTACTCGAAATTAGGGATGTTACATTATAAAAGGAATGAGAGAAAAGGAGGTTTACCAATGAATGTTTTGTCTTTGAATGTTCAAGGTATTTGCGATTTAGATAAAAAGAAATGGGTAAAGGAGGTTTGTTGTTTTCATAAGGTAAATTTTCGGTCTCTTCAATAAACAAAATTGACTTATGCTGATTTTTTTTGTTATTAGGGTGATATGGGGGAACTCTTTTTTTTGATTTTGCAAGTAGCTAGACGCGTGGTAGGTCGGGAGGCATTCTTTGTATTCTTTGTTAATCAGTCTTTTACATCAAAATCTTTTGTGGTGGTTGAGATACTTTTGGTTGCAAATGCAAAGTCGGTAATGATTATTTCTGTGTATGCTCCCCAAGATGTGGCGGCTAAGAATTCTTTGGCAAACCGTCTTGGGTTTTATTTCTGGATGGAATGGGGAAGTATTAGTAATGGTAGATTTTAATGAAGTTTGGGTAGAGGGTGAGAGGCATGGGTCGGTGTTTAACTCTAGCTCGACGGAGCTATTTAATTCATTTATACAAGAGCATAGTTATTTGATATCCCCCTTTGTGGTATAATTTTACATGGTCCAACAAATGGGCATAAAAATGAGCAAGTTGGATAGGTTTTTGTTGTCAAACGGGATTATGGAGACCATGCTTAATATTAATGGTCTAATACTAGATCGTAAATTGTCGGACCACCGTCCGATTCTCCTAAAGGAATTCATTGTTAACTTTGGGCCAAATCCACATCGTATGTTTCATTCTTGGTTTAATATGGACGGTTTTGTCCAAATTGTAGAAGATTCTTGGAAGTTGGAAGGACTAGGTGATATGCATGGGGTAATTTCTTTCAAAAAGAAACATCAATTTCTGAAAAGCAATCTTAAAAAATGGATTGGTGAGAAAAGGAAGTTGGACAAGAAAGGTATAGATATTCTTCAAAGGACTATTAATGAGAATGACAACCGTATGGATCAAGGTTTGGCTTCTCGTTCGGAGGTTGAAAGGCGGGTCCAATTCTTGAAAAAGTTGGTGATATGGAACATGTTGAGCCTCTTGACTTGGTGCAAAAATCTAAAATTCGAAGGGGTGTTGAAGGAGACAACAACTCGAAATTCTTTCATGGGATTCTTAATAAAAAGCGAAGGCAGTTTGCAACTAGACGGATTTTGGTGGAAGAAGAATGGGTTACAGATCCGTCTAAGATTAGAAATGAATTATTTGTTCATTATTCATACATGTTCGAGGTCGTGAAAGGGGTTCGACCCTCTTTTCAATTTGAGTTTCCAAAAAGAATTTCGAGGAAACAATCTTCTTTTCTTGAAGCTGCTTTTTCTAGAGAGGAAGTTAAGAGGGAATGTGGGATTGTGGAATTGACAAGGCCCTGAGACCAGATGGCTTTACGTTTAATTCTTCATGAAATTTTGCTATTTGGTGGAAGAAGATGTGGTGAGGCTTGTTTTTTTACTTTTCCTGTAGGAGCTCCATTCATAAAGTTTGTAATCCGTCATTTATTGCTTTAATCCCTAAAGTGATTTTAAATTTGTCAAAGACTTTAGACCTATTAACCTATTCGGGTGACAATACAAAATTATTGGCAAACTTTTGACTAACCGATTATGTTGTATTATTGGTGAGGTGGTTAGCAAGGAGCAATCGGCTTTTATTAAGGGTCGTCAAATTCTAGACCATCCTCTCATTTTAAACGAGGTGGTTGCGTGGTACAAGAAACATAAGAAGACTATTTGGTTTTCAAGGTTGATTTTGAAAAAGCATACTGATAGTCTCAACCATCGATTTTTACATAATACATATAGACATCCGAAATTCAAATACTTAGAAATAAATTCTTTTCTTTGCCAACAAAAATATGTCCAATCTGATGTACACTTCAACCATCGGATTAGATACTCAATAAGGTTTAAATCTGATGTTTTCTCAAAAAGGAAAAAAACTCAAGAACCATCAGATAAAAATCGGATTGAATACATTTGAATAAAGGTTACAATTCGATGAAAGCTCCTAAGCAACCATCAGATTGTTACCCTCATCGGATTCTCAGACTCCTTTGAATTATTCCATGCATTTAATATTCGACAAAACTACTTTTCATTAACGTGTATAACTGGTAGCTATTTATAACTTATACTTCAGAATACATAAATAGGAGTTACTTGTAAAAGTCTTGTTATTATCTGTGTTTTCCAAAAGTAAAAAACCTTCAACAAAATTGAAGATTAGTTGAAGATTGGTCAAATTATCACCAAAGCGTATTGGTTTGTCATCTAACCAAAATAAGATCAATACAAGATAGAGTGAGTATGAAGTCTGACAAATACTACTACTGGCAAGCCGAATTTAAAGTGTAAACTTGGCCAACAAGTTTGGTTCACTAACTCTTCCTGACTCTCATCCTAAAGTATGGGAACATGCAAAAGAATGCCAGTTTAAGTATGTTCCAAAGTATTATTTAAATACTTGTCATACTTTATTGTTCCTCTGCACACAAAAGGATGTGAATGGTCAACACTTGTCTATATCAACACAAAAGGCTGAAATGAAAAGTACAAACATGCATGAATCAACAAATCTGACGGAGACACTTGTTAAAGTTGAAGGAGAGCATTTAATGCAATGAAGGATATAAAATGACTTCATTGTGTTAACTTGCAAATCACCCATTTTGAAATGAACTTCTTAGTGAAAAGCTTCAAAGTAAATTTGGTGTCAATATCCGAGAGATATCTTTATCTCTCAGATCTGAAAGAGAAACCTTTTTCTTTTCTTTTTCAGTGTGTGTAAATTTGTCACCCTCAGATAGTTTAGGATCAAGGTCATGCCTCCTAGTTTTGGCAACATATCTGTAATTTTATGTTTGAAATAAACTAAAATTAAAAATAGCAAATTTACTGTGTTTGTATTCAACCCCCCCCCCCCTTCTACAAACACTTTATGTGTGAGTCGTTGTGGTCCAGGACTAACACATATGATTATTTGGATTGCGATTATCTTGATCATGTGCTTGAAAAGATGGCATTTGACATAAAATGGCGAGGGTGGATTGTTGGATGCTTACTAAATTCAGCGAGCTCGGTTTTAGTGAATGGTTCGCCAACAAAAGAAGTTGATATTCAAAGGGGGTTGAGACATGGTGACCCATTGTCTCTTTTCCTTTTCATTTTAGCGATGGAAGGTCTCAATGAGACCATGAATGAAGTGATTGAGAAAGACTTGTTATGGGCAGTGTGGGTTGGTAATGGTAAGTACCATCTTTCTCATTTTTTTATGTGGATGACGTGATCTTTCTTGGGGAGTGGCCCCTTCAAAATTCTAGGATATTATACGTGTTCTTAAATATATTTTTTTAGTCTCGGGACTTAAAGTTAATCTCCTCAAAAGTAAGCTTTTTGGAGTTGGTGTCGACTTCAACGAGGTAACGAAAGTCACGTCTTTAGTAGGATGTGCTCATTCGAAATTGTCTTTTTGCTATCTAGGATTAATTGATGGAAAATATATGTCCAAGCCCCACAGATGGAAGATGGTGGTTGACAAGTTCTTTGCCAAGCTGTCGAATTGGAAGGTTAAAACATTGTCTGTGGGTGGGCGTCTTACCCTGCTCAAATCGGTGTTGGGGAGTCTCCCGACATATTCATTATTCAAGATGCTATATTCGGTTGTCGCACTGTTGGGATTCATTCGAAATTGATTCTTTGTGGGAGGTGAGATGGATGATAATAAGATGTCTTGGCTTAAATGGGATAAACATATGGCTAGCAAATAAGATAGGTAGGAAGCTTATTTGCATTTAATAGGGCTTTACTTTTTAAATGGGTGTGGAGATTTCGAGTTGATCAAGAGGCGATGTGGATTGAAGTGATTCATCAATACATGGTGCAAATGGCTGGATTGGATCGGTTGTATCTTATTTGGGCTTGAACTCAACATGGTTGGCAATTTTGAAGGCTTTTATCCATCTATGGGGTTTTTGTAAGAAAAAAGTAAGAGATGGATCAGATACTTCCTTTTGGCATGATACTTGGTTGGGAATTAGGCATTTGAAAATGGAATATCAGAGAATGTATGCTTTGGAGCTGGTTCTGTATAAGCAGGGGTGGGGATGACACTCGTATCCCGTAATTTGTCAGTATAGTCATTCATAGGGCGCTTGAGAGAACCATGTCGAAGGAACTCGGCAAAATGACCCCGTAACTTCGGGAGAAGGGGTGCTCTCCTAGTATGATAAAGAGGTTACAGTTAAAGAGCGGGTAATGGACGGGGATTGGTTATTTTCGAAGGGAACTGAGGGAAACTGAATTGGCGCAATTTTCTGTCTTGAGGGATAAGTTGCAGTCGTTTGTGATTTCTAATCAGAAAGATAGGTGGGTGCAGTTTTTGGATGAATCGGTCTCTTTTACCGTTGCCTCTACTAAGAATTACATTGATTCCAGACTATTGGTTGTGGACTCGATTGGTACTAGATGGTGTTGGAATATGCTCAAGTCATAATAGATAATTATATGGCTAGATACACGTGGGCCTATAGGGTCACACACAATACACTGAGATACCATTTAATATAATGTAATTATTGTATGTACATTATATAAATAACCTAAGTAACGTGGGGTAATTAGATGGGCACAAATCATTAAGTTTGGCTTAATGGGTTTGTATTGGATTTAAGTTAATAGCAAGCCTATTACGTTTAATTAAATCTTAGGCCCATAAAGATTTAGAAGGGAGAATCTTTAAGAAGCCCAAGGAAGCTTTAGGGTTCATTAATATATAGAGATGTTAATGACCTAATTAATCTTAACCTAATACTCCTTCTTCTCTCCCAAAATCGGCGCCCCCCTAGGCCTCTCTAGGGTTTTTCCGCTTTGATCTTCTAGCTTGTTTCTTGTCTAATCGAAGCTATAAGATCCGTTACTAAGGAGGACTAGCATCCCGTGGTGATCAAGGAGGTGTAGTGTGGACTACTCTAGAGGTATACTCCATTGAATACTTGGTTTCAAAAGAGCACACAAGTGGATCCGAATTAGTGTACAAATCATGCTACAAAGGTATATCGTTATTTGTATTCTTCGTTTAATCATATTGGCAATACGTTGATCCTGTTTGGTGATTGTTCCGCTGCGTTCTTATATATGTTTATATTTGTGTTTCTTTACATAATCACCAACAGTGGTATCAGAGCCATCGTATGTGCCATATGATTAACATGTATATGTGATAACTCTATTTTTAGAGTTATTATTTCCTTGAATTTCCTATTTTATTCTGTCAAATTTAGCCATTCCGCCTCTCAAAACCCCCATTCTTGGTATAAATCTCGAAAATGAGCAAAAGGAGCGAACCTTAGTGTTTAATAAACTTTTTGGTAGAATTTAGGTGTTTTTCACATTTTATCCTGCAGTGATCACTGTTGTGCCCACTCCGGCTGCCCACTATTCGAGCTGATCAAGAAAGACAAAAGAAACTAATAGTTGGGACTTAATTTGCTGGAGAAAGAAGGTTCATTAGCAGGGAAATGGCTGGAGGAAGTACAAAATGGCAGCTACATTGAAGATTGCAACAAGTACTCCTTTATGTACTTGGAGATTGACTTGGAAAATGGTCCATTGGGTAATTGGTTTGCACAAGGTGCTGATTTCTGCCACAACACAACAGTTTTTACCCATTGGAAGACTCATCTCTTTTGTGTAATACCCAACTCTTTCTCCTAGTATATAAAGGAGCACTTGGGTTCATTTATGACAATCATCTTGGAATCTTACAATCATCTTGGGTTAAGTTTAGATAGTTGAATAGCTTTAATTTCTCTCATCTACCACATTAGTTTTAGTCTTTTAATTACGGCATTAACTTAGCTTTAATTTCTGTAATTTCCTTTCCTAGTTAATTGTAGTTCGTAAAACACAGTGGACAGGGACGAATTCTCATTCCCCACTGTGAGTACTATTCAATCCACTATCAGTTTTATTATGTGCAAATCTTCATCTTTTGTTTTCTTTACTTCAGAAATGTTAGGCTAAACATCCTTTGGGATGTAGGAAAGAGAAGTACCTGGATTTTATTAAAAATGCTTGAGTAATCTTTGTACTTAGAATATTTGTTGTTTTGGTCATTCATTCTCGATATTTACCCAAGGATGCGAACAAGCCGATCACTTGCAAGGATCTAAAGTCTAGTTCTTAACTTAGAAATAAGTAGAACGCAGTGACACGAGCTTGAATGATGCTAGGGGATTCGAAAAAATTCTTATGACACTTACGAGAGTGAGGTCAGCATAGTGAGCTAATCTCTGCCCACTGGAGTAGTAGGCAAGCTAATTTGTGTATTAAAAACACTTAGAGTATTTGTCTCTACACATTCCATCGAGGCCTGAAAAGGTCCATTTAGAGATTACCATTGACAAAACAACAAGTACTAAGAGTATGGGATTTTTATCTAACGGTGTGAGTATTTTGTAACCGGGCTTTTCTAGCGAAAATGTCCACCACGAATACGAGGATCACTTCTAAGGACCGAGTATTTGAGATAAAATCTAGGGAAAATCCAACCTACATTCCTCCTTTTTAACATTTAGTAAAATCATTAAAGTAGCTATTCTCACCAAACAAAACCAAGTATTATTTTCCTCTCTAGTTGAAACTTGTAAAAGGAGCTCATAAGAACCGTATTGTCTTGATTGTCCAGTCCCTGTGGATTCGATTCTGGTATTTTACCAACTATTACTTGTTGTGACGATCATAGTGGACAGTGTACACTTGCGCTTCCCACTGTGGACAGATTGCAACCCACTGCGATTAAAAACATATTTCGCAAGTGTGACAATATGTAAAAGTGGCTAAAACTAAAGTTTTTTTTCTAAAAATTTCAACCATCGTTGGGGTCTTGAATAATGTATTTTAAGATCCTATAGCCACAAGTTACATATACTTATCGTAGATTAATTATTGTAGTTTTTCTTCGTTTTCGTTGGCTTGTTTTATTTCTTATTGTAAGTGTTTTAGATCCATGGTAAAACATGCATTTTTACCATGGACCAAGCCAACACTCTTAATGATATTGTATTATTATGTTGATGTGCAAAACCGATGAAAACCTTGACCGTTTGTGTGCCTTGTTTCATTATTTGTCGAGTTTTTGGGTTGTAATAGTTTAGGCAATTATTTTTACTTTGTTTAGTAGTATATAAATGTATTTTATCAAAAATTGTAACCATTGCTCGGAATCGAATGGCGACAAAGTTAAAGACGAGAAGACATTTTCGGAGCTGCTAGACAGCCGACACGAAAAATGGATTTCCCGGAGTTTGGCACATCGGATTGTGCTGATTCTTGTTGCTGAAGTTCCATAAGACGTAGGGGCACAACTTTGCAGAAGGATGTTTCGATTGGGGAAGACTCCTTCCTTGACGTTTCGGGCCCCGAAGCTGCTGCGTTTTTCCGGATAGATTTGTGTTCGAATGTTCTTGTGGGTTCTACTTGCTCTTGATGGTCTTGGAGCAAGTGGGAGCCCATAAAGGGTTTATGTTGGCCCGTCCTTAGTTGCCCTCTTGGTCCGTGTGATGGCTCACGGGATCAAGCATAGGTTTTTCATCGGTTGAGGTTTTGCACATTTTGGTTGTGTGTTTTAATTTTTCTTGTATGTTGCATTGTTATAACTTGCAAATGGGTTTTTCAAACCAAAATTAAACACATACCACTTTTGAAACTAAATCCTTAGATTTAGTTAATATAAGTTTAAATTGGATTTGAAACTTAAAACTATTGTTTTATATAAATAACGCTTAAAAGAGTTTTATCGGTTATTTAATTTATGTAATGTCCAAGCTAATTGATATCTCATGTAGGTAATATTTTAGTCTCTAAATGGACATCTCGACACACATAAAATAAAACAAATTAGACTATAAGTTAAGAAATGTTTTAACTTATGCTACGAATGAAGAATGCATGCTTCTTTCGTACTTTTTTATGACACGCTTTATCAAAATACTATACCCGTCACAATTTTAAGTCATGCCGTCCAATCGGCTTGAAATCCCTCGCCATTACTTTTTGCCTATGCGTGAGACCTAGGTTGAATTGTAATCCCGAGGTGATTATTGTCTATGCGTGAGACCTGGATCTATTTTCACATGATTTCAAATTGGATGACTTAATCGAGTTAAGCAGGTAAGACCTTAACCCGAGGCAAGGATGGGACTAAACATGCCAGCTTGACACTAGTTGCTCGGCCACTAGATGCCATGGGTCCCATAAGGATCTAAGAATTGCACTTGTAATGCAATTGGTAATCGTCACCTACCTATTGAATCTATCATTGCTAGCAGATCAACTGATGTGATGATAGAACCTCAATGAGGATCTTAGCCTTTTTCATACAAAATTAATTATTTTAAAAGTAAAACTTGGGTAGTTAATTTAAAAAGGATTAATTATTGAAATTACTAATCTTGAACTTTGTATGTTTGTAGATGTCAACAACAAATCAAACCCTAAGCAACTCAACTATCAGGTCAGTTCTTGAAAAAGAGAAACTGACAGGAATCAACTTTATCGACTGGTATCGAAATCTGAGGATCGTCCTCAGAGCTGAAAATAAGTTGATCCATCTGGAAGAGGCCTTACCTGATGCACCTCCTGCCACTGCTTCTGCTGTAGTTCGCTCAACCTACACCCGTAGGTTTAACGAACAACAAGAAGTAGCCGCTCTCATGCTGGTGAGCATGACCCCCGAGATCCAAAAGAACTTGGAGGAACTCACAGCTTTTGAGATGCTACGAGAGTTGAAAACTATGTTTCAACAACAGGCAGAACAGGAGCTGTTTGAAACAGTCAAAGCATTCCACGCTTGTAAACAGGAGGATGGCGATTCAGTTAGCTCTTACGTCTTGAAGATGAAAGGCTATCTTGACCGTATGGAGCGTCTTGGTTACCCCATGCCACAAGTTCTTGGAGTGAGCTTGATTCTTACCTCACTATCCAAGGACTATGACCAGTTTGTTATGAACTATAACATGCATAGCATGGGGAAGACTATCTTTGAACTGCATGCTATGCTAAAGCTTGCAGAGCAGGGGATGCCCAAGAAAGCTCCTGCTGTTCTAGCAATCAGGGAAGAAAAATCCAGAAATCCAAACCGCAAGCACTGGGCAAGGGTCGTGGCAAGGGTAAACATGTTTATAAACCCAAACCTAAGATCCCCCCACCTGCTAAGAAGGATCACCCTGCAAAGGACACCACCTGCCATCACTGTGGAGTGATAGGCCACTGGAAGAGGAACTGTCCTGCTTACCTGGCAGAGTTGAAGAAGAACAAAGCTACCCCGGCTAGCATATCAGGTATCTTCACTATAGAACTCTATGCTTTTCCTAGTAAATCCTGGGTCTATGACACCGGCTGTGGAACTCACATTTGTAATAATGTGCAGGGACTAAGGGGAAGTAGAAAGCTAAACGACGGAGCTTTGGACCTGTACGTAGGCAATGGAATGCGTGCAGCTGTTAAAGCTATAGGGAGCTTTGATCTTATCCTCCCTAATGGATTGATTATTGTTTTAGACAATTGTCATTATGCACCTACTATTACTAGGGGTGTTGTTTCGCTTTCTCGTTTGAAGAAAAATGGTTTTATCCATGTTTTTACGGATTATGGTATTTCGGTTTCTAAGGATAATATATTTTATTTTAATGCTATTCCTCGTGATGATATTTTTGAAATTGACATGCATAATCTTGTTTCAAACGATAGTTCTATATACACATGTAGCACTAAGAAATCCAAACGGAATTTGGATTCAACATACCTATGGCACTGCCGTCTTTGCCACATAAGCAAGAAGCGCATTATGAAGCTGCAACACGATGGGCTTCTAAAGTCAACCGATGATGAGTCGTTTGATAAACGCCTCTCTTGCATATCTAGGAAAATGACAAGAAAATCTTTCTCCCATATAGGTGAAAGAGCCAAAGATCTACTTGGACTCATACATACTGATGTATGTGGTCCATTTAGAACTGTGTCTAGGGAAGGTGCTAACTACTTCATCACTTTCACTGATGATTTCAGTCGCTATGGTTATGTGTACTTGATTAAACATAAACATGAAGCCTTTGAAACGTTCAAAGCCTTTCAAAGTGAAGTAGAAAATCAACTCGGCAAGACTATTAAAGCTCTCCGATCTGATCGAGGAGGAGAGTACATGAGTCAAGAGTTTTTAGACCATCTGACTAAGTGTGGGATTGTCTCACAATTCACTCCTCCATACACTCCATAACATAATGGTGTATCTGAAAGGAGAAATCGAACTTTGCTAGACATGGTTCGATCCATGATGAGTCTAACTACTTTGCCACTGTCCTTTTGGGGTTGTGCTCTAGAGTCTGCTGCTTGCATACTCAATATGGTTCCGACCAAGAAGGTTGATAAGACACCATATGAAATATGGCACGAGAAAGTCCCTAATCTGTATTACTTGAAGGTCTGGGGTTGTGAGGCTCTCGTGAAACGAGACACACCGAACAAACTTGAGCCTAGATCTATCAAGTGTATCTTCGTAGGGTACCCAAAGAAAATGATGGGTTACTATTTCTACTACCCACCCAAAAACAAAATATTTGTTGCTCGGTATGCTGAGTTTCTTGAGAACAGTCTCATTTTACAAGAAGCAAGTGGGAGCACAGTAGAACTTGACGAGATTCAAAGCGAAGATGCGCAACCTCCTGGTGACACTAGAGAACATCACGCTGAGGCTGAACATGCAGATGTTGAACCACAGAATGATGTAATTCCCATTCGTAGAGGCTGAACATGCAGATGTAATTCCCATTCGTAGATCCGCAAGGACACCTCAAGCACCTAAACGATATAGTTATTATATCGATGCTGAGGAGCAGAATTTGGGGGATCATGGTGAACCCTCTAACTATCAAGCTGCATTGTTGGATCTAGAATCCGATAAATGGCTTGAAGCTATGAATGCTGAAATGCAATCCATGAAAGACAATCAAGTCTGGAACTTGGTTGATCTTCCTCCGAACAGCAAGACTGTCGGAAGCAAGTGGATCTTCAAAAAGAAGACCGACATGGATGGCAATGTACACACCTATAAAGCTCGTCTAGTAGCAAAAGGTTACACTCAAACCTATGGGGTTGACTATGAAGAAACCTTCTCGCCTGTTGTTGACATTAAAGCTATTAGGATTCTTATAGCCATAGCAACGTACCATGACTATGAGATTTGGCAAATGGATGTCAAAACCGCTTTCTTGAACGGTCACCTTGATGAAGATGTTTACATGGTGCAACCTGAGGGTTTTGTGAATCCGAAACATCCTGAGAAAGTATGCAAGCTTCAAAGATCCATTTATGGACTGAAGCAAGCATCCAGAAGTTGGAATAAAAGGTTCGATGAGGAAATCAAAACGTATGGTTTCACTCAAAACCTTGATGAGCCATGCGTGTATATGAGAGCTAGTGGGAGCATCGTCGTTTTTCTAATCTTATATGTTGATGACATATTGCTCATGGGGAACAACGTTCCAATGCTACAAGATGTCAAATCCTGGCTTGGAAAATGTTTTGGCATGAAAGATTTAGGCGAAGCGGCGTACATCCTAGGAATCAAGATCTATCGGGATAGATCGAAGCGGTTAATTGGTTTAAGTCAAAGTGCGTACATTGACAAAATTCTAAAACGGTTTAGAATGGATGCTTCCAAACGTGGAAGTCTTCCAATGCAACACAATGTAAACTTGAGTAAGACTCAGGGACCCTCCACACCTGATGAGGTGAAGCGGATGAAGGGAATCCCCTATGCTTCGGCTGTGGGATCCATCATGTATGCAGTGAGGTGCACTAGACCTGATGTAGAGTTCTCTCAGAACCTTACGAGTAGATACCAACAGAATCCAAGAGAGAGTCACTGGACTTCTGTTAAGAACATACTGAAGTATCTTCGAAATACTAGAGATATGTTCCTTGTTTATGGTGGTGATGTAGAAAGAGAGCTCAGTGTTACTTGCTACACTGATGCTGGTTTCGAAACATATCGAGATGACACTCGATCTCAGACTGGATACGTTTTCGTCATGAACGGAGGCGCTGTTGACTGGAAGAGTGCTAAGCAAATCACTATTGCGATGTCTTCTACAGAAGCTGAATACATAGTTGCTTTCGAAGCTGCAATGGAGGCTGTTTGGATACGGAAATTCATTTCTGGGCTTGGCGTTGTCCCCAGTAATGAAAGACCCATGGATATGTACTGCGATAATTCTGGTGCCATTATCATAGCTGTAACACCCTAAAATTTAGAACGAGCAACTAACTTTAAAATTCAATAATCAACCAAAATAGATAAATTCATTTCTACAATTTATTCCTCAAAATACCTTGGAATTAAAAACATTATAATTCCCCAAAAAAAACAACCTAAACGGGTGTCACTTAACACAACACAAGTTGCTAGTCCAAACAAACTTCACTAAACACTTCACCTCTCGTGCACACTACTAGCACCCGCCACTTCATAATGTAGCTAGTGTTACCCCAACCTGAGCCTGTTGCACATGCTGACAAATAAAAATGGTTAGGCTTACGCCTAGTGAGTTCAAGCATTTTATCATGACTACATAAAAATCATAAATCGGAAGGTTGTGGTTTTAGTCACGATTTAGATAAATATTTCGTTGAAAGTTGCGACAAAGATTATTATTTCCAAAGGGTTTCCCAAGCGGGCATAAATGACTCAATTTCTGTAATACCCCGGTTAAGTTTGTTAATTAAAAGTTAGGCCCGTTAAATTTTGTTAACTTTAGAATGTGAAGTTAAAGGTAAGTTTGGTTAGAATTATAAGTAAAAGGTGTAATTGGTCATTAATGTTAACTTAAGGACTAAAGTAGTAAATTAATTTAGATATTACCCTTAATGGAATTAGATATTTCCAAAAATCAGTATTATCCAGAAAAGTGCAAAGTGTGTGTGTGTGTGTGTACTTGGAGAAGAAAAGAAGAAGAAAGAAGGTTTTGGAGTTAGGGTTTCAATTTGGTGCAATTGGAAGTAATTTCAGGTATGTTTCCTTTACTAATTATGTTTATAATGATTAGTAGATTGTTTCTATCGGTCTGAAATCAACATAATCGAACTGGTATAAACCTTAGTCGAATTCTGGGTGAATTTAGGGATGAACAACAGCAGTTTTCGGACAAAATTGAATGTGTCCGGGTGGTTTTAATAGTAGTGTCCGGATAATTTTATGAAGGTGTCCGGACGGGTTCTTTATCCGGGTAAGTTCTTTTTCTTATGTTTCCGGATAGAATTGGATACCGGATGGTATCTCGATCACTTTGGTGTCCGAATGACGTCCAGATTATATAAGTTGTCCGGAAAAGTCCTGTTGTCCGGAAAAGTTGTGTTGTCCGGAAAAGTTGAGGTATCCGGATACTTTTGATGTTTGGTAAAAATTGGGAGTTTAGATGCTTTTAAGTATTCAATAGTCTGTGTTTTATTAAATGATGGATAGGGAATGAATGAGGATCGAATGTACTGTGGACTCGACTTAAGTTCGGGTTTGGGGGTAACATTTAGGGACTAGAGTGCTTTAGAGTTCTTAGTCTTGGTAAGACTTGTGTGATCAAAGTGGTAAGGCACTACTTGTATATGATTGTTTCAGATTCTGTGAAATTGAAGTGAAGCTGAATTGTTTGAGAAAAGCTTGGTGGACATTTTGATAAGTCAAACAGGTGAGTTTTACTTTAAAAGTATTTTCAACTGGAATACATACGTATGGTTTGGGAATGTGATAATTGGTGATTGTGTGTTTATATGTATGGTATATGTGAATTATAATATATTGAGGTATTATGTTTACATGAGTATTATAATGTGTTATAATACGTTGGCCGGGCTTAGGACCGGTGTGTTTGGCTATAGAATCTGTATAGCGTTGTTTGGCTGTAGATGTTGTACAACATTGTAAATTATTAGTTGGCTTGCAACCAACTAATATGGCCAGGAGGAATGAGAAAGGAAGGTACACGATGTGTGAGTTCAAATTGATATATTTGATTGTGCTGAATGATTTATATGAATAAGGTTTATATAAATGATTTCAAACTAACAGGGATTTATCTCACTTAGACCATCGTGTCTAACCCTCATTTTCGTTTTAAAAATATGTATTCCAGGTGGTGGATCGCGTAAGAGCAAGTAATTAGAGTAATCGATGGATGGCTTATGTGAAGGATTATGTGACGAAGATTTTGGCATGTTTAGCAGTTGTATTATAATGATTAAATGTTATGTATGTATTTAGTAAGAAGTTTGTAGTAGAATGTCTTCTTTTGATTGTAATAGTTTAAGGGACCGTACTTGTAATATGATGTTTTGTTTGATTAATCAATGTTATGTTACATTATGTGATTTGTTGTGTATATGGGATTTGGGTCGTTACAAATGGTATCAGAGCCTTAGTTTAAGGGATTTAGGTATTTGTATCTGTACCTAGACTTAAACTGCATGTGAAGTAGGATGTCCCTATCATTATAGAACCTTGGGATGATGAAGTATAAAAGGTAGAAGGAACATCATGTAAGGTAATTTCATATTACACCTGGCCAGTGTAATTGTGATCTTACAGGTACATGTTTGAACTGGAATACCTTGTTATATGGGGTATGTGCTTATGTGTATATTAACCTTGTTTAAATCTACAGAATGGCAAGCGGTACACGGAATTCGAATCGAGGGGGAGGAAGAAATCCGAATAGTACGAATCCGCCGATAGGAACGGGGGACAGGGGAGGCAGAACCGGGGGTAGAGCTGGAGGTCGAGCCGGAGGCAGACCCCAGCCACAGGGTACAGAGTTCGTTACCAGGGATGATCTAATGGCAGAAATGGGGAGATTGCAGGCTAGCATACAAACAATGTTTGATCGGAACCGTCATAATGAAACTGGAATACGGGATCCCGGACCGGAAGATGAAATGCCAATCACATCGACTGTTGTACCAGTACAAAGGAGGTGCGGCTACAAAATGTTTTTAAGTTGTAGACCTCCAACCTACTCAGGAGACAGGGATCCAGTGAAAGCAATGAGATGGATGAAGGAAATAGAAGCCATTTTTAAGACGAGTAAGTGCGCTGACGAAGATAGAGTATTGTATGGAACCGCAATGTTAAAGGGGGATGCTTTGTATTGGTGGGAATCCTTTATTCATTCTAAAGGATCTGATATTTATTCTACCCTCTCTTGGGAAGAATTTGTGATAGCCTACATGAACGCATTTTGTCCCCAAGCAGCCGTCAAACAACTAGAAGGGGAATTTATGAACTTACAACAAGGAAACTTATCCGTTCGAGACTACACCGCTAGCTTCCTGGAAAAGTCTCGGTTCGCAGAATACTACGTTGCTACGGAGGCAATGAAGACGGAAAGGTTTATCTTCGGGCTGAACTCAGAGGTTAGAAGGCTAGTGACTGCAAAAGGACCCGATACCTTCTCAGCCGCAGTTGATGCCGCGGAGAATGTTGAACGAGATATGAGAAGAGATGCTGACGATAAAAGTATCGGGAAGAGAAAGTGGGAAGGACCACAATACGACCCGAAGAAGTCCCGATTTCAGAGGTATGATAACCGTCCGCCGTTTCGACCAGCGGAAAGACCATGTCGGAAGTGCAACCGTGTTCATCAAGGAAATTGCCAAGGTGATTTGCGAGCGTGTTATAAGTGTGGGAAGACCGGGCACGTCCTTAAAGATTGTAAGGTAACGCGGTTATGTTTCTTATGCAATTCTCCGGATCACCTTCAGTCGGACTGTCCGCGGGGGAGGATACAGCAAGGTGGGTCGTCGGGCAGGCCAGCGACTGTTAAACCAGTTATACCAAGACTGGAACCGCCTGTAACCAGGGGTCGCGCATTTCAAATGACTGAGAAAGAAGCGGAGGAAACTCCGGATGTGGTCACAGGTACATTTTTAATAAACTCTACACGTGCTAAGGTGTTATTTGATTCCGGTGCAAACCGATCGTTTGTGTCTCCTGCTTTTGCTGCTTGCCTGTGTTTGAAACCTAAAGGGCTAGAACATGCTCTATCAGTAGATACGGCAAATGATAATCAAGTGTCAGTTAAAGAAGTATTTGATGACTGTGTGATAAATATAGAGGAATGTAGAGTGCCGATACAGTTGTTTCCTATAACTTTGATAGAGTTTGACGTCGTAGTGGGAATGGACTGGTTAGCCGAGAATCAGGCTAACATAGTGTGTGATAAGAAGTTAATAAATGTGGTATTACCTGAGAAGGGACCAGTAGTGATTTATGGTGATCGTAGGAATCATCAGTCTAGCCTTATATCTATGATAAAATCCCGTAAGTGTGTGAATAAAGGTTGTCAGAGTTACTTGGCTTACGTGATAGATATTAAGCCAGAAAAGAATAGGATGGAAGATATTCCTATTGTTAGTGAATTCCCTGAAGTATTCCCCGAAGACTTGAATAGTCTCCCTCCGGTGAGACAAGTAGAGTTCGGTATAGACTTAGTTCCTGGAGCCACTCCTGTTGCTCGTGCACCGTATCGTTTGGCACCTCCAGAAATGAAAGAGATGATGGCACTACTACAAGACCTATCCGATAAAGGCTTCATCAGACCTAGTTCTTCACCGTGGGGAGCACCAGTGTTATTTGTGAAAAAGAAGGATGGTTCGCTGAGAATGTGTATCGACTACCGAGAACTGAATAAGCGCACGATAAAGAACAAGTACCCGTTACCCCGAATTGATGTCCTCTTTGATCAGTTAGTTGGAGCTTGCTATTTCTCCAAGATTGATCTAAGATCCGGTTATCACCAGTTGAAAGTTAAGGAAGAAGACGTTCTAAAGACTGCCTTTCGAACAAGGTATGGACATCACGAATTCTTAGTGATGCCGTTCGGACTGACGAACGCTCCAGCTGCTTTTATGGATTTAATGAATCGGGTATGTAAGCCGTATCTCGATAAATTTGTAATTGTATTTATCGATGATATACTTATCTACACCCGATCCAAGGAAGAGCACGCGCAACATCTTCGTTTGATTCTGGAGCTACTGAAAAAGGAAAAGTTGTATGCAAAATTTTCTAAGTGTGAATTCTGGCTACAGAAAGTTCAGTTTGTGGGGCACGTGGTTTCTGAGAAAGGTATACAAGTTGATCCGATTAAAGTGGAAGCAGTTGAAAAGTGGGAACCGCCGAAGACAGCAACTGAAGTACGTAGTTTTCTGGGTTTAGCCGACTATTATCGGAAATTTATAAAAGACTTCTCTCGTATCGCAACGCCTTTGACTAAGCTGACCCGGAAGAACCTGAAGTTTGAGTGGAAAGCAGAACAAGACGAGGCATTTCGGCTATTGAAAGAGAAACTGTGCAGCGCACCGATTTTATCATTACCTGAAGGTTCGGAAGATTTTGTTGTTTATAGTGATGCGTCAAAACTGGGATTGGGATGTGTACTTATGCAGCGGGGAAAGGTTATTGCTTATGCTTCTCGTCAATTAAAGGATCATGAAAGACAGTATCCTACGCATGACATGGAGCTTGCAGCAGTTGTCTTCGCGTTGAAAATTTGGAGACATTATCTGTATGGTTCCAAATGTCAGATTTATATTGATCACAAGAGTCTCCAACACCTCTTTGATCAGAAGGAACTGAATATGAGACAAAGGAGATGGCTAGAATTGCTGAACGATTACGACTGTGAAATCCTTTATCACCCGGGAAAGGCGAATGTAGTAGCGGATGCACTGAGTCGTCAAGAAAGGAGTGGAACAATAAAAGTTATTTCGCTACGAACTGAACTGTTACCTAATATCTTTGACGAATTGCTGAAGTGTCAATTAGAAGCCTATCAGGAAGAACATCTGAAATCAGAACGGTTGGTGGGATTGTCAGCATTGCTAGAAAAAGATGATCGTGGGTTATTATGTCTGGGAAGCAGAATTTGGGTGCCTCGTATGGGTGGGTTACGTGACCGGGTACTACAAGAAGCTCACTAGTCCCGTTTTTCTATTCATCCGGGTACGAACAAGATGTATAAGGATTTGAAACCATGTTATTGGTGGCCTGGGATAAAAAGAAGCATTGCTCAGTATGTAGAAGGCTGTACTACTTGTAAGAAGGTGAAAATTGAACATCAGAAACCGTTTGGTCAGTTGCAACGATTAGAAATACCGATGTGGAAATAGGATCAAATTACTACTGATTTTATCACGAAGCTACCAAGGACTCCGAAGGGATTTGATTCTATTTGGGTGATTGTCGACAGATTGACAAAGTCTGCGCACTTTCTACCGATAAAGGAAACTGATTCGCTGGAACATTTAGCTAAGCTGTACATTGACGAAATAGTAACTCGGCATGGAGTTCCAATCTCAATTATTTCTGACCGTGATAGTCGTTTTACTTCAAGATTCTGGAGAAGTTTTCAAAGGGAAATGGGGACACAGATAAAGTTAAGTACGGCGTATCATCCCCAAACAGATGGACAGAGTGAACGAACGATTCAGACCTTAGAAGATATGCTCCGGGCTTGCATTGTTGATTTCGGGGGATCATGGGATAAACATTTACCGTTGATTGAATTCGCTTACAACAACAGTTATCATTCCAGCATACAAGCGGCACCGTTTGAAGTACTGTATGGTAGGAAATGCCGAACGCCTCTATGTTGGAACGAAGTAGGAGAGAAACAGTTAGCGGGGCCAGAAATAGTTCAATTAACTGCCGATAAGGTTACTCAGATTTGTGAACGATTGAAAGTGGCTCAAGATAGACAGAAGAGCTACGCGAACCGACGTCGAAAGCCTTTGGAATTTCAAGTTGGAGATTTCGTAATGTTAAAGGTTTCGCCGTGGAAAGGAGTCATCCGATTTGGACGACAAGGTAAACTTAGCCCAAGGTATATCGGACCGTTTGCGATTACAGAAAGGATTGGTGAAGTAGCTTACCGATTAGATCTTCCGCCGGAGTTGAGCCGGATTCATAACGCATTTCACGTATCAAACTTCCGAAAGTGTTTGGTTACCCCAGGTCAGTCAGTCTCCCTACCAGAGATACGAGTCGATGAAAGACTGAATTATGTGGAAGAGCCGGAAGCTATAATTGATCATAAAATTAAAGTGCTACGGAATAAGGAGATCAGGCAAGGGAAAGTTCAGTGGAGACATCATAGGGGCCAGGATGCTACTTGGGAATCGGAGTCAGAGATGAGAACTAAGTACCCTCATCTGTTCACTTAACTGAATTCCGGGACAAAATTCTTTTAAGGGGGAGATGTTGTAATACCCCGGTTAAGTTCGTTAATTAAAAGTTAGGCCCGTTAAATTTTGTTAACTTTAGAATGTGACGTTAAAGGTAAGTTTGGTTAGAATTATAAGTAAAAGGTGTAATTGGTCATTAATGTTAACTTAAGGACTAAAGTAGTAAATTAATTTAGATATTACCCTTAATGGAATTAGATATTTCCAAAAATCAGTATTATCCAGAAAAGTGCAAAGTGTGTGTGTGTGTGTGTACTTGGAGAAGAAAAGAAGAAGAAAGAAGGTTTTGGAGTTAGGGTTTCAATTTGGTGCAATTGGAAGTAATTTCAGGTATGTTTCCTTTACTAATTATGTTTATAATGATTAGTAGATTGTTTCTATCGGTCTGAAATCAACATAATCGAACTGGTATAAACCTTAGTCGAATTCTGGGTGAAATTAGGGATGAACAGCAGCAGTTTTCGGACAAAATTGAATGTGTCCGGGTGGTTTTAATAGTAGTGTCCGGATAATTTTATGAAGGTGTCCGGACGGGTTCTTTATCCGGGTAAGTTCTTTTTCTTATGTTTCCGGATAGAATTGGATACCGGATGGTATCCGGATCACTTTGGTGTCCGGATGACGTCCAGATTATATAAGTTGTCCGGAAAAGTCCTGTTGTCCGGAAAAGTTGTGTTGTCCGGAAAAGTTGAGGTATCCGGATACTTTTGCTGTTTGGTAAAAATTGGGAGTTTAGATGCTTTTAAGTATTCAATAGTCTGTGTTTTATTAAATCATGGATAGGGAATGAATGAGGATCGAATGTACTGTGGACTCGACTTAAGTTCGGGTTTGGGGGTAACATTTAGGGACTAGAGTGCTTTAGAGTTCTTAGTCTTGGTAAGACTTGTGTGATCAAAGTGGTAAGGCAATACTTGTATATGATTGTTTCAGATTCTGTGAAATTGAAGTGAAGCTGAATTGTTTGAGAAAAGCTTGGTGGACATTTTGATAAGTCAAACAGGTGAGTTTTACTTTAAAAGTATTTTCAACTGGAATACATACGTATGGTTTGGGAATGTGATAATTGGTGATTATGTGTTTATATGTATGGTATATGTGAATTATAATATATTGAGGTATTATGTTTACATGAGTATTATAATGTGTTATAATACGTTGGCCGGGCTTAGGACCGGTGTGTTTGGCTATAGAATCTGTATAGCGTTGTTTGGCTGTAGATGTTGTACAGCGTTGTAAATTATTAGTTGGCTTGCAACCAACTAATATGGCCAGGAGGAATGAGAAAGGAAGGTACACGATGTGTGAGTTCAAATTGATATATTTGATTGTGCTGAATGATTTATATGAATAAGGTTTATATAAATGATTTCAAACTAACATGGATTTATCTCACTTAGACTATCGTGTCTAACCCTCATTTTCGTTTTAAAAATATGTATTCCAGGTGGTGGATCGCGTAAGAGCAAGTAATTAGAGTAATCGATGGATGGCTTATGTGACGAAGATTTTGGCATGTTTAGCAGTTGTATTATAATGATTAAATGTTATGTATGTATTTAGTAAGAAGTTTGTAGTAGAATGTCTTCTTTTGATTGTAATAGTTTAAGGGACCGTACTTGTAATATGATGTTTCGTTTGATTAATCAATGTTATGTTACATTATGTGATTTGTTGTGTATATGGGATTTGGGTCGTTACAATTTCCAACGTACACAAAATCTAGGAGAAAAGTTTCCAAAGTGTATAAAGCGTTTTCTAAATTGAATTCCAACTCCAACTCACTCAAAACATGTTTAGACGTAAATATCCCAAGAATTATAAACATGGACAAAATTCCAATATTTAAAACATCCAAATAAATGAGGCATAAAAACTCTATCAATGAACCATGAAGACATTTCATATAAATAAAATACGTCACCGAAAATATGGATAAAAGTAACTACCCAAATACAACACCTTTCGGTGACGGGGGAGACCCGATTCCATCGAAAGTGACGGGCACACAAAGTTAAGTCACTCGCGTTGTTACTGGATTACACCTCAAGTCCCGACCTTAGTTCCCATGCCATAAAGACATCACAACCTCAAGCCCCGGTCATTACTTCCATGCCATAAAGACATCATCAGACCAAAATAAATTGCCTTTATTGCATACCCCGTAGAGTTACACCTCAAGGACTTACAGGGCACCTTAGTGCATATCCAGTCTAGACGAGTTACACCTCAAGGACTTCAATGTCCCTTATTGCCTACTCGCTAGTGGCCCCCACGGCCTACGCATATAACCATGCGTCCCCATAGTCCTCTCCTCGTACACAAAGAGATAGACCATCAAATAAAGACTGACTCACTTGCCTATGGATCCAATGCAACACAGTCTACCAAAACATGCTCAACCCGGAATGACAAAACACCCAATCATGCAAATATCAATAATGTGCAATAAAATGCATCTAAACCTCAGTTAGGTAAACAAGTACCACAAAGCCGTTATTAACCCAAAACCTGACACGGTTAAGCAAAAAGGGTTTTCCCAAAAGGACTCACACCTTTACAATTCTCAAAATAACTCTTGACACTAAATCGGGTATTTCCCACATGGTTTATAAAATCAATTTACACTAACATGATTAAACCGTCAAATAAACCTCATTTTGAGCAATTAACCATTTAAAGACAAAATATGATTTCTAACCATCCAAATATTCAAAAGCCCCAAATATGGGTGTTTTACACATTTATGAAGATAAACATTTCAAAAGAGTTAAATTATCCAAATAACTCAACCACGTATATTTTCAAGTAAAACACACAAATGTTTGGAAAATACTCATTTTGGCATGTACAAAGTTTTCGCAAAGTAACTTGAACTCACATTGCTAGATTTAAGCTAAATCTAGAGTTCTCCAAACGTAAGCTCCTTTGAAGAAGTTTGCATCCTCAAGCCAAAACCTCCAAAAACCACTTAGGTTTTGATGAAAACCTAGAAAACCCCAATATCTCTAGTGATGTGGATGAAACTTGTTCTTGCATCAATGAATGAAACCACTAGCATAAAATGGATAAGGAACACATTAATCTCCATGAAAAAAGCCCTAAAATCAGTTAGGGTTTGTGAGAGAAAGAGGGAAAACGATTTGGAGAGAAGAGAAGAGATTTGAGAGACTTACCACCACCCAAACACACTTGAATCTTCCTATGAACTTCAAAACTCTTTCTAGATCCTTGAATAGCTCTCAAAATAGGAACCATAGCAACTTGAATCGCCAAAATCGGAGTTGAAATGAGAGAGATATGAAGAAATGAAGTTTAGGGCTAAAAATCTCGTATTTATGCTCCAGGTACCCGACGGTTAAAGTGACGTGCGAGAGTGACATAAGTGTCACTTTCTATGGGCACTCTCGGCATGGTCAAATAGCTCTCGGTACAAAACCGGTGAGAGTGACACAAGTGTAACTTTCGCTGGTCACTTTAGCCGAGATTGTACCGAAAGTTGTTTTGGCCATAACTTCTTCGTTTTAGCTCCGTTTTCGCTCCGGAAAGGCCCGTTGGACTCGTATTTGAATTCTTCATCCAACAAAACTATAAAATTTAGGATTTAATCCAAAATCCTAATTTTCTTAAAGATCGGTTCCACACTGATTCGAAATTGTGCTTATCCGAAAATTACGCGTGTTACAATCCTCCCAACCTTATAAGGATTTCGTCCTCGAAATCTATATCCTTTACAACCCAAGGTTAACCGACTCAATGTCGACCATACTTCATCAATTCTTAACTGAAGTCAAATTTCCCCCACACAGTCTAATAAGACCATTCTTCGAACGATTTCCTACCAGCAAAACCCCTCCAAGTACATTGTACTTATGTCCGGAAGAACACCCTAACCACTGGAATAACTCCTAGTTAGACGACTTCGGTTGTCTCTTAACCTTAGAATGTTCCATACTTCTCGATTTCAGTTTCAGACTCTAATTCACCCCAAGGTTTATTCACTAACGAATCCAACTGAATCATCAATTTCGATCATTCCTACCATTAACTGCCGATTAACTCCAACTAGTTCTGATAGACTCCCAAAGTTCATCTCACATGAATCATCAAACCGACGGGTTCATTAACCACACACGAAGGTCATTCCACCAAAACCACTCATCACAAAAGGGCATCTCATGGTTACTACTACCATCACTATCATTCTTTTAAAATCGGCTACAATTCCCCGATTACACTAAAGGTGTTTGGCCTTAAGCCCCAAAAGTTGACACCTAAATATACCCCATACCTCAAATAGGTTACTGCGCATTTATTCTCTTAATTACAAAGGGCATCATCCCCTTAACCGATACCATTCGGCCTACAACAC
The DNA here is from genome assembly GCA_033807775.1 of Saussurea involucrata. Classification (NCBI taxonomy): domain Eukaryota; kingdom Viridiplantae; phylum Streptophyta; class Magnoliopsida; order Asterales; family Asteraceae; genus Saussurea; species Saussurea involucrata. The sequence continues at coordinate 65,506,363 of CM066327.1, forward strand.
CAACACGCGTGGAATACCCAACCTTCCACCGTCGGCGTGTCACATGCACTCGTTCTTAACTGGGTTACTTAACCTTTCCAAGGTCCTAAGGAGTTCAAGGTTTTCAAGTGCGTTATTCAATAAATATGCCAATTAATCAGACTTTTCACAATATTTTCAATGCAAGGATTTTCATATCAAATACACCGTACGCAAATAAAACTACTATCGTCAAATTGGTAGTTACGTAAAAACGGACACGCTCGTCCCACATGTGAAAATCATGCTGAAAATTATTTCATTGCAGTTCAGGTTATTCACAAAACGCAAAAGCGTCATAAACAACTTCTTTAAAATTAACCGCCACGGTTCTAGTATGGATTGACTCATGACATGCACGTAAAGTAACTGCCCGACTTTAAACATGGTGTAACAAAAGGCGTGCACGTATTTCAAAAGAAGTCCAAACGACATTTGACTCCAAAATTTATTTTCCAACCATAAGATGGCATGGAACAAGATTTACCGATCAAATTCGTGCGCGTCAGTTTATTATACAAAACAAGGAAACGATTCCTAATTACACCTCAGTCAAAACACAAAACGACCTGTGTAAGCTCCAAATTTAAAGACAAAACCGATCCGTTTCCATTAATTGAAAATATCGACTAGAACATCATGAGAAAATTTCAAATTGGGGTAGACATGCAAGCTTGTAACACTTCTTAGAAATTTCCTTGAAATGAAATAACATGCACCAATTAACTCACACCAAAATTTCAAAAGATGGGGTTCTTTAAATTAGTTTCCAAAATTTCCTCAAATGGTCACATAACGACACACGAGCAAAATGTATTTGACAAAACTGCACAAAACAATGTATTTTCCAAAAACTAGGAGGAAACAAGTTGTTAATCCAAGATCTTCAATAACGTGCTCTGATACCAATTGTTAATCCAAGATCTTCAATAACGTGCTCTGATACCAATTGTTAAACCCTAAAGATCAATCAAGATAGAGAAGATATGAATCTGTCATCCATTTCACTCAAGAACACATTACAAGATTAGAAGTTCTGTACAAGTGTTTTTCTCTCTAGAATATAAGAATGTGAGTTAAGTATGTCTAGATTCCTATACTAACACACAACTAAACCTATTTATACTAAACACATTACAAGGTGTAAACAACACAATACAACTCAATACAACTCAATACATTGACTTTGACTTTGACCTTTCTATATTTAAACCTTGAAGACATATTGCACTAACACAAGTGCTATTAAATGGTGGACACCAAAAAGGGTCAAACCGACTTCAAATCTCGAATTTCACTAACGGTGCGCGTCAATGTTCAAAACATAAGAAATTACACGCACCATAGTTTTATACAAACAATTTTCTAAAATATGCATCACGAAGTATTTCCTCAAGGTTTCGTACTTGGAACATAAAATGTCAAAATGTCGGTGCTTAAAATGTATTTGTAAAAGATATACTCAAAATACACATTTCCTCCAAACCAAAAAGGTTTTCAATTTTCCAAAATATTCGGCCATTCAAAATGGACCAAAGTCAACGACTCGTGCTTTCGTGTATTTCAAATATCGCGTATCGTAAACCACCCGTGATCCCCAAACCATTAAAACATACTTTGACCAAATAGCCTTTCATTTAAACAAGGAATAAAGGAAACATTTTCATGCATGACTCGTTTATCAAAGTACCGAGAAACAATGGTTACCAAGCTATGCATACCCCTAAGTCGATGTAACGCCTTTACATAAAATGATAATAAAACATTTAACTGACCGAAAGCGCACCAAGCAAATTGTTGTGAAATGTCACCCAAAATGTTCTTTCATGCATCACTTAAGCCGCGCATAAATCAATCCATACACTGAACTATATGCAACGAAATACTTAGTAACACAAACCTTTTGCAAGAAAAGTTACGCAACACTAGAGTTCCCAACTCATCTCTTTTTAGTCGCCTTATGGCATAAAATTAAATTTTCTCAACAAAACTCGAGTGGGACCAAATGGCCAACTTAACTCATAAATTTTCACATAATTAAGTAGAGTATGCACATTATAAAATTGTACTCACGCGACCCAAAACGTCGTTCAACAAAACTCCATGAACTTCAATGGACTCAATGACTCCAAGTCAATAAAATAGCACCAACGTTGTGCTTCCAAAGCCAAATTGCTATAAGCAAGATCATGAATGAGACGCCAAAATTCCAAAATTCCCTTTCCATGGTAATACCATATAAACAACATTATTTAACAACTTACCTTAAACAAATTCCCAAAATAACTTTACATAGACATAATGGGAAATAACTTTCCGTCCAAACTCTAACATATGTGGAGGAGATCCAATGTTAAAGTCACAAGCCGTAGTTATTGCCCAACATCTTAAACATCATAAAATATGATTATCATTATATCCAAAACAAATATTGAACAACAATGAAATAAGGCAAAACAAATCCCGGAGGAGTTTGCGACTCTCGCAATAAAGTGGTTTCGTGCACATTAAAACCATGATTCAAAATCTTGTGTGTGTGCCAAACATTTCCCAAAATTCATAACACAATCCATATAAGGATTTGAAACACAAGAAATAATTGATGCAGTTTATTTTCAAAATAAGCTTTGTGCATGACTCAGTCGACATTCAACGTCTCCACTCAATCTCCTCCAAAATTCTCTGATCCACTATTGTCATCCGGATGCTTTAACCTCTTAAGGCAAGGTCGTAAATTACATCAATTATCCTTACGGTTTTTCCTCAAATCAAAGTCGGCTCAATAAGCCTATGGTTCTAGTCCAACCATCAATCTTGACCCGAAACGGTCTACTTAAAGCAAATATCATGCTTATCGTCACTTCAAGTGACTAATACTAGAATCGTCCATCTATTCAAACGACTACTAGCTTAGAATCTCCTTCGCTACCCCAACGATCATCACATTAAAGTAATTCAAGTATGCACATGTACTAGTAGGTTCACCATGGCACTGGCCAGGTGTCACTATGAACGCACCGTACATGATTATTCTTGTTACTCTCGACATGATTCTCATTTCTAACAACACCCATTGACCTCGAAACATCCTATCTTAAAGTGCCTAAAGGTGAATTTCACTCTCATTTACTTAAACAAACGCTAGTTTGAGTCTAGGTATCCAACATCAACACCTAAATCTCTCAAACTTATGCTCCGATACCAACTTGTAACACCCTAAAATTTGGAACGAGCAACTAACTTTAAAATTCAATATTCAACCAAAATAGATAAATTCATTTCTACAATTTATTCCTCAAAATACCTTGGAATTAAAAACATTATAATTCCCCCAAAAAAAACAACCTAAACGGGTGTCACTTAACACAACACAAGTTGCTAATCCAAACAAACTTCACTAAACACTTCACCTCTCGTGCACACTACTAGCACCCGCCACTTCATAATGTAGCTAGAGTTACCCCAACCTGAGCCTGTTGCACATGCCGACAAATAAAAAGGGTTAGGATTACGCCTAGTGAGTTCAAGCATTTTATCATGACTACATAAAAATCATAAATCGGAAGGTTGTGGTTTTAGTCATGATTTAGATAAATCTTTCGTTGAAAGTTGCGACAAAGATTATTATTTCCAAAAGCTTTCCCAAGCGGGCATAAATGACTCAATTTCCAACGTACACAAAATCTAGGAGAAAAGTTCCCAAAGTGTATAAAGCGTTTTCTAAAATGAATTCCAACTCCAACTCACTCAAAACATGTTTAGACGTAAATATCCCAAGAATTATAAACATGGACAAAATTCCAATATTTAAAACATCCAAATAAATGAGGCATAAAAACTCTGTCAATGAACCATGAAGACATTTCATATAAATAAAATACGTCACCGAAAATATGGATAAAAGTAACTACCCAAATACAACACCTTTCGGTGACGGGGGAGACCCGATTCCATCGAAAGTGACGGACACACAAAGTTAAGTCACTCGCGATGTTACTGGATTACACCTCAACCCGACCTTAGTTCCTATGCCATAAATACATCACAACCTCAAGCCCCGGTCATTACTTCCATGCCATAAAGACATCATCAGACCAAAATAAATTGCCTTTATTGCATACCCCGTAGAGTTACACCTCAAGGACTTACAGGGCACCTTAGTGCATATCCAGTCTAGACGAGTTACACCTCAAGGACTTCAATGTCCCTTATTGCCTACTCGCTAGTGGCCTCCACGGCCTACGCATATAACCATGCGTCCCCATAGTCCTCTCCTCGTGCACAAAGAGATAGACCATCAAATAAAGACTGACTCACTTGCCTATGGATCCAATGCAACACAGTCTACCAAAACATGCTCAACCCGGAATGACAAAACACCCAAGCATGCAAATATCAATAATGTGCAATAAAATGCATCTAAACCTCAGTTAGGTAAACAAGTACCACAAAGCCATTATTAACCCAAAACCTGACACGGTTAAGCAAAAAGGATTTTCCCAAAAGGACTCAAACCTTTACAATTCTCAAAATAACTCTTAACACTAAATCGGGTATTTCCCACATGGTTTATAAAATCAATTTACACTAACATGATTAAATCGTCAAATAAACCTCATTTTGAGCAATTAACCTTTTTAAGAAAAAATATGATTTCTAACCATCCAAATATTCAAAAGCCCCAAATATGGGTGTTTTACACATTTATGAAGATAAACATTTCAAAAGAGTTAAATTATCCAAATAACTCAACCACGTATATTTTCAAGTAAAACACACAAATGTTTGGAAAATACTCATTTTGGCATGTACAAAGTTTTCGCAAAGTAACTTGAACTCACATCGCTAGATTTAAGCTAAATCTAGAGTTCTCCAAACGTAAGCTCCTTTGAAGAAGTTTGCATCCTCAAGCCAAAACCTCCAAAAACCACTTAGGTTTTGATGAAAACCTAGAAAACCCCAATATCTCTAGTGATGTGGATGAAACTTGTTCTTGCATCAATGAATGAAACCACTAGCATAAAATGGAGAAGGAACACATTAATCTCCATGAAAAAGCCCTAAAATCAGTTAGAGTTTGTGAGAGAAAGAGGGAAAACGATTTGGAGAGAAGAGAAGAGATTTGAGAGACTTACCACCACCCAAACACCCTTGAATATTACTATGAACTTCAAAACTCTTTCTAGATCCTTGAAGAGCTCTCAAAATCGGAACCATAGCAACTTGAATCGCCAAAATCGGAGTTGAAATGAGAGAGATATGAAGAAATGAAGATTAGGGCTAAAAATCTCGTATTTATGCTCCAGGTACCCGACGGCTAAAGTGACGTACGAGAGTGACACGAGTGTCACTTTCGCTGGGCACTCTCGCCGTGGTCAAATAGCTCTCGGTACAAAACTGGCGAGAGTGACACAAGTGTAACTTTCGCTGGTCACTTTAGTCGAGATTGTACCAAAAGTTGTTTTGGCCATAACTTCTTCGTTTTAGCTCCGTTTTCGCTCCGAAAAGGCCCGTTGGACTCGTATTTGAATTCTTCATCCAACAAAACTATAAAATTTAGGATTTAATCCAAAATCCTATTTTTCTTAAAGATCGGTTCCACACTGATTCGAAATTGTGCTTATCCGAAAATTACGGGTGTTACAATAGCCAACGAACATGGAGTTCAAAGGGTGCTAGATACTTCCGCAGGAAGACTCACTACATTCGAGAGGCTATCGAGATGGGTGATATTCGTCTTCTCAAAGTTCACACAGATGACAACTTAGCTAATCCCTTTACGAAACCAATGTCTTGTACCAAACATATCAAGCATGCTAGGAACATTGGACTTCGACCAGCTAGTAGTCTCATGTAGATCTGTTTTTAGTAATTGAATAATTGGAACGTTGAACAGTTTTTATTTTCACAATGAATTGATGTACTTGGTATGATCGTTTTCATTTATATCAACTGTGTTTTATATTTGCATGTTTAATCCATGAATGAATTATTTGTTCTAAATTGTCCATTGTCAGTTGATGATACGGGAGTATCATCGAGTTAAGGCAAATGTGAGCGTATTGGTGATATTCATTGGTGAATGAATATTAATGATGATGCCACCAAACTCACATGTTGTTCATTGGTGATGAACATTGGACTGACCCAACCTACGAGAGTTCACTGCATGGATCGGCGTCACCAGTGAATCTCGCAAATGGTTATGTCACTCGTCCTTAGACTTGAGATGCAAGCAGGTTTTGTATGGGTGGAATGTTGGTCTTTGATATAGTTAAACGTTGTCCTGAATAAGGCTGCTATAAAAATCATCTTCAGGAGTGATGTGAAGCACATGACAGGCACGTGCAGTCAAAAATAGGATTTGTTCCTCTACAGGTAATGGAGTTAGATACTACTGGGCCCCTCGATGAATTGAATAGATGTTTGTACGGCCGTACCCAAATGTAATTAAGATGATGCTTGATTAATTTGGTAATCTAATTCAACAAACAGATCGAGAAACAGAATCGTTGAACAATTAGAATGACATATGATCCATGTCTAGTATTCAACAAGGTATATGTAACAAAGGGATGACTGATTTAATAAACCATTTAAAATGAGACGTTTAAGAAACTAGCCTCATGTGTCTCTAGGGGCATTGGCGTGTTGCTAGACGCTAACCTTTGCTTGTATGATTACTTGTCATTATGACGTGCGCAAGTGGGAGCTGTTGGAATATGCTCAAGTCATAATAGATAATTATATGGCTAGATACACGTGGGCCTATAGGGTCACACACAATACACTGAGATACCATTTAATATAATGTAATTATTGTATTTACATTATATAAATAACCTAAGTAACGTGGGGTAATTAGATGGGCACAAATCATTAAGTTTGGCTTAATGGGTTTGTATTGGATTTAAGTTAATAGCAAGCCTATTACGTTTAATTAAATCTTAGGCCCATAAAGATTTAGAAGGGAGAACCTTTAAGAAGCCCAAGGAAGCTTTAGGGTTCATTAATATATAGAGATGTTAATGACCTAATTAAGCTTAACCTAATACTCCTTCTTCTCTCCCAAAATCGGCGCCCCTCCCCTAGGCCTCTCTAGGGTTTTTCCGCTTTGATCTTCTAGCTTGTTTCTTGTCTAATCGAAGCTATAAGACCCGTTACTAAGGAGGACTAGCATCCCGTGGTGATCAAGGAGGTGTAGTGTGGACTACTCTAGAGGTATTCTCCATTGAATACTTGGTTTCAAAAGAGCACACAAGTGGATCCGGATTAGTGTACAAATCACGCTACAAAAGTATATCGTTATTTGTATTCTTCGTTTAATCATATTGGCAATACGTTGATCCTGTTTGGTGATTGTTCCGCTGCGTTCTTATATGTGTTTATATTTGTGTTTCTTTACATAATCACCAACAGATGGAACCAGTTAGTTCCTATTAAAGTCAATATTTTTTATTGACATATTGTTTGTTCTAACGTCTTACTAAATCAATATTGTTGGTGCAAGTGTACCACATCTCTATATATTTTATTTATATTTATTTTGATGATTACAAACACACCGCATTATTGTTTATCTAACAATTTAATCCAAGTGTGCAGTTGTTGAAGAACACGAAGATTTAATCTGAAGGGTTCAAGACGGAAGTGTTTACGTCGTCATCATTGTTTATAACTAATAATGATAAACACCCTAAAATAATATACCACTTGGATATTTCTAAAAACCTTTTAAATAAATAAGAAATTTTGGTTCTAGAAGTATCTGCCATGCGTACTGTTTCTGCAACCACTTTCTGACGCAGGTATGCCGCGAAGGTAGAGCCGGTATTCCGCGGTGGTACGGCCGGTATACCGCGGGTGTTCAGCCGGTATACCGCGGCAGGCGTGGTGTTTGTTTCTGATTGGTTGGAAGTACCTTTTTCTGACGGCGGTATACCGCGAGTCCTAGCCGGTATACCGCGGGTACGTATTCCAGAAGTCAACTTTGCATGAGAGCCGTTGAAGTGTCAGCGTACTTTGTACTGCACGGTATACCGCGTGCATTTGGCGGTATACCGCGGATGCTTGTTTCCGTTGGAAGTGTTGCTATATAATGCATGCGATGGTGGAGAAGAAAACAAAGACAATACAGATACAACCAACACCATCACTGCTCATCTGATCTCTCTCATTTATAATATATATATTTTATAAAACCTTTTTTTTATAAAATATCCAAGTGTGAGATATTATACAAGAGTGATTACCCATTGTGAGTTATACTCCTCTTGTAAGTATTTGAATAACGGGTGTGTGATCCTGTTTATCTCATAGCAGAGGCTTGAGAAACTATTACAAATTCCTTTGTATTTGGTTTGTGTTCTACCGTAAAGAATACATTTATTGGATCGTGTCGAGAAGTGTCTCGGCTGCTGGTTTATCACAGTTGGTGGTAAATCAGTAAATCTCTGTGTCAAGTATCTCTATCCCTTATCTCTTTATTTATTCCGCTGTGCTTTTAATTATATCTGTTTATATAATTGTTGTATATTTATTATTTCTATACTCTGATTTATTTATACTGTTTCTGTACTGTATTTATTTATAAAAGAATTTTTGAAAGTAAAAGATTTAAAATACAACCTTACCCCCCCCCCCCCTTAGGTTGTCTAACATTTGGTATCAGAGCGGGGCTTTCAAAAATTATCTTTTAAATTTTTAAAGTTATATCTTTTATTTAATGGCTCAACAAAATACTTGGTTTTCTAAATCTCTTCTTATTGATTTCGAAAATTTTGATCTTTGGGCAAATTCTTTTGAACGTTATGTTCGTGGGATAAATCAAAAAATTTGGGATATTATTATTAAAGGAAATTTCAAACCCACAAAATTTCAAAACAACAAAGTTGTTGAAAAACCTAGCTCGGAATGGTCCGACGAAGATAAGGCTAATTATTGTTTAAATTATGAAGCCAAAAATTTTCTCTTTTCGGTTCTTACTAACGATGATATTGAGCGTGTTTATCTCTTTGAAACTGCTCGTGATATTTGGGAGAACTTGAACATCACCTATGGTGAAAACTCAAAAGAAAAGAGAGACGAAACCCGAGATCAAAGAAATGAAGAAACTTGTCTCATCGTCGACTGCGAGAAAGAGGTATGTACTTCATACTCAAGTTATTCTAGTTGTAGTGATAACGATGATGATATTGATATGTTAAATGTCTCTTTTCAAAAATTGATTGTTCTCGTAAATAGTTTTAAAAATGAGAATGCTAAATTAAAAGAAGAATTATTATTATGTCAAAATGAGTTGAATAATTGTAAACAAACCATTGCATGTGATAATAAAATCAAAAATGAGTTAAATGATAAAGTTATCACTTTAGAAAAGAAAGCATGCGAAAATATTGTTTGCAAATCTTGCATTGTCTTAAATGATAAAATTGCATGTTTAGAGAAAAGAACATGTGAAAATATTTTATGTACAAAATGCGATATACTTGAAAATGATAATGCATGTTTAAAAGCTAAATGCGATTTATATGAAAAAGATAATCTGTTAGCTAATGCAATTCAAAATAGCAATGATAAAGTGTTAAAAATGCTAAATATGTCTAATCGCATTAATTGTAGAAAAGGCATTGGTTCTAATACATGTATTGATACGTGCTCGTGTATTCAAATTAAAAGGTGTTTTGAACCACCTAAAGTTAAAACGAGAAAACCTTATGTGCAAAAACCTCCGTATGTATCCAAAATGAATAATGTGAATTATATGCCGAGGAAACCGTATGCTTGCATGTATAATAGCAAATTTTCTAGACCAAAGAATAATGTAAATTTGCATGCTTCATTTTACGTCTATGATAAATACGATCGTAAAATAAAAATGGTTAGAAAATGGATTCCGAAAGGAATGTTTAATGTTGACAATCCCGGTGGGATGCGTTTGTGGTTTTAAACCATTTTTATGGTTTTATATGTTGTCGTATTTTGTTTTATGTCGACAACATATTTTTTGCAGTTTATGTTTTATACTAACTGTTAAAAGGACCCATAAGAAAAGGGTACCACGAAATATTTTCTTTGCCTTTTGTAGGTGTTTCCTGACGAGGATATAATACGTGTTTCCTGACGAGGATATAATACGTGTTTCCTGACGAGGATATAATACGTGTTTCCTGACGAGGATATAATACGTGTTTCCTGGCGAGGTTATAATACGTGGTTACCTGCCGAGGTTATAATACGTGGTTACCTGCCGAGGTTATAATACGTGGTTACCTGCCGAGGTTATAATACGTGGTTACCTGCCGAGGTTATAATACGTGGTTACCTGCCGAGGTTATAATACGTGGTTACCTGACGAGGTCATAATACGTGGTGATTTTTTTTATCACATAAAATTAACCGAAAATTGAAGCCTTAAGATCCGTTTTGGTGCAAGTGTTTCGTATTGGTTTGTATATCTTTGTCTCTATTGCTTTTTGCATTTTATTTTATCCCTCAAATTTTATAAAATCAAATTGATATCGTTATTAATTTGAGGGGGAGCTTTTTATCTTTTACCCATGAGATTATGCTCTCTCAAATATATGCATATTTTGAGGGGGAGCATCTCTCGAGGGGAAGCATACCGTCTTTCTTAACCTTTTTTGCTTCGACAAACGGGGGAGAGAAACCGCATATGCTCATGCTTAGCGGTTGTGTTTGTCATCATCAAAAAGGGGGAGATTGTTGGTGCAAGTGTACCACATCTCTATATATTTTATTTATATTTATTTTGATGATTACAAACACACCGCATTATTGTTTATCTAACAATTTAATCCAAGTGTGCAGTTGTTGAAGAACACGAAGATTTAATCTGAAGGGTTCAAGACGGAAGTGTTTACGTCGTCATCATTGTTTATAACTAATAATGATAAACACCCTAAAATAATATACCACTTGGATATTTCTAAAAACCTTTTAAATAAATAAGAAATTTTGGTTCTAGAAGTATCTGCCATGCGTACTGTTTCTGCAACCACTTTCTGACGCAGGTATACCGCGAAGGTAGAGCCGGTATTCCGCGGTGGTACGGCCGGTATACCGCGGGTGTTCAGCCGGTATACCGCGGCAGGCGTGGTGTTTGTTTCTGATTGGTTGGAAGTACCTTTTTCTGACGGCGGTATACCGCGAGTCCTAGCCGGTATACCGCGGGTACGTATTCCAGAAGTCAACTTTGCATGAGAGCCGTTGAAGTGTCAGCGTACTTTGTACTGCACGGTATACCGCGTGCATTTGGCGGTATACCGCGGATGCTTGTTTCCGTTGGAAGTGTTGCTATATAATGCATGCGATGGTGGAGAAGAAAACAAAGACAATACAGATACAACCAACACCATCACTGCTCATCTGATCTCTCTCATTTATAATATATATATTTTATAAAACCTTTTTTTTTATAAAATATCCAAGTGTGAGATATTATACAAGAGTGATTACCCATTGTGAGTTATACTCCTCTTGTAAGTATTTGAATAACGGGTGTGTGATCCTGTTTATCTCATAGCAGAGGCTTGAGAAACTATTACAAATTCCTTTGTATTTGGTTTGTGTTCTACCGTAAAGAATACATTTATTGGATCGTGTCGAGAAGTGTCTCGGCTGCTGGTTTATCACAGTTGGTGGTAAATCAGTAAATCTCTGTGTCAAGTATCTCTATCCCTTATCTCTTTATTTATTCCGCTGTGCTTTTAATTATATCTGTTTATATAATTGTTGTATATTTATTATTTCTATACTCTGATTTATTTATACTGTTTCTGTACTGTATTTATTTATAAAAGAATTTTTGAAAGTAAAAGATTTAAAATACAACCTTACCCCCCCTTAGGTTGTCTAACAAATATATATAGTAAAACAAAAACCAAGTGTAGTGAGGTGGCATCTTCTCATGCCTAGAACATCATTTATCTTTTTTCTCCTTAACTCAACTTTTCCCACCTCTATATTTATTGTTATTTTGTTTTTCAATTTTGTAATTTTGTAAATAACAATTAATTTTAGGCTTAACTCCAAACTTTTCAATTACCATTGTAGGTTTTGAAGTCATTGTTTATTGCAATTCATTTATCTTATCCACCTCTTCATCTATCCATCTCTTATCATTCAATTGTAAAATATTTAATTGTCTTAAAAACATATTAACTTCCTCACAAGTCACAAGTATGTTTCTTTTCTTTTATACTCAAACATGGTATCCCTCCCATGCATTGATTCCGGTGGAAGAAATTGGAAATCCATGTAACAATGTAAGTTTCTTTACCCGATTTAGATTCTCTCTCTCTCTCTCTTATGAGTAGAAATCAATGAATATTGCTACTAATTTAGGTCTTTTTTTATTAATTATAAGGTTTTGTCTTTGTTTGTCGGTTTACAGGATTTTGCACCTTATCGTATTACACGCTAAATCGAAGGAGAGACATTGACGATTATTGATGATTATAATTGTGGAGGATTCTACATGGGTTTCTAGAGAGCACAAGAATGACATCGTTTTCCATTCACAAGGAATTGGAAGGATGTTAAAAGGATGAGATCTAAGCGGGGTGTGAAACACAATTTGGGAAGAAATCGGTAATCTACTTTCCATCTTTTACTAGATACTTGTGGATTCTTGACATTCAAAAGAGAAATTTGCGTATTCGTATAGATCATGTATTGATCAACATTGTAACCGTCGTTTATTTATTTGCAAAATATTATTGTTATCCAGGTCGAAGTTTATACTAAAGAATGAATGAAAGGTTGAATGGAATCTTGAACTAGGGGTGTGCAAAACCCGACCCGGAACCAATTGAAAGTGAGGTGTTTGTTCCGAATCAAAATGCCCCGAAATCCGAAAATCAGAAACCCGACTTTTTGAGGGATATTTAGGTTCGGGTTGGGTATGGTTTTTGGCCACCCAACCTGTCCGAAAACCCGATATATACATATATATATAATTTAAAATATTATATAAATATATTTATCTATATAATTATCTTATTGAAAATCCTAAATCATATTTTGCCATACTTTTCAATTTTCTAAACCTATTATCGATTTCATCATCAAAACTGATTGAATTTATATACTTTTTGCATATATCAATACCCAAAACCCAACCAACTCGAACCCGAAGCAATCTAAAATCTGAAACCCATAATTCGGGGTTGGAGGACCAAGAAACCACTTGCCCCGTACATCTGTAACAGTCACAATGGTATTATTGAAACTTGCTTGAATATGAATAACCCCCTTTGGTATTTTATGTGTACTCTTACGTGAACCAATATGTCCACGTGAACCCTTTTTCGGTATAGATTTTTGCCATATTTTACCATCTCATATATTTGAATAGATATATGGATATATCCATTTCATGTCAAAACATACCCCCTTCTAAAAAAGAGGTTATTTTTATACTTTTATTAATTATTCGAATAACGATTACTCGAACATGATGACATTAATCCATTTACTATGTGCTTTATTGGATTTTAAGCTTCCTATAACATGGTTCCTCAATTGTTCCTGACAACAACTTAACCTATATATATATATATATATATATATATATATATATATATATCACATTATAATCCTCAATATTCACATACCTCAAACACATTATTTGTCTATTAAGTATTTGAATTTTACATGAGTGGGAGCCTTTGGCTATGAAATACTTGAATATGCATATGCATGAACATGCTTGGATGGATGTGTTTAATGTTTTACTTTGCTTAAATACATGTAATTCATTTTTTGAATTGATATTTTTAAGTTTGACTCATGTTTTTTCAGCCAAAGCCAATATTAGTGTTGTTTTTATTGAGATTAATGAGCCTGATATCAATGCCATTACTCAACTTTGTTGTTACTTAACTGTTCCTAACACCAACAAATAATTTCATTGTTTCAAATCTGATATGGTTCGACATCGTGAACCATGTCACTTAAACCAGTTCCATATTTATTTGCAACTATTTATTTCTGACCATGATGATAAAACATCGTGTATATTCAGCTCTCGGCAAAAAGGTTCGACAACAGATTATCTTTGATTGGTTATTCATATAGAAGAATAATTAAATTGGTTTATATTATTGAGCAATGTTGACCGCAAGTTTCTTGGTGGCGGGCTAAATCATTGAAAAAAGGGGGTTTGAAGAACAAATAAGAACAAACAAAAAGCTTCTACAAGATAGGCTTAGCTTATTTTTATTTTGTGTTTTTAGTTGCTAAACTTAACCCGTATTTTTTCTGCAAGTAAGCCCATCTTTGTTATTATTTATTATTTATATGGTAAGCAATGGTAAATGTTACTATCATCCTCAAACCTTCTTGAAATTGTTTATTATTTCGATTTGGTTATTGTTGGTGATCATCCATATCATAATCACGAAGCATCGGATGATGATAACAACAGTCAATAACTTACAATATAGTTTATTAATACAAGAAAAAATGAAAATGATCTATAAAAAAAGCTTAAAATTTTCATATAATGTTTTTGGAACTCCGCGCAACGCGCGGGCCGAATCACTAGTTTTTAATAAAATCTTGCTACTGTTCAAAAAGAAAATATTCCTCATCATTGATTTATAGTATTTCATCACCCATTTTAGGTAAGTGTAACGTTTGTCGTATATAACGTGAATGAAATAATACACCTAATGAAAATTCAATTTATTTTATTCAAAATATACTTAAAATAATCTTTTTTTTGGAAAATTTCGTCTATAACTTCCAATGTAACAAAATTCTTTAGTGTATTTATCAATTTCCAATAGAAAGTATAGTTTAAATCATTTGCTAAAATACTTTAATTTTAAATATATATATTATTGAACTTTTTCAATTATTATGTGCAATCTTATACTGTAAGGTAGCGTTTGGTACGCAGATAAAAGTTGACAGGACTGAACAAGACAAAACTGGACAGGACTGGATAAGACGGTAGGACTAGACAGGACAAGACAAATGTCTGTCTTGTGTTTGGTACGACTAGGACTAGATAGGACAAGACTAGGCAATTTTCCCTAATAGTTATTTGATAATTTTATATATCATATAATAGTTATAAATTAGGGAATTTAATTAAAATACTCAAAGTTTGACTTTGACTTATCAAAATACCCATTTTTTCAACTTTTGCAAAAATACCCAAAAATCCCGCGACGTATCCCGCGATCGCGTGATAGGGGATTAGGGGGTTTTCTGAAAAATAAATCATCCGCGAGAGTGTCCCGCGATCGAATCAATTTGGTGACTTTTGAATTGAATGTTACACTTTCAACCCCTATACTTATTTACTTACTTTACTTTATAACTTTTACTTGTCTAATTTTAATTTTACACATTCATCATATTAACACATATAATCGTTTATTAACTAAAATACGTTAAAAATACGTTTTAATTTTAACAAGTTACACCATTATAATCGTCTCTTCAATACGTTCGAAATGAGCCCAATATTGAATATTTTTTGATTTAATTATTTTATTATATATCATATATACTACATAAAAAATATTTTTTATATTTAAAATTCATTTTCTTATAGTTAATTATTTAATTTATGGTACTCTTATAGTTAAAATACGTTTTAATTTTAACTAATTACACCATTATAATCGTCTCTTCGTTTTACACTCTTATCGCATTAACATAATAATCATATATTAACTAAAATATGTTAAAAAGTACGTTTTAACATATCACATTAACATACATAATTACGTTAAAATATGTTAAGGAGTTCGATAAATATATATATATATATATATATATATATATACACACTAGTTATTTACCCGCTGCAATGCAGCGAGACGTATAATCCAAATAATTTGACGATTTAATCAATTATTAACTAAAATACGTTAAAAATGCTTTTTAATTTTAACAAGTTACACCATTAATATCGTCTCGTCGATACATTCGAAATGAATTGTAAATATTAAAAATATTTTTTATGTAGTATATATGATATATAATAAAATAATTAAATCAAAAAATATTCAATATTGGGCTCATTTCGAACGTATCGAAGAGACGATTATAATGGTGTAACTTGTTAAAATTAAAACGTATTTTTAACGTATTTTAGTTAATAAACGATTATATGTGTTAATATGATGAAGGTGTAAAATTAAAATTAGGAAAGTAAAAGGTATAAAGTAAAGTAAGTAAATAAGTATAGGGGTTGAAAGTGTAACATTCAATTCAAAAGTCACCAAATTGATTCAATCGCGGGACACTCTCGCGATCGCGGATGATTTATTTTTCAGAAAACCCCCTATTCCGCGATCGCGGGATAGGTCGCGGGATTTTTAGGTATTTTAGCAAAAGTTGAAAAAATTGGTATTTTGATAAGTCAAACTTTGGGTATTTTAATTAAATTCCCTATAAATTACACATATATAATAGTTATAAATTACACAAATAAAGTATATATTTAAATAATGTAATTAAAAAATAATTTTAGTTTTTTGCACAATTTTCATACGTATAAATACATACAAGAATAATAGTACATAAATTGAATGAAGAATCTGAAATATTTGACGGTAATTCGAAACAAGTCCGAGTCATACAAAGAAAATATAATATTTGATTCAATTTGGAAGATCTTTATGAATCGACGGAGGCATGGTTGCAGCGACAAGTAGAGATAAAGGACGTGAAGTTGGTGGATAGTGGTGGTGCAGGAGGTAGTTGTGGTTGATGTGACAGAGGTATAGGTGGTGGTGCATGGGGATGGTGGTGGTGATCGGTGGAGGTATAGGTGGTTGGCGGTGGATAGTGGTAAAACAGGTTGTTGTATTGGAAAAGAGGTGGGGGTGGCCGACGGTGGTTGGCGGTGACCATCGGTGGTGGTGATCGTTCGAGGTGGAGGAGGCGATGGTCGGTGGTTGTGGAGGTGGTGAGGAAGTTGTTGTAGTGGAAGAAGTTGTGGAAGTGGCCGGTGATGGTTGGCGGTGGCTACCGGTAGCCGCCGATGGTGGTGGCGGCCATGGTTGGTGGTGATCGGTGTTAGTGGAGGTGGTCGACGATGGTAGTGGTTGTGTCGATGGGTGATGGTTGTGGAGGTGGTAGAGGAGGTTGTTATAGTGGAGGAATAGGTTGAGGTGGCCGACGGTGGTTGGTGGTGACTACCGGTGGTCGTCGATGGTGGTGGCAGCGATGATGGGTAGTGGAGACACTTAAGACTAATACCATATTATGATTTATATTAAGTGGGGGTAAATCAGTAACTTTTTAGTTTTTGTCTCATGTTGTTCCACCTATTTTGATGGAACAAGAAGATACCTTTTTCTTGTCTCACCCTGTCCAGTCCCATGTCGTGCCAAACGCGGGACAATGAATTTTTGTCTTGTCTCATATCACGCCAAACGTGAGACAATGAGTTTTGTCTTGTCCCATATACCAAACGCAGCCTAAACAAGCACTGTTATTCTGAAAATACTAATTGCTATGATATTCATATACGGCAAATACAACAATTAAACTCACACACCCTCCTCACATTTGGTGAGGTTTGAACCCCTGACCTCCTACGAGGACAAATGCTCTCATACCGTAGGCTAAATGTCCTTTGGTGATTTTTAAGAATTGGTCTTTACTTTTTTAGTTTTTTTTAAATAATTTGTCAAAACTTGCGCCTCTGAATTAAGATAACTTTTGTTGCTTCTATTTTTGTTATAAATTTCAAATGGAAATGAAATGAAATGATCTTGTTCAAAATTCACCCATATTAAAAAAGAAAGAGTAAACTACAAATTTCGTCCCTGACGTTTACCAGAAACTATGAAGATCGTCCCTAAACTTCAATAAGTGCAGAAATCATCCCTGATCTTATGGATTTCGCTTTGAAATTGGTCCCTTGACGTTAACTCCGTTAATATTATCCGTTAGAGTCAGGGGTATTTTCGTCAAACCATGTTTTTTTCTCTCCTTTTGTAAAATTTCTATGTTTTTTCTTATCCTTATAAAAACCATAAAACATTAGGGGCCTACCTGTAATTTTCTTTAAATTATATTGATATTATTTATATATATGTATATATACATACATACACAGAGCTCAACATATATATATATATATATATATATGTGTGTGTGTGTGTGTATATATATATCTCTCTGTGTGTATATATATATATATATATTTCCATGTAAAACCATAAAACACTAGTACCATCGCAACCCCCCCCCCCAATCTCCGGTCACCATCTCCGACGACCTCACTTTGATTTCTTCATCCATTTCCGTGTGATGGGTTTGGTTTAGAAAATTAGTATTGAATCTTTAAATGAGTGTTGATGTGGTGTTAATGTTTAAATTGGGTAAATTGGGAAGTGAGTCTTGGATTTAGGTGATTAAAGAATGATTTGAAACACATCTAGAGGTAAATCCATGGAGGAAGGAGTTTTAGGAAAATGGGGAAGAAGGGGGTAAATCCATGGAGGAAGAAAGAGTTTTAGGAAAATGGGGAAGAAGGAGTTTTAGGAGAGAGAAACAAGAAAATGACAAAAATAAGCGTAAAAAGACGAAAATACTAAACTGAGTTTTTTAACGAAGTTAACGTCAAGGGACCACTTTCAAAACGAAATCCATAAAGTCAGGGATGGTTTCTGCACTTATTAAAGTTTAGGAACGACTTTCGTAGTTTCTGGTAAACGTTAGAGACGAAATTTGTAGTTTACTCAAAAAGAAATTAGTGTAAATATAATGGGGGTAATAATGAAGAATAATAATGATGAAACACAATAATTTGATATAATTACATATGCATTGACAAAATTCCTAGTATCTAAGCGTGCCATTTTGATTGTCTTCCATTATTTCATTTTCATCATCAACATCAATCATCTAATATACTTTTCATACACATTTTCTTTGAGATTATTTAAATAAAAAAATGCTTAAATTCAAACACTAAAAAAATAAAAGAGTAAGTTGCAAAGTTGGTCACTCTGGCACTTTTGCTCGCTACAAAAATTTCATTGTAAAAAAACCCTCGTGGTATACAAAAGTGCATGGTTTGGGTCCCTCTGATTAACTCCGTCAGATTTCTATTCGTCAAAACCTCGCATGCCACTTGCACATGAGGGCATATTAGTCCTTTTACTAACAATAAACCACAAGAACCAAAATTGTAATTTACTCTTTTATTATTATACCATTTTTTAGAAACATAATAATCGTACTATATAATTAATAAATAATTATCACTTGATTTAAAAATAACCTTTTTAATGAAACGTCGTTAAAATTAAAATGACAAAATTTTAATAATTAATAATTTATGTTTAAGTTTTGTCCACCAAAATTATAATAAAATAATTTTTATTTTTGTTTTTAATAAATTTCATTGTTAATAAAAAAAATTATCCAATAAAAATAAACTAAAGACGTACAGTTTTTGATTATATAAAAAATAATATATAATAAAAACACAAAAAATCTAGCGCATATTAAAACAATATATGAAATAACCTTAAAAAGTTAAATCATAACTAAATTTATAACTTATTAAACTCGACTTTCTAATAGATTTCTAAATAAATTACTCTATGATTATTAAAATGATATTATTAACATGCAAAAAGATTAAAACATGTGGATTTTGTTAGGGATGTTTGAGAAGGAGAATCGAACAAAAAATACACAAAAATGGCTTGGCGATTTCCTTAGAAATATTTAATATTTTTATTATATAACTAGTCTTTGGCTCGTCCGTTGCGCGACGATCAAATTTGTGTTTTAATAGTTGTTGAATAATTTTGTGACACATACAATAATTGATAAAAAGAAAACAAAAATTCCACAAATAGGGAATATTATTTTGAAGATAAAAATATGTCTATTAAGTTTGATACCTATTATAAATGTCGTTACTAAATGAATTTATCAAACGAATACACAATAATTGCATATTTATATTTTTGAAAAATGTTCGAACTCATAATCAAAAAGTCAGTTGATAAGTGATATCTTTTTTTTTTCAAGTAATTAAATCTCTTATGATTATTGTAAGGGTGTTTCGTTGACAGAATGAAATTTGATAGAATTGTAATTCGTCGAAATAATTCGACTTTGAAGTAAAAATTGATATGAAATTGCAAAAAGAAAATCACGACAATTTAGTGATTATTTGTATCAAATCCCATACTAATTTCAACAAATCTCATACTAATCACGACACATTAACTCGTATATATTTATGATATTTAATAATATAATTAAATCCAAATATATTCAATATTGAGCTTATTTCGAAGGTATTGACAAAACGATTACAATGGTATAATTTGTAAAAAATAGAAATGTTTTTAATGCATTTTAGTTCATATACATTATTTATGTTTATATGATAAGAGTCTAAAATGAAAAATAAAACAATAAGGGATTAAAAGTAAACTACATACCTAATTATAAGAGTAGTAAATGTAACGTACAAATTAAAAAAATTGAATTAAAGAGGAGTGAATGTGGGTGTGTTAATTGAACTTATAATGTAAATTGCGTCCAAATACATGTTTAGGCGGGAAAATACTGAAGTCGGCTCACCAGAAGACGACACGTGGCATGCTAGTTACTCATTTATTATATGTATAGATTTTTTGGATTACTATACACGATGGAGATTTTTTTGAATTTATTATAAGTATGGATATGTACGTATGTATAAAAAATATTCAATATTGGGCTTATTTCGAAGGTATTGACGAAACGATTACAATGGTATAATTTGTAAAAAATAGAAATGTTTTTAATGCATTTTAGTTCATATACATTATTTATGTTTATATGATAAGAGTCTAAAATGAAAAATAAAAAAAGTAATGGATTAAAAGTAAACTACATAGGTAATTATAAGGGTAGTAAATGTAAGTTATAATTATTAAAAATTTAATTAATGAGAGATTTAATGATGAGTGAATGTAGATGTGTTAATTGAACCTATAATGTAAAGGCGTCCAGATACATGTTTAGGCGGGAAAACAATAAAATCGGCTCACCAGACGACGACACGTGTCAATGTAGTTACTTATTTATTATATGTATAGATTAATGTTGTGTAACACCCTGAAAATAGGGGTAATTTAAACCTGAAAATAACGTAAAATATGATATTCTAGATATAATTGTATCACCGAAAAATGAGGAAATATTAAGGCATTTACACTCAAAACAAAATAAGAGATAGATTTCAACAACCTACTAACCTAAACCAAACTAGCTTAGGTTATGGACAAGTGTCACTATCTCTTCTCCAAAAGAATTTATTGTTAGACCAAAAGAACGTCATGTCTATACTTCACCAAAAATGTTATATCCGACCACTCGACCGTCCACTCAAGCCCAAGGAGTCCCGCCGCTAGAATGACCTGATATACATGTCATTTTAAGAAAAAAGTGTTAGGCTAGAGCCTAGTGAGATCAAACAGTTATAATTTAAAACTAAAGCAAGTAACTTGGAGATATAACTTTAAAATCAATAACTTTTGCCATAAGAGTAACAATGACCTCAATAACACATAACATCTTGTGAAGACGGAGGAGACCCGATTTCCACGATTAGTGACGGAACACAAGAGTAGGTCACACACATGGGTTTATGTCTACATTAAGGATGGTAAATCGAGACATCAACCCTATCCGGGTCTTTAGTCATCTTGAACATCAACTCTATCCAAGTCTTTAGTTCCATAATAATGAGTTCAACTCTATCTGATTCTTTCACTCAAGGGATTACCAAGTTCAACTTTATCCAAGTCTTTACCTTGGGTCTTCACCATCCAAGACAAACATATTTATTTAAAAAACACCTTGGAAGTAAATGTACTCAAATATCAATCCACATAACACAAGACTTCAATGCCTATGGATCCATAACATTAATATAACACATATTACATTCCAAGTATAAGATACCCATATTCAATAAACCGATGTGTAGATACCATGAAATGCCACACAACATTTTCTAACTTGTACCAAAGTATCATGAGTATAAAAAATGATTATTTGTTTCCAAAACTCATCAATACGTGAGAGATATGACTATTTTAAGCAATAAAAGCGAATACCCATACTTGTTCCATCAAGATATTCAAAAGTTCCCAAAAACCTTAGTTTGACCTAGGTCTTCCAAAATTTACCAATATGAGTAAAAGAGTGTTCATCACCTTGTAAAACCATAAATATATGTTTAGAACTCATTTTCAAACACTTTAATAACAGATCCTTAAGAAATCCAAAATCCCAGAATCTCCCAAAATTCTCAAAATGATTCAAGTTTAATGAGGAAAAAATACAAAATCGAGAGGAGTTTAGGAGACTAAGGAGCCATTTACCAAATGCTTACCCGGGTAAGCGCTTACCAAGCCTCATTACCTTACCGAATGAATATGGTAAGGACTAAGAATCTTACCCGGTAAGAGCGAGGCAATGGCCAAGAGTCTTACCCGGTAAGTGAGGACAACAACTCTTACCACGGTTAGCGCTTACCGTGTAGATTGTTGTATACGATGAGTTTTGATGGACTAAAATCTTACCCGATAAGTAAATAATAGTGTTAAATTTTACTGGTAAGCGCTTATCCGGGTAAGCGTTTAGTAAACGACCCCTAAATATCCACCATTTTTGACATGTATAAAGTTTGTTAAAATAGAGTGAGCTCACCTTATTAGGTTTTGTAGAAAACCTAAATATTGTAGAACTTAAGAAAGATGGAGTGGATCCCTTGAAGCTTGGGAAATCTTGAAATCTCTTCCTTAATATTAACCCTAGAGTAGCAATAATGATCTCAATAAGTTTCTTGGATGGAAATAAATGAGGAGAGAAGGTTGAGGGAGAAACCTATCCAAAATGCAGAGAGAAAATCGACTATTAAGATGCCAAAATCAGCTATAAATTACTTAAAATCGAGATTACCATTTTTATACTCTAGACCCCCCGTCGACGGGAGTGACACTCATGGCACAATTGCTGTCAAACTCGCAGAGGGGTACCAAGCCCTGAAATTCTCAAATTTCTCACCCGATATGCTCGTGGTCCGCTAAGAAAACTAAGGTAATTCATCTCTTACTAAGGTCTTGTTGGTTTTCTAGGAAAAAAAATATCTTATTAACCTCTTATGTCTGATTCGGAAAGAGATGAGGATATTCAAATTGTTTGTTTTTCTCTGAATTTCTAGAGCCACATATATCTTGGCGTCCTCTTATCTGGTAACACGTAAATCAACCTCTTATTTGTCTCTTATTGTTGTCAATGAATCAAACTTAGTAGATCATTTCTCTCGATCGATTCACTTATATTATAATAAAATTCAATGTACTATAATTATGTGACTTTCAAATGTAAGTTATATAATTTTAATATATCATTATCGATTAAACATATTCGTTTAAGGGAATGCTAATTTTATAATTTATATGTAAATTTCGTAATGATGATGCACAAATATGTGAAATTGTATAAACTTTTATATATAAATTCAATACCATAATACTATAATGGGTCAAATACATAATTTAAACAAATTCAAACGTTTATCAATTTACAAAAACAAACAGTCTTATTGATTCAGATTTTAGATTTCAGATATCAGTACCACCCCTTATTAATCAAAAGTAATATAAGACTTTAGAGTTCAACACCTCTTAAAAAACAAACGACGCCTAACTATCTATAATTCATAGGTTTGCAACTAGAAATGGTGACGATTTTACTTACCGAAAATTTCGGGTGTTACATGTTGTAATCTCAAAAATAGAAAATATGTTGAAATTGAATGTGGTTCCTTTTTAAATTTTGATTTTTGATTTTTGATTCTTTATTTTAAAGAAATTTTGAATAATCTGTTAGAGTTGCTTCAAGGGCTTTTATATCGCTCATCATCTCTCAAACATCCCTAACAAAATCCATATGCTTTAATCTTTTTAATAATCGTAGGGTGATTTATTTTCAAAATCTAAAAGAAAGTGGAGCTCAATAAGACATAAGTGTAGTCTTTTAGTTATAATTATTTTTTTTAAAAAGTTATTTCATATTTCGTTTTAATATATGCTAGAATTTTTTATATTATGTATGTTATATTTTATATTAATAATAAAAAACCACATGTCTTTAATTTATTTTTATTGAATAATTTATTGTTTATTAAAAATAAAATTTAGTAAAAACAAAAATTATAAATCATTTTATTATAATTTTTTTTCGACAAAACTTAAACATAGATTATTAACTAATTAAAATTTTGTCATTTTAACTTTAATGATGTTTCATTAACTAAGTTATTTTAAATCAAGTGATATTAAGTGATAATTATTTATTAGTCATATAATATAAATATTATGTTTTAATAAATGGTATAATATTAAAAGAGTAAATTACATTTTTTGGTTCTTGTGGTTTATGGTTTGTAAATGAACCAATTTGCTCTCATGTGCAAGTCACATGAGGGATTTAATGGATGAAAATCTGACGAAGTTATTGCATACCACAAGAATTTTATTGCAATTAAAATTTTGTAGGAACCAAAAATGCAAAAAACAACAAACCACGGGGACCAAATTTACAATTTACTCAAAATAAAAATTACTTTGTCAAGTATGTGGTTTTTAAATGATGAAGTTTTTTTTATTACCAACCAAATATTTTGAAGTACCTTTTGTTAACAACAAAGTAAGAAAATTTTGTACATTTGAATCAAAATCATTAATGTTTTTATAATGGTATTACAAGGTAAATCACTCTGATATGATAACAAAGTAAATATAAATAAGTAATTAGTCTTATAAATAAGCATATTATTAGAAATTTAATGTTAACATATATTAACATTAGGATTGAAGAAATGATCAAAGTGTACTAAGAGGTTGTTTGATTATTTTTCTATTAATTTTTGTTTGGATAAATTGTCTGTATGAATTAAGCTAAATTGTTGTTTATTTATTGTGTTAAATAATTAATGTTAACATATATTAACATTATGTTGTATATGTGCTGCAACATTGAGCATATGATGTGGAAAACAAGCCAAAAACCATGGAAATGAAGGGGATGAGCTAAAGAATTTTTTTTATGAAGTAAAATTCACATTTTTGAAGCCCCTTTACAAATTTGATGGTTGTAGTACATGTTTTCTTGATAATTGTCTTGTCAACTCCTGCTACTTTGACTTTTTGTACTTAAAACGTTGGGATTAAGTTTCCCAAATTGCATTTTACCTCACTTTCTTTTATGATAATTTGATCGTATCTATCTTTTGTAATTCCTTGCTTTGATACGAATATAGAACTAAAAGTGAAAATTTGTGTGTTTGTATTTAACCCCCCTTATACAAACATATCATGTATAAGTCATTGTATTCCAAGACCAACAAGTGGTATCAAAGCATTTTGCTTAATCTTATAAACACGGTCTAAAATGACTTCATAAAAATGAAGTGATAGAACTTTCAAGGGATGTAGAAATGGTTGAAGCTCCAGAGTAGAAAGTTATTGAACGATAGTATGAAAATGTGGACGTTCATGAATGGTGTAACAACCCAGTCTGGAAATAAAGCATGCAATTCATAATAACTGAAACATCCCAAAAATGGGTCCCAAAATTTCCTTACACAAGTCTCTAAATTCAGGTTGGCGGAAATCAACCTATTACACAACTGAGAACTACTATAATTAAGTGCAATAGTGTCAAAGCTTCTATTGTCTCTATTCTCTAACTGCTCCGTTCACCTGCTAGAGCCCTTTGCTACCTGCTTTCCTGAAAAGGGTTTTAATTTGAAAAGAAGCGAGGGTTAGACCATGAGGTCTAGTGAGTCCCTCCTGACAGTTCTCAAAATCGTTTTAGAACTTTTCATCACTTTCGGATATATAAATAATCTTTCAATAAATAAACTTTCACATGACTGAACAGTAAAATCTTACACGGATAAATCCGCCCTCGTAAATGGCACCCTGAAGTCACCCGAGGGTGACAACGAGTCAGTATCACGCTGCCTTACTGGGACTTACTTCCCATGGCATAAACGGAACCTCCCCCCGACGTGAGTACTGACGGAACCTCCCCCCGACTTAGCCAATTTACGTCTACAATATGTATGCATACATCTCACATATAACTTTAAACAACTTTCATGCAATAAAAGCATAGTAACAAAACATGGCATTTATCATCATGTATTCACTTTAGAAAACACGTTAAAAAGGCACGCATTTTAGTTAGAAAACTCACCTGATACGTTTTCTTGCTTTTCCCTACTCTCCTCTTTACTTCCAAATTGTCTACCTGAACGAGGGATATAATTAAAAGCTGACTAGAACTATCCGGACACTTCTCACTTGCCACCCTACTTTTCCGGACAGGTTACCGGGTAACCCCACTTTTCCGGATACCGATTAGTACCCGGACAACAACTCTTATCCGGACGACACAGATTCTCCGGACGAC
Organism: Saussurea involucrata; assembly: GCA_033807775.1. NCBI lineage: Eukaryota > Viridiplantae > Streptophyta > Magnoliopsida > Asterales > Asteraceae > Saussurea > Saussurea involucrata. The sequence goes on from CM066327.1 coordinate 65,532,874, forward strand.
TAAACTTATCCGGACGACACAATCTTTCCGGACGACTAAACTTATCCGGACACCTTCTACAACACGACCAAGAAGTTTCCCGGACACTCACCCGGACACCCTCATACTTGAAGGTTTCCGGACGACCGCTGGGTGAACTTAATGGTTCGAATTCTTGCTAACCACTTCAAAACAGTGGGATAATGCAACAATTCACTTACTTAAACATCTTTAAACAATTCCCATAAACTTTACTGAATAAACTCGATTTAAAGGGTGTTTAAATCTCCTTTAAGGGTCTTATAATGACTTTATCAATAAACTCTTAAACCATCCAATACTCATCCAACAGATCTTAAATGGGTTAAGGATTAGAGATTACCTGATAGATTACTTGAAATGAACGAATTCCAATACCATTCCTTCTTCCGATTTCAAAGCTTGATGATTCTCCTTTTCAAATGCTCAAAACACTCCAAAACCCCTTTTCCTCCTTTCTCTCTATTCTTTCTTGCTTCAGCCGCCATCAACAATCAACAACCAGGAAAAATGAAATGTTTCCCTAGGGTTTTGTGCCTATTTATACTCTATATCTCATTTACTAACTAGCCCATCAACTTCTATTTTTATTTAAATTCCACCACAAGACTTTGGAACTCTTACAAACTGGTTTCGGTTATTACAACACTTCCCCCTCAAAAGAATTCTGTCCCCGGAATTCCATTCTCGAAAAGGTGAGGGTATTTGGACATCATATCTGATTTTACTTCCCACGTTGTCTCTCGTCCCTTATGATATCTCCACTGAACTTTTACTAGTCAAACTTCTACGTTCCTCGTTTAGCAAACCTTACCGCTCGCGATTTATATCGGTTCTTCTACGTAAGTCAACCTCTCATCTATACTGACGTCCCCTCAAAGGAACAACCACAACGACCTCTGACAAACACTTCTTCAAGTCTGACACATGAAATGTCGGATGAACACTCTTTAATTCTTCTGATCACTCTAACTTGTATGCTGCTGCTCTAACTCGCTCCTTAATGACAAGGTCAACTTCTTATCGCCTGCATCTCTTGCAAGGTCGCCATCATCTCACTTCTCACATCGGCTCTCCACAAAAGAGACGTGCATCACACTATGAATTTCTTCTCAAATTCACAACGAGTACCTCAAGATCGCGCACTATCTATTCAACTTTCATGCTTCGACGAATCTGCAGACTTAGTCCACCTTACCTTTCTCTCAAACTTCAAGGCTCAAAGCCTTATGTTTTTCAATCCAACCACTCAGTTCTACTCGGTTGCCTCAGACCGTTCAGATGGGAAACATAACCGCACCCCATACTTTGAAACCGCCCTTGGCGAGACACCACTTGCTACATCGTGCCATCTTGCACTGCTTACTTGTACCCTCTTCGATCACTATACTCGCTTAAAACTACCTGATAAAACCAAGGCCAACCGCGCCCCATTTGCTCGCCTCCGACCACACAACGGGACTCATGGTTTTAAACACGTCTAAATAAGGTCTCTCATACATTTATACTTCCTTAAGAGAAAGAACTTGGCGGGAATTCCCGCCACAACAACGAGAATCTTCCACCAGGAAAACTCACTCATTGACAACTTGGCACAAGGCCAACCTTGTACATCCCGACAAGCTCACCCCCAGGAGTCCCCTCCTCGGTATACCTGAAATTTCTTGGTTACTTCTTCCAACCGACATTCGTCTATGCAGACCATACTCCTTTCCCGAATAACATCGGCTACAACTCGACAACTAATTCGTACGTTCTCACCACTTTATCATTTCACACTTAACGTGTCTAATAGTAGGAAACCTCTATAATTCCTTATTGGAGTACTCACCTATCCGAATTGCACTTATCCTGAAGGCTCATAAATTTCTCGCTGCTTGCCACAAGCGTCCAGTCATATAACATAACTTCGGTTACTCCCACTCAACTAGGAGGGGTAACCACGATCACACCCTACTATTCTCAATAGCTTACACTGAACGATCAGTTCGTTTGAACGTTTCTCACAAAGTCACTAACTTAACTCATTCAGTTGTCTTATCCACTTCTTTCCTGCACGAAATCATACACAACTTCCTTCCTCAATACTCTTTCCAAAAGTTCGCACACTTATTAAGGACAATCTACACAACACTGCGCCTATCGGCATTACTGTCAAGGTTACTACTTCCGATTTACTTACTTATTCCAACATACTGTCTTCACCCCTCCATGTTAGCGTGGAGCACTACCCACCAACATTATTCGCCCCGCTCTTCTGACAATTCTCAAGCTGCAAATGCTGTCTCATTACTATACATAACCAAACGGTTGCTCTAAAATTCTAACTTAAGGCTTTCGACTAAAACACCTCGAACTGACACCAGAGTTCGACGTCACTATACATTCTTTAAACTCCAACTTTTACTTTCTCAGACAATTCGCTCACACATAAGCAACAACTCACATTTTTAAGGATTTCACATCTATTCCACCACATTTTGACTAATACATCCATCATCTTCTTTAAACTTCCAATGATCCCAAAATATGCTTACTTAGCGACTCTTACAACTAAAAACACTTGGTTTCTCCTTTGGGTAACTACCCACCACCACTCCGTGATGCTATCCCGAACATAAACATATCACCACGTCAACTTACACCCTACGTGATCCAACAACCTGGTTAACACTCGAACACCTCATCTAAAACCCCCAAAAGGCTTCTATCTGGCGCTTCCTCTTTCTCTAACATCACATCACTACGACGCTAGGTGGCACATTTAACTTGGCAATTATTTCTACTACATAACTGTACATTCCTCACTCATAACATCACACTGCAGACAAAAACTCTCATGGCCATTCATACACAACTCAAACTTATCTTCAAGACTTCACTCATAAATAACCGAGTCTATCTCACTACATTGTCTCTCCCCAGCTCTAGTTGAACCACAACACTCGAGTTTCTCATTAATTCTAACATACTCGTTTCTTGCTAGCTATTTGCAATACCAAACCATTCCTCACAGATCGACATAATCTATACCCTCACTTTGTTTGTGCTAAATACTTCATTCTTTACGAACCATCCATCTCGTAGGTAAAACGCTTATCTAAAACAACAGTCTTTCACTATCTTAACACCTAAAAAGTGGTCCTTCAACTTTCAACCTTCTGATTCAAGTCTTCGGTCTCATACACCTTACACACTGCCGAATTTAACGTCAATAGTTGACCTGTTGATACTTCCTTAACCTATTCTTCAACAAGGGTCCCTTACTGAACCTAATCCTTCCAACATATCATAATCAAATTCACATCCCGCCGTCCTTATTTCAAACTCACTCGTAAAACGTCAAAATTACGAGAACACTTTAAAACTCTTATTCGGCATCGAGGATATTTCATTCCTACTTCACCACACTACTCATAACGAGTTGCTAATACCAACACCTTGATGACTTCTAGTCCTTCCCCTGAACACAACCGTCCCTCGGCAACTGTATTTCCAGTCACCGCACGAGGGTACAGACCCTCATACAACCGACATTAAAGTCCACTTCCGACTCTTCCACTGTTCACCTCTCATCTAGAACGCAATTACCAAGGCTACAAACATTCTCCCCTGATTTGTCCAACACCTCTCCACTCTAGGAGTTCTTCCTTAGCTTAAAATGTAATACTCTACGACCTATTGAGTTCATAGTCTTCATACCTGACAACGCGATAAATGAATCATTTCACACTTGTGATCATTTTAAAGAAACAACACTTGAAAACCACTTGGGCACACTCGACCCCAACATTCTCGTAACTTCAATGCCCTGCACAACGATCTCGAGAATCGTTTGCATGCAACTTTCCGTAAAACTTAATCTTACTCAACCAAAAATATGTTATTACGACATAAATAAATATTGGGTGAAAATATTTTCATGCGACAAAAATTTGAAAGGAATTACCGACACGAAGTAAACCAGTCGATTCTCACACTCACTTATATAACTTCAACATGTCAATACTCGTTTTGGTTATAAAAGTTTTGCATTCAAATGTTTCCTTGACTCTTTGCAACAATTTAACTTACCATGAAAATAGTGAAATATTTTGCAAATCGTAAACCTCAAGACTTCATTGTGCGATGTAAATGGATTTGCATTTTTCTTTAAACATACGCTTGCACACGCCGACTCATATCCGATCAAATTTGATATTTACACATTTACTTTGCTTATGAAAATCTCGTATACACATACGGACTCAATGCATGAAACTCTACTTGCAATTGAAGGCTACTCACTCAAACAAGGTCAATCGCTTTACTATGCAATTTATCATTGACACTCTACTTTCGATCAGAGATCGCCTTCTCTGCCTTGCAACAACTTGCTATACATACAGCCAATGGTCCACTTACTCAACCATTTCATACTATTTTCGTCTTGACCAAATCATCTCATATTATACTTCTACACGCTTTCAGTACTCTACAGAAATCTCTCTTCAATGATCCTGTCACTAAACACTCGATTAAAGAGTCAGGGTTCTAATCCTCAGCTCGCTCTTGAATTGACACTTCCAAGATCTCGGCACTGCCCTTCATTACCAACTGAACTGATCTATCCCACGATTTCTAGAACTGGGATTCTCCATAAACAGGAGTCTTACTAAAAAAAAAATCTATCATTCATCTTCTTCGAATCCATGAAGATCTACCTCTAGGCGACTCCTAACTTTCTATACAACATTTCTGCTCTACGATGTATACATACATCATATCATAAATGATCTCTCATGATACTTCCCAACAAGGGTCTCAGTCTACCCCCCAGGGATCTTGCTGATACTCTAGATTAATGGAATCCGACATATAAACTAGCATAAGACTGCAACTTCGGAATAATAAGGCAGATCAAGCACGTACATGTACCTATAAGTTCGTAATTACACTGGCCAGGTGGAATATCAAACTTACCTTACATGACAGTCCTCAGTACCCTATTAGTCCTATCTCTATAATAGTGTCCTCCTAACGCATTTCCTGATTCTCAGTTGTGATTTCTACTCCCAAGTTTAAGTTTAGGCCCTTCCGGTCACCTAAATCCCTTAAACTATGGCTCTGATACCAATTGTAACAACCCAGTCTGGAAATAAAGCATGCAATTCATAATAACTGAAACATCCCAAAAACGGGTCCCAAAATTTCCTTACACAAGTCTCTAAATTCAGGTTGGCGGAAATCAACCTATTACACAACTGAGAACTACTATAATTAAGTGCAATAGTGTCAAAGCTTCTACTGTCTCTATTCTCTAACTGCTCCGTTCACCTGCTAGAGCCCTTTGCTACCTGCTTTCCTGAAAAGGATTTTAATTTGAAAAGAAGCGAGGGTTAGACCATGAGGTCTAGTTCTCAAAATCGTTTTAGAACTTTTCATCACTTTCAGATATATAAATAATCTTTCAATAAATAAACTTTCACATGACTGAACAGTAAAATCTTACACGGATAAATCCGCCCTCGTAAATGGCACCCCGAAGTCACCCGAGGGTGACAACGAGTCAGTATCACGCTGCCTTACTGGGACTTACTTCCCATGGCATAGACGGAACCTCCCCCCGACGTGAGTACTGGCGGAACCTCCCCCCCGACTTAGCCAATTTACGTCTACAATATGTATGCATACATCTCACATATAACTTTAAACAACTTTCATGCAATAAAAACATAGTAACAAAACATGGCATTTCTCATCATGTATTCACTTTAGAAAACACGTTAAAAAGGCACGCATTTTAGTTAGAAAACTCACCTGATATGTTTGCTTGCTTTTCCCTACTCTGCTCTTTACTTCCAAATTGTCTACCTGAACGAGGGATATAATTAAAAGCTGACTAGAACTATCCGGACACTGCTCACTTGCCACCCTACTTTTCCGGACAGGTTACCGGGTAACCCCACTTTTCCGGATACCGATTAGTACCCGGACAACAACTCTTATCCGGACGACACAGATTCTCCGGACGACTAAACTTATCCGGACGGCACAATCTTTCTGGACGACTAAACTTATCTGGACACCTTCTACAACACGACCAAGAAGTTTCCCGGACACTCATCCGGACACCCTCATACTTGAAGGTTTCCGGACGACCGCTGGGTGAACTTAATGGTTCGAATTCTTGCTAACCACTTCAAAACAGTGGGATAATGCAACAAATCACTTACTTAAACATCTTTAAACAATTCCCATAAACTTTACTGAATAAACTCGATTTAAAGGGTGTTTAAATCTCCTTTAAGTGTAACGTCCCAAAAATTACAAGCAAATTTAAATTTTTAAATAAACAATTCATTTATAACAACTCATTAATTGATACCAAAGCTTCGTTTGCAAACACATAATTAATATCTTTATAAATTAAAACCAGCGGAATAAATGTTTAAATATTAAAAATCATAAATCAACCAGCTCTCCTCGCGCGCCAGTGTGTACTCATCACGCCTTGGAGCCGCTCGGACCTGAAACCACAGATTAGTGAATTCCAACACATGCGCAGATAGGAATTATATACACATCACCCCTATCCGCACATAAGCAACAACATCACAGTTACATAAAACGAGTAAACATCTACAAGTAATTATGTATCCAAAACCTCGGTCCCACCGAATTGTAATGTAACACACTCGTCACACCGAGTTCCCACAACGTTCCTTTCCACTTCCTCGGTCCCACCGAATGGTAATGTAACACACTCGTCACACCGAGTTCCCACAACGTTTCTTTCCACTTCCTCGGTCCCACCGAATTGTAATGTAACACACTCGTCACGCCGAGTTCCCACAACGTTTCTTTCCACTTCCTCGGTCTCACCGAATTGTAATATAAAACATTTATACTAAGCATTCAAACCAATCAAACATTACACACCACAAACAACTAGTTCACACCACAAAGACAGTAGTACATACAAACTATTATGACATGCATACAACCCCTAACTACACAGTGAGAGAACTCACCTCGAATGCGCGCTCAGCTTAATAACACAATTCAAGCTTCACAATTACGGTCACTTCCCAGCACCTAAATGCATGTTAAAACGTGTCAATACGAGACCCGGACCCTATGACACGACACACGCTTAAACCGTCACTAAAACTAAATTCCGTTCACCCAAAACAGGTCTGTTCGGGACCTGTTTCAACCCCTTTAAACCCAGAAAATTCCCAATATTATTTCATGACCAGAAAGTACTCTGAGTTAGGGTTCCAAGGACATATTATACGCCTCCTAACGATTTTTCTACAATTTACTACGGATTTTACAAAAACAGTTTCCGGAACAGCGAAATTCAGCACCTTTCAGTATAAAACGACAAATCGACCCATGCTACGTCCCTAACTGGGTTTTTCACAAAACACAGAAAAGTTTATAGACTCAAAAATGGAACTTTTGACACCGGTTTCACCCCAAACCGAGTTACGAGCAGAAAGTTACAGCTTACGCAAAACAGTGACAGATCTGCAGTTTCTTTTACATAAAATGACGATTCACAGAACTTACGACACTTTTTCGCCCAGCTAGAGGCCGAACCAGTTTTCCGCTAAAACACGGAAAACGTGCCCGACCCCGAGCTTGAACCGTGGGCACCAGTTTCGGCTCAAACGGAGTTACGACGTGGTCACGCACTACCCTCTGCCCTCCGGCAGTGGTGGTCGTCGACGGCGGCCGGCGGCGGTTCATCGACGAGGAAATAAAACAACCCGCAAACCACCGCGAGACCACTACCCTCTCGATCACCCTACCGCGTGCACCAACGACTCACACCACCACCGCTACCCGACACCCAGCCACCACAGTGGCGGCGCGGCAGCGGCGGCCGGCGGTGGTCCTCCGGTGACGAAAACGAAAAGAAAGGAAACGTCGAGTGAAACCTTACCTCGATGACGACACAACGACGAAACCCGACACCTTCACTCTTCTTCTCCGGCGGACACGACAACGACGGCGGCGACCTCCACACTTTCCGGCGAACTCCCTCTCTCTCTCTTCTCGCCGCTCTATCTCTCTCGGTTCTTCTCTATCCCTCTCTCTCTCCTTTCTTTCTCACCGCCACACCACAAGACACAAAATAGGGTTATAACATTTGTTTGGTTTGCTTGGCTTGGCTTACAAGGAAAAGGAAAAACGGTATAGTAATTCGGCCATGGGCCAAAACCCATGCAACAAGTTCCAATAATTGCACTCTAGCCCCTCAACTACACCTTATCTCACAATCCACACCAAAATGACACGAAAGCTAACATTTTGGTCCTTTTTGACACCAAACCACTAACCAAAACAATTAAGGGTAAACACTTTAAATAATTAAAATTAATTAATAAACGTATCGAGACACGGGCTTTACAACTCTCCCCCGCTTGGATTAGACTTCGTCCTCGAAGTCTCTGCCTACGAATAGCTCCGGACAGTTCTCCCGCATATCATTCTCGGGTTCCCAAGTCCACTCAGAACCCTTTCTGAGTTGCCACTGGACTTTCACTAACCGGAACCTAATTTCTCACACCGTCTAAGAATCTCCCGAATACTTCCTTACTAACGACACTCCTTCAAGAACACTGAAAAACGCGATTGGAAGAACACTCCAACAATCGGAATCATTCCTAGTTAAACGACTTCGGTTGTCTCCCAACCTTAGATGATTCATACCTCCCGATTAAATTATCAAGCTCTAACATTCTAAAGCTGCTCACAGTATACCCTACAGGATACTCGACTACGATCATTCCTACCCTTAACTGTCGATTAACTACCACGAATTCTAATAGACTCCAAAGATTTTCAATAAATTATATCAACAAAACATCGACCCCCTGCCGAACATCGGTCCAACCGATCACAATAACAAACATCGGCCACCCGCCGAACATCGGTCCAACCGATTACAATAACAAACATCGGCCACCCGCCGAACATCGGTCCAACCGATTACAATAACAAACATCGGCCACCCGCCGAACATCGGTCCAACCAATTACAATAACAAACATCGGCCACCCGCCGAACATCGGTCCCACCGATTACAATAACAAACATCGGCCACCCGCCGAACATCGGTCCAACCGATTTCAATAACTCAAATAAGCGTGGTATTATCCTAGACACTAACACAAATCCCCACAACCAAATCAACTAACACACACGTAGGTCATTCCACCATAACCATCCATCCCAAGTGATCATTTCAGGGTTACTTCTACCATCACCATGCTTATCTAAAAATCGGCTACAACTCTCCGATTATACTAAAAGTGTTTGGCCTCAAGCCCAAAAATCGACACCTAAATATACCACCTACCTCAAAATGGTTGATGCGCACTTATTCTCTTAATAACAAAGGGCATCAATCCCTTAACCGATACTATTCGGCCTACAGTACTAACGCGCGTGGAATACCTACCTTCCACCGTCGACGTATCATCCACACTTGCTCTACGAAGCCAAGTCACACCGTATCGAGGATACACCTTGACGTCTACCTCCCAGGTAACGCCTCAAGACCCATCACATCGGAACTACCTCCCAGGTAAGTGCCCACAACTATATCCTCCTAGTACCTACTGGAAAGTCTAGGTTAAAACACATGAATACCGGGGTCCCACCCCGAGATACCCAACCGACCATTACCAACGACTGACTAACGTGTCTAGGGATCCAAAGCAAACAGCCTACCAACAACATGCCTATTCCGGATTGACTCACTCACCTAAACATGTAAACACTCAACGTGCAAAGAATGCCAAACGGTGCGACAAAAACAACTAATCAACTAGACTCTACATCGAGCCATTAAAACTGGGCAATTGGCCCATGACTAACTCCAAGTCAAAACCGAGCAAAATGCTCCACGCTTGCTAGACCCATAGGTCGGAAAATGCGTTTAAACAAAGTTTAAGCAAGCAATACTCAGAAATCAACCTTAGTCCCAGACTCAACACGGGTTAAACAAAAGAGTTTTCCAAAAGGACTCACACCCTTAAAATTCTCGAAATCACACATGACACTTAAAAGCACATTTCCCCAAATGGTTTACAAAATCATTTACAAAATATTTTCAACATCAGGATTTTCATCTCAAAAAGATCGTATGTAATAAAACTACTATTACCAGATCGATAGTTACGCAAAACTGGACACGCTCGTCCCACATAGGAAAATCATGTTGAAAATCGTTCCATTGCAGTTCGGTTTACTCACACAAAAGCGAGGCGTAATAAATAATTTCTTTAAAACGAACCGCCTCGATTCCGGTATGGATTGACTCATGACATGCACTTAAAGTAACCGATTGACCTTAAACAGGGTGCGACAAGGTGTGCACCTAATTCAAAATAAGTTTCACGACATTTGATTAAGAAAATTCTTCTTTTTAATCATAAAAAATGACGTGGCACAGGGTTCGCCACGAATTTTCGCGCGTCAGCTAATCACACAAAACGATGACACGGTTTACAAATATATTTTTGTTAAAACACAACTGTCTCGTGTAAGTTTCAAACTTGAAGACAGAAACCAGTCCGCTTCTATTAATTGGAAATATCGACTAAAACCTCATAAAATCTCAAACTGGGGGCAGGCATGCAAGCTTGTAACACTTCCTCAAGTTTCGTACTTGGGACATATAACGTCAAAACATTATAGTTTTAAAAAAATGTATTTATCGAAAATGCTCAAAATACCCGTTTCCTCCAAAGCAAAAGTTTTTAATTTCCCCAAAACAAAAAAAAAACGATCGGTAATTCTAAATTAACCGAATGTCAAAAATCTACTCATCTATATTTCCAAAATATAACACATTGTAATCGTATGCATGATGTTCACAACATTAAAACACTCCTTGGATCAAATGGTCTTTCATTTCGACAAAAAGGAACTAAAACATTTTCATGCACGACTTATGTCACGCATGAATCAATCCACACACTGAACTATTTGCAATAAAATACTTAGTAACACAAACTCTCGAAAGAAAAGTTAAGCGACACAAGAATTCCAAACTCATTTTAAACAAATCACCAACAAAATTTGTAACTCTCGTTATAAAAAGGTTTCATGCACTTTCAAAACCATAATTCGACATCTTGTGTGTGTGCTAAACACTTCCCAAAATTCCAAAGCACAATCCATATAAGGATTGGAAACACAAAAATTAGTTAATGCAATCCTATTTTCAAAATAGACTTTGTGCATGACTCAGTCGGCATTCGATGTCTCGACTCATATCCCTCCAAAACTCCCCGATCCACAATCGTCATCCGGACATTTAAATCTCTTAAGGCAAGTTGGGAAATCACATCAAATCATCTTACGGGTTTTCCTCAAATCAAAGTCGGCTCTATGAGCCTATGACCCTAGCACAATCTTCCATCTTGGCCCGAAATGATCTGCTTACAACAAATATCATCCTTATCGTCACTCCAAGTGACTAATATTAGAATCGTCTTTCTATTCCAACGACTACTAGTTTAGGACCTTCATCACTACCCCCAACGATCATCACCTCAAAACACTTCGAGTACACACCTGTACTAGCAGGTTTACTATAGTTGTTCCTCCTTGTGATGACTATTCTGGGTAGACAATACAACGCGTTATTAGCACATAATAACTCATACTAACAACACTCACGCTCAACTCCTTGGATTCCTCGTGACTTCCCCGACTCGAGCATTGATCCTGTGCTTCCGGTAGTAGGAGCTCTACTACTACCTTCCACGCCTATCATCGCTCGTTCCGAGTCCCATCCCGAGGGGTCCAAGTAGCTTCTCGCCGCAACTACACATATATGCCCGCACCGGCATATATACTCGCTCTTCCTAGCTCTCTAGGAATTCCATCCAAACCACTACCCTTGCTACTGCCAAATCCCTAATAGCAAGCCGCAGACATGTAATACAGTGTAACAAGCACCAAGCAATTTAGCATACATACTTCTATGTTCTAGAAAGCAATCTAGCACACGTACTCATACATAAACACCCTTCCCAGCTCTCTAGGAACTTCCTCTTATCCCACTACCCTTGCTACTACCGAATCCCTACTAATTATAACGGGTGACCTCGCGAATACCCGGTTATATGCAGTGCGAAATAAATAGACAGTCGAATACAAGACTCTATCCTAGAACGGTTGGACTCAAACAAGAGCTGCGCAATAGAACTAAATCGAATATTCTAAGGCTATAAATCTCTTACTGCATACAACCTAGAGGGCATCCACTTAGTAACCAATCATAATTAGCATAAATTCCTAATAGCAAGCATTACAACATACCGCATAGTGTCCACAACAGGCAATCTAGCATGCATACTCTATGATCTAGAAAGCAAATAAACACTAAGCATTGTACCTTTCCCTTCGGCTCCGACTGACTGTACACACTGCGCCCTTAATCACCGTTCCTCGAACGGGTTTTTACTTTTTCTTTTACCTCCAAAACGATTTAAAAACGAATTTGAAAATTTCCCAGCCGCAACTTGAGACCAAACGCACCGAGGTGCGTTTGATTCACTCAAGCTGTGCTCTGATACCAAGTTGTAACGTCCCAAAAATTACAAGCAAATTTAAATTTTTAAATAAACAATTCATTTATAACAACTCATTAATTGATACCAACGCTTCGTTTGCAAACACATAATTAATATCTTTATAAATTAAAACCAGCGGAATAAATGTTTAAATATTAAAAATCATAAATCAACCAGCTCTCCTCGCGCGCCAGTGTGTACTCATCACGCCTTGGAGCCGCTCGGACCTGAAACCACAGATTATGGGAAAGGGTAAGCACGAAGCTTAGTGAATTCCAACACATGCGCAGATAGGAATTATATACACATCACCCCTATCCGCACATAAGCAACAACATCACAGTTACATAAAACGAGTAAACATCTACAAGTAATTATGTATCCAACACCTCGGTCCCACCGAATTGTAATGTAACACACTCGTCACACCGAGTTCCCACAACGTTCCTTTCCACTTCCTCGGTCCCACCGAATGGTAATGTAACACACTCGTCACACCGAGTTCCCACAACGTTTCTTTCCACTTCCTCGGTCCCACCGAATTGTAATGTAACACACTCGTCACGCCGAGTTCCCACAACGTTTCTTTCCACTTCCTCGGTCTCACCGAATTGTAATATAAAACATTTATACTAAGCATTCAAACCAATCAAACATTACACACCACAAACAACTAGTTCACACCACAAAGACAGTAGTACATACAAACTATTATGACATGCATACAACCCCTAACTACACAGTGAGAGAACTCACCTCGAATGCGCGCCCAGCTTAATAACACAATTCAAGCTTCACAATTACGGTCACTTCCCAGCACCTAAATGCATGTTAAAACGTGTCAATACGAGACCCGGACCCTATGACACGACACACGCTTAAACCGTCACTAAAACTAAATTCCGTTCACCCAAAATAGGTCTGTTCGGGACCTGTTTCGACCCCTTTAAACCCAGAAAATTCCCAATATTATTTCATGACCAGAAAGTACTCTGAGTTAGGGTTCCAAGGACATATTATACGCCTCCTAACGATTTTTCTACAATTTACTACGGATTTTACAAAAACAGTTTCCGGAACAGCGAAATTCAGCACCTTTCAGTATAAAACGACAAATCGACCCATGCTACGTCCCGAACTGGGTTTTGCACAAAACACAGAAAAGTTTATAGACTCAAAAAGGAAACTTTTGACACCGGTTTCACCCTAAACCGAGTTACGAGCAGAAAGTTACAGCTTACGCAAAACAGTGACAGATCTGCAGTTTCTTTTACATAAAATGACGATTCACAGAACTTACGACCACTTTTTCGCCCAGCTAGAGGCCGAACCAGTTTTCCGCTAAAACACGGAAAACGTGCCCGACCCCGAGCTTGAACCGTGGGCGCCAGTTTCGGCTCAAACGGAGTTACGACGGAAAAGTTATAGCCGTCGTAAAAACAGTGGCTGCACCATTTTCCACATGAATTGATGATTATAAAAACGACGGTTTTAACGAAACGGATTAAACGATTAAGTCAAGACTTAACGGATTCTACGGTGATTATTAATAAGACATGGTCACGCACTACCCTCTGCCCTCCGGCAGTGGTGGTCGTCGACGGCGGCCGGCGGCGGTTCATCGACGAGGAAATAAAACAACCCGCAAACCACCGCGAGACCACTACCCTCTCGATCACCCTACCGCGTGCACCAACGACTCACACCACCACCGCTACCCGACACCCAGCCACCACAGTGGCGGCGCGGCAGCGGCGGCCGGCGGTGGTCCTCCGGTGACGAAAACGAAAAGAAAGGAAACGTCGAGTGAAACCTTACCTCGATGACGACACAACGACGAAACCCGACACCTTCACTCTTCTTCTCCGGCGGACACGACAACGACGGCGGCGACCTCCACACTTTCCGGCGAACTCCCTCTCTTTCTCTTCTCGCCGCTCTATCTCTCTCGGTTCTTCTCTATCCCTCTCTCTCTCCTTTCTTTCTCACCGCCGCACCACAAGACCCAAAATAGGGTTATAACATTTGTTTGGTTTGCTTGGCTTGGCTTACAAGGAAAAGGAAAAACGGTATAGTAATTCGGCCATGGGCCAAAACCCATGCAACAAGTTCCAATAATTGCACTCTAGCCCCTCAACTACACCTTATCTCACAATCCACACCAAAATGACACGAAAGCTAACATTTTGGTCCTTTTTGACACCAAACCACTAACCAAAACAATTAAGGGTAAACACTTTAAATAATTAAAATTAATTAATAAACGTACCGAGACACGGGCTTTACATTAAGGGTCTTATAATGACTTTATCAATAAACTCTTAAACCATCCAATACTCATCCAACAGATCTTAAATGGGTTAAGGATTAGAGATTACCTGATAGATTACTTGAAATGAACGAATTCCAATACCATTCCTTCTTCCGATTTCAAAGCTTGATGATTCTCCTTTTCAAATGCTCAAAACACTCCAAAACCCCTTTTCCTCCTTTCTCTCTATTCTTTCTTGCTTCAGCCGCCATCAACAATCAACAACAAGGAAAAATAAAATGTTTCCCTAGGGTTTTGTGCCCATTTATACTCTATATCTCATTTACTAACTAGCCCCTCAACTTCTATTTTTATTTAAATTCCACCACAAGACTTTGGAACTCTTACAAACTGGTTTCGGTTATTACAAATGGTTCTTAAAGTTCAGATGTGGATGTTAATGAATGGTTCTTAGAGTTCAAATGTGAATGTTAAAGAATGGTTCTTATAGTTCATATGTGGTTATATGTATAAAGATTTTGAAAATTTCAAACCTATTACTTATCTGGACACCCTGTCTGCTAAGTTTGTGAAAGTCTATCAAGAGTTTATTGATAAAGTAGGAAAGATGAAGAGATATGTGTACCCTGATTTAAAAATTACAAAGATCAGAGATATCATCGTTAGATATGGATGTGTATACGAATTCTCGAAAGCTGATATCAGAAATCTTTACCTTCAACATTTCTTGAAATTGTATCTTATTTTGGCACTATTAGAAGACAAGTAAATGAAGTACAAAAAGACAATAAATGCAGTCAAAGAAAGGATGTTAAGAGCAACCAAATGGGTTGTAATTACAGATTTTCAAGTGGCGTTAGAGTTGGCAGAAGAGTGTAAACTTGGTTGCTCCTAACACAACTTGGGTTGGTATTGATTAAATTTCAAATGGTTCTATACTTGAGAAACCTAAAGTTGGCTTAGTGATGAGAACAAATCAGAGTTTCAGAAGTTGTTAAGTATTCATCTGAGACTCTTAGACAGATTAAGAATGCCATTGACAAGAAGAATGAAAAGAATCTTTGTGTATCCCTAAAAAAGACCGCCAATTAGTGATAAGTTGGTTAAAATGTTATGTTATAACTAAATTCTAAAAAACAAACCTCAAAATACATTAAGACATACATACATATGCATATAACATGAGTTTCTAGAACATACAAAATGCACTTGACCCATGCACACGTCTTCAAAACATTTTGTCTTATTTAAGCACATGCACTTACTTACGCACGTATGTTCAAAACATTTTCTCTTATGAGATGTCAATATCGTTTGCTATCAAATTATATTAATTGGAGATAATAACTTATAAAAAACGATCATGTAAAAAAATATTGAACCTTATTAAAATGTTTGACAATCTTTTAATCATATTTAAATGAATTTCAATAGGGAAAATTGTATGAAAATGGAACCAACTTTTACTCATTTCCTATTTTGGGGAACCAACTTTCAAAATCACCATTCAAGGGTCTGGAGCAAACTTTATGTTTATTTAAGGGTCCGGTTAACTTGTTGACCTGCTAATAATGACATCACCCTACTTTTTTGCCAACTAAAATTCCACATCATTATTTAAACTATAAAAATAAATCTAAAATGTGACATGACATGTAATCTTTTCATTTGAAAAATATGGGGTAATTTGGTCTTTTTACAAGTTTTACCAATATCTATCTAATAAGTCCCGACTTCTTCCTCACATCTCCGGGTATGGCAAGCAGTGGTGGTGGACTGGTGGATCTGGCCAAAACAGGAGTTGGTTCCTATTCCAGAACCATTTACAAAACCTACCTGAAACTCCGGCGAAGTTAAACCCATCTCTTGTCCCTTTGAGTTGGTAGAACCATTTGCAAAACCCCTTGGATTTGGTCCCTGTTACAAAACCCACAACATCCAGCCACCCCTATAAATGGAAAAATCTTTTTTGGACTAAGAGAACCCTTTTGACGAGATGGTGTAGTGATGCAGAGGCAGAGATTGGTGAAGGTGAAAGACGAACGGGTGGGGTAACCGGCAGAGATTGGTAAGGAGAAGCAGTAACGGTAAAAAAGAAGGCTCCTGTCGGAGAAAACAACATACCTGCCGGAGAGACGAAATGCGCCGGAGTAGCAATGCGTCTGTAGGTTTCCAATTTTCCAATTTGATTTCTTAATTTTTTAATTATTTTTTAATAATAATGAGTTGGCAATTAATATCCAGCTAATATGTATTTTTAATTATTACTTGCCATGTCATATTAATTTACCTGTTACCTGCTGAACAGGTTAATCGGGCCCTTAAATAAACATAAAGTTTGCTCCAGATCCTTGAATGATGATTTTAAAAGTTGGTTCCCCAAAATAGGAAATGAGTGAAAGTTGGTTACATTTTCATGCAATTTTCCCATTTCAATAAGAAAAAGTTTATGAATAAGGCATTGTTTGGTGGAAAAAAATAGCTTATAAGCAAACTAATTTTTTTTGGTACATGTTTGGATGAGCATAAGCTAGCTTTTTGAAACGCTATTTGGAGTATCTTTTCAGTGGCTTTTTGTGAATATTTCAATATTGCCCTTATTAATATTAATTATAATTAATCAACTACTATTATAAATAAATACTAACTTTTTAATTTAATTATTATTAATTAATAATATTAACTAAAAAATGTTAAATTAAATTTTAATTATACATTAATATTAATTTTTTTATTATTTAGAGTTATTGTTAATCATATAAATTATTTTTATTTATTTTTTAATATTAATCAATATATTTTAATTACCAATTACTACTATATTTTTAATTATTATTTCATTATTATTTTCATGTTGTATGTAACGGTTATTTAAAATCATAAACTAATATATAGTTCTCTAAAACTAGTTTTAACAAATTCAAAAATTATAGTATATATGTAATAATTAATTTTAATTTTTTTAAATAACATGTTATATCATTTAATTTTTCTTTATTGCATGGGTTGTATTAATTAACATATTATAGCAATAATTTATTTTAATTATATTGTAATTGATAATTCTTTGAAGATGTCATTTTTGGTCATTTTACATGCTTATAAGCTTGTAACACCTTAGGTCCTTAAAATCTGAATCTTTTTAAAAATTTGGGGCTAAAGTGTGAAGTGTGCAACTTTCAGGACTTAGTGGCAAAATCTGGAAAAAAAATAAAGGGATAAAACCCTAAACCCTTGTCATTTGGAGTGATACGTATTTGGCATTGAGAGGAGGATATTGGGAGCAAAAACCCTAGTTGGAAGAGTGGTGAATCCATACCATCAAGAGGAGCTACAACTTCATCTTCTTCAAGGTATGAACTCCATTCCTTCCTCCTCAAGCTTGGGTGAGGTTGTTTTGGGGTGGAAGCTTTGTAAATCATGAGATTTTGGGTTCTAATCAATGGGAAAAGGAAACATAAGAGTTTGGGATTGATTTCGTCATGAGTTTTGATCAATGTCATTGAGAACTCCATCCTTTTTGCTTAGAAATCTCTGAAAATGGCTATAATGGGGTTTTTGAGTTTTTTTGGGTTGAAATATTGAATCAATAGGTCAATTTTGTTGGGGTAAATGTGTTTGGATGTTGGTTTTTGGTTCCTAAAGGTTTGAGTATCGAAAACTATCGATTTTAGATGTTTACAAACGATTTGGAGCATTTTTGGGGGGTTTGGAGTTGAGATTTCGAGCTGGAACCTTCGTGCAGGCCTAGGAAGGACGAACAAGGATTTGCGCGGTTTCCCACGCCGCTTGAGGTCGTGTGAGAAGTGGCGCAAGTCACTGTTTCAGCACCTTCTTCGGTTTGCTTCGTTTTTCGGGTCTAGAATGGAGGCATCGTTAGGGGGTTTGCCTTAAGGGTTTAATAGAGATGTTTTGGGATGTAATTAGATGGTTTAACGTCATTCTTATGATGTCCAATTCAGGTGTTCGGTTTGAGCTAAAGTGTGTTTCGGAGCGTTTGCCGATTTGCTAAAGCTCAAATGAGTTCCCTTAACTCTTTTGTGCAAATGAAATGTTTTGCTAAAGTTTTCATAACTGGATTTGGTATTGAGCATGATGGCATGATTAGACACTTTGAAAAGCTTTGTTATTACACGATGTGGAAATGTTTATTAACGCATGCACGTTATGAAAATGTTTATAAATGTACATGTTTGGCTTGCGTGTTGTTATCCATTACTTGACATGATGTTTTGGAGTCGGGTTGCACAGTGGGAGTAGTGTAGCTTGGGATATCATATATCCCTTGGGAGTTGATTTATACACCCCGTATGCTTGGAATCTGTTTCCTGGGTATGTGGGAATGGGGAGTCTGCTTGGGCCCCGTAGGCGAAAGGGGAGTCGGCTTGGGCTCCGATCGTGGATACTACCGCGTGGTAGAGATTGTCAACGAACATTGTGCAAATACCCAAGTGTGATGTTTATTGGTTGAAATGATTTTGATGGGCCTTTATGGCGGTTTGCATATTGCTATATGTGGTTTGTTAAACCGTTTTCGAGAGGGAATTCACTAGACCTCATGGTCTAACCCTCGCTTTTCAAAAATTAAAACCATTTTCAGGTAAGAGTTTTGTTTGGGGTTTCATCTGAAAAAAATGGAAAAGGGTGATGTTGTAGAAGATACATAGTCTAGTGGAGGCTTGTAGTTCACCATAGGGCTTCCTGTAGCATCTCAGTTGTGAAGGTGTTTATCCGCTACGAACCTAGAGTTGAGATCGATATATTTTGTATATTTTGGAACCGTTTTTGGTTGTAATGTTATGAATTATGTTTTATGGAATTCGGGTTGTTACAAATGGTATCAGAGTCATAGTTTAAGGGATTTAGGTGACCGAATGTTCCTAAACTTAAACTATGGAGCAAGGGAGACACAACTGAGATATAGGAAGCCAATAGGAAAGACCTTAATCATAGAGAATCTTGACAATGGTAGTGAGGACCCTTATGTAAGGTAAATTCAAAATCACATCTGGCCAATGTTATCATGAATTTACAGGTGCATGAGTGTACTCAACCTCTATTGTTGGGATGATTGGTGAGTGTGACAGTATGTAGAAAGTTCTAACCTTGAAATTGATAGCAAAGGGTTGATGTGTCATGGGAAATTGTTTATGATGTGATATTTATATCTTCTAGAAGAAGTGTTGTTCGGTATGTTAATGAGCCGACTAGGGGTATAATTTCTTTGGATTCAAAAGGGATGAATGTCTGGTTAGGGGCAAACTCCTAGTTTCTAGTGAGTCCCTATTCCTGGAATTGAGGTGTCGATCAGTTGGGATAGGAAGTGAGGACTATGTTGGAATCTTGAAAGATTCAATTCAAGATCGGGTAAAGGAATCCAACTTTTGACCCTTTAGTGGCAAGGTAAAGAATGAAAGATATCAGTGTTTGATTGAAGTATGAATAGGAGTAGTGTCCGGTAAGTCTCTCGGTGCAGGTTTCCGGATCCCAATCCGGTAAGTAGTGTCCGGATGGGATTCCTTGCGGTTCGTTGTATCCGGTAAGTTGTATCTGGTTAGTTGGTGTCCGAAGGGGCACCCGGTAACCTGTTATCCGGAAAGTCCGCATCCGGTGAGCCATGTCCGGATAGTTTAGTACCCAGTAAGAGGTGTCCGTATGTTCGGTAACCGATTAAGTATCCAGACCGTCCGTACCCAGGAAGTGGGTATTCGGACCATCCGTATCCGGGAAGTAGAAATCTGTTCGTGTTGCCTCTCGAGGTCAGATTCCTTCTAGGAGTTAAGCGGAGTGAAAAATGAACTAAGGGTCGGGGTGAAAACCAATAGTATTCGGTTAGCTCATTTTTCCGCATCAATTCATTTAGGTATTCCTTTTGGAGGTCAAGAGTAATAGAAGGATTCGAACAAAAACATCAGGTGAGTTTTTCTAACTGACAGTTGTTATAAAATGTGTTTTTCAAATGCAAGGGATGTTTACAGATTCATAGGCTTTATTTTATATGAAAATGCATGTTGAGAAAGTAAATTATATGTATGCATACAATGAAAGTAGACGTGTATTGGCAAAGTCGGGGGGTGTGTCCTGCCAGTGCTCATACAGTTCTCATACCGAGGGGTGTGTTCCGTTTATGCCATGAGAGGAGTGACCCAGTAAGGTAGTGTGAGATTGACACGATGGCACATGTGTGACTTCAGTGTGCCACTTACATGTGCAGTTTTACGTGAAAGTTTTTTGTTTAAAGTTCTATTGTTTATAATTATTATGAAATGATTTAAATATTTGATGATGAAACTGTTGCCACTAGAGGGAGCTCACTAGACCTTATGGTCTAACCCTCGCATTTCCAAAACTAAACCTTTTCAGGGAAGCAGTGGGTAGGAAGTTCTGGCAAGGGCAAGGAGGAGATTTAGAGTGAGGATGCTTTTAGACGATAGTAGTTTCCACTTTTTATTTAGACTTTTAGTTAAAATTCTCAGTTGTGTATAGGTTGCTCCGCAAACCTAATTTTGAAATGGTTGTATTGGGTTAAATTTTGGGACCGTTTTGGCTAGTTGCTTTAATATTAAATGTTATGCTCTATTTTAGTTTTGGGTTGTTACACACATGCATAACATGACGTGAGACACAAGTCTTGAATCACGACACGACATGACGGCTGTCGCGGCAAGCCTTATAGAACAATGCAAAAGATACATCTGGATTTTATATTAAAAAACATAATTTTGTTGGATAGATACTAATTGCTTGTGGTATAAATTAAAAGATATTATGAAGTCATTGTGATAAATATATAACTTTAAATTATCACAAATAAGTAAATATATTCACATTTTAATGAAAATAATCAAGTGTCCCCTTAAATGTTTCTGTTGGGTCATCAAAGATTTGAAGATGACCTGATCTCCTTACATACTTTGAAAAATATCTTTTATACTTAGAGAAATTTTAGATGGTTCTTTGTAATAGCTTAGTCATATTGTCAAAGTTCGGTGAAGTCAAAGATCAGCCGAAATCAAGAAGAAGTAAATCTACCAATGCGGATTGAAGATGGATTTCTCAACCCAAACTAAGCTGTCTCACCGATCGTCTCCATGAAAATCCGTCAGATCCTCAAACAGGAGAATCCTCCCTTATCTCCTTGCTAAGAAGACTTTCATCATAAGAGGTCATGTTTGCCATCCCACCGATTCTCTCCATGAGAAATCGGTGGGATCTTCAAAATAGGAGGATCCTCACATAACTCCTTCCTAAGAAGACTCTCACCTATGTTGTCCATGAAAAATCGGTGGGATCCTCAAATAGGAGGATCCTCCCTTGTGTCTTTGCTAAAAGGTTTTCTTATCAAAGAAGGAATGTCTGGGTATGGAGGAAAAATGTTCATTTGTCCTTTTTCCCATTCTTAGATATTTTCACCATCAGACATTTCTAGCATCATAGGAAAAGACACATCAACTTTTGAGAGTCAAACCTATCCTTCAAATGACAAAGTGACAAGTGTCCCATGCATCGCATGCTCATGGCACTATATAAAGATGAAGACTTCTCCATGCAGAAAACAACTCTTGAAGATTACTCTGTGCTCAAGACACTCTGCTACTTTCTCACCTTGAACTTTATAGCTTTTAGTCTTTGTGTTTTAGAAGTTGTTTAGTTTTCAGTATTACTTTGTGAAGGTTGTTAGAATAGATTTTATCCGTTCTTTCCGCAACAATCTAATTGTTTTATGTGTTCTATGTGTAATTCTTGATTTGAATATTTTCAATAAAAGAATTAATTAAAGTGAAAATTTTGTATATTGTATTCAACTCCCCTTCTACAATACTTGTTCTTGTTCTTATTAGCCATCTGGGACTAACAAGTGGTATCAGAGCAGAAAGTTTAATTTCAATAAACTTGATCTGCAATGGCTGCTTCTTCTTGCAACAATGAAGCTTTCTCTCAAAACAATTTTTCTAAAAATGGCTCTATAGTCAAACCTCCCAAGTTTAACCCCAACAACTTTTCTCTGTGGAAAAGCCGGATGATGCTTTTCATGGAAGGAGTGGATAGTAGATATCCAACCATTCTCAGTGAGGGACCCATAGTCCCTAGAGTCTGGTCTCGCTATGAAACCAAAAAATCCGGTAAGGAAGTTGTTGGCAAATATGATTCTGATGATTCCTCTGATAAAGAAAAATCTGGTGCTACTGGTCGTTACATTCTTAAGGATCCCAAGAAATATACTGATGAAGAAAAACGTCTTGTGTCTCTTGATTCTAAAGTCAGAACTATCATTGCTCTCTCTCTTCCTGATGAAGTGTACCACTCTCTGGTAAATCTCTCTACTGCCAAAGAGATGTGGTCCACTCTGTGTGTTCTGTACGAAGGTACAGATGAAGTTAAAAAGAACAAAAAGATTTCTCTTGTTAGAAAATTTGAACTCTTTTCTTATGAGAAAGGAGAATCTCTCTCCAACTACTATAACCGCTTTAACAGTCTTCTTAATGATTTAAAGCTGTTAGGTAGAGTGTATGACAATGAGGAAATCGTGTGCAAGTTTATGGATTGTCTTCCTGATTTTTGGGAAAATATCTGTACTTGTATAAAGACAACCAATGATCTTGATCATATGCCTCTCACTGTTCTTTATGGAACTCTCTTCAACTATGAGCAGACTAAACTGCAAAGGAAGTCTGTCATCACAGATATAAAGAGCTCTTCTCTAGCTCTCCCAAGTGACTCTTCCAAAAGAACTAAGTGTATTCCAAGAATCACCTACCCATCTGACTCTGACCATGATAGTCAAGAAGATCCCAATGAGCATTCAGAAGCATGTCTTAGTGATGCTGAGGATGAATGTGAGGAAACTTCAGTTGACAAATTATCTGATGAAATGGCCATGTTGGATGGGTATTCTAAATCCAAATCTCATCTCTCTTCTGGAAAATCTAAGTCTAGTAGAAAATCCTCCTCTCTCTCCAAACACTCCTCTTTGGACAAAACTAATGAGGAATGTTTTAACCGTGGTAAAAGGGGTCATTTTTCCTCTGAGTGCAGAAGTAAACACCTTGAAAGACCCATAACTTCTTCCTCAAACCGATTTTCCTCAAAATCTGGAAGATTTTCCCAAAATTTTGGCCAACCTCTATCTTCTGCAAATTCTGACCGGGCTGAAAGATACAAAGAAAAATACAAGAGAGAAAAGGAAAGAAATGAAATGCTTGTCAGAAAAGGAAAGAGTCTACCTACTAAAACTCATGACTTGGCAGATGAACCCACATCGGAAAGTGAGAATGACATGTCAAATGTGTGTTTCATGGCCAAGATAAATGACTTGGATGATCCAGAAGATCACAATCCTTCAACTGCTCTTGTATCAGCTAAGTGCCTATCCTCCTCATCACAAGTACATCCATTTCTATCTCTTTCTGATGCTGAAAAGATTGAAGCATTTGATTCTTAACCATTGATCTTTATGATGCTAAAACTACTAAGAAAAAGGCAAATGCTCAAGTTAAATCTCTCTCTTCTCAACTTCAAATATGTCTTTCCCTACTTGATCAGTTTGACAAAGTTAAGGCTGAGCTTGAAGATCTAAAATCCATCAACTTTATTCTTCCCAAGGAGAAAAACAAAATATTTAAACGTTTTCAAAAGGAGCAAGAAATTGTGAGAAAATGGACCAGTTCTTCCAAAAATCTAGAAAAGATTTTTCAAGATCAGATTTCTTATGATGACAAAACTGGTTTAGGCTTTGGAAAAATAGAAACTGGTCAATCTTCAAAAACTCTTGCTTCCACCTCCTGTGTTTCACCACCTTTTTATGAAACCTCCGACTCAAGTTCAATTGGCTCTGTGTCCATGAATTCTGGTGATTTGTCTAAAGCTTTAAAATTTGGCATGTTTATAAAAGCTAAAGATCCCATCCCCTTTCCAAATGAAAAAGCTCAAGGTTCCAATGACTCTTCCAAACCTATCTATGATTTTTTGAAAATCTTGGCTTTAGATGAAGGATTCTTCTCTGAACCCATGCCTTCTAAAACTCTCAAAGGAAAATTTTCCAACTCAAACAAAAGTTTTTCTACCTCTGAAAAGGGCAAGTCTTTGGGTGCTGATTCTTTCTTAAAAAGAAATTCCTCAAATTTTTTCAAAAATATTTTTGTGAATTCCTCCACCGATTTTGTTCCCCGATCTGTGAACTTTAAAATGTCCAATTCAAAAGAAAAGATTCATTTCCTCCCAAATTCTGAAAAAGGAATCTTAGGTTCTGCACCCCAACTCTTTGTCACCTCATCAAAGTTTTTGAATAACCAAAAAGGGCAAAAGTAAGGAAAAATGTCATGGTTCTAAAAAGGCATTTCTTTATAGAAAATGTTATATCTGTGGTGATATTTTTCATTTTTCCAAAGACTGTCCAAAAGGAAGAATAGACCTGAGTGATACCAATTCTTTCTCTTCAACATCTAACCCAAAAGGACCCACTACCAAATGGGTACCTAGGAAATAAATTCTTTGTGATTGCAGGTTTTGAGCTAAATAGATGGATCTATGTGGACCAGTATAAAAGTGACACAATTGAAGAAATCTCAAGTTCATCAAGAAATCTGAAGTGTCAAATGATGAACTTTTGGATCTCCTCTTATATTGAAAATCCTTCCCATTGGCACATTTACTAGTGCCAACCTCCTCTCTGCCGACATCATCACATCTCCCATCACCCTCCTTCATTACCTATACTCTATTTCCCACCATACCTCTATTTCCCACCATACCTCTCATCCTACCTTTTCTCATCCATCCCATTACTTACATTACCCCAACCTCATTTCTCTATCATTTCATCATCCTTTCTCACTCTCCTCTCTTACAACCCCTACCAACCAACTTCCTCAGTCCCCCTCACTCATGTTTCTTCATCTCAAAACTGATAGACTAACTATTTCTCCAAATCTCATTTCTGATCAGCATGATTCTCCATCTACTGATCTTCCTAAAAAAATCATCGGTGAATCATCTCACCGAAATTTCGGTGAACACACCTCTTCGAAATCATTCACATCGATGAGACGCTCCATCTCACCGAAATCCTTCCTCTCACCAGAACCATCTCCTTATGTGTCATTTTCTCAAGATTTTCTCTCTCATAATGGTGATCCTCCTACTTCACCAATTTCACTCTTGATCAGCAACCCAACTTTCCTTCTCTTCAAAACCCTTCTACTACATAATTCTCCATCAAAACCTTCCCTCTTAAAATCCTCCGAACTTAATCTATCTTGGGTCATCAAAAATTGGAAGATGGAATTCCAATCTTTTCTTCACTTTGAAGATTTTCTCTAAGTCCAAGATGCCTTAGAAAATTTCTCCATCCTCTTCAGAAGATGCCTTAGAAGATTTTCTCCAAACTCTCCAAGACATTCCACCGATTTTTTGTCCAACTCTTGCAAATTTTCGGTGGGTATGATAAAATTTCGGTGAGAGAGCAAAAAAAAATTATTTTTCCCACCGACCCCCCACCAACCATACCACCGAAATGTCAGCGGGGAGCAAAAAAAAACTACCGAATATCCTACCAAAAATGGCTGCCGAAATTCTTCAAAACATTCTTAAAAATCGGTGGGTATGCTCCAGTTTTCGGTGGGTTTGCAAAAAAAAATTCTTCTTCTCATCGATCACACCACCGAAATCTTCCAAAATCGGTGGTGGTCCTCCAAAATCGGTGGCTTAGTGTATAAAAAAAATTCCCGATGTTTCCAATTGTTCGTGGTGTTTCTTCTCCGTCGGACGCTGAGGGGGAGAAACCATCTGAGGGGGAGAAACTATCTGAGGGGGAATACCTTCTGGGGGGGAGCAATATCAGCGTCCAACTCGATCAACACCAACCCTCAGCACTCATATTCAACATCCAATTCAAATTTTGGTCAAATATATGAGAACCGGCGAACCAACCAAGGGGGAACAAATTTGTCTAACTAATGTAACTAAGGGGGAGGCAAACCAAGACAAAGAAAGAAGGGTGATGACTGCCGAATAGAAAGCTGAAGATGCTATGAGAAAGAAAGAAGATGCAAGATATTGGCAGAGGCATCTTAAGGCTAATTCACTCAAACTCAAACATCCCTCAAAGATTGTCACTAATTTGGGTCTGGGCAGATCTGTGTCTTCTATGATGGAAGTACATTCTATTTCATTCATATTGTTCATTCTTTATTCTTTCATTCATCTATAAATATCATATATACACACACAAATGGACTGTGTGAAAAAGAACCCAAAAGAGTAAAAGAGGGTCAACATGTATTATTCATTGTCTTACTCATGTTTTTTAAGTATGGATGTCATCATCAAATAGGGGGAGATTGTTGGGTCATTACAGATTTGAAGATGACCTGATCTCCTTACATACTTTGAAAAACATCTTTTATACTTAGAGATATTTTAGATGGTTCTTTGTAATAGCTTAGTCATACTGTCAAAGTTCGGTGAAGTCAAAGATCAGCCGAAATCAAGAAGAAGTAAATCTACCAATGCGGATTGAAGATGGATTTCTCAACCCAAACTAAGCTGTCTCACCGATTGTCTCCATGAAAATGCGTCAGATCCTCAAACAGGAGAATCCTCCCTTATCTCCTTGCTAAGAAGACTTTCATCATAAGAGGTCATGTTTGCCATCCCACCGATTCTCTCCATGAGAAATCGGTGGGATCTTCAAAATAGGAGGATCCTCACATAACTCCTTCCTAAGAAGACTCTCACCTATGTTGTCCATGACAAATCGGTGGGATCCTCAAATAGGAGGATATTTCCTTAAATCTTTGCTAAAAGGTTTTCTCATCAAAGAAGAAATGTCTGAGTATGGAGGAAAAAAGTTCATTTGTCCTTTTTCTCATTCTTATATATTTTCACCATCAGACCTTTCTAGCATCATAGGAAAAGACACATCAACTTTTGAGAGTCAAACCTATCCTTCAAATGACAAAGTGACAAGTGTCCCATGCATCACATGCTCATGACACTATATAAAGATGAAGACTTCTCCATGCAGAAAACAACTCTTGAAGATTACTCTGTGCTCAAGACACTTTGCTTCTTTCTCTCCTTGAACTTTATAGCTTTCAATCTTTGTGTTTTAGAAGTTGTTTAGTTTTCAGTATTACTTTGTGAAGATTGTTAGAATAGATTTTATTTGTTCTTTCCGCAACAATCTAATTGTTCTATGTGTTCTATGTGTAATTCTTGATTTGAATATTTTTAATAAAAAAATTAATTAAAATGAAAAATTTGTGTATTGTATTCACCCCATCTTCTACAATACTTGTTCTTGTTCTTATTAGCCATCTGGGACTAACAGTTTCATTAATTATTTTAAAACACATAATATTTGTATTTGACATATATGTAAATTTTTGGAGAGACAATATTAATTTTTGCCGAAAAATAATAATTAATAATATATATTAAACAATATTTTATGTTTTAAAATGATAATAAGACGTGAATAGGACATATGAATATATTTTTCGTTTTGATGTCACATATACTTTTACTTTTCATGTGTTGCAACATTCTTTCCATCGTACACTATTACTAAAACACATATGATAGGTGTGACAATGGAGAAAAGGAGATTATAAAATGGCTCGTCCGGACCATCAAGTTTATTTTTTATTTTATTTATGTATTTATTTATGTATTTGGTGTTTAAATAAAGTGGAACCAATAGAGCATCACTTCTTATATAACAATTTACAAGCGGACACTTGAAGTTCAAAGGAGATTGGTTTCTTGGCAGAAGATAGTAAAATGTGTGTAAACAAGAAAAGTGATTGACAACATTGTTATGAAAATAAATGAAATAATGTTGATTTTAGAGAGTGATTGGAGTGTAAACAAGAAAAGAAAAGAAAAGAAAAGAAAAAAAGGTGAGATGTGAATTGAAAAGGACTTGGTGGGCATATGGCAAGACATGGAAACAAGGAAAAGCCAATATTCTAAAACAAAAACAAAAACAAAAACAAAAACCCCTTTAATACAAAGAAAGAAAGCGAAATGAGAGAAACTGCTTTTGCTTTTTCTTCTTCACAGGAATCTTTCAAAATCATGTTTTTTATTCCTAATAATAAATAATTCACACAATATTTTACATTCTCTTTTTATATTAATTCTGTAAATTCCAAATAATCCAAATTTGCATGTAGGAGAACTACACTTGCACAATAAAACAAATTAAACCCAATGGTGTGCAACTTGCTTAACCGGTTTTTATGTATCGATCCTATAATATACGTAGAAGAATTACAGTTTTACCTGATTGACCCGAACTTTCTGTTTTTTTTAAAAAAAAATATGATCGTTCATTTGTTTTCGCTGAAACTAAGAATCGACTATCAAGTTTTTAAAACTAGTCATTGCAATGTACGTTGATTGGACCTAATTTTGTAATTGATCAGTCTTTAACCGATAGGGACCAATTCAGGCTCGAATAATTGATGTAGATTTGTATTCGATTGTTAGATGAGCTAAAATTCAAATCCAATAGAAAAAACAAAAACAAAAAAAAAGGAAAAAGAAAAGTTATAAAAATTAATAATAATACAAAAATAATATATTGGAGAGGGAGGGTAGAAATGTCTTTGTGGTGAATTTAGTAAAGGAGTGATTTCAGTATCCTCGAATTTCTCTCCGGCTTCCTTCTGTATCCGTTGGTAACTCACATTCTCTCACATTCTCTCACATCAAACGTTCTCTTCTTCATTCATTAATGCTAACATGAGCAGAGTGCGCACTGCACACCACCATTCGTACAACCACCGCCGGTTATGAATCCCACAACCGACCAACTACCACCACCACCACCGGCCCTGCCATTACAGCCACCGCGATCCTCATTCAGCTGCGACCGCCATCCCGATGAGAACTTCACTGGCTTTTGCCCTTCATGCCTCTGCGAACGTCTCACCACTCTAGATCAATCCGCCAACGCCAACGCCGCTTCCTCCTCCCGCCGTAATTCCACCTCCTCCTCCACCGCCACCGCTGCCGCCGCTCTTAAATCAATTTTCCGAGTCACTTCCTCCTCCAACACTACCTTTGAGGCCTACAAAAACAAGACAACAGCCACAGCTACAACCAAAACTTCATTCTTCCCGGAGCTCCGCCGTACAAAGTCATTCTCCGCCTCCAAAAACGAAGGCTTAGGCTTCTCTGCTGGCGTTTTCGAGCCTCAACGGAAATCGTGTGACGTTCGTAACACGCTTTGGTCACTCTTCTCCATTGACGACCCCAGGCTCTCCTCCGCACAACAACAAACCCTAGGAAACACCGGCACCGTCCTCGAGACCAACAAAGAAGACGAAGAAGAAGAAGAAGAAGAAGAGCAAGTGAACGACGAAAATATTCAACTTCCTGAAGAACAAAACTCGAGGAATGTGAATGATTCTGAGCACAACATTGTGGAAGAGGTAGCTGAAATTGAAGAAGAAGAGGATGCAATTGTGGATGATTTGAAGACCATGAAGGATCATATAGATCTCGATTCGCAGTCTAAAAAGCCATCGAAATCGAATTTCTGGTCAGCGGCGTCGGTTTTAAGCAAGAAATGGCAAAAATGGAGGCGAAAGCAGAAGAAGAGCAGCGACGATTGCAACGGCGTTCTTTCATCGTCTACATTGCCTGTAGCAAAAGCAATTTCTCGTCGGTATCGAGAAACTCAGTCGGAAATCGCCGATTACGGATTCGGCCGTCGATCCTGCGACGTTGACCCTAGATTTTCACTGGATGCGGGTCGGATCTCATTTGATGACCCGAGGTACTCGTTCGACGAGCCTAGGGCTTCGTGGGACGGGTATATGATTGGCCGAACTTTCCCACGGCTTCCTCCCATGGTGGAAGATGTACCAGTTGTGCAGGTGCCCCGTTCCGATATGCAAATCTCAGTCGAAGAACCGGCTAACACAGATGATATTGTCCCCGGTGGATCGATCCAGACCCGAGAATATTACTCGGATTCTTCCTCGAAGAGAAGGAAAAGCCTTGACCGGTCAAACTCCATTCGGAAGATGGCCGCCGCCGTAGTGGCGGAGATGGATGAAACAAAGGCGACCACCGCCGCTCCAGTTTCAAACGCTAAGGTTTCTCCTGCTACCATTGATTACAATTACAACTACAATCCTGGAGGGTTACGATTTCCAAGCATTGGTGGGGAGCGAGAATTAGCACGGGATTCGAATTCGAATTCTTTAAGGGATGATTGCTCAGAGACATTTGAATTAGGGTTCAATGGGGTGGAGAAGAAGGAAGGTAAGAAAGGGCGGAGATGGAGGTGGAAGTTATGGGGGTTTATCCAGCGGCGTGGAGGCAGCAAAGAGGAAGAGGAAGAAGATGGGTTTAGCAGGGTAAATGTTGTGGGAAGATCATACTCAGAAAGAGAAGGAGTTGGAGCAGGCAACAACAGGAAAGTGTTTAGAAGCAATAGTAGTGTGAGTTGGAGGAATTCTTCCAAGAAATTGAATCCAGAAACCAATGGATTTGGGAATGGAATTGGAAAGAACAGGAGAGCAGGAGGAGATGAGTTTGTTCTGGAACGGAATCGGAGTGCAAGATATTCACCAAATCACACAGATAGCGGCCTTTTACGATTCTACTTGACTCCATTGAGAGGCAGTCGTAGAAGTGGAATCGGAGTCGGAACTGGAAAAAGTAGACCATCCAAGACTCAACTGAAGCCTGGAGAAGGTCCATTCCACTAATCTGTGTTTTATTATTTATATGTCTTGATAAATTGGTTTTTACTTTTGTGGTTATAACATGCTTTTGTTCTGCAAATTAACAAATAAATATGTAATTTTAACTTAATAATTTTGAACTCTGAAATTGGCAGGAGGATGGAAGGTTAAGCCTCCTTAAGGTAATAAACTCATTCTAATATGGTGATGGAGGAGAGCTGGAGATGGACAAGAAAAGAAGGCACAATTAGTTTTGAGATAAAGAAGAGATGTGAATTGTGTAAAAAGATGGGTTCTTGTTGGCTACAAATGTAGTTTCTCTTTCTATTTCTTTCCAAATGTCTGTAACTTTGTATTTCACTCACAATGAGGGCATCATTTCATTTTCTTCTTCTTTTTCAAATCCCAGTTCTTAAAAAACCATACCAACCCAAGCAAGCTGTTTTGAATCTTTTTTCTTTCTATTTCTGTGGGTAAACATTGATTTGCAGTAAAACTTGAATTATATGTAGTAAAATTTCTACTTTTAATAAATTGTCTAACTCTGGATAAAGTGGTGGTGTGTGTGTTCAGTCTTTAAATGTTTGGCTCTGAAATTACCCATTCCTCTTCCCAATAGTTGCTACTTTTGACCTTCAAATCAAAGTAGAAATTGGGTATTTTGGTAAATTGGAAGAGAGAGAGAGAGTAACTGAATTTCCCAAAATATTATTACTCTAGGCTAAATATTTAATTTCAAATTTCTTTTGTTAATGAGAATGTATATATAATAGAAGGTTATTTCTCTATCATGATATTTTTTTAAAAGTTTTTCAAATTTGGAAAAATTTAGCCTTTCTCCTGCTTTGAAGAAATATCTCAGAAAAAGTATTTAGAAAATATCTTAAAGCAAAAAGTTGTTCAAAATATTTATTTTAGAGAATTTGTTGTACGTGTTTTAAAAAGAAAATTAAAAAAATATATGTCATTTATAAAACATAAAAATTTGTAAGATTTTTCTTCTTCTTATCTCTAATTGATTGATTACCAACATGATGATTATAAACGACCTTATCTCTAATGGTTTGTTTATTTGTATTTTAAATTATGAATCTTAAGTGATAAATTTAATTATTAATAACAAATAACATATCACAAAGTATTATTAGAAATTAAATAGTAATAATTTTTGGATGATTTATTAAAATAATACATTATTATATTATTAAATATAATTGGTTTTCATTGTATAGTTGGAGATGAAAAGTATTTTGTGTTTATTTTTTAATTTTTATATAGTGTTATGGTTGCAATTGGCCTAACATTATTTGGAATACATTCTTTAAAATGAAAGTTTTGGGGATTTTAGCTAGTTTTTTCTCCAACAAATTCTCGAAACCTTCTCTAAAATGAAGTAGGAGGAGATGGTGAATTCTTCAAATATATTGATCATCATGCCTCTTATAAGTTATAAAAAAGTGCCTTGTTATGGTGCATATAATTTGATGTTTCACATGTGTGTGACAACTCTAAATGTTCTTTAAATACAAATTTCATACTATACGAGCATAATTTTTGATGTTATATCTAGTTTTACATAAGCATTTTGAGAAAAATTGTATTATACGTTAATTAACTGTTAGAACTCTCGATTCATCTTAACATTCAAATTTACAATTTATTATTATTATTATTATTATTATGTAAATAGAATTTCTTAAAATTTATAGATGTAATATACTCACTTATAAGAAAATGAAAATGAAAATGAAAATGAAAATGAAAATGATGATAATTTAAATACAAAAAAGGAGGTAATTAGAGCGACCCAAATCCCATGACAAAATGATAAGATTGAGATCTCTCTATCTTAAAATCAAACACAATAATTCTGTGGCAACTGAATAAAGTCAAAAAGTCTCCCAACATGCTTCTGCACCTCTCTCTATCTCTTTTTAACCAAAAGTTTTACATCATTTCAGTGTTTTTATCATCTAAAACAGATCCATTCAAATTTATGTTTTTTTTCTTTCTTTTTCTGATATTATCATCTTGCCATTTATACCATATTTTAAAATAATACTTCTTACTTCAAAAAAAAAAAAAAATACTTCTTAAAATTCAGTGTGAATTTCATAAAAACAAATATCTCTCACACACACACACACAAGTTCAAATAAAAACTCAATTTTCATTGTGTACGTGAAGACAAATTTCGATCACTCCATCTCTATTGATGCAATAACTTATATTAAATAGAGTTTTAAATATAATTAATAATTAAGACGATTAGGGGTAAAAAAGATAATTTAAACTCATGCCTACCATGTTTTTTTTTTTAATTAAAAGCTTTTACCCCTCTTAAAGTTTAAAATAAATTATCTTAAAAATTACTAATATTATAATCAAACAAATTACATAAAAAAACGAGAATTTCGTGCTCTTCGATATGACATCCATCTCGATATAATTTTGTTGTTGTTTTAACCGTTTTTACGTGAAATGCCATATATGTGTTATATTCATTATGAATATTTATGTACGTTCAAGTGTGTACAACATCTCGACACCGTAACTCGGTAACTCGACATCACCTTCTACAACACTTTTTCAACGTCGTATGACATCGTGATCTTCATTATCGTAACCCAACACCCATCTAGATGAATCGGGAACCTATCGAGTTTCGGTTGTGAACCGAGGAACAAAAGAGAGTGCGTCGTGTCTCCACACTTTCACGGGTCACTCATGTGTTATTCATCATGAATAATGTATCATTCAGTATGAACAATACATCATTCAGAGTGAATAATATATGATTCATGAATTCGTGTATTATTCATCCTGAATGTTGTAGAATTCATCTTGAATACTGTATTATTCATCATGAATAGTGAATGAACGTTCACCTTTGTTATTCATACCGAATGTGGACACCTGGAGATGTGCATACATATTCATAATGAATAAAACCAAGTTTCGGTTGTGAATCGGAGAACAAAAGAGAGTGCGTCATGTGTCCACACCTTCACGGGTCATTCATATATTTTTCATCATGAATAATGTATCATTCAGGATAAATAATACATCATTCAAGGTAGAGGTGGCAAAAACTGACACGACACGCTAACCCGACACAAACCCGACACGAAATAAACGGGTTTGGGTAATACATTTCAACCCGTTTAAGTAAACGGGTTGACACGACACGACACGAAAATTAAACGGGTAAGGTTAGGGTTAAAAAATTCAACTCGAAATCGACCCGTTTAACCCGTTTAAATTAGGCCATTCTTTGAACATTTAAATATGGGCTTTGACTATTATCTATTTATGTATGGACAATTAAATATGGGCTTTGACAATTAAATATGGGCTTAGACAATCAAATTTTTAGTTTTAAAGTTTCTGCCATGTTATTAGAAAATTCATAGAAAATCAACCGTTGGTCCAAATGAGGTGTACGATATACCGTTAGAAAGATTAGAATGTCCTTAAGAACTGTTATGAAGAGTTAAAGTCCTAATTATGAGTTTAAATGTGTCAAAACACTGAGTTTTCACATTGTACACAAGAATCTGCGCACTGTTTTTGTAAAGGTTGTAGCGGTCTGCTTATAGCTCCGAATTGCATGAATCTAGTTTCTGTGGAATCCCAAGATATCAATGAACAACTTTCATTTAGATGATAGTGTCCAATTTGGCTTCTAAATGAAAGAAATATATCGTAACTTATGGCATATAGGAGCTGTCAATTTCTGTATGTTTGACAAGGAAGTGGGATTTCCTCCCATCCCACATTGGTGGGAAACAAAAACCTTATGCTCTATGCCCACTATAAATATGATCTCACCCCTTGTATTTTCATTTGTATCACCCCCTTTGACCCTAGCTTGGTGGTTTGAGTCCGTCGGCTTGGACCCTCTAAGTTGGTGCACCCTATTATGTTGGAGCACCCTATTAAAAGTTTTATATTTATAAATGTTAAACGGGTTAAATGGATTAAACGGGTTAAATGGGTTAGTGGGTTAGACGCGTTAGCGGGTCGTGTTGGGTTAGACGGGTTAAATCAGGTCGTGTTCAGGTTGAGATTTTCTGACCCGTTTATTAAACGTGTCGTGTTCGGGTTAGGCACTTTCAACCCGTTTAACCCGTGAACCCGACACGAACCCGACACGACACGACCCGTTTGCTAGGTCTAATTCAAGGTGAATAATACACGATTCATGATGAATAATACATGAATCATGAATTCGTGTATTATTCATCATGAATGTTGTACTATTCATTTTGAATACTGTATCATTCGTCATGAATAGTGAATGAACGTTCCCCTTTGTTATTCATACTGAATATGGACATCAGGAAACGTGCATACATATTCATAATGAATATAACACATACATAGCATTTCACGTAAAAACGGTTAAAATGAAGAAAAACTATATCGAGATGGATGTCATATCGAAGAGCACGAAATTCTTGTTTTTTTGATGTAATTTGTTTGATTAAAATATTAGTAATTTTTAAGATAATTTATTTTAAACTTTAAGGGGGTAAAAGTTTTTTATTAAAAAGGAAAATAAAAAGTCAAAGATGATAGACGCTGATTCAAATTTCCAGATTTGTCCCTAATCACTTCTCAATTTGTAACAACTGGTTATTTGTGGCAATAAGTGGAAGGCTTGTGGCCAAAGTGAAAAAGGGGGAGAAGTTAAGGAGGGACCAAATAGCAATTAATGAAAGGTATATTAGGGAGCAAATCCCTAGGCCTCTCCTCATTTTACTTCATTTCTTGTGTTTGGCGGCTGAGAAAGGAAACGAGAAAGGGAGGAGAGAACGGCAATCGACAAGCAAAACTCCACCAAGAAATCGTCAATTGGTAAGCTTCAATCCCTTCTCCTTATTGTTTGGTGTATGCCTTCGTATTCAAGGACCTTGGGTGGTCTGGGGTAAGACACTGTGTTTTCTCTTGGTTATGCTTTTGTGGGTTTTGGGTGGATTTGGATCTTTAAAAGAGGTAAAGGATTTGCTAATTAGCTGTTTTAAGTCAGGGATGTAACCATAATATGATATCTAACGAAGTTTGAGACTAAATCACGCTTACAAACCGATATTCGGGAACTTGGGGATTTTACTGTGAGACTGTCTGGAAATCGCCCCATCCGGACAGTACGGGTGTCCGGGTAAATGTTGGTATTCGGCAGTGTGGGTCTCCGGACAAGCGTGTCCGGGTAATAGGTGACCGGATAGTCTTCCGGGTAGTTTCTCCTGATAGTCGGTGACTGGATAGTCTTCCGGGTAGTCTCTCCGGATAGTCGGTGTCCGGATAGCTTCTCCAGATAGTTCTCCGGATAGTGGTCTCCGTGTGGGGATCCGAGAAGTAACAGTCCCGGACAGTTTGTGTGTCCGACAGTTGTGTCTGGATAGCTTGATTGCTGAGGTCTGTTCAAGAGAGTGACGTGTGCGTAGGAAATCACTACTACCAGGTGAGTTCCCTTAATTCTTTTTACGTGGAACGAGATGTTAAATGTTTTTACTGATCATGGTATGCCTTGCGAGTATAAATTGTTTACAAGCTTTTATAAATTCTCTCATGAAAGTATGTTTTAGAAAGGGTTAGTCAGCATGATTGAACTGTTTATAAAGATTTCACGCATTGTGATTTATGGTTGGCTTTGTGTATATGCTATATGGAGTCGGGTTGCATAGTGAGATCAGTGTATTTCGGGATCTGATGATTCCTTGGGACTTTGTTATGAACCGGTAGGATGGAATTCTTGTTGGTCCCGAAGGGTTATACAAGTTTGTAGAAGGGGGGGGGGGGGGGGGGGTTGAATACAAACACACGTTTTTACTTTTCTAAATTGTTTATTGATAAATCAAGACAATTTACAACTTGTTGCGGAACAAGATTAAGGATAAACCTAATCTAAACAAGTCTTGAGAAACACTAAGTTTCTTGCATTAGAAAGAGTTAAAGAAATTACGAATAATAACTTAACAATAAGAGAGAAATAAGAAGATGGTTCGAGCACACTTCATTTCTGAAGTAAGGTTCTTCTTATATACTGCATGCATTTAATGCATGGCAGTATGACTTTACACGTGGCAGCAGCTGAGTGGTTGCATGTCATTGACCTTTGTAGACAACCTTAGTAGCCGCATGGTGCACAGTGTAGAATCAGAGTTGTTGTACGATTACAGACAAAAGGGATGTCCGTTCTGACAGTTCGTACGGAGACGTGCAAGGGAGGTAAGACAATAGTAACATACAGGAAGACTTCATGATCAGCTTTCGTTGAGTCAGATCTTTATCAGCGAATGATAAAGTTCAGCGATTGCTGAAGTCTTCTACTTGATACTTCACGTTGAATGAACAGGTCTTGCTTCGCTGATATCCGCATCAGTTCATGAGTAGACTTGTCGCTGGTTCTTGAGCTTGATCTTTGACTTCAGCGTAGAACATATGTTGACGTGAAACTTGTCTTCAGGGATTATAGGTAAACAACTAACTTATCAGCGATCATCTCATAGACTGAACAGGCTCAGAGCTATATGATGATGAACAGTGTTCACTGAATATCTAATAAAAGAGTGAGAGTTCCTATCAGTGGTACTGTAAAGTCTTAGGGGGTGTTTGGGAGTGCTTTTTGAGTCCAAAAGTGCTTTTGGCCAAAAGTGCTTATTGACTTATTGCTTTTGGAAAAGGAGTTTTTAAAAAAGTGTTTGGATTAGCTTTTGTGGTAGAAAAAGTCAATAAGTCAATAAGTTATTTTTTAAAAAGTGTTTGGCTTAGCTTATACATGTAAAATGACCAAAAAGGACATGCCTATTTTTAGACAAAAAAATATTTTTTTAACAAATAAGTTATTTTTAGACAAAAAATATTTTTTTTACAAACATATAATATAATAAAATTTATTATATCAAAAAAATATAATAAAAAAGGAGGTTATTTTTGTAATTTTGATATCAAAAAGCTGTTTTCAAATCAAAAAGTCAAGAATTCCTGACTTCTTCAAAATCACGTTTGCAAGGTAATCAAAAAGGAGTTTTAAAAGTGCTTTTGAGTTTGCCAAACACTAATTTTAACTTATTGACTTCTTGAAAAGCCAATAAGTCAATAAGTAGTTTTAAAACACACTCCCAAACACCTCCTTAGTACTTATCAGCGATAGTGAAACTCTAATATATATTGTTTACTTACAATTTTCACTAAGTGTTTAAGAGAGTGTCATTATCAAATCACAGAGGGTTTGGATCAACAATCTCCCCCTATTTGATTATGACATAGCAACAGAGAAAATTGCTATTTAATGAAAACATTAGGATAAAAAGAACTCATAAAATATTTGTCCCTTTTACTGTTTTCTGGGATCTTTTCAGTACTGATGGAGTAAAGTACATTCGTTGAAATTTTTCTTTAAACTTCGTAAAGATTATAGAGGGAAGTGGAAAAACTACAAGTACAGCAAATAAAATTACAAGTACAAAAGATGTAGACAGATAAGGATAGAAAGAATTACAAGGCGATCCTATCCGTCAAAAGGTTCATCCTTAATGAGAAGTTCATCAAGGGTCTTTGATGTGGGAATCATCCAGTCATGGACTGTTACACCTTGATCCTTTTTGTTCTTTGCTTCTTCAAAGATCAGGGGCTTGAGGTGTCGTGCCTGAATGTCGCGTCTGACTTCACACCAGCATATGAGGTATCTGAGCTGTTCGATGGGAGTGATTGGAAGCTCAGAGATGCGTTGAAAGTGTTGATTTCCATGGCAGTCTAGAAAGAATATACCATAGGGATCACTTAGGACTTTGCCAGGGATGAAAGTTTCACCAGGTGGTAGGGAGGTGGCAAGCGCTGAGAGATCAGCATCAGGACCAAGAACTTCAACACGAGAGAAACCAATACCTTTTTCATTCCGTATAGGAGGACCTGAGCCTGAGGTTTTCTTTTCCTTTGCAGAGGCTCTTCTTTGTTGAGGAGGAAGAAGAGTGTAAGGAGGAATATCCACAACAGAAGAAACCAAGTCGATCTGAGAATTTAAAATTTTCTCGACATGGCTCTTGAACTTTGAGCGAGATCGCTGAATGGCTAATTTCACTTCCAACCATTCAGAGAAACCAAACTTCTCTAAAGAAGTAGCGTAGAAGGTTTACTTGGTTTTGTCTTCTCTAAATACGT
Source organism: Saussurea involucrata (assembly GCA_033807775.1). Taxonomy (NCBI): domain Eukaryota; kingdom Viridiplantae; phylum Streptophyta; class Magnoliopsida; order Asterales; family Asteraceae; genus Saussurea; species Saussurea involucrata. The sequence goes on from CM066327.1 coordinate 65,572,614, forward strand.
CAATTTCAACAACAGGAACGTCTACAAACGTTTTTCCTCTGATATTTGCCTTGATGATTTTGGATGGTCGAGATCGATAGTTCAGCATTTCTTTACACCATTCCAAAGTCGAATCAGATACCTTAGTCTTTTCTTCAACGATCCTTTGGGCATCATCCCATAGCTGACGTTGGACATCAATGGGAGTTCTTTTCAGCGCAGGGTCTTTCACTGATTGTTGGACAAGCTGGATGGCGAGAGCCTTATCTTTTTCTTCAGCTTCCTTCTTTTCGGCGAGTAATCTTTCAGCTCTTAGATGATCCTCGTATTCTTTCCTTGATATCCTGAACTTTTTGGGAGCAGGGATTTTGTCACGAGGAAGAATGATTCGCTGATCTTCAAGCTGTTTGATCATTGCATCTCTCTTTTCTTGTTCCTCTTCACTTAGCCTTTGAGGAGCCAAGGAAGGTCTGTTTTTGTGAGAGAGCAGATGTTCTTCAGGTTCATCAGTCTCAGTGGTTAAATCCAAGACTGGGATTATTTCTTCAGCTCTTGTGGCTGGGATTATTTCTGGTGTAGTCGTGGGAGCTTCAGCGGGATCCTCAAATAGGGGAGAGGACTAGCTGAAACACAACGATCGTTTATGTAAGAAAAGTTGGGAAGAAGGAGAAAAGAATAGGGTTAAGTGTATAGAGGTTTTATGGAGAGAAGGATTGAGATTGAGAAGGGATAGAGGAGGGATGCAGTGTAAGGGAATAGAAGGTAGTGTACCTGACAAATTGGCTTTTGAAGCAAGATCGTCAGATTGTCTTCTTCAGCGAGGCCTTTGTTTTTGCCTTTGTCAGCTTCAGACGCTGCAGGCTTTGTCTTGGTCCGCTCCCCTGATGGTTCTTTTATCTGGATCCCTTTTTGAGCTGGGGCTTTTGCAACAGGCTGGACGTAGAAGAAGTCGTCATCATCATCGTCATCATCATCATCATCTTTGGGGGATGATGATGGTTCTTCATCAGAGATGTCGACAGGTTCATCATCTTCAGTTTCTTCTTCAGACTCGACCTCTTCAGCATAAGGTTCGGTCACGTCAGCAGCAGCTTCCTTAAGTTGATCATCGAGTTGCTCCCCCTCAGATACAGAGGGAGGTTTCTCGGTTTCCTCAGGGTTTTCAACTCCCTGAGGTTGTGAAGTAGAAGTAGCAACAAAATCAGTTTCAATACCCTCCCCCTCAGCATTATGGGGAAGGTCTTCTTTAGTCTTCTCCCCCTCTTCCACATTATGGTTGGGGGAGGTAACAGATTGTTCAGCAGCAGCAGTGTGGTCTCTGTCTTCTAGGCCAGAGATCCCAACACAATTTTCAATCTTTGCTAATCTGACTTCCAGGCCAGTTATAGCAGGATTGATCTTTTGAAGAACCTCTCGATCGACCTGAGTAAAATGAGAAGTTGGGGTGTTCAGGCGATCGAGTACTTTCTGAACAATTTCTTTGACGGCGGAGACCTCAGCCTTGATCGTGGAGACTTCACCCTTAAGAGAACCAACCTCTGTCTTCAATGATGTTACTTCATTGGACAGGGTGGTGAAGTTTTTGAAAGAGAGGTGGTGGCGGTTGAATTGTCAGCGAGGGTGGTAGCAAATTGAGAAATGCTACCATCCACCTTCTCCAGATCAGTTTTGGAGGCTTTCGTATCAACGAGCTCGGTCAACTTTTTGAGTTTCTCTCCAGCGTCTGTAACCGCTGAAGAGTTCGTGGAGAGAATGATGTTGTAATTTTCCACCTTTGTTTCCAGGGCCTTCAGGGAGGTATTGACATCCCCTAAATTAGGACCTGAAACAGTTATTAACTTATGAACAGAGGAAAGCTCAGAAGTTTGGGGTAGAGAGAGAGGAGTGTTTGGGATAATGTGTATACCTGCAGGCGGGTTGGCGAAGTTGTCGAACCCTTTGTGTCCTGAATGATATTCCATGTCGCCTTCAAGAGTACCTTGGCGCATAGAGGTGCCTGCAGATCCTAAGTTTGCATCCAACATCGTATTTAGAGTGTCTGCAGCTGAGTCATGTACGATGAAGGGTGTCCCTGAGAAAGTTGGGAAAATTTGTGGAGAGACCAAAGATTGAGTAGGAGGAATGAGGGATGAGAATGATGGTTGTGTGCGAGGTTCAGCGTTGGATCCGCTGTCAATCACTTCAGTCTGTAGAGAGGTTGAAGGAGGTGGGTTCATTTCCAAGTTTATAACTTCAACGTTTAGAGACGCTGAAGCTGGAATGGAAGGGGTGACTTGATCAGCTGTGGCAGAGCGTACCACTGAACTTTCCATCAGCTCTTCAAGATGAGATGTGGAGTCTCCAGCGTGTGAATGCTGGGGGGTTGCTCCTTGGTTTTCTTGATTCTTTTGGAACCAAGTTGGGAAGTTGAGTGTTTCCTTATTCGAGAAGGAGTGGAGGGTGCAACGTGGGTATCAGCGGTTGGGATTTCCATTGAATGAGCTGCAGAAGTAGAAGAAGGAGGATTGAGAAGAGATAAGAGAGTAGAAAGACGTACCTCATTTTCCAGCGGCTTGAAGTCGAGCACCTTAGGGCCAACCTGAGAGAGTCTCAGATCACCCTCTGTTGGGTACCTTTCGCCAAGTCCTTGTTGAAAGACGGCGCTGATGAATCTGGGATAAGGAACCCATAAAGGTCTTTCAGCCATATCCACTCTGAACGCAAGGTCGTCGTAGATGATTGAGGCCCAGTCAACATTTAGACCTTTCAGCAATGCATAGCCCATTTCTTGCTGAGGTTCAGCAGCTTGATCAGAGGAGCCACTTTTCGCTGTCATGCAGCTTATTAGATGTGCGAAGATGAAGTTCATATCGCTGGGCATTTTGGACTTCTTGATCAAAGTCAGTTTCTTCTCAGGCTTCTTGTCCCTTCCAGTGTCCCATGCGTAACCCATTGCATCGAAGAATGCAGTGATGGCTTCCCTATCAGCATGGTTTTTGTGGTTTGGGAGAGGGACAAAGTGGTTTTCTTTGGTAGAGGTAGGAAGACTCAGTGCTTTCCTAATAATAGTAGGGTTGATTTTGGTAGTGCCAAATTTGGTGTCACACAGAATGGAGTCAACGATCTTCGTTGGGTCTTTGGCATGGGGTACCTGAGCTCTTCTGGTAGTATACCAGAACTGAGATAGTAGGGATTGATGAACAGGGGGTGTAATAGTCAGGGCTGTAGAGAGGCAACATGTTTTGAGGTAATTCACAGCATCATCCAGATGTGTGACTTGCTTTCGAGGAGGAAACTCGAAAAGCGCATGGAGGTTGTTCGATTTTGACAAATCGACTTCCTCAAGCTTGAACTTAACCTGAGGAGCTTTGACTAGAGTCAGTTTCTTTGCAGCCGTGGATTTCTCAGCGGTAGGAGCAGGAGTAGAAGATGCCATTTCTGTTTAACATATCAACCATGAATCATAAAAAATACAGTCTTAGTGTGGAAAGATTTCCCAATAAGATGTTTTTCGAATTTTGTCCATTTCATTCAGACAGAAATGTCTTAATGAAGATTAGGGTTTTCTTGTTTAAAAAATAAACCCAGTAAAATTCTTGTTTTCCATTTTCCTTTAGAAGAGGATTCTGGAAAAACGAATGAAGAACAAGTTTAAGATTTTAAGTTTTAAACTTGAAGAACAACCATGAAAAGGTTGTGTTCATAAAACCATGAAAGAAATGATTTCATTTTAGAAAGGTTTCTTTTGTTTGATCTGTTAAAAACAACAAGAAGATCAAAGACAAGTTATGCAGGTAAATAATAAGAATATTAACCTGGTAATCGAAGAAGAAGATGAACAGATTTCTGGAAATAAGCGACAGTAAATCTTTTCTTGTTTGGAGGAGAAGTTCGCGTAAAGAAAAAATATAAACTTGAAATAGTTTATATAGAGAGATTTGAGAGAGAGAAAAACTCGAGCGGGAAAGTTTTTCATCATGACACGGACACGTGTTTGCATTTGATTGGAAGGTAAACGAAACGTGCAAACGTGTGTCAGAAAAAGAACGTGCCAGGGTTTATCCGTTGTGATGATGTCACAAACGCCCTTTCATATTTTGGGATGTCTCTGAGGTTTAGAAAGCTCAGGGACTATTTTGAAAAACATGAAGCACTGAATAGAAATATCAGTGTTAGTTTTAGAAATTTCAAAGTATCGCTGTTAAGGAAGAGATATTCAGCTATGCAATTTGTTTTGAAATCTTACATTCATATGCGAACGTCAGCGAGCAAGAGAGAAAACATACCTTGATATCAGCGAATCAATTTTGTTCAGAGAGAAAATGATAGAATGGGTTATATAATTGTTTTATCCTATCGCTGATCAAATGTGAACTACTGAAGATTTTACTCTTCAAAGTTCAGCATTCCAAGCTCGCTGATGAGAAAGTTGAATCTTGTCTCATCAAGAGGTTTGGTAAATAGATCAGCTAACTGATAATCAGTTGGGATAAAGTGAAGTTCTATATCACCATTCATCACATGATCTCTGATAAAATGATACCTGATTTCGATATGTTTGGTCTTTGAGTGTAGCACTGGATTGTTGGCTATAGCGATGGCACTTGTGCTGTCGCAATAGATTGGAATTTTCGAGAGCTGAAGGTCATAGTCTAGTAGTTGATTTCTCATCCACAAGACCTGAGAACAACAGCTTCCAGCAACTACATACTCAGCTTCAGCCGTTGAGGTGGACACTGAGTTTTGCTTTTTACTTGTCCATCTCACCAGCTTTCCACCCAGGAGCTGACAGCCTCCTATGGTGCTTTTCCTATCCAACTTGCAACCTGCAAAATCACTATCTGAATAGGCGATTAGATCAAACCCTGAGTCTTTGGGATACCAAAGACCTAGGTTCATAGTACCCTTAAGGTAACGAAAGATTCGTTTTACAACGATCATATGAGATTCCTTAGGTTCAGCTTGATATCGTGCACACAAACAAGTTGCGTACATAATATCGGGTCGGCTAGCTGTAAGATACAAGAGAGAGCCGATCATCCCATGGTACAACGTGACATTAACAGGTATTCCATTTGAATCCTTGTTTAGTGTGTGGTGCCATAGGGGTTTTCATAACTGAACTCTGAGTTAAATCGAATTTCTTCAGCATATCTTTAACATACTTTCCTTGATTAATGAAAGTTCCTTTTTCATTTTGTTTTATCTGAAGACCAAGGAAATATGTTAGCTCACCCATCATGCACATTTTATACTCTTCTTTCATTCTATCAGTGAAACGAGTACAAAGGTCAGGGTTAGTAGAACCAAATATAATGTCATCAACATATATCTGAACAAGAATGATATGACCTTTCACTATTCTGAAAAATTGAGTTTTGTCGATTTTACCTCGCTCAAAATTTTCAATTAGGAGATAAGAGGATAGAGTGTCATACCATGCACGTGGAGCTTGCTTTAAGCCATAAAGTGCCTTATCCAGTTTATAAACATAACCTGGACGCTTAGGATCTGAGAATCCTGGAGGTTGTTCCACATAGACTTCTTCATTCAGCTTTCCATTTAGGAATGCTGACTTAACATCCATTTGATATACTTTGAAGTCTTTGTATACAACGTATGCTAAGAATAGACGAATAGATTCTAGTCTTGCTACTGGGGCAAAAGTTTCGTCGTAATCTATGCCTTCCTCTTGTCTGTATCCCTGATCAACAAGTCGAGCCTTGTTGCGGGTTACAGTTCCATGTTCGTCCAACTTGTTTCGATAGACCCATTTAGTGCCTATCACTGTCTTATCGGTTGGTCTTCGAACAAGATTCCAAACTTTGTTTCTTTCGAATTCAGTCAGCTCTTCTTGCATGGCGCTGACCCAGTTTGGATCTTTGAGGGCATCATCTATTTTCTTTGGTTCAATTAGCGAAATAAAGTTAACAAATAAACAAATATTACCTGCACTTCGTCGAGTCTGAACACCAGCGTTTGGATCACCAAGAATTTGATCAATTGGGTGATTTACAGTCCATCGCTGAGCCGGAGCATAAGTCGCTGACTCAAATTGAACTGGAGGAGCTGAAGATGAGGCTTCAACAACTTCTGGAATATCAGCCAAGAGAGGAGTAGGTGCAAATATCATCTCATTTACTGATTGCTGAGAAGTAGATGGAATGTCTGAGACATTTGGTTCAGAAGCAGGCATAGTGTTTAAAGGAACAGCTGAGACCCATGACGTTTCAGCTTCACTATTCTGCATGTTTGGGATGATAGTAGGACTATCATCTTCAATAGTATGAGTATGAGGAGTGGGAATATCTTCTGAATCACCAAGATGAGAAAACATCCATTGATTCAGTTCTTCAGTATCAGCAGAAGGTCAAGAATTCGCTGAACGGGATTCGTCAAAAGTGACGTGAATAGTTTCTTCAACAGTTTGTCTTCTTCGATTGAAGACTCTGAAGGCTTTGGAGATTGAAGAATATCCAAGAAAGATTCCATCATCAGCCTTAGGATCAAACTTTCCAAGGGCATCTCTGTTGTTCAGTATGAAACACTGACATCCAAAGATGTGAAGAAAGCTAATTGAAGGCTTTCTCCCATGAAAACGTTCATAGGCTGTTTTATTAAATCTTTTGACTATCAGCGACCTGTTTTGCGTAAAACAAGCAGTGTTGACAACTTCTGTCCAAAACTGAGTAGGTAAATGAGAATCGCTGAGCATTGAACGTGCAGCTTCAATAATAGTTCTATTTCTTCTTTCAGCGACTCCGTTTTGTTGCGGTGTTCTCACTGAAGAAAAGTTGTGAGAAATACCCTTACTCCCAAAGAAGGAATCAAGAGAACTGTTTTTGAATTCAGTCCCATGATCACTCCTTATTGAGCGAACGGTCAAGTTGTTCAGGACTTCCATTTTTCTGACAAAGGTGATGAGTTCTTCAGGGGTGTCACTCTTGGAACGGAGAAACATAACCCATGTATATCGAGGGAATTCATCAACTATGACTAGTGTATATTTCTTTCCAGCGATGGATTGTTTGTTAACAGGGCCAAACAAATCCATATGGAGAAGTTGTAGAGGAGATGACACTGAGGAAACTTGCTTAGACTTAAAGCTTTCTTTGGTCTGCTTCCCTTTCTCACACGCTGAACATAAGGACTCTTTGGCGTATGAGTGTTGAGGTAGACCAGTGACTAACTCTTTAGAAGAAAGAGTGTTCAGTGTCTTGAAGTTGAGATGAGAGAGCCTCTTATGCCATAACCAGTTGACATCAGATGAGGCTTTTGAGAAGAAACATGAGTTCTCAGTGGTTGTTGAGTCCATGTTTATTACATAAACATTTTCCAAACGATAACTGCTGAGAGCTATCTTCTCCTTTTTGTCAGCGACAAAGCAGGATTCCTTAGTAAAGATTACTTTGTTATCCTTATCGCAAAGCTGACTGATGCTTAGAAGATTATGCTTCAGCCCTTCAACATATGCGACTCTTCTGAAGGTTGTTGTACCATTAGAGAGTACACCAAACCCTCGGGTATGTCCTTTTCCATTTCCACCGAAAGTTACAGAGGGACCCTTCTCTTCTTTGTACTCAGTGAGCAAGTTCTTCATACCAGTCATGTGTCTAGAGCATCCGCTATCGAGATACCAGATACCCTTTTTAACCTGCATTACAAAGGAAGATTAGTTTGTCTTGGGTACACACTTAACCATGTGTACACACTTGTCAGTGGGGGTAGAAGAGGAAGTGGAAGGTTCAGCATTCTTCGCAGCATTTGAAGATTCGGCTTTGTCAGTCTTCACTTTGGTTAATTTCTTAACCTCAGTGGTCTTCTTTGCCTTGGGGGCAATGATCTTCACCTTAGCAATCTTTTCAGCTTGGGTGGCTGTGGGTCACTTACTAGCAATATGATTGGTAAGTCCACAGTGATAACATTTCCTATAACTAAAAGTAGTTCTAGGACCATTTGCATGCTGAGCTTTTGATTTTGAATTAGAAGGACCAGCACCAAGTAAGCTATTGGTTTTTGAAATGGGAGGAACATTCAGTTCTTCGGATTTCTTACCAATAATTTCCACTTTGATTCTAGGAGTAGATCGCTGAATAGATCCACGCTGAATAAATCCAGGGATCTTATTCTTTGAACCAGAGGGATAAGTCACTGAAGCTTTAGAAGCATTCAGCTTTAGTACAGAGGTACCCTTCTGAGGATTTTGGTTAAAAGCAATTCCTTTACCTTTGTTTTTAAAGAGTGAGGTAGGTTTAGGATAAACAACTTTTTCTTTACCTTTAGAAGTTAAGGTAGAGATTTCCTCAGGGATAGGCGGTTTAGAAGAGGAACACTGAGATGAGAAAGTGTCAGGGATAGAGGATACGAATATTCCAAACTTAAGCATGGAACGGTCAGTGGTTGGTTCTAAAGTATCAACTTTGTAACCAAGACCACGTTTATCACTCAGGGGAATCTGAGACTTAATTATCTCAGTGATCTTTGTTGAGGAATTATACCATCCATCAACAGTAGCTTTTCAGCTTTTAATGCAGCGATAGCTTTTTCGCGCTCGATTTTGACTAGCTGATTTAGGTGAACTTGATCTTTAAAATCTTCTTCAAATTTAGAAAGATTTTCTATTTGAAGGTGACAGTTTTTAAGCTGTTCAGCGAGATCAAGGTTTTGATTTTCAACCACAGTTTTGCCATTCATGGCTTCATATAAACTTCTAGTCAAGAGATCGATCTTTCGAAGACTATCAGCTTCATCAATATTTAAAATATTGGTAAAGAAGGAAGGTGATACCTTAGTAGTAGAGGTTGAAGTAGAGGGAATGTCAGAATTTTCTTCCTCATCTTCAAGTTTGGCCATGAGACATAGATTGGCTTCATCATCATCTTCAGAGTCAGATGATTCTTCTTCGTCAGAGGCAGCCCAATCATAGTCAGCCATAAGGCCTTTGCCTTTCTTCTTAAAGGTTTTCAGCTTTGAATACCTTTCTTTCAGCTTTTTGTATTTTTCTTGGGAAAAACTGAGGGTCTAGAGACTTTTTTTGACCTGCACTCGCTAGCAAAATGTCCTATCTTTTCACAGTTATAGCAAGTAGCAGTAGCCTTATCAACAAGGGTTGATGATCTTGGCTTGTCAGTAATAGCAAGAGGTTTGTTTTTCTTGAAATTACTCTTTCTAGCAAATCTCCTGAACTTATTAGCCAGGAATACCAGAGTTTCATCATTATCTGAAACGTCAGAGTCTGATGATCTTTCAGAGTTAGTTTCCAACTCAGTGACAGTGATAGTCAATCGCTGAGTGGAAGGTGACTCTGAGATTAAAGCAACATGGGTGCTTTTGGAATCTTTTACAAGATTTTTCTTAAGATGACTCGATTGCTCATGATTCAGCATCGTGCCATATAAGGTAGAAAGGGTCATTGATTTTAGATCCTTTGACAGCTTGAGACACATAGAATAACTGTCCCAGCTTCCAGGTAAACATTCTAAGAACTTTGTCAGTACCTCAAAGTTAGAATATTCCTTACCAGCAGTTTTTAGATCTATTATTAAGCAGTTAAAACGTTGGTGTACTTCAGAGAGAGTTTCATTCTTACCACAAATGAAGCTTTCGTACTGTCTTACCAGGTTGATCTTTCGAGAGTCCTGGACTTCAAAAGTACCTTCATACTGAACACAGATTGTGTCCCACATAGCTTTTGAGGTTTTCAGGTTCATGACGGAATGGTAGACTTCGTCAGGAAGAGACATGGAGAGTATGGATCTGGCTTTGGTGTCGATAGCCACTTTCTTCTTATCTTCATCAGTCCACATATGAATTTCCTTGGGAATCAGCCTTTCTGGAATAGCAGGTCTATTCTCAGCGGCTGGAACTGCAGCATCAATTCTTATAGGAATATATGGGCCGTTTTCAAGATAGTAAGGCATAATAGGGTCTACACCTTCTAAGAAGAGAGTCATCCTATTTTTCCATAGATTAAAATTATCTCTGGAGAATCTAGGGGGTTTTGCAAGAGAACCATTGTCAATATAGTTGGTGTTTGTGTTGGTAGCCATTTTAAGAAATAGCAAGGAAGAGAAATCTTAGTATAGATCAGATCTTGTTTATGAGATTAAACAAATCTGCTCTGATACCACTTGTTGGTCCCGAAGGGTTATACAAGTTTGTAGAAGGGGGGGGGGGGGGGGGTGGGGTGGAATACAAGCACACGTTTTTACTTTTCTAAATTGTATATTGATAAATCAAGACAATTTACAACTTGTTGCGGAACAAGATTAAGGATAAACCTAATCTAAACAAGTCTTGAGAAACACTAAGTTTCTTGCACTAGAAAGAGTTAAAGAAATTACGAATAATAACTTAACAAAAAGAGAGAAATAAGAAGATGGTTCGAGCACACTTCATTTCTGAAGTAAGGTTTTTCTTATATACTACATGCATTTAATGCATGGCAGTATGGCTTTACACGTGGCAGCAGCTGAGTGGTTGCATGTCATTGACCTTTGTAGACAACCTTAGTAGCCGCATGGTGTACAGTGTAGAATCAGAGTTGTTGTACGATTACAGACAAAAGGGATGTCCGTTCTGACAGTTCGTACGGAGACGTGCAAAGGAGGTAAGACAATAGTAACATGCAGGGAGACTTCATGATCAGCTTTCGTTGAGTCAGATCTTTATCAGCGAATGATAAAGTTCAGCGATTGCTGAAGTCTTCTACTTGATACTTCACGTTGAATGAGCAGGTCTTGCTTCGCTGATATCCGCATCAGTTCATGAGTAGACTTGTCGCTGGTTCTTGAGCTTGATCTTTGACTTCAGCGTAGAACATATGTTGACGTGAAACTTGTCTTCAGGGATTATAGGTAAACAACTAACTTATCAGCGATCATCTCATAGACTGAACAGGCTCAGAACTATATGATGATGAACAGTGTTCGCTGAATATCTAATAAAAAGAGTGAGAGTTCCTATCAGCGGTACTGTAAAGTCTTAGTACATATCAGCGATAGTGAAACTCTAATACATATTGTTACTTACAATTTTCACTAAGTGTTTAAGAGAGGGTCATTATCAAATCACAGAGGGTTTGGATCAACAATTCGTTTCCTTCCTATTCGGATAATAGGGAGTCTGCTTGGGCCCCGATATGAGGCGAGAGGGGAGTCTGCTTGGGCCCCGATCGTGATTCTGGTTTGTACGATCCTTGAGCACTGTACAGGTACCCATGTATGGAGTTTTATGTTGAGATGCATGATGTGTTAAAGAAATGTTTTATACTTAATGTTAAAGCCGCTTTTGGAGGGAATTCCCTAGACCGTTTGGTCTAACCCTCGCTTTTCAAAACTAAACCATTTGCAGGGAAGCGCACTAGTGGTGCTTCTAGCAAGGTAAAGAGATGGGTTGAGCTAAGAGATGGAGGCTTTAGCGAGTAACACTTTAGTTCAATTATTGTACCGCTTAGATAGATCTCTCGGCTGTGGATAGATTTTCCGCTGCAAATTTTGAGTAGTTCAGAACTCATAATGTTTGTCTATTGAATCTTCTATGTATTTGAGACACGATTTAGGATTATTTTTTTATGTTTTGTTGGTTGAGATTTTGGGTTGTTACAAATGGTATCAGAGCCATATTTTAAGGGATTTAGGTGACCAGACGGGCCTAAACTTAAACTGTGATTTGAGGGACACAACCGAGATATAGGATGCCTTTAAGAAAGATCACTCTAGGTGCGCTAGGAAAACAGGGTAATGAGAACTGTCATGTAAGGTAAATTTACATTACACCTGGCCAAGGTAATTATGAATTTATAGGTACATGTACGTGCTCGAATTGCCTTATGATGCGAAGTTGAGTTTGAGTGGTGATTGTTTGCGGTTGTTCCAGTTCTTGTACTATATGGTAGGTTGTTATGGTTGAGGCAGTCCTTGGAGGAAGGTGGAATGTAACTGTGATGGTAACATGGTTTTGTTATGATGCGTACAACTTTGTGATAATGTAATAACCCGAGTCTTTATTGAGAGAAGGGTAAGTTTTGGGGCAAAAAGAAGAAAAACAAAAGTTGAGGGGTCAAGTTGGAACAAAACTATAAAGGGTAAAACCCTAATCATTATCCTAATTTGGTATCATTCTCATTGGTGTTTTGAGCGGCTGCAAGGGAGAAAGAGCAGAGTAGGGAAATCGGCTTTGGAGAAGAAGAAAAAAATCAAGGATCATTACTTGCAGTGTTGGTCAAGAGAGGTGCTGATTTGAAGAGGGATTCACCATCAAAACCTTTTCAAGGTAATCTCTAAGCCCTTAATCCTTGTTCTGATTTGGGAAAATGTCACTGTGTGGTTTGGTTTTGAAAGAAGGGATAGATGAGTTTAATCCAACAAGGAAATGGGTTTTTGGATGTATAATCCTTGTTTTAAGAGTGCTCTGCATGTTTTGTTATGGTTTTAACAACTTAAAATTTGTTGGAATCGGGTTTAATCGTGATTGATGCATTTTCTCATTTCACTCTGTGCGATATACCGGAATGGACAAGAACCGGAAGCGGATTCGGAATGGACCGGAACCGGGAGCGGATCCGGAATGGACCGGAATGAGGCGGAATCCGAATCGAGCCCGGAATGAGGTGGGATCCGGAATGGGACCGGATCTGGATTGAGATCGGAACCCGGATTGGGACCGGTTCCGGATTTGAGACCGGAACTTTGGTTCAGACTCAGTAGTCTTTTGAATCAAGTTTACTTTGAGGATTTGTATAGACGGTAGTAAGGGTCAGTGTAAGACTTATTGCTCTTTTCTCTTTAATATTTTAGGTGTTTCACCTAGAGAACTGAAGCTTTTGTGAGAAGTAGTGTGCTAAGACGACAGGTGAGTTTTTCTAACTGAAAATGTGTTGATTTATGTATTACTTAAAATGCATGAGATATGATGAGACTGCATGTTTATTCTTTATATGAAACTGCATGTTTTACTTGGTTTGAGAAAGTAAGATATTATGTATGCATACATTTGGAAGTGAGCATGTTTTGGCTAAGTCGGGGGGTGTGGCCCGCCAATGCTCATATCGGGGGGTGTGTCCCGTTTATGCCATGGGAGGTGTGACCCAATACGGAAGTGTGAGACTAACACGTTGTCACGTATGTACGTGACTTCAGTGTGCCATATACATGGGTAGTTCTTGTGTGTGAAAGTTTAAATGTTTTAAAGATGAGAAGAGTTTATAAATGTTTATAAACTGTTTAAAATGTTTTATGTGGTGCAAATGTTTGTTTTTAGAGGGAACTCACTAGACCTCATGGTCTAACCCTCGCATTTCCAAAAACTAAACCATTTTCAGGTAAGAACGTAGTAGAAGGCTCTAGTAAGGGCAAAGAGAAAGCGCGAGCGTGAAGCCTTGGGATTAGAAGAAAGCTGTTATATCTAGCATGACAGGCTTAGTCTTTAGAAATCTCAGCTGTGTAATAGGTTGTTTCCACAAACCTTATCTTGTACCGGTTGTTATAACAGGCGTTTAGGGCCATTTTGGCAAGGTATTAATATATGATTGTTTATGTTATATTTCTGGATCTGGGTTGTTATAGTTGGTATCAGAGCCATAGTTTAAGGGATTTAGGCGACCGGATGGGCCTAAACTTAAACTGTGGAGTCGAGGAGAACACAACTGAGATATAGGATGCCTTTAGGAAAGATCACTCTAAGTGCACCAAGTAATAATGTAGTGAGGACCATCATGTAAGGTAAATTTACATTACACCTGGCCAGTGTAATTGCGAATTTGCAGGTACATGTATGCGTTAAAATTGCCTTATTTTGCAAAGGTGTTATTAGAATGTTAGTTGTAAGCAGTTTGTTTAGTTCTCGTCATGTCCAGAAGGTTGTTATTGATGAGACAGTCAATTAAGGGACGGTGGACTAAAGTAAATTCTAACCTTGCGGCAATAGTAATGGTTTAGTTTGAAGTGTGAGGTCGCTCATGGTGTAAGTGATGACACCCTCTAGAAGGAGTATTGTTCAATGCAGTGATGAACCGACCAAAGGTAGAATTTCTTGGGTTCTAAATGGATGAATGACGGATTATGGGTACGCTACTAGTTTCTAGTGAGTCTCTATGCTTATGATTGATGTGTCTATCAGTTGGGATAAGAAGGGAGGACTGCGTTAGGATCTTGAGAGCTTCTTAAGCCCATGACTTGTAGTTAAGCGGTGTAGTAGGACGAAAGGTAGTTGGTTGTTCATCGATCTTAAAAGTCAAAAGTGAAACCCTATTGATTGTGAATCATTGCTCAAGACAAGAACCGTGTGGGGTGGTCAAACAGATAAGTTATGAAGCGCCTGCGCAGCAAGTTGTTGCAAGGACGAGAAAGCGATCGTTGGTCAAAGGTAGAGTGTCGACAATGAGATGCGCGAGTGCAATAAATGACCTTGTTAGAGTGAATAGCCTTCAAATTACAAGTTGAGTTTTATGCATTGTGTCTTTAAAGTTGTTACATGAACTCTTTCATATTAAAAATATATTTGAGCGCAATGAGTTTCGTGTTTTGCAAATAAGTCGACGCATGCAAGCGCATGGTTAAAGAAAAAGACAAACTTGTTTTCGTTGCACGATAAAACTTCGAACGTGGTGATTTGAGAAGTATTTCACCTTTTTCATGTTAAGATATTTCTCGTTGTAAAAATCATGAAAAACGATTACTTGAATGGTTTTATAACTGAATTTGGTATGAATATTTTGTTATATCAAGGAGTGTCAGGGAGTCAACCAACTCACTTATTATACGAGACTTTTACTCGAAATTTTGTTATCGTATGAGAAAAGATTATTGAAGATACTTCCATTTGTAGCAACGTTCAATCGAGTTGTCGATGTTGTGTTTCACCGGAAAGTTACGTGCGAACGATTCTCGAGATCGTTGTGCATAATTTTGAAGCTATGAGATGTTGAGTCATGCGTACTCAGGTTGTTTTTAAGTGTTGTACTTTTGAACGTTCAAATATGAGAAATGATTTAAAGCATCCTGTCGTTATGCATGAAGGCTATGAACTCACTAGGTCGTAGAGTTTATTGCATTAAAGTTAAGGTAGTATTTCGAGAGTGAAAATGCGTTAGTTGAGCCATTGTCGGTTGACTGAGATCTTGGTATCCTCATTAAGGAGGAGAGGTGAATAGTGGAAACTTGAAGTGCCGTTATCGGTATTGTTGGTGTTATGGTAGTTGTACTTCTGTTCGGTAACTTGAAGTGCCGTTATCGGTGAACGGTTGTGCCTGGGGCGGAAGACTTGACATCATCAAGGTACTAATTTTAGTAACTCGTTTGTGTAGGGCTGAGATGCATTATGGAAAGGTTAAAGGCATTGAGCCTGAGTTTTTGGGAGTGGTGTTGTAAGTTTGACCTCGTACCAAGTAAGTCTTGAATTTTCTTCAAGTAAGGACGGTGGGGTATGAAGCTAATTATGGTATGTTGGAGAAGAGTAGGCTCCGTTAAGAATCCTTGATGTCAGGGGCATTTTGGAAGCATTTTCCTGTCGTTTTTTTATGATTGAAGTCAGCAACTGTTTAAGATGTATAAAGTTAAAGGCGTTGTTCGGAGTTTGGAATTTGAGAAATTACCTTGGTGTGTGTCGACGTAGGAAGTAGTTCAGAAAAGATGTATACTTGCCTGATGTTGGGCCACCTTGTATGTGCATTTTGATCGTGGAATATTGCTTTTGGATGGGTGTTTTCTCTATGAGGTTTCGGGCGGTTCGTAAAAGGATGAAGTAATAGACACAACCGAGGTGGGTACGTTGATATTATCGATCTGTAAGGGAATGTGTCTTGTAGTTGGGATGGTTTCTTGGAATTCGCAATAAACCGGCAAGGAACGACTAATTTTGGGAAAATTGGAAAATTGTGAGTTGTGGTTCATCTAGATTCGGGGAAAGACAAAGTCGTGACGTGGATTTGGTTATATAGGTATACAGGTGAAATTGAAGGAAATATTGTTTATGTGTGCAAATGACCCTGAGAACCGGGTCTGCAGTGTGATGTTGTGGGTGGAGATCGTGTGGATAAACTGGTGGCATACTTTGTCAAGATAAACGACAAATCAGTGATTGGGTAATGTGCCGTTAAAAAAGGATAAGCAGATGGGAGCCCTTTTTAGGAGATTCCGGTTGATTTAGTCAAAGCGTTAAACAGGTTGATGGATGCATTGGGTTGTAAGTTAGCATTATGAAATGACTATTGTCAGAAAAAGGGGGTGGAACGAAAGTTGGTGGTTACCTAAAGGGGAAAACCATGTGCTTGTTAGGTTACGCGAGTTGTTGAGTGAGTTAGTTTGAGATTATTGAAAGATTGATCAGGATGTTGGATTGGTTAGTTGTGATGTGGTGTAGTAGATACGTAATCTCTGAGGATTTTGAATTGTTCGTTATGTACATAGGAATTCTCTGAGAAGGTAACAGTTTGGGAAAACAAGAAGTGTGGCGGTGGCTTCGAGTATTGGAATTGTTTTGGGATGACGTGGTTGGACTTCTTGGGTGAGAATGTGGTGAAACCGTGGGATAGGTATAGCCATGTATATGTGTTACCGGCGTGTTAGTATGATCAGAAATAGAGGCGGCAATGTTCCATACTGGTCAGAAGAGGTAGGGATGATATGTTGAATTTAGAGAGTGAACTTGAATTATGAAGTTCGGTGAGTGACATCGGAATTGTGGAGCAATGTTTATAGGTCGTATTGTCAGTAGTGAGTACGTGAACTCCTAGCGAGAGTATGAAAGAAGGATTTGTATGTATGTTATGGTTCAAAGGTTATGAAGAGATAAATCAAGTGATTGGTCAAAGGCATGTACCTACGGGTGAGCCGTTCTTTGGAGACAAGAACTGTGATTTCAAGAAAGAAGTGGAAAAGATAATAGTATGTAGCACTCAGATTGAAGAACCGTTGATTTAGGCGCGGTATTGTCGTGGAAAAGGTCCCAAGTGAGGTTGTCGTTCAGTATTGAGCCCATGGGGGTAGTTATGCGTGTTGGTCCCAAAGGGGTTATACAAGTATGTAGAAGGGGGGGTGGGGGGGGGGGGGGGGTTGATTACAAACACACAATTTTTATCTTTCTAAATTATTTATTGATATATATCAAACAATTTATAGTTTGTTGTGGAACAAAATTAAGGAATAAACCTAATCTAAACAAACTATGAGAACATTAAGATTTCTTGCACTAGAAATAAGAGAGAAGGAAAAATAAGAACACTAAGGAGAGTATTCTTTCACACAGAGAGTTCAACGAGAGGAATGGACGAGCACTTCAAAAATGAAGTAGGGTTTCCTTTATATACTGCATGCATTTAATGCAAGTCAGTACACCTTTACACGTGGCATCCTCTGGTTGGTTGCATGGTTTGACTTCAGTAGACAACCTAGTGGCCGCATGATGAACAGTGTAGAATCAGAGTTGGTTGTACGATTCTGGACAAAAGGGATGTCCGTTCTGACAAAATCATACGGAGGCGTGCAAGGGGATAAGACAAAAGTTGCTTGTAGAAGAGGCTTCATGATCAGCGTTCGCTGAATGATTCTTTATCAGCGAATGATAAAGTTCAGTGTTCGCTGAAGTCTTCTACTTGAAACTTCACGTTGAGTGGACAAGTCTTGGCTTTGCTGATATCCGCATCAGGTCACTAGTAGACTTAGTCGCTGGTTATTTGGCTTGATCTTCGACTTCAGCGTAGAACATGGTTGACGTGAATCTTGTCTTCAGGGATCATAAGTAAACAACTTAAACTATCAGCGATCATCAATAAGACTGAACAGGCGCAGGGCTTACTGATGAACAGTGTTCGCTGAATGCATAATTTTAAAGCGTATGTTTTCATCAGCGATACTAAACAAACTTAGTATATTTTCTTTGATGACAAAACATTAATAAATATTGTCTACTTACAATTTTCACGAAGTGTTTCTCAGAGTCATTATCAAATCACTGAGGGTTTGGATCAACAATCTCCCCCTATTTGATGATGACATAGGAATAAAGGAAAATTGCTAAGTAAGAAAACATGTGGATAAAAAGGACTCATAAAATATTTGTCCCATTTACTGTTTTCAGGGATCTTTTTAAGTACTAATGGAGTAAAGTACATTCACTGAAAATTTTCATTAACTTCGTAGAGATTACAAGGGGAAGTGGAAAAATTACAAGTACAGTGAATTAATATTTACAAGTACAAAAAGTTACAACCTGATAAAAGATAGAAGAATTACAAAGGAATCCTATCAGCTATTCAGGTTCATTCTTGGTAAGAAGTCCATCAAGAGAATTTGATTCGAAGACCATCTAATCAGGGACTTTCACTCCCTGTTCCCTTCTTTTCTTGGCTTCTTTGTAGATTAAGGTCTTCATGAAGTGTCCGATCAGGTCTTGTCTGTATCCACACCAGTAGATGAGATCTCTGAGTTGTTCGATAGGAGTGATGGCTAGCTCAGAGATGCGTTGAAAGCATTTACGTCCAGTGTAGTCGACGAAGAAAATGCCATATGGTTCACTGACAACCTTTCCAGGGATAAAGTCTTCACCAGGGGGTAGGGAAACATCAAGCGCTGATAGATCAAGATCAGGGCCAAGGACAGCTTCTCAAGAGAACTCGATGCCGGTTTCATTTCGTATTGGAGGACCTGAAGCTGAAGGTTTCTTCTTTTGCTTTGCAGCAAGCCTTCTATTTTGAACTGGAGGAGGAGGGATATTAATGGCTGATGATACTAAGTCGATCTTCTTGTTCAGAGCTTTCTTGACAAAGGATTTGTAATTTGAGCGCGACCGCTGAATGGCTATCCACATCTCCAACCATTCAGAGAAACCAAGCTGATCAAGCCACGAAGTGTAGATGATTGCCTTGTGTCCATTTTCCCTGCTAATCTGAATATCAACGATATGAACGCCATTGGTTGTTCTTTCCTCGATGTTGACCATTTTGATCCTGGAGGCATGGTGTCGAAAATGAATTTTCTCCTTGCACCAAGCAACAGTGGAATCAGAGACCTTGGTTTTATCTTCTCGGATCTTCTTGGCGTCGTTCCAGAGCTTCCGCTGAATAGAGACAGGAACCTTCTTCAAGGTAGGATCCTTGACTGAACGTTGAACGAGTTCTAAGGCATATTCTTTGTCTTTTTCTTCAGCCTTCTTTCGTTCAGCCAGGAGTTTTTCAGCTTTGAGAGCCTCAACGATTTCCCTATTTGATAACATTTTCAGTTGTGGAGGGACAATGCGCTGATCTTCCAACTTCTTGATCATTGCTACTCTCACTGAGGTTTCATCTTCACTTGTCCTTTTAATGGACAAGGAAGGTCTGTTGGGATGGGATAGTAGTTCTTCTTCTTCTTCAAAAAGATCATCGGTCCCCTCGAGGTTCAGTAACGGGATTATTTGTTCTTCAGCTCTTGTTGATGGGATTATTGCTAGAATATTGCAGGGAGCTTCAGCTTGACCCTCAAGTAGGGGAGAGGACTAGCTGAAACAAAACGATCACAGAAGTAAGATCATTTGGGAGAAGAGATAGAGAAAGGATGGGTTTAAGTGTTTAGAGGTTTGAGTGAGAGTAGGATAGTTATTGAGAAGGGGTAGATGAGTGATGCAGTGTAAGGGAAAAGAATGTAACATACCTGACAAACTGGCTTCTTTAGGAGAATGTCCAGGTTGTCTTCATCGAGGCCTTTTCGGTTTTAGCTGGAATACGAAACCTTCATCTTCATCATCATCATCGTCATCATCATTCTTGGGTGATGATGAAGGTTCGTCATCCTGGATGTCCAGGTCTTCTTCTTCTTCAGCTTCATCCTCTTCTTCTTCATTTTCCGAGGATTCAACAGTCATTGGAGAGTTGGCCTGTTCTTCGATATGCTCCCCCTCAGAATGAGAGGGATTTTCGGTTCCCTCAGGGTTTTCATCTCCCTGAGGTTTTTCAACAATACCCTCCCCCTCAGAAACATGGGGAAGGCCTTCATCTATATCCTTCTCCCCATCTTCCACATGTTGGATGGGGGAGGCAGCATCAGCAACAGTATCAGTGGTCTTAGGGCCCCTGTTTTCTTGGCCAGGGATCCCAAGATGTGTTTCCACCACTGCCATTCTGTCTTCCAGGCCAGAAATAACAGGGGTGCCTTGGACGATGAAGTCCACTGCATCTCCATCTTTTCCCGATCATCCTGAGAAAAGTGGGATAGAGGGACAATGGGAGCGTTGAGACGATCGAGAATCTGTTGCAGCAGATTATTTGAAGAGCCGACCGCCTGACTGAGAGAGCCCACTTCAGTCTTTAGAGACGCGACCTCCCCCTGAAGTTTTGACACGTCTGTCTTCAGCGTTGTGACTTCGCTGGACAGAGTGGAGAAGTTAGAGGAGAGGACCGTGTTGGTAGTGTTGAGTGTGCTGAGGTTTGTAGAGTTGTTGGTGAGAGCCTCAGCAACACTAGATAGATCGCCGACAAATGTGGAGACATCATCGATTGTAGCTTTGTCGTTCATAGCTTCGGCCAATTTCTTCAGCATCTCCCCAACGTTTGTAACCGCTAAGGAGTTGTTGGTGATGTTGGTGGTGAGAGTTTCCACCTTATTAGCGAGCTCCGTGAGGGAGTTGCTAATAGTCCCCAAATTAGGACATGTAACAGAAAAGAACATGTGAACAAAGGAAAGCTCAAAAGTTGGGGGTTCAGAGAGAGGAGTGTTTAGGTTACCCGGAGGCGGGTTGGAAAAGGTGTTGATGTCACGGTAGCCAGATAGGTGTTCCATGTCATCTTCCAGCGTGCGGTGGGAGGTAGCGCCTTCAGGTCCTTTATTTTGGTCCATTAATTTCTATAGCTCAGCGGCAGAGCTGTCATCCAGATGGATGACACCTGAGGGTGATGCAGAAAGGAAAATAAATCTAGAAGAGACCAAAGAATGAGTAGGAGAAGCGAAGGTCGTGAAGAGGGTGTGGGTAGCGGATTCAGGGTTGGATCCGCTGAGAAAAGCCTCCACAACGCTTAGAGCCGCTGAGGATTGGGGGTTCGTATCCAAAGGAATTTCAGTGAACCGAGGAACTGAAATTGGTATGGAAGTGGATGGTTCAGCAGATGTGGCGGAGTGTACCACGAAATCTTCCATCATCGTCTGCAGAGGGACCGATGTGGTGGACTTGGGTTGTTCCTTTGAGGTCTTCTTGGACTTATGGATACCAAGTGGGGATTCAGAGGGTTTCCTCTTTTTGGAAGAGGAAGTGGTTGCAGCCTGGCTACCAGCGGTTAGGTTGACCGCTGCCGTTGAGGTAGCTGCAGAAAGAGAAGAAGGAAATCAAAGAAGAGGTAAGAGTTCAGAAAGACGTACCTCGTTAGGAATCGGCTTGTAGTCGATCACCTTAGGGCCAACCTGAGAAAGTCTCAGGTCTCCCCCGGTCGGATACCTTTCTTTCAGCCCATGCATGAATAGGGCACTGAGGAATCGCGGGTATGGAACGTTCGCAGGCCTATTAGGGAGTTCAATCTTCTCCATCAGATCTTCAAAGATGAGGCGAGCCCAGTCCACGTGCAGGCCTTTCATCAATGCGTAACCCATGGCAGATTGGGTTGAGGCCTGATCAGTAGACCCGGTTTTGCTGACATACAACTTATGAGATGAGCAAAGATGAAGTTCATTTTATTGGGCATCTTACTCTTCAACACGGTGGTTATCTTCTTCTCAGGGAGGTTGTCGCGCCCTGTGTTCCATTTATACTTGATTGCGTCCAAGAAGGAGATACTTTCAGCCTTTCCTTCGTTGGAGTTGGGGTCAGGGAAAGGGACGAACTTGTTGTCCTCAGAGCTTGAAGGGAGGTTCAGGGCGGATCTGATAACTCTAGGGATTATCTTTGCTTCGCCTAGGTCAGTCTCAAAGGCGATGACATCAATCTTCTTGTTTCGGTTTTTGGTAGAGAAGATTTGGGTACGATGAGCCGTGTACCAAAACTGAGCTAAGAGGTTTTTGTGAGCAGGAGGCCTGATAGTCAGAGCTGTCGCCAGAGGACAGGTTTTTATGAAGTTCACAACATCGTTCAGATGAGTGACCATTTTCTTCTTAGGGAATTCCAGTAAGTCATAGGGGTTGTTCGAGTTGAACTGGATCTGGTCCAGGGAAAGGCGCATGTTTGGTGCCTTGGTCAGTTCAACATTGTCAGAAGTTGTAGGAGATGCAGCGTTGATATTGTCATTGGTTGCCATTTCTGTTTCGAACATACAAAGACGAAGAAGATGAAGAAAATTTCATAAAATGGAAAAGTTTCTAAAATAAGGGTTTTTCGAAAGAGTTTGCAGTTTCCATTTGGAGAAATAAATGGTAAACTAGGTTTTCTAGTTTCAAAATAAGTTGTAAAACTAGTGAACAAATCTTATTTTACCAGTTTCCTTTTAAAGAAAGGATTCTGGAAAAACGTATGAAGTGTTTCAAGTTTAAGATTGTGATTTTAAACTTGAAGAACAATCTGTAAATAGATTGTGTGCATAAAACCATGAATAAAATGATTTCATTTTGAGAAAGTTCTTTTGTTTGATCTTTTAAAAGCAATAATAAGATCAAAAACAAGTTTATGAGATGGAAAATAAAAGAAATGTTAACCTGTTTTGAGAAGTAGAAGATGAGTAACACAGGTTCTTGAGAGAATAGTCCGAATGCAAGAGAGTTAAGTAAGTTCTTTTGCTTTAGGAGAGTATGATCGCGTAAAAGGTAAAAATATAAACTCGAATTGTTTATATAGTGTGAGTAGAGAGAGAAAAACTAAGAGCGGGAAAAGTTTTTCATGATGACACGTGACACGTTCCTTGAATCTTATTAGACAAGAAAGCGAAACGGGCGAGCGTGTCAGACGAAAAGACGTGCCATGGTTTATCCGAAGGATGACGTCATAAACGTCCTTTCAGATTTTAAGTTGTCTCTGAGGGTTTTAGAAAAACTCAGGGACATTTTGAAAATAGAGAAGCACTGATTAGAAACATCAGTGAGAATTAAGAGTTTCAAAAGAATCACTGAAAGGAAGAGATATTCAGCGATGTAATTTATTTTGAAATCTTGCATGCTGAGGCGAATGTCGGCGACTAAGAAAGAACATACCTTGATATCAGCGAATCAATTTTGTTCAGAGATTAGATGATTGATAGGGGTATACAAGTTCATTTTATCACTGATCTAATGCTAACCACTGAAGATTTTATTCTTCCAGATCCAGCATTCCAAGCTCGCCGATGAGAAAGTTGAATCTTGTCTCATCAAGAGGTTTGGTGAACAGATCAGCTAACTAAAAGTCAGTTGGAAGAAAATGAAGTTCTATATCACCATTCATCACATGATCTCGGTTAAAATGATACCTGATCTCGATGTGTTTGGTCTTTGAGTGTAGCACTGGATTGTTTGTTATGGCGATGACACTACTGCTGTCGCAATAGATTGTAATTTTGAAGAGCTGAAGGTCATAGTCCAATAGTTGATTTCTCATCCATAAGACCTGAGAACAACAACTTCCAAGGGCTACGTACTCAGCTTCAGCGGTTGAGGTGGACACTGAGTTTTGCTTTTTACTTGTCCAACTCACCAGCTTTCCACCCAGGAGCTGACAGCCTCTTGTGGTGCTTTTCCTATCCAATTTGCATCCTGCAAAATCACTATCTGAATAGGCGATTAGATCAAACCCTGAGTCATTGGGATACCAAAGACCTAGGTTAGGAGTACCCTTAAGGTATCGAAAATACGCTTTACAGCGATCAAATGAGATTCCTTAGGTTCAGATTGATATCGTGCACATAAACAAGTTGCATACATAATATCAGGACGGCTAGCTGTAAGATACAGAAGAGAGCCGATCATTCCACGGTACGCTGTGACGTTAACAGCTTTCCCTGAAGGATCCTTCTTTAGTGTCAGTAGCGGTGCCATTGGGGTTTTCATATTTGAGCTTTGAGTTAAATCAAACTTTTTCAGCATATCTTTAACATACTAACCTTGGTGAATGAACATGCCTTTTTCACTCTGCTTGATTTGAAGACCAAGGAAATATGTCAGTTCACCCATCATACTCATTTTATATTCAGCTTTTATTTTTTCAGCGAAACGAGTACATAATTCAGGGTTAGTAGAACCAAATATAATATCATCGACATATATTTGAACAAGAATGATATGACCTTTTACTTTCCTGAAAAATAGAGTTTTATCGATTTTACCTCGCTTAAGTTTTTCAATATGGAGATAAGTAGAGAGAGTGTCATACCATGCACGAGGAGCTTGCTTTAAGCCATAGAGTGCCTTATCCAGCTTATATACATAACCTGGATTAGGATCACTGAATCCTGGAGGTTGTTCCACGTAGACTTCTTCATTCAGCCTTCCGTTAAGGAATGCTGACTTAACGTCCATTTGATACACTTTGAAGTCTCTGTGAACAGCGTATGCTAAAAATAGACGAATTGCTTCGAGTCTTGCCACTGGGGCAAATGTTTCATCGTAGTCTATACCTTCCTCTTGTATGTATCCCTGAGCAACAAGATGAGCCTTGTTGTGGGTTATAGTTCCATGTTCATCCAACTTGTTTCGATAGACCCATTTAGTGCCTATCACTGACTTGTCAGATGGTCTTGGAACAAGTTTCCAAACTTTGTTTCTTTCAAATTCTGTCAGCTCTTTGCATAGCGCTGACCCAGTTTGGATCTCTAAGGGCATCATCTATTTTCTTTGGTTCAATCAGAGAGATGAAATTAACAAATAAACAAATGTTACCTGAACCTCGTCGAGTCTGAACACCAGCGTTTGGATCACCAAGAATCTGATCAATGGGGTGATTGATAGTCCATCGCTGAGCCGGAGCATCATTCGCTGACTCGATTTGAACTTCTAGAGGAGCCGAAGAAGAGGCTTCAGCAACTTCAGGTATTTCAGGCAAAAGAGGAAGAGGTTCAGACACTATGTCATTCACTGATTGTTGAAAAGCAGGCATAGTATTGAGAGGAACAGCTGAAACCCATGACGATTCAGCTTCACTTGTCTGCATGTTTGAGATGATGGTAGGATCATCATCATCAGCGGTAGGGATGTAGACCTGAGGATTTGGAGTACTTTCCGAGTCCCCAAGATGAGAAAACATTCATTGATTGAGTTCTTCAGTATCAGCAGAAGGTCTAGAATTCGCTGAACGGGATTCGTCAAAAGTGACGTGAATTGTTTCTTCTACAGTTTGTCTTCTACGATTGAAGACTCTGAAGGCTTTGGAGATTGAAGAGTATCCAAGAAATATTCCATCATCAGCCTTGGGATCAAACTTTCCTAGGGCATCCCTTTTGTTCAGTATGAAACACTGACATCCAAAGATGTGAAGAAAGCTAATTGAAGGCTTTCTCCCATGGAAAAGTTCGTAGGCTGTTTGCTTGAATCTTTTGACAATCAGCGACCTGTTTTGAGTAAAACAAGCAGTGTTGACAGCTTCTGCCCAGAACTGAGTAGGTAGATGAGAATCACTGAGCATTGAACGAGTAGCTTTGATGATCGTTCTATTTCTTCTTTCAGCGACTCCATTTTGTTGCGGTGTTCTCACTAAAGAAAAGTTATGAGAAATACCCTTACTTTCAAAGAAGTTTTCAAGGGAACTGTTTTTGAATTCAGTCCCATGATCACTCCTTATCGAGCGAACGGTCATATTGTTCAGGACTTCCATTTTCCTGACAAAAGAGATGAGTTCTTCAGGGGTGTCACTCTTAGAACGGAGAAACATAACCCATGTGTAGCGAGAGAATTCATCAACTATGACCAGTGTATATTTCTTTCCAGCGATGGATTGTTTGTTAACAGGGCCAAACAAATCCATGTGAAGAAGTTGAAGAGGAGATGACACTGAGGAAACTTGATTTGACTTGAAGCTTGCTTTGGTTTGTTTCCCTTTCTCACACGCTAAACATAGAGATTCCTTAGCGTATGAATGTTGAGGTAGACCAATGACCAACTCTTTTGAAGAAAAAGTGTTCAGTGTCTTGAAGTTGAGATGAGAGAGCCTCTTATGCCATAGCCAGTTGACATCAGATGAGGCTTTGGAGAAGAAACAAGAATTCTCAGTGGTTGTCGAGTCCATGTTTATAACATAAACATTTTCCAAACGGTATCCGCTGAGAGCGACTTTCTCCCTTTTGTCAGTGACAAAGCAGGACTCGTTAGTGAAACATACTTTGTAGTCCTTGTCACATAGCTGACTGACGCTAAGAAGATTGTGCTTCAGCCCTTCGACGTATGCGACTCTTCTGAAGGTTGTTGTACCATTAGAGAGTACACCAAACCCTCGGGTATAGCCTTTTCCGTTCCCACCAAAGATCACAGAAGGACTTTTCTCTTCCTTATATTCAGAGAGCAGGTTCTTTTTGCCAGTCATATGTCTAGAGCATCCGCTATCGAGATACCAGATACCCTTCCGGACCTGCAAACAAAGGAAGATTAGTTTGATTTGGGCACCCATTTTACTATGGGTCCACATTTATCAGTGGTGGTAGAGGCAGTTGAAGGTTCAGCAATCTTCGCAACATTTGAAGATTCAGCTTCAGTGATAGTCTTCACTTTGGTCAATTTCTTAACCTCAGTGGTTGTTTTCACCTTAACCTGATTTGCACCAGGATTGGTCTTCTTTGCTTTGGGGGCAGTGATCTTCACCTTAGCTAATTTTTCATCTTTGGTGGCTGTAGGGCACTTACTGGCAATATGATCGGTAAGTCCACAGTGATAACATTTCCTATAGCTAAAAGTAGCTTTAGGACCATTTGCATGCTTAGCCGAAATTTTTAAATGAGCAGGGCCAGCACCAAGTATACCTTTGGCATTAGAAATTAGAGGTACTGTCAGTTCTTCGGATTTCTTACCAATTACATCCACTTTCAGTTTAGGAGTAGATCGCTGAATAAATCCAGGGATCTTGGTCTTAGACGTAGAGGGATGATTCACTGAATGTTTAGAAACATTCAGCTTAGGTACAAAGGTACCCTTCTGAGGTTTTGGAATAAAAGCTTTTTCTTTACCTTTACTTTTAGAAATTTAGGTAGGTTTATCCTCAGGAATGGAAGTTTTAGAAGAAGAACACTGAGATAAAGAGGTGCCAGGGATAGAGGACACAAACATTTCAAACTTAAGCATGGAATGATCAGTGGTTGGTTCTTCAGCATCAGCTTTATAACCAAGACCACTTTTGTCACTCAGGGGAATCTGAGCACGAATTATCTCAGTGATCATTGTTGAGGATTTACACCATCCTTCAACAGTATCCCTTTCAGCCTTTAATGCAGCAATAGCTTCTTCTCGCTCAATACTAATGATTTGATTTATACATACTTGATCTTTCAAATTTTCTTCTATTTTAGAAAGCCTTTCAATTTGCAAATGACAGTTTTTAAGCTGTTCAACGAGATCAAGAATTTGCTTTTCAGCTTTGGTCTTGCCATTCATGGCATCATATAAATCAATAGTCAAAATATCTACGGTTCGTCGCCTATCAGCGTCATTATCAGCTGAAGTAGAGGTATTAGTGGAAGGAATGGATACCTGAGAGGTGGAGGTAGAAGTATAGGGAATTTCAGTTGTTTCTTCCTCTTCTTCTATTTGAGCCATGAGGCAGAGATTGGCCTCATCATTATCAGATTCGTAGGAATCTTCATCTGATGCAGCCCAGTCATGATCTTCAGCGATCATGCCTTTCATTTTCTTCTTAAAGCTTTTCAGCTTTGCATATTTTTCTTTCAGCTTCTTGTATTTGTCATCTCTAGCCCTGGGTTTGAAGACTTTCTTTGACCTGCACTCACTAGAAAAGTGACTTATCTTTTCACAGTTATAGCAAGTGGTAGTTGCCTTATCTACAGGAGTTGAAGATTTTGGCTTGTCAGTGAGGGAAAGAGGTTTATTTCTTCTGAACTTACTCTTTCTGGCCAATCTCCTGAAGGAATTAGTTAGGAGAGCCAGAGATTCATCAAGATCTGAAGGATCAGTGTCTGATGAGTCATCAGAGTTAGATTTCAACTCAGTGATAGTGACAGTAGATCGCTGAGTAGGTATCAACTCTGAAGAAAGTAAAGCAACAGGTGTGCTTTTGGAATCTTTTACAAGATTCTTCTTAAGATGACACGACTGCTCATGATTGAGCATAGTGCCATATAAAGTAGAGAGGGTCATAGATTTCAGATCCTTTGAGAGTTTAAGACACATAGAATAACTATCCCAAATTTCAGGAAGACTTTCCAGAAACTTTGTCAGGATCTCAAAGTTAGAATATTCCTTACCAACAATTTTTAAGTCAATAATTAAACAGTTAAACCGTTGATGTATTTAAGAAAGGGTTTCATTCTTACCACAAATGAAACTTTCATACTGTCTTACCAGGTTGATCTTTCTCGAATCCTGAACTTCAGTAGTACCTTCATATTGAACACTTATAGTGTCCCACATGGCTTTAGAACTCTTCAGGTTCATGACGGAGTGGTAGACTTCATCAGGAGGAGCCATAGAGATGATGGATATGGCCTTAGTATCGATGGCCACCTTCTTCTTGTCCTCATCAGTCCCGTTAGTGACTTCCCTGGGGATGATTCGTTCAGGGATAGCAGCTCTAGTAGCACTGGCAAGAACAACAGGGTCAATCATGAAAGGGACATATGGTCCATTTTCGATATAGTGAGGTATAGTGGGATCTACACCTTCTAGGAAGAGCATCATCCTATTTTTCCAGAGATTGAAGTTATCTTTGGAGAATCTAGGGGGTTTTGCAAGAGAACCATTATCGATATAGTTTATCCTTGTAGGGTTAGCCATTATGAAAAATAGCAAGGAAGAGAAAATAATTAGTATAAGCAAGATCTTTTTTATTAGTTTAAACAATCTGCTCTGATACCACTTGTTGGTCCCAAAGGGGTTATACAAGTTTGTAGAAAGGGGGGCGGTTGAATACAAACACACGATTTTTATCTTTCTAAATTGTTTATTGATATATATCAAACAATTTACAGTTTGTTGCGGAGCAAGATTAAGGAATAAACCTAATCTAAACAAACTATGAGAACACTAAGATTTCTTGCACTAGAAATATGAGAGAAGGAAAATAAGAAAACTAAGGAGAGTATTCTTTCACACAGAGAGTTCAACGAGAGGAATGGCCGAGCACTTTAAAAATGAAGTAGGGTTTCGTTTATATATTGCATGCATTTAATGCAAGTCGGTACACCTTTACACGTGGCAGCCTCTGGTTAGTTGCATGGTTTGACTTCAGTAGACAACCTAGTGGCCGCATGATGAACAGTGTAGAATCAGAGTTGGTTGTACGATTCTGGACAAAGGGGATGTCCGTTCTGACAAAATCGTACGGAGGCGTGCAAGGGGATAAGACAAAAGTTGCTTGTAGATGAGGCGTCATGATTAGCGTTCGCTGAATGATTCTTTATCAGCGAATGATAAAGTTCAGCGTTCGCTGAAGTCTTCTACTTAAAACTTCACGTTGAGTGGACAAGTCTTGGCTTCGCTGATATCCGCATCAGGTCACTAGTAGACTTAGTCGTTGGTTCTTTGGCTTGATCTTCGACTTCAACGTAGAACATGGTTGACGTGAATCTTGTCCAGGGATCATAATTAAACAACTTAAACTATCAGCGATCATCTATAAGACTGAACAGGCTCAGGGCTTACTGATGAACAGTGTTCGCTGAATGCATAATTTAAAGCGTATGTTTTCATCAGCGATACTAAACAGACTTAGTATATTTTCTTTGATGACAAAACATTAATACATATTGTATACTTACAATTTTCACTAAATGTTTCTCAGAGTCATTATCAAATCACTGAGGGTTTGGATCAACAATGCGTGAATTTAGTCACCCCTTCTTGTTGAATGAATGAAACTTGAAATTATTTCACGTTCGGTTGGTCGGTGATTGAATACAGTAAGAATGTGAACGTGTCTTCAGGATTGGTTCAGTGTGGATGGATGGATACTTCAGATGATGGATGGGGGAGGCTTCCTACTTTTAGCTATGTATAAGTGTTTGTGGGGTGTTGACGTGGTGGGAGCGTATGAATATTTGATTAACGCCAATGGGTTGTGGTCAATGTGTTTCGAGAAAGAAAGTATTGGTTACATCAGAAGAAAGTCGGATTTGGGGGAGTAATCTAGAATTGCATGCTATGCGATGAATGAACTCTGGACTGAGAGTTTAGTTGGAATATTCAAGATTGATTTTATGTTGGCTTGGTGAATTGAGTGGTAATAAATTAGTGAAGAATTTATGTTGTTGTGGCATGGTATGTGGTGAAATTTCCTTTAAGGAAGTGAAGTCGTATATGAAAAACTTTGTTAGGTCACGTTTAAAATCATGAGACCACGTGTGTGGACAAAAGTGGAAAGTATCTGATACGGTCAACCGGAGAGGTTGCAAGTATGTTATAACGAAATAACCGACCCAAGTTAGTTGCGGGTAACCGATTTTGAAGGGTCGGATACAGATACGGTTTCGGTCAGATTGGTTTGGACAACTGTGTTGACCCAAGTTAGTTGGGTTGAATAACGTAACCCTTTTGAGCCTCGAATGGAGGGAGGGGCAGCTTGGTGCGGAATACATCCCCATAGGTTGAGTTGGAGGGTTAGTGTATGATCTGGTTGTGCTTGATGAGACTTTGGAGAACTCATATTGTGTTTCACACTTTCATTATAGAGAGCACTTGTTGGAAGTTGGGATAGCGATGGCATTGCGAGGAATGCAAGCGATAAGAAGTTGACCTTTGTTATAAGGTCGGGGATGATTATTGACCTTATACTCAAGTAGTTGAGGTTCGAAGGATGTGACCTTGTGGAATTGCAATAATGGTATCATAAGGGGCAAAAGGCAACTTGGGGAGTCAGAGACGGATATGAGGTCCAAACATCTGAGATTTTCGAAGATGGAATTCCGAGGACAAAATTCTTTTGAGGGGGGGATGTTGTAATAACCCGAGTCTTTATTGAGAGAAGGGTAAGTTTTGGGGCAAAAAGAAGAAAAACAAAAGTTGAGGGGTCAAGTTGGAACAAAACTATAAAGGGTAAAACCCTAATCATTAGCCTAAATTGGTATCATTCTCATTGGTGTTTTGGGCGTCTGCAAGGGAGAAAGAGCAGAGTAGGGAAATCGGCTTTGGAGAAGAAGAAAGAAATCAAGGATCATTACTTGCAGTGTTGGTCAAGAGAGGTGCTGATTTGAAGAGGGATTCACCATCAAAACCTTTTCAAGGTAATCTCTAAGCCCTTAATCCTTGTTCTGATTTGGGAAAATGTCCCTGTGTGGTTTGGTTTTGAAAGAAGGGATAGATGAGTTTAATCCAACAAGGAAATGGGCTTTTGGATGTATAATCCTTGTTTTAAGAGTGCTCTGCATGTTTTGTTATGGTTTTAAAAGCTTAAAATTTGTTGGAATCGGGTTTAATCGTGATTGATGCATTTTCTCATTTCACTCTGTCCGATATACCAAAATGGACCGAAACCGGAAGCGGATCCGGAATGGACCGGAACCAGGAGCGGATCCGGAACGGACCGAAATGAGGCAGAATCCGAACCGAGCCCGGAATGAGGTGGGATCCGGAATGGGACCGGATCCGGATTGAGATCGGAACCCGGATTGGGACCGGATCCGGAATTGAGTCCGGAACTTTGGTTCAGACTCAGTAGTCTTTTGAATCAAGTTTCCTTTGAGGATTTGTACAGACGGTAGTGAGGGTCAGCGTAAGACTTATTGCTCTTTTCTCTTTAATATTTTAGGTGTTTCACCTAGAGAGCTGAAGCTTTTGTGAGAAGTAGTGCGCTAAGACGACAGGTGAGTTTTTCTAACTGAAAATGTGTTGATTTATGTATTACTTAAAATGCATGAGATATGATGAGACTGCATGTTTATCCTTTATATGAAACTGCATGTTTTACTTGGTTTGAGAAAGTAAGATATTATGTATGCATACATTTAGAAGTGAGCATGTTTTGGCTAAGTCGGGGGGTGTGGCCCGCCAGTGCTCATACCAGGGGGTGTGTCCCGTTTATGACATGGGAGGTGTGACCCAATACGGCAGTGTGAGACTGACACGTTGTCACAGATGTGCGTGACTTCAGTGTGCCATATACATGTGTAGTTCTTGTGTATGAAAGTTTAAATGTTTTAAAGATGAGAAGAGTTTATAAATGCTTATAAATTGTTTAAAATGTTTTATGTGGTGCAAATGTTTGTTTTTAGAGGGAACTCACTAGGCCTCATGGTCTAACCCTCGCAATTCCAAAAACTAAACCATTTTCAGGTAAGCACGTAGTAAAAGGCTCTAGTAAGGGCAAAGAGAAAGCGCGAGCGTGAAGCCTTGGGATTAGAAGAAAGTTGTTATATCTAGCATGACAGGCTTAGTCTTTAGAAATCTCAGCAGTGTAATAGGTTGTTTCCGCAAACCTTATCTTGTACCGGTTGTTATAACTGGCGTTTGGGGCCATTTTGGCAAGGTATTAATATATGATTGTTTATGTTATATTTCTGGATCTGGGTTGTTACAGATAATGCGTGAGGTCGTTCATAGTGAGATTTGTTGGCACTTTCTAGAAGGAGTGTGGTTCGAAGCGGTGGTGAACTGCTTAAGGGTGGAAATTCTGGGTTAAAAAATGGGATGAAGGACGAAATAGGGGTGAATTCCTAGTTTCTAGTGTGTCCCCATTTCTTGGTTCGATGGGTCGATTAGTTGGGACTAGAACTGTGATGGAAATCTTGTGAGCTTAAAAAATAATCGGGTGAAGAAAATGAACCCTCGGCTGTTAGTCAAGCGGTGTAGGTGGCCGGATTGGTGAAGGAAAGATGTAAGTAATGGATCCAAACATGTGTATGAGTAAAACATGAGATGACTGGTCGTACTCCACCTTAAGGATTAAATTTTGAAATCACATGGTTGTGGATCTTTGGTCTATACGAAAATTGAAGGGTTGTGAAGCAACTGTACCACAAGTGGATATGAGAACGAGAAGGCGATCGATGGTCGAAAGTTGGGTGTCAACAATAAGTTAATCTAGAAGTAATGTGGGACCTTATTAGAGTGATTACCCTTCATCGCAATGTTAGTTTCATGCATGGTGTCTTTCTTAAATGATTTACATGGATTCTTATTGTGTTAAGAATGTTTACGAGCATAATGAGCTCCTTGTTTTGGAAAATGAGTCGACACGCGCGAGCGTGTGTTTAAAGAAAAAGATAGACTTGTTTACAACGTACTATGATATTTTGAGCATAGTGATATGTGAATTATAGACCTGTTTTACCGCAAAAGTTTTATAACCGAAATGATCATTAATACTTTTAACATACAAAAGAGTGTGGGAGCAGACTAACTCACTCCGTAAAAATGATTCCGTTCTGAGATTTTTAATCGTATTGGACACGTTTATTAAACACATTTTATTCGGACCGATACTGGTTTGGTTGACTAAGTCGCACATTTATTGTGGGGGGCATATGAGCGACCTTAAGGTCGTTGTGTTTACATTTCGGCTTGAGTAGTGATGTGTCGTGTATATGCCAATTTGTGTCTCATTATCGTATCTATCGAACTTTCAAGTGTGTAAAATGATTTAAAGCCATTGTGTCGTCATGCATGAAGACTATGAACTCCATAGGTCGTAGCGGACGGTACAATTAAGAACAAGGAAAGGTTCAAATGGAAATTGTTCGATTGACTTGATTGTGGTCGAGTCATGGCCATAGTGTTTCAGTTAGAGGGGAACGGACCAGCGGGAGTCTCGGGCAATGAATTTGTTAATGTTGGACAACGGGTGATGAGATAGCCCATGGAGCGGGCACACGCATGTTGAAACCGAAGGTTGTTGAGAAACTCTTAGTAGTAGCATGTTAATAAGTAGGTAATGTGCCCTGATGAAATGCTTTCAGATATGATCCAGAGTGGTGAATGGTACTGTAATTAGACTACGCACCATACGAGTCTTATTCCTTAGCTAGTACGGACCGTAGGGCGCAAGGTTAGTTACGATGTGTTGGAAACGGTAGGTTCCATTAGGACTCTTTGTGTATCGGTGAGATGGTGGAAACTTCACCGTGTTAGCTATGGATGTTGAAGGGGATGACTGTTAAAAGTGTCCTGTTTTGAGATCATCATGGGGAGACTGAGATGTGAGAAGAAATTATGATGCGGTTATATCACGGAATTTACCTAAGGAAATGAAGGGTTATCGGGAGAGATGTATACACGGTGAGAGGTTGGGCCACTTTGTGTAGGTGTGATGAATATGAAGCAGTTGTTGTAGCTAGGTGTGCTCTAAGGGATTTGATGACCTGTATAAGAATGAGGCAGTCAGCACAACCAAAGTTGGTGCTTGGAGAATCAATTTGTAAGAGATTGTGCCTTGTCGTTGGGATGACTTTCATGGAGCTCGCAATGGTCTGTCGAGGGACGTATATTTGAGAAAGCACGGGAAATCGCGAGTTGTGGTTTGACTAAATTCATAAACATGCAGGTCGTGAGATAGGCTTGGTTAATTATGAACTTAGGTGAAAATGAAAGCAAGAATTGTTATGTGTGTAAGTGGCCGGAAGCACCTAGTCGGCGGTGTGATGTTATGGGTGAGAGTACAAAGTATTAAGCATGTAGTTGGGATGCATGGATTGTAAGCTGGGGTTATGATATGTTTATTGCCAGAAAACAGTAGGTGGTGGTTACCCAAGAGAGGAACCAGGTGTTTTAGTGGCATGAGTCACTGAGCGAGTTCGTGTTGGGGTCAATAAAATACCGACGAAGAAACTCTGGTAAGCAGGTTGACCCTACTTGGGAAATGATAAACATTGAATGTTATTACAGGAGGACTTGGTTGATTATCTCAAATTAGAACGGTGGTGAAACCGTTGGTTGGGCTTGGTAACACAAGTGTGGTTGTCATGTTTGGAATGATTAGGAATGAAGTGGATGCTGATAGGCGAGCAATGCCTATGCTAGCGAGAGGAGGTTAAGACAATATGTTCAAGCAAGTGGAAGAACTTAAAGTGAGAAAAGTGGTATTGACACCATATGGGTGGAGATATGTTTAAAGCGGTGCAAATGACGGGTATTGGAACTACTCGTGTAGTTATGAGAGGGGAACATTTTGGTGTATGTCTTGGTTTAAGTGTGGAGAGACTCGTATGAGTCAATGAATCTTTCCTTGAATGAATGTGATCTATACCTTTGGAAAGGCATGGCATAAGTGGTTGTACAGGACACTCAAAGTGTAAGACCATCAAATTTGAATAAGTATTGGGATGTTAACTATTCCGAAGTGAGCGTAGGGTTCAACAATGTGTTACTTGGAATAGTTTGGAATAGGCGTGGTCGCTCCTTTTAGTTGGACGTCTGTTGGATGCAGTGAAAAAGCGAATGTAAAACTTCAAAGTGATTTATTCCTTACCCCGGATGGTGGGTTAGTTGTGTACAAGTATGGAAAGAGGACGTAGTGGAAGCGTATGTATCAGTATATAGTGTTGACTTGTGGTCAACGTGTTTTAAAGGAAATAAATACTTTTGTGTTAGGCGCTTGACGTGATAGGAAGGTGGATTGGAAAGTATAAGTTTGACTTGGTGCTAAGATTGGCAAATTGGGTGATTGCCGATGTTAGTAAAGGATTCATGTCATTGTTGCAAAAACTCGATGAAATTTCTTCTTTAAGGAAGTGAAACGGTATGTGAAAGTCGTGATGAGACGTGTTTTAAGAGCCCTGAGTCCAGACTTGTGGACAAAGCGAACTCTAACTAGTGGGGTTGGCCGGGGTGTTGGCCTGAGGTGTTGCTTTTATATCTGGTATAAATGGTCGGAAGGGCTACAAGTACATTATGTGAGTATTCCTAACCTAGGGAAGTCGTGGTCTTATACAGAGGTGCTTGGAAGATCAGTTGGAACCAAAGTTGTTAAATTTGGAAGTGCGAATCGTGAAACCTAAGTTGGGGGGAGGTTCGATGCCAAAGGTATTGGTTCAGTTTGGTTTGGTTTGGTTCAGCTTGGTTTGGTTCAGCTTGGTTCAGTTTGGTTTGGTCTGGTTTGGTTCGGTTGAGTTTGGATATTGAAATGGGGTATGGCGAGAGGAAAGAGGATTGAGCCACGTTTTAGTGAGTCGGTTGTAGTGATAGTCCGATTTGAAGAATTGGTTTATAGAATTAATATATTTTATGGATATGTGGGATACGTGAGGTGTTTCATGCCTCTATTATGAGAGTGTGGGTTGAAGGCCGGTGTGATTGTGTCATTACAAGTTGTGCGAGTAGACGAAAAACTAAGTTTCGGGGAAGAGCCCGAAGCCATTTCGGATTGTATGGTGAAGAAATTGAGGAACAAGGAGATCAACCTTGTAAAGGTTCAATGGCGAAATCACAAGGGTCAAGAGGCTTCCTGGGAGTTGGAGTCGGAGATGAGGGCGAAGTATCTTTTCGACCAAGGAATTCCGGGGACGAAATTCTTTTAAGGGGGGAGTGTTGTAACAACTGGTTATTTGTTGTAATAAGTGGTAGGCTTGTGGCCAAACTGAAAAAGGGGGAGAAGTTAAGGAGGGACCAAATAGCAATTAATGAAAGGTATATAAGGGAGCAAATCCCTAGGTTTCTCCTCATTTTACTTCATTTCTTGTGTTTGGCGGCTGAGAAAGGAAACGAGAAAGGGAGGAGAGAACGGCAATTGACAAGCAAAACTCCACCAAGAAATCGTCAATTGGTAAGCTTCAATCCCTTCTCCTTATTGTTTGGTGTATGCCTTCTTATTCAAGGACCTTGGGTGGATTGGGGTAGGACACTGTGTTTTCTCTTGGTTATGCTTTTGTGGGTTTTGGGTGGATTTAGATGTTAAGAAGAGGTAAAGGATTTGCTAATTAGCTGTTTTAAGTCAGGTATGTAACCATAATCTGATATCTAACGAAATCTGAGAGTAAATCATGCTCACAAACCGATATTCGGGAACTTGGGGATTTGACTGTGCGACTGTCCGGAAATCGCCTCATCCGGACAGTGCGGGTGTCCGGGTAAATGTTGGTGTTCGGACAGTGTGGGTCTTCGGACAAGCGTGTCCGGGTAATAGGTGACCGGATAGTTATTCGGGTAGTTTCTCCGGATAGTCTTCCTGGTAGTTTCTCCGGATAGTCGGTGTCCGGATAGCTTCTCCGGATAGTTCTCCGGATAGTGGTCTCCGAGTGGGGATCCAGGAAGTAACAATCCCGGACAGTTTGTGTGTTCGACAGTTGTGTCCGGATAGCTTGATTGCTGAGGTCTGTTGTTATGCTTTAACTGTTCGGGTCATTTCGGCTTGTTCAAGAGAGTGACGTGTGCGTAGGAAATCACTACTACCAGGTGAGTTCCCTTAACCCTTTTTACGTGGAACGAGATGTTAAATGTTTTTACTGATCATGGTATGTTTTGCGAGTATAAATTGTTTACAAGCTTTTATAAATTCTCTCATGAAAGTATGTTTTAGAAAGGCTTAGTCAGCATGATTGAACTGTTTATAAAGATTTCACACATTGTGATTTATGGTTGGCTTTGTGTATATGCTATAAGGAGTCGGGTTGCACAGCGGGATCAGTGTACCTCGGGATCTGATGATTCCTTGTGAGTTTGTTATGAACCGGTAGGATAGAATGTGTTTCCTTCCTATTCGGGTAATGGAGAGTCTGCTTGGGCCCCGATATGAGGCGAGAGGGGAGTCTGCTTGGGTCCCGATCGTGGTTCTGGTTTGTACGATCCTTGAGCACTATGCAGGTACCCATGTATGGATTTTTTTGTTGAGATGCATGATGTGTTAAAGAAATGTTTTATACTTGATGTTAAAGCCGCTTTTGGAGGGAATTCACTAGACCGTTTGGTCTAACCCTCGCTTTTTAAAACTAAACCATTTTCAGGAAGCGCACTAGTGGTGCTTCGAGCAAGGTAAATAGATGGCTTGAGCTAAGAGATGGAGGCTTTAGCGAGGAACACTTTAGTTAGATCTCTCGGTTGTGGATAGATTTTCCGCTGCAAATTTTGAGTAGTTCAGAACTCGTAATGTTTGTCTATTGAATCTTTTATGTATTTGAGACCCGATTTGGGATTCTTTTTTCTATGTATTGTTGGTTGAGATTTTGGGTTGTTACATAATTGATTTCATTAAGTTTTAACCTTTGACTAGTTTTCTAAATTTTGATCAATGGCTAATATTGGTCCTCACGTGCACAATGAAAAATGAGTTTTCATTTGAACCCACTCCTATATATATATATATAGGACGATAATCAAATGAGAACGAGAAAAAGATTATGAACCGTGAAAACCGATCTAAGCCGTTTATTGCTTTTAATATATGGATATTAAACAATGGCAATTTTGAAATAATTTACAACTACATGATTTAGTATGTATTAAAATTAATAGTGGAAGGGCATTCTTGGCCTTTCAAATCGAATAATTATGTTCTGGGCTTTTTAATCCAATAACACACGTACTTGCTCTGTATAATTTGATGAACACAAATTCCAATAAAAACTTCCCTTCATTAAAGTTCATGTCCATCTTGCTCTCTCCAAATCTAGGTTCATCGTCTTCTCCATCGCAACTTCAACAATAATCAGATCTAGGTTCATCATCTTCTCCATCACAACTTCAACTTCAAATCTCTTTATATCTTCGATTTTGTTGATGATCTCACAAGTCATGCCTTCTGTTCCCACAACCTCCAATCATTCGTTTATAAAAGCAATATTGAACAAAATATGATTTTGTGTATTTAGGGTTTTAGTATCTGTATTGATTTCGTGTTTTTTCAATTGATTTATTTGAGGATTAGACGTCGAACAGGTGAAGCTTTGAGGGGTGAAAATGGGTTGTTGCAGTGAAATTGAAGATAACTTTTTGAATGCCCACGAAGTGTTTGTTTCATCGTCTAGTGTTTGTTTCATCGTCTGACTCAGGTTCTAAATGCAAGGTACATCATAAAATAAAGGACATGAATACATAGGGTTCAAAATAAAGGACATGAATACAACATAAAATAAAGGACATGAATACAACATAAATTAAAGACAAGAAAAAACGGAAGTGGCTCAAAAAGCCACTTCGTAACCTCGTCTTTCCACCGCAAGGATAAGTTCCCAACCGTTCCAACTGAAGGCAATCAAAAGTGATTCCTTGACATTTTTGCATAAACAAAGCCTGAAGGTAAGAGAAAAGGTGGGAAGGTGCCACCTTGAAGATTTTCTCCTTGAAGAAAGTGGGTATTAACCACTCTACTTGGTTGTGTTTTCCTAGTTGCTGCTTATGCCTGGAAACAAAGACTAAAAAGCCACAAGGGGTTTAGATCCACACAGGGAATCAGAGCCACAAAGGGATAATGAGCCACAAAGGGGACGAAGCACCAGCGGCGGCGGGGGGGCAGCGGCAGCAGAGCAGCGGCGGCGTAGCAGCGGAGGTGTCGTATCAGCGGGCGGCGGCCGACGGCGCAGCAGCGACACTCTCTCTCTCTCTCCTCAGTCACTCACTAGGGCCTGAAATAGATGGAGGTGGCAAGATGGTGGTGGAGTTATGGAGGTGGTGGTGGCGGCGCCTAAGTAGATAGAAAAGAGAGAGAGATGGCCGATGGGGGAGATGAAGATTAGGGTTTTCTAGAGAGAGGTAGGAGGTTTTTTTTTCTAGAGAGAGAGAGGTTTGTATATCTAGTTGTATTATTGAAATACACAACTAGTTTTATTTAAATATATATATATATATAGAGGGTACTTTATATGTGTTTTATTTGGTTTGTGAGATTGATGAGTCCATTTTAGTTCACAAGTCATATATAAATAAAAATTTAATGTAACAATATTGATAATGTTAGTAAATAACTTAAATAAATGAGAAGGTGTATATTTTTTAACTCTCTCTCCCTCCTTCCTCTATACTCTCTAGTTTCGAAGAATAGATTATTCTCATATTATAGGTACAATAACAAGGTTTGCTTTGTGCATAATATGATGATAACATCACATTATGTATACAATTAGTTGGTTTGTACATTATGACAGTAATAACTCAAATTTTCATAAATTAAATTCATAAATAAGGGTCCCAACAATCTCAAAATTAACAACAATCTCAAAATAGTGGGGCGGTTCACATACAACCACAACTGAGATGTCTAACTAGATAAAAAGAAAAAGGGTGACGGCCTCTAGCTCTCCGTCTCTAGACTTCAAGCCATCTCGTTACCCTTGGATGAAACACCTACCAAGCTTTTTCCTGAAAATGGTTTTTAAGATTTGAAAAGCGAGGGTTAGACAATGAGGTCTAGTGAATTCACTCCCAAAACAGTTTAAATAGGATATGAATCATTTAAAACCCAAGTCCGCCATAAGGCCCATCTAACAAATCAACGATACACTAGGGTATTTGCACAATGTTCATAGTCCATCTCTAGCTCGCGGTAGTATCCACGATCGGGCCCCAAGCCGACTCCCCTCTCGCCTATGGGGCCCAAGAAGACTCATGATACCCCAAGGTACACTACTCCCATTGTGCAACCATACTAATAAGCATCATGGCAAATAAGGAATAATAACAAGTAAACCATGCATGTACATTTACAAACATTTTCATAACGTGCGTGATCAACCTTCTTATAAATCTAAATCATATGAAGCTGCTCAAAACTAAATTCAGTTAATGAAACTAGCATAAAGCAATTCATTTGCATGAAAAGAGTTAAGGGAACTCACCTGAAGTTTTGGTTACTCAACACCCAAACCGAAACTCACTTTTGAACCAACCGAGCACCTGAATTAGAGGTCAAAAAAGTGTTGTTAAACCTTCTAGTTATGCCCCAAAACATCTCAACTAAAACCCTAAGGCAAACCCTCAAGCGATGCCATGATCCTAGACAGAACGAAAAACGAAGCAAACTGAAGAAGTGCACCAAACAGTGACTTACGCCACTTCTCACACGACTTCAACCCGTGTGGGAAACCGCGTAAGTTTCTGCTCGTGCCCACCAGGTCTGCACAACACAATCAGTCCAAAAACTCAACTCCAAAACCCCCAAAACGCTCCAAATTGGTTGTAAACCTAAAAAATCGATAGTTTTTGATACTCAAACCTTTAGGAACCAAAACCTCATATCTAAAACACTTAAATCTCATTAGGATCAATCCATTGATTCATTATTATCATTCCAAAATCCATATTCTTGACATAACCAATTCCTAGCATTGAAATGGCGAAAGATTCTAAAAAAGGAGGTAGTAAACCAACAAGAAATCCATCAAACATTTTATTTCCAATGAGAATGGACTTAAAACTTCATAATGGGTTACTATAAAGAATACCAATCACAAACCCAACCATACTAAGCAAGAAGATGAAGAAAGGAGAAGAAACCATATCTAGAAGATGAAGTCCTCAAATCCCTTTGACGCAATCCTTCTTCCACACTCCCACTAGGGTTTTTGCTCTCCAATTCTCCCCTATCTATGCTTCAGCCGTCCAAATCAAAATGAAAGGGTTTTAGGGGTTTTATCCCATTTTATTTCTCAGGTTTGCAAATCAGTCCATAAACTTTCACTTTCACACTTTAGCCCCAAACTTCCAACTACTTAAGAATTTGTGGACATGAGGTGTTACAACACCTCCCCCTTAACAGAATCCCATCCCCGGAATTCCATCACTGAAAATATGTGGGTATTTAGTCTTCATCTCTGATTCGGTTTCCCATGTCGCTTCTTGCCCTTTGTGAAACCGCCATTGCACTTTCACAAGGTTGATTTCTTTGTTCCTCAACTTATTGACTTTGTTATCGATGATCGCCTTGGGTTCCTCGACAAAGTTCAATTTCTCGTCCACTTGCACTTCATGCAATGGTATAGCCATATTAACCTCCGCCAAACACTTCCTCAAGTTTGAAACATGGAAGGTGTTGTGGATTCCACGTAACTCTTTGGGTATTTCCAACTTGTACGCCACTTCCCCAACTCGTTCAATAATCTCATATGGTTCTATATAGCGTTGAATTAACTTCCCTTTCTTTCTGAAATGTACCACTCTTTCCAAGGGAATATCTTTAGCATTAGGGGTAAGCATAACCGGGTACCCGGCTAAATTTCATGGAACCGGAACCGACGGTTCCTAGAATGAAGAAACCGGAACCAGAACCGCTTACATCGGTTCTCTATATTTTGGAACCGGAACCTGAGACGGTTCCGGTTCCGAGTACCCGCTATCAATTTAATAATAATTTTTTTTATCATTTCATACAATAAAAATGTAATTTTAAGTGTATTACAAACTACAAAGTACCAACTTAAAGTAATAAAAACAACAAATGGTGAATAATAATAAGATAAAAAACTAATTACTACATAAATAAATTAGAAACTCTTGCATATTGAGTCTTGACATCAACAAAACGACTTACATAACACATAACGTCTTCACGTTAAGACCTAACAAATAAAACATTTGAATCAAAAGGAATAAAACACATAACAAAACCAATAACACATCATTAAATATTTAAATATAATAAATATATAAATAACTTTTATTAGAAAATAGCGGGTACCCGTCGGTTCCCGATCTAGGTACACGGCAGGTCGGGTACCCGGTCCAGAATCGGTCCCGACGAGTACCCAGCGGGTAACGGTTCCAAAAAAATGAGAACCATAACCGGAACCAGTCTTAATCGGTTCTGTATTTTAGGAACCGGAACCAATCACATCGGTTCCGGTTCCGGAACCAGCAGTTCCGGAGCGGTTCCGGTTCCAAAGGCGGGTACCCAATTCCGATGCTCACCCCTATTTAGCATTACCTTGTCCCCGACTTGAAATTCGATATCCTTACGCCTTTTGTCCGCATAACTCTTTTGTCGGTTACGGGCGACCTTCAACCGTTCCCTCACTTAGACAATCTTGCCCGTGGTCAACTGTACTATCTCGGGTCCTGCTAGTTGCTTCTCTCCAACCTCGTTCCAACATAAAGGCCTTCGACACTTCCTACCGTAGAGTACTTCATAAGAAGCAGCTTTAATGCTTGCTTGATAACTACTGTTGTATGAAAATTCGATGAACGGTAGGTGGTTCTCCCACGAACCCTGAAAGTCTATAGTGAAGCCCTCAACATGTCTTCTAAAGTCTGGATGGTCCGCTCGCTTTAACCGTCGGTCTGAGGATGGTAAGTGGTACTCATCTTGATTTGGGATCCCATTTTCCGCTGAAAACTCCTCCAAAAAGTCGACGTGAATCGACTATCGCGATCTGAAACTATCGATGATGGAACGCTATGACGGGTCACTATCTCATAAATGTACAACTTTGCTAATCTTTCCATCGAGTAAGATCCTTTTATGGGTAAGAAGTGCGCCGACTTAGAGAGTCGATCCACTATCACCCATATAGCATCGAAGCCCTTTGGAGTCCTAGGCAACTGCGTCACGAAGTCCATCGTGATCTGATCCCACTTCCAAACTTGAATGTCCAGCGGTTGGAGTTTACCATACGGTCGTTGGTGCTCCATCTTCACTCGTAGGCACGCCAAACACCTCTCAACGAAGTACGCTATATTCTTCTTCATACCCGGCCACTAATAACATTATCGTAAATCTCCAAACGTCTTACCGGTTCCTGGATGGATGGAATATTTCGACTTGTGCGCCTCCTCCAATATCACCTTCCTAACATCTCCGAGGTTTGGAACCCAGATTCTACCGTTAAAACACTTCAACCCACGACTATCTTCCACCAAAGAGGTTGCATTCCCTACCATTCGCTCTTTCTTAAGGTTTTCGGCTGCTAACGATTCTGCTTGCCACTTCTTTATTTCTCCCAACAGATTGAATGTCAACTTGGCTCTCAATGCCACGATTTTCGAAGCTTCACCTCTTTTCTTATGGCTTAAGGCGTCGGCCACCACATTGGTCTTTTCGAGATGATACTCGATCTCACAATCGTAGTCCGTTAGCAATTCTATCCACCTTCTTTGTCGCATGTTTAACTCTTTTTGATCAAAGAGGTGACGAAGACTTTTGTGATCCGTGAAGATTTGACATTTCGTCTCATACAGATAATGCTTCCAAATCTTTAAAGCATAGACGACGGCCGCCTTGCCTTTCAAAAAAAAAATGACGACCGCCAACTCCAAGTCGTGAGTGGGGTATCTCCTTTCATGATCTTTCAATTAACGAGATGCGTAAGCAATTACCGTTCCACGTTGCATTAAAACACACCCAATCCTAACTTCGATATGTCTCTATACTCTACAAAATCATCGGTATCATCCAGCAAAGTTAGAATTGGAGTGCTACTCAACATTTCTTTCAATTTCTGAAAGGCTTCCTCCTGACTTCCCGACCAATTGAACTTGACATTCTTCTTAGTTAAGGAGGTCAATGGGGTATCAATCCGAGAAAAGTCTTTGATAAACTTCCGGTAATACCCCGCTAAACCGAGAAAACTCCGAACCTCCGATGGCGTTCTAGGCGGTTCCTAATTTCTAATAGCCTCTACCTTTACTAGGTCAACCTTGATTCCACTTTGGGACACGTATCCCAAAACCTGGACCTCCCGAAGCCAAAATTCAAATTTCGAGAATTTTTCATAAAGTTTCTCCCGCTTTAATAATTCCAACACGACCCAAGATGCTCGTCATGCTCCTTCTCAGATTTCGAGTAAATCAAGATATCATCTATAAAGATGGTTACAAACTTATCCAAATAGGGTTGACACACCCTATTCATCAAATCCATAAAGGCAGTGGGGGTGTTTGTTAATCCAAATGGCATCACGAAGAACTCATAATGTCCATACCGAGTCTGAAACGCGGTATTTG
Source organism: Saussurea involucrata (assembly GCA_033807775.1). NCBI lineage: Eukaryota > Viridiplantae > Streptophyta > Magnoliopsida > Asterales > Asteraceae > Saussurea > Saussurea involucrata. Next base: position 65,617,379 of record CM066327.1, read on the forward strand.
GTATGTCTTCTTCTCTTACCTTGAGTTTATGGTACCCTAATCTTAAATCTATATTTGAGAAGTAACTAGCCCCTTGCAACTGATCAAACAAATCGTATATCCTTGGAAGTGGATACTTGTTCTTAATAGTTACCTTATTGAGCTCACGGTAATCGATGCACATCCGCATAGTCCCGTCCTTCTTCTTAACGAAGAGTACCGATGCTCCCCATGGCGAGGTACTTGGCCTCACAAACCCCTTATCCAACAACTCTTGTAGTTGTGTCATCATCTCTTGCATTTCTGAAGGTGCCAATCGATATGGTGCACGAGCTATTGGAGCGGCTCCTGGCACCAGGTGGATTCAAAACTCAATTTGGCGATCCGGAGGTAGGCTAGTCAAAATCATTCGAAAACACCACCGGGTACTCCCCCATGCTTCTACTTTTTAGCATCCACTACATAGGCTAAATAACTCTGGCATCCCTTCCTCAAACACTTGTTATCCTTAATCATAGAAATAAGACTAGATTTTCTATCCGGACGGTTCCCATAAATCACTACCATCCCCTTGTCAGGTAGGTGAATATGGATTAACTTTTTATTACACACGATGTAAGCATTATTCTTCGCTAACAAATCCATTCCTAACACTATATCAAACTTCCCCATTGCTATTGAATACAATTACAATGGCACCAAACTCCCTTCTACATCTATACAACAACCCTCAGCCACGTTGCTAATAGACACCCAATTATCATCGGCGGTCTCTACCTCTAAAGCATGCTCTAAACGCTTGGGTTTCACCCTCAAACACTTCACAAAATCAGGATATACAAAGGAGCTATTTGCTCCAGAATCTAATAACACTTTGGCACAAATAGAGTTCACCAAAAACGTACCTCTCACGACATCCGGAGTCTCCTCCGCCTCCATCACAGTCATGTGAAATACACACCCCTTCGTGCGTGCCGGCTCTGACCCTTTCTCATTCCATTTGCTCACTTGATGACTCCTGGATTGCACCGGTCCTCCCTTCTTCAATAGATGGAAATCATACCTCATATGGTCAGCCGATCCACACTGAAAACATGACTTCCCATTCGAGCAATCTCTCGACATATGACCTGACAACCTACACCGATAACAAGACCTCGGGTCCGACATGCACTCCCCCCGATGAATACGATGACACTTCCCGCATGGCTTATCACCCACCCAACGACTCATACGTGGCTCCGACCTAAACGCCTTTCCCTTCCTCGCATCGCTTCCCGGTCCATCCCACTTCCTCTTATCCCTGCCCCTCTCGGTCACTTGGCGGTTCTTTTCTTTCTCAGTCAGTTCGGTCGCGTTAATGGCCTCTTGGAAAGTGGTAGGATTCCGTGTCGATACCAATTCCCTAATGCTACTCTTCAATGCATAGATGTACCGCTCTACCCGATGCTCCTCGGTTGGCACATATAATTCTGCAAAACCAGCCTTCTCCAAACACTTGGAGGTGTACTCCCTCACAATCATTTCTCCTTGCTCTAAATTCAAAAACTCTTCTTCCAACCTTTTGATTGCCGCTAGAGGGTAAAACTTAGCCTTGAACTTACCCACGAAAGTTTCTCAAGTCAAGGTCCGGGCCACCAACGATCCTTTTCCTCCCATCTCGGCATCCCACCAAATGATAGCATCCGACTTCAACAAAGACAAAATAAACATCACTTTGTCTTCCTCGGAACACTTACACGTGTCAAAGACAAGATCCATTTCTCGAATCCACTTCATAGCAAATACCGGGTCACATTCCTCCTTAAAAGTAGGAGGCTCTCAAGAAGAGAATGCCTTGTAGTTGCATTCTTTAGCAGCCGACTCATACACTACCAATGTTGTCAATTGAGAATGGCTACCTACCCCCGTCACGGGTGGGCTAGACATCTATGAACCCACTTTGCTTCCACATTTATCTTTACTTTCCGATGCCGACCCTTCTTGGCGAGTCATCCAGCGTTGCAAAGTTTCTTCAAGTTTTACTAATTTGGTGGCAAAGGCCTCTTGGGTCACAAAGGCTTGGGTTCGGCCTCGACCGCGACCCCTCAAATTTCCAGGACCCCTCCTGACTGTTGCAGAACTCTCTTGTTGAGATTCCTTTGGCTCAACCGGTATCTATACACTTCTTATCCGGCGAGCAACGAGGGTCTTCTTCCTTTCGCATGTTCCCACCATGGTTCCGTCTACTTGTATGGTAGCCCTTCGGGGTATTTCCCCACATTCCATACCACGAACTCCTCCCCTCCCTCGAGTGGCCGCCTGCCTAGGAGGGTTCACCAGTCCGTCCACGAGGACCTCATTGGTCGGGATCGCCCTCTCAACCAGCATCGACCTACTTATTCGTGATCTTTCCGACATGACGAAACTGAACAATCACATAAAAGCAAACACTTACTTCAACATCTTCATATAACAAGGCAAGTTAAGCACCTACATGTACCTATAAGTTCGCAATTACATTGGCCGAATGTAACTCCAAATTTACCTTACATGGCGGTTCTTGATACCCTATCATACGTATTCATCCTATGACATTTCTTACGGGCACCCTATATCTCGGTTGTGTCCCTCCTCCCACAGTTTAAGTTTAGGCCCCTCCGGTCACCTAAATCCCTTAAACTATGGCTCTGATACCATTTGTAATAACCCAAATTTTCATAAATTAAATTTATAACAAAAAGCGCATAAGGGTCCCACCAATCTCAAAATTAACAACATTCTCAAAATAGTGCAGCGGTTCACATACAACCACAATCGAGATGTCTAACTAGGTAAAAGGAAAAAGGGTGACGGTCTCTACCTCTCCGCCTCTAGACCTCAAGCCTTCTCCTTACCCTTAGATGAAACACCTACCAAGCCCTTTCCTGAAAATGGTTTTTAACATTTGAAAAGCGAGGGTTAGACCATGAGGTCTAGTGAATTCCCTCCCAAAACAGTTTAAACATGATATGAATCATGTAATAATCAAGTCCGCCATAAGGCTCATCTAACAGATCAACGACACACTAGGGTATTTGCACAAGTCGACTCCCCTCTCGCCTACGGGGCCCAAACAGACTCCTCATTCCCACATACACATGAAACATATTCCATGTATACGAGGTATGAATCAACTCCCAAGGGGTATATGATACCCCAACGTACACTACTCCCATTGTGCACCCAACTCAAAAGCATCATGGAAAATAAGGAATAATAACAAGTAAACCATGCATGTACATTTATAAACATTTTCATAACGTGCGTGATCAACCTTCTTATAAATGTAAATCATATGAAGATGCTCAAAACCAAATTCAGTAAATGAAACTTGCATAAAGCAATTCGTTTGCATGAAAAGAGTTAAGGGAACTCACCTGGAGGTTTGGCTACTCAACACCCAAACCGAAACTCACTTTTGAACCAACCAAGCACCTGAATTGGAGGTCATAATAGTGGTGTTAAACCCTCTAATTATGCCCCAAACATCTCTACTAAACCCCTATGGCAAACCCCCAAACGATGCCTCGATCCTAGACCCGAACGAAAAACGGAGCAAACCGAAGAAGTGGAAACCGTGCAAGTCTATGCTCGTGTCCCCCAGGTCTGCACAACACAATCAACCCGAAAACTAAACTCCAACCCCCCCCCCCCCCCCCCAAAATGCTTCAAATTGGTCGTAAACCTCCAAAATCAATAGTTTATGATACTCAAACCTTTAGGAACCAAAAACTCATATCCAAAACACATAAATCCCATTAGAATCAATCCATTGATTCATTCTTATCATTCCAAAATCCATATTCTTGGCATAACCAATTCCTACCATTGAAATGGTGAAGGGTTCTAAAAAAGGAGGTAGTAAACCAACAAGATATCCATCAAGCATTCTATTTCCAATGAGAATGAACTTAAAACTTCATATTGGGTTACTCTAAGAAGTCCCAGTCACAAACCCAACCAAACTAAGCAAGAAGATGAAGAAATGAAAAGAAACCATACCTAGAAGATGAAGTCCTCAAAGCCCTTTGATACAATCCTTCTTCCACACTCCCACTAGGGTTTTTGCTTTCCAATTCTACCCTCTCTATGCTTCGGCCGTCCAAATCAAAATGATAGGGTTTTAGGGGTTTTACCCCCATTTTATTTCTCAGGTTTGCTAATTAGTCCAGAAACTTTCACTTTTCACAATTTAGCCCCAAACATCCAACTACTTCAGAATTTGTGGACATGAGGTGTTACAGTAACACATTTGATTCATAGTGAAGCGTATCACAATGTAAACATACACCTAACAATATAAATCTTATTGTTTAGTACGTTCACAGTGTGATTTCAATATATTTGATATTTGAAACATTATTGTTTAGTGTGTTCACAACGTAATTTCAAAATGTTTATTATTTAAACCCCTTTTTATTTTAGTGTGTTCATATTGTAATTTCAATATGTTCACTATTTTACATATAGTTTTAATTATTAAATTAATTTTTATGTTTAATTAACAAATTAAATTAAATAAGTTAAATAAGTGAACTAAATTCGATTTTATGAATCTTATAGTTTTTAAAATTAATTTTTTATGTTTAATTATTAAATTAAAATAAATAAGTTAAATAAGTGAACTAAAATCGATTTTATGAATCTTATAGTTTTAAATTTCTCAAATAATTAAGTTAATATAATAATGAATAATAAACTATGAAATTTCTAGATATTTAAAAAACAAGTGAAAAGTAAAAGAGGCAACGGGCAAAAGCTCAATACCCAATGTCATCAACCAGTGGTTCCCACAAATTATTTCTTTTTCTAAGAAAAAAAATTTAATCAAGTAGGATTGATACAAAATCATACAATTATGGCAAATTGAATAGAATGGTAACGTACTTTACTCTAGTTTTTGTTTTGGGGAATGTATTTTTAAAATACATATTTAAGGGTTTATAACAAAATTTTATAACCAAGAAAGGGACTCACTTACGTGGAAAACAAAAATCGGTCCAAAGAAAATCTCCAGGTAACCGATAATAGTTGTTGAGTTATATTTTTATTTATTTTGTTTATATAATTGGAGACATTACGTGGAAAACAAAAATCGGTCCAAAAGAAATCTCGCCTTCTCTTCGATCGACGATTCGACGTTCTGCTTATTCTTCATCTCGTCATTTTCATTAGGGTTCTTGAAATAATCATTTTCATCAACATTGTGTGTATGTAAATTGTAACACCCCGAAAATCCTAACGCTTTATAAACTATTTTGCTTGGGATCAATAAATGTCAAGGTATTGCATTTCATGTCGAGGCGTAGCGGGAACTGGATCGCGTGGGGGAAATCTGGCCAATGATCAGGCTTGGTACAAGAGCCGCGATTGTGCCCGCGATTGTGACTTGGTCACTTTCGCGAGGGCACCATCGCCCGGATTGTACCGCGGGTGGAAGTGAGTCCAGCGACTATGCCACACGCGATTGTGTCATGTCACTTTCGCCGTGGCATTATCGGCTGGTTTGTACCGCGAGGCTGGGGGTGTTGGGGCGAGAATGCCCGAGACTATGCCAAGGGCATATTCGCCGTGTCACTATCGCCGGCGATCTGCTGGGTATAAAAAGGGGCAGTCGGGTTTTAAATCATTTGTTGAGTTTGGGGAAGCTGCAAGTGACGATTCTCTCCAAGGAAAAGGTAGGGTTTCACCTTTTCATCCTCTCTCCACCATGAATTCCTTCAACCACCAAGTCTCATGATCATTAATGGTTATTGTTAGGTGATCTTAAGCTTTTGTGCTATAATCCAAGTCTCTTCAAGTTCTAAGATCCTCCACTTCTACATCTAGGGTTTTGGGTTTTCTATAAAACCCTACAAGGTGAGTCTTCCTTCAACTTACAAACTAAATGCTCACTTAAATATGATTTCTAATATGTTTAACACATTCTTGTTCATTATTTGGTGATTCTCATGTTTGACCTAAAAATGGGTTTGTGAGAAAGTGCAAGGTTTTGTTAAAATAAGAAGTGGTAATGGTGAAATGGGTGACATCCTTTGATTTCTAAGTGTTATTGCTCTTGATCTACAAGTTTTATCACTTAGACTAATTTTGACCACTTTAGGTCAAAATTAGGGTTTTGGAAAATATTGGGAGTTTCAAGGAAAAGTTCATGGAAAAGAGTTTTATGTTATAATGGAGTCCCAAAACTTAACTTGGGTAATCATGATGCTTTATAATCAACTGTGGTAGTCTTATGTTGATAATCCCCAAATGGGGAGCATGTTTTAATGTTATTATTCAAGCTTCAACTCATAATGATTATATTGTTGGAGTTCTTGTGAGTCCTTATTTAGTCATTGAGTGTAATGGATCCATAGCCACTAGAGTCGTAGCACGGAATAGGCATCGGGATCCATGATAAGTAAGATGTGGACCTATATGGTCGGGCATCGTCTCATGGGCAGTAAAGTGTATTTCCAAAGTGCTTATTTGTGGATTTGGAGTAACCCAATGTATAGATCTGGAGTGGTTGAAATTGGGGACTCACAAGTTATAGACTCTTCAGGGTTGCGCTTGTTTCAAATATACGGTTGATATGTGATTATTGCTACTAACGGTTATACGACTACCTTGCTTTATGCATCTACTTTTGATTTTCAAGTTTCCTTCAACAGTGAAAGTATTGGACATCAAACGATTTCCACCATGTGGTTCTTTATGATTCTATTATGTATCAACTTATCCTTATTATTATAAATTGATAGGTTCCTACTCTCATTGTAATAGACTAACACTTCTTCTCTTGGATGTGTGCTTAGGGCTTGGGTGAAGAGACATGATGGAGATAGCATTTTTGGATGTTTATAGAGGCGTACATAATAGAGTATCAACGTTGAATTTTTGGTAGCAATTAGACAACATCCGAATGTAATCTACAATATGTGGTTAGATTATTAGGTTGTTGAACCGTTAATTGCTCATCCTTTGGTTTTGTAAACGCCATACTATATTTCCCCATTTCTTGGGTGATTTGTCTACGTTAGATGTTTATTTTCCAAAATTTCGCAGGTTTTAATTTTACCCAAATTTTAGGGTGTTACAAGTTGGTATCATAGCAGTAGTTTAAGTGAACTAGGTATGTTGTTAAGATGCATAGACTTAAGCTGAAATGACTAAGGGGCCGTTTATCTAATCACTTATTCGGGTAAGTGTTTACCGGTAAAATTCAATACTATCACTTACTTCTCGGGTAAGATTTTAGTCCACCAAAATGGCATCGTATGCAACAATTTAGCCGATAAGCGCTAACCGTGGTAAGAGCCGTCGCACTCACTTACCGGGTAAGACTATCGGTCTTTGCTTCCGCTCTTACCGGGTAAGATTCTTAGTCCTTGCCATATTCATCCGGTAAGCTAATGTGAGTTGGTAAGCACTTACCCGGGTAAGCGTTTTGTAAACGGCCCCTAAGTATGAATTGGTGAGCTTGGGTAGAACTCCTAAGATAGGATGGTCTTAGAGTCGACGGAAGTACATAAGTTGAAAGTTGTGACCTTGGTAACGAGAATCCTTATGTGAAGTATGTTCATAATTTCAATTAGCTACTGCTATTATGAATGTATCATTACGTGAGTATGCTTAGATTACTATTGTTATGATGATTGATGCATGTAATAGTACATTTCTTTATGTTTAAATTCTTATAGCCTAGTTCTCACCTCATTCTCGAATGTGTGGCAGACTTCAATGGTAAATACTCGCAGTAGAGTGGATGGCCATGATGCCACGACATCTACAGCTGATCAACCAATGGTGACAACGACAACGGTACCTCCGCTGAATAACATAGTTTTGGGAGGGGGAACTGAGCATATCCCTCGTCATGACTTGGAAACATTCGACCCTGTTTTGGAAGAGGTATCAACCGAGACACACATGATGGACCGTATGATGAAGGCCATGAGCAAGGGTATGGCCCAACAGCAAGAGCAGTTTTTGAAACTTATGGAAGATAGAGACACGAACAACCGTAAGCATGAGATGGTTGCCGAGAACATTGTAGTGGCCGGATCTGGGGGAACAGGAAATGGAAATCCTACTGATGGTTTGGGGACAACGAAAATTGGGCAAGCAGTGAAGGTTTGTTCCTTCTAGACTTTTTTGAGTTGCAGGCCGCCGAAGTTTAAGGGGGCAGATGATCCGGTTATTTGCATGAACTGGATACAGGAAATGGAGCAAGCATTTCGGACTAGCGAGTGCGGAGAGAGCCAAAAGGCAAAGTTTGGTTCTCAAATGTTAAGAGGGGCGGCTCTTACATGGTGGAATGTCTATTCCGCATCTCTAGAGGCCACAGTTTTGGCAAAACTAAGCTGGGAAACCTTCAAGGAAAAGGTGTTAGAGGAATATTGCAACGAGAAAGCTATGGACCGAATCGAGGAGGAGTTCCAGAGTCTGAAGAAAGGAAACTTGGCGGTTAAGGACTACAACCGCTTGTTTATGGATAAGTTGGGTTTGGTGGGACATCCGGTCCCGACAGAGAAAGAGAAGATTAAGGCCTACATTCCATTGGACATGATGACGATGGTCCGAGTGTCTAAGGCCTCTACTCTTCGTGAGGCAATAGAGGAAGCTCAACTGGTGGAAGATGCCTATGGTCGGGACAAGGAAGAAGTTGATAGAGCGCCAGAAAAGAGGAGATGGGAAGGGAAGTCCGTACCCTTCAAAAAACCGAGAACGTTTGACAACAATTACCGGGGGGCGACCCAAAGAGGGATGCTAGGTGGTGCTCCAAGTGCCGGGGCAAGCACTTCGGCCCATGCAACTTTGTCTCGGGGAAGTGCTAGAAGTGTGGCAAGACCGGGCATTCTATCAATTCTTGTCCCGTTAGGGGGACAATGTGTTTCGAGTGAAAAGAGTCGGGTCACATTAGGAGGGACTGCCCGAAGTTGAAAGTGGGAGGAAGCGGAGGATCGAAGGTAGAGCCTCCGAGAACAACGGGAAGATCTTTTCAGATGACGACCGAGGAGGCGAAGGCTTCGACGGACGTATTGTCGGGTACGTTTATTATAAACTTCGTACCTACGCGTGTGTTATTTGATTTGGGTGCAAGTTTTTCGTTTGTGTCGACCTCCTTTTGTCAAAAGTTGTCTATGCCCACAAGTCATTTAGGGGAAGCTATAGTGGTAGAAATAGCCGATTGAGGATAAGTAGTAGTACGGGATGTTTTGCGGGGTTGCATGTTAGAAATCGAAGGAAAGAAATTCCTGATTGACTTGATGTCAATGGTAATCGAGGGATTTGATGTGGTAGTTGGTACGGATTGGTTATCTGGAAATCACGTCGAGATTTTATGCGCAAAGAAGCTGATTCGCATACCTTCTCCGGATGGAAGTTGTGTGGTCATCTATGGAGAACGAAGAAAGGGAGACGTAGCGATCATCTCCATGTTGAAGGCACGCAAGTGCCTAGTCAAGGGATGTACATCCTTCTTGGCGTATGTGATCGATGATAGGTTGGAAAAGAAGAAGCTTGAGGACGTGAATGTGGTACGCGAGTTTCCCGATGTATTTTTGGAAGACTTGCCAGGTTTGCCACCGGATCGTCAAGTAGAGTTCAAGATAGACTTGGTACCGGGAGCGGCTCCGATAGCTAGAGCTCCCTACCGTTTGGCTCCGTCTGATATGCAAGAGATGATGGCACAACTCCAAGAGCTTTTGGAGAAGGGGTTTGTGAGGCCGAGTTCATCTCCTTAGGGAGCACCAGTCTTGTTTGTAAACAAGAAGGATGGCACTATGAGGATGTGTATCGACTACCGAGAGTTGAATAAGGTGACCATGAAGAACAAGTATTCACTCCCTAGAATCGACGACTTGTTCGACCAACTTCAAGGAGCGGGATGCTTCTCAAAGATCGATTTACGTTCGGGCTATCATCAAGTAAAGGTTAGAGAAGGCGATATTCCAAAGACGGCTTTCTGAACGCGGTATGGTCACTACGAGTTTCTAGTGATGCCTTTCGGCTTGACAAATGCACCGGCGGTGTTCATGGATTTGATGAATCGGGTGTGTCGACCCTTCCTCGATAAGTCGGTGATCGTTTTCATAGATGATATCTTAGTTTACTTCAAGGACGAAGTGGACCATGAGTTTCATCTACGGGAGGTGTTGGAAGTCCGAAGGAAAGAAAAGTTATACACAAAGTTCTCCAAGTGCGACTTTTGGTTGAGCGAGGTTCAATTCTTGGGTCACGTGGTTACCCGAGATGGAGTGAAGGTGGACCCTTCCAAAATCGAGGCAATGATGAATTGGGAACCTCCTAAGAGTCCGGGTGAGATTCGAAGCTTCTTAGGTTTGGCGGGATACTATCGGAGATTCATTCAAGACTTCTCTAAGATTGCTTCTTCTTTGACGACGTTGACTCGGAAAAACGTGAGGTTTGTTTGGACCGAAGCGCAAGAGAAAGCATTTCGTACTCTACAAAAGAAATTGTGTGAAGCACCAATTTTATCCTTACCCGAAGGATCAGAAGATTTCGTGGTCTATAGCGACGCGTCCAAGATGGGTTTGGAGTGCGTATTAATGCAAAGAGGAAAGGTGATCGCCTATGCTTCGAGGCAACTCAAGGTGCACGAGAAGAACTACCCTACGCATGATTTGGAATTGGCCGCGGTGGTATTCGCATTGAAGTTGTGGCGTCACTACCTTTACGGCACAAAATGCACGTTGTACACGGACCACAAGAGTTTGAAGTATGTGTTCAATCAAAAGGAATTAAATATTAGACAACGGAGATGGTTGGAGTTACTCAAGGATTATGAATGTGAATTGCTTTACCATCCAGGTAAGGCCAATGTGGTCGCCGACGCCTTGAGTCGCAAAGAGTACAGCGGAAGTATACGCGCCAACCTCTCAAGGATCAACATCGTGTCAAGTTTAATGGAATGGATTAGAGCGTCGCAAACTGAAGCCTTGTTGGAAGAAAATCTCAAGGAGGAGGTAATGGTGAAGCAAAAGAAACTCTTATTGGAGGATAGCCGCAGAATCAAGTTGTTCAACGGACGCGTGTGGGTACCCAAGATCGGTGGAAATCGAGAGCTACTTATGGACGAGGTTCATAAGTCAAAGTACTCCATTCATCCCGGGAGTACCAAGATGTATCGGGATTTGAAGCTACATTATTGGTGGCCGGTCATGAAGTTGGATGTGGCGCATTATGTAGAGCGGTGTGTGACTTGCTCACAAGTGAAGGCTCAACATCAATTGCCCTATGGCAGTCTGCGACCTTTGGAAATTCCCGAGTGGAAGTGTGAGAAGATCACGATGGACTTTGTGACCAAGTTGCCAAAGACCTTGAAGGGTCACGACACCATTTGGATGATAGTGGACCGGTTGACAAAAAGTGCACACTTTTTAGCAATGCGGGAAACCTTACCGATAGACAAATTGGCAAAGCTCTATATTGATAAAGTGGTCTCGAGTCATGGTGTGCCCGAATCCATAGTCTCCGATCGGGATAGTCGATTCACGTCGAGATTTTGGCAAGCGTTGAAAGAGGAACTTGGTACGAGGGTGAATTTGAGCACTACATGTCACCCACAAACAGATGGACAAAGCGAAAGGACTATTCAAACCATGGAGGATATGTTGAGGGCTTGTGTAATTGATTTTGAGGGCAATTGGGATACTCATCTACCGTTAGTAGAGTTTGCTTACAACAATAGTTATCACTCGAGCTTGTAGGCGGCACCGTTTGAGGCTTTGTATGGGAGAAAGTGTAGGACTCCCGCGTGTTGGCTAGAGGCAGGAAAAAAGCAATTTGCCGGACCGGAAATCGTTCAAGAAACGGCCGATAAAGTCAAGATCATTAGAGAATGTTTGAAAGCGGTCCAAGACCGCCAAAAGAGCTACGCCGACAAGAAAAGGAGACCGGTAGAGTTCCAAGTGGGAGAGCGGGTGATGTTGAAAGTATCCCCTTGGAAATGATTGATTCGTTTCGGAAAGTGAGGGAAGTTGAGTCCCCGTTTCCTTGGACCATTCACCATTCTAGAACGTGTGGATTCGCGCAGGCGTACAAGTTGGATTTACCACCGGAAATGGACGGGATTCATCCAACATTCCATGTATGTTACCTACGGAAGTGTTTAGCGGAAGAAGAGAGTGTGATACCACTGTCGGAAATCCGGGTGGATGACAATCGTTGCATAGAAGAGCTCGAGGCTATTTTGGAGAGGACAACCAAGAAACTTAGACACAAGGAGGTGGTTATGGTCAAGGTACAATGGAAGCACCAACGGGGTACTAATGTGACTAGGGAAGCGGAAGAGGACATGAAACGCCGATACCCTCGTCTGTTTGTATAGCTTGAGATTTCGAGGAGAAATCTTTTCCAAGTTGGGGAGGATTGTAACACCCCGAAAATCCTAACGCCATTTATAAACTATTTTGCTTGGGATCAATAAATGTCAAGGTTTTGCATTTCATGTCGAGGAGTAGCAGGAACTGGATCGCGTGGGGGAAATCTGGCCAAGGATCAGGCTCGGTACAAGAGCCGCGATTGTGCCAGCGATTGTGACTTTGTCACTGTCGCGAGGGCACCATTGCCCGGATTGTACTGCGGCTGGAAGTGAGTCCAGCGACTATGCCACACGCGATTGTGACATGTCACTTTCTTCATGGCATTATCGCCTGGTTTGTATCGCGAGGCTGGGGGTGTTGGGGCGAGAATGCCCGCGACTATGCCAAGGGCATAGTCGCCGTGTCACTATCGCCTGCGATCTGCTGGGTATAAAAAGGGGCAGCCGGGTTTTAATTCATTTGTTGAGTTTGGGGAAGCTACAAGTGACGATTCTCTCCAAGGAAAAGGTAGGGTTTCACCTTTTCATCCTCTCTCCACCATGAATTCTTTCAACCACCAAGTCTCATGAGCATTAATGGTTATTGTTAGGTGATCTTAAGCTTTTGTGCTATAATCCAAGTCTCTTCAAGTTCTAGGATCCTCCACTTCTACATCTAGGGTTTTGGGTTTTCTATAAAACCCTACAAGGTGAGTCTTCCTTCAACTTACAAACTAAATGCTCACTTAAATATGATTTCTAATATGTTTAACACATTCTTGTTCATTATTTGGTGACTCTCATGTTTGACCTAAAAATGGGTTTTTGAGAAAGTGCAAGGTTTGTTAAAATAAGAAGTGGTAATGGTGAAATGAGTGACATCCTTTGATTTCTAAGTGTTATTGCTCTTGATCTACAAGTTCTATCACTTAGACTAATTTTGACCACCTTAGGTTAAAATTAGGGTTTTGGAAAATATTGGGAGTTTCAAGGAAAGGTTCATGGAAAAGCGTTTTATGTTATAATGGAGTCCCAAAACTTAACTTGGGTAATCATGATGCTTTACAATCAATTGTTGTAGTCTTATGTTGATAATCCCCAAATGGGGAGCATGTTTTAATGTTATTATTCAAGCTTCAACTCATAATGATTATATTGTTGGAGTTCTTGTGAGTCCTTATTTGGTCATTGATTGTAATGAATCCATAGGCACTAGAGTCGTAGCACAGAATAGGCATCGGGATCCATGATAAGTAAGATATGGACCTATATGGTCGGGCATCGTCTCATGAGCAGTAAGGTGTAATTCCATAGTGCTTATTTGTGGATTTGGTGTAACCCAATATATAGACCTGGAGTGGTTGAAATTGGGGACTCACAAGTTATAGACTCTTAGGGGTTGCGCTTGTTTCAAATATACGGTTGATATGTGATTATTGCTACTAACGGTTATACGACTACCTTGCTTTATGCATCTACTTTTGATTTTCAAGTTTCCTTCAACAGTGAAAGCATTGGACATCAAACGATTTCCACCATGGGGTTCTTTATGATTCTATTATGCATCAACTTATCCTTATTATTATAAATTGATAGGTTCCTACTCTCATTGTAATATACTAACACTTCTTCTCTTGGATGTGTGCTTAGGGCATTCAAGCAGTAGGGCTCCTCGGGCTTGAGTGAAGAGTCGTGATGGAGATAGCATTTTTGGAAGTTTATAGAGGCGTACATAATAGAGTATCAACGTTGAATTTTTGGTCGCAATTAGACAACACCCGAATGTAATCTACAATATGTTGGTTAGATTATTAGGTTGTTGAACCATTAATTGCTCATCCTTTGGTTTTGTAAACGCCATACTATATTTCTCCATTTCTTGGGTGATTTGTCTACTTTAGATGTTTATTTTCCGGAATTTCGCATGTTTTAATTTTACCCAAATTTTAGGGTGTTACATAAATAACATAAATACCATACCTTAATTAAAGTCCATTTGCAATAGCTTAGGTCATCATTTTCATCCATATTAGAATGAAAGCTTTTGATCGATTTCAAGAACCCCAATGAAAATGACGAGATGAAGAAGAAGCAGAACGGCGAATCATCGATCGAAGAGAAGGCAAGATTTCCTTTGGGCCGATTTTTGTTTTCCACGTAATGTCTCCAATTAATTAAACAAAATAAAAAAAATATAACTCAACAACTATTATCGGTTACCTAGATAGCAAGTAAGTGAGTCCCCTTTTTGGTTGTAAAATTTTGTCATAGACCCTTAAAATATGTATTTAATAGTACGTTCCCCAAAACAGAAACTAGAGTAAAGTACGTTCCTTTTTACACAATTTACCCTTTATTTATGTTTAAAGTTATAAACAATTGGTAAGACATTTGACGAAACGAGGCACCTTCTTTTATGTCTTTAACCTAACTGTTGGGTTTTAGTTCGATTCGTAACCGTTAAACGCAGCAGAAAATTAATAACATTGGTTACGATATTATTTTAGAAAACTTTTCTAAATACAAAACCCAATCGGATCCATTGATGCATTTAATTAAATTTTACCACACCATAGGGTGTTTAGAATTGTACATTTTGAATCTGTTGTGGTTGAATGATCGGGGCACTTAGAACCCAACACAGGTTTCCTCTAACGGTATCCACACACGAACACGCCAATTCCACCGAGTGCTAGTCCAAAAGAAACCGTATGCTAATATGTGTATGTGTCAGATCCAAGGGATTCAATGAGTCATAAACAACTGACCTGATCTCCTATTTATATAGACAACAAATAGGATTTATGTTTATCTGTAATTATTTGAATTCAAATCATTTGAATTCGAATAATTATCTTAATTTGAATAATTATCTTTATCTAAACAATAAACAAATATTTATTCATATTTACAGATAAAACCCTGTAATTATCATAATTACATTTTACACATATTACATAATTATTCTTTCAGGAATAACTATTTAACTGTCAAACATGACTTTAACATGTTTCTTTCTAATGGAAGCAAACGTGTTCTTTGTGTGCAACCCTTTAGGTTTACATACTCATTGGTAATATTTCTATGTGACACGTGTCGTGGTCATATAATAACTTACACTAACAAAAATATGAAGAATTAGGAACTTATCTTTCTCTTTTGATTCATTGGTCAATATAAAAATGAGAATTTGTATATAGCTTTTTTCTATTCGTGTTTAAAATATATTTCTAGAAAAATTATAAACATATGGTGTCATATTGAATATATCATTTTGATAACTAAAGCATTGTTTGGCAAAAAAAAACTAACTTTTAAACTAGTTTTTTTTGGGATAATCATATGCTAGCTTTTTGAAACGCTACTTGAAGTAGTTTTTCAGTAGCTTTTGTGAATATTCCAATATTGCCCCTAATTGTAATTATTAACTATTATTATTAATAAAAATTAATTTTTTAAATTTAATTATATTTAATTAATAAATATTAATTAATATTAACTAAAAATTATTAAATTAAACTTTATATATACATTGATATTAAATTTTAATTATTTAAAGTTATTGTTAATCACATAAGTTATTTTTATTTATTTTTTAATATTAATGAATATACTTTAATGGGAAATTAATTAAAGTGCCAAAAGTTTGACCAAGTGTTACCAAAATGCCACAAAAATTTCGCGGTTTATCAAAATGCCCTAATGGCCCGCGATGGACCCCGCGATCGCGGGATAGGGCTGACGTGGCACGAGCTTTGGCCAAAATGTGTCCCGCGGAGCCCCTCAACTTTGGCCACGGTGCACTTTTGGTCCCTCCCCGCGATGGACCAAAATTTTACAGTTTTGGTCCCTGAAATTTTACACTTTTGGTCCCTGAAAATTTACACTTTCAGCCCCTGTACTTAGACAAATCTTGCATGCTTTTACTGTTTTTTTCCACAATTATTGTACTTTGAAGACCAATTTGTGGTTCAAATTCACTGACATGTTTGAGATTTCATCCATAAATATCAGTAATATGCAATTCACAATTCACACTTGTTCTTGCTTTCTTTCTTGATTTCTCTCTTGCTTTCTTTCTTTGAATTGCTTTCTCTCTTGATTTCTCTTCTCTCATTTCATCCACAAATGGCATCGTCATCAAACCCTAAGTCTACTCCTGAAAAAATGTCACCTCAAATCGAGGTCGCCATAGCAAAAAAGGAAAAGGAGATAGATGAACTAACAGAAGAGTGGAAAAAAATGATGGACAGGAAGGCAGTCCATTTGAGAAAGATCGAACAGGAAGACAGGGAGATCAAAAGGATGAAAGGGGATATAAAAGCTCGGGAGGCTCGTGTTCGTCAAGAACAAGAAGCAATTCACCATATTCTGCAAGACTTCTCAATTATTCAAGCGAAGGTAAACGAGAAGCAAGCTTGGATTGATGAAACTAAATCAATTTTTAAGTAGGTGGTGGTTGTTTTAGTTGTTTTGTATTTTTTTACTGTGTTGTTTTGTATTTTTTTTTACTGTGTTGTTGTTTGTATTTTTTTGTTATTTTTTACATCATGTAAGGTCAAGTCAGAGGTTACCTCAACTCATTTGCTAAAGTGTGTCCCGGTTGTGGTACACAATGGCCATACGTGGTTGCAAAAGCAGAAACCGTTGAAGAAGGGTCAGAAAGATTGAAGATGAAGAGCATGTTGGATGGAATACAAACTAGCTGTGTTATCAATGTTTATTTAAAAACATATGTATGTGTGTATATATAATATGAATATATATATCATTTACAAACTAGCTGTGTTATCAATGTTCATTTAAAAGCATATGTATGTGTGTATATATAATATGAATATATATATCATTTACAAACTAGTTGTGTTATCAATGTTCATTTAGAAGCATATGTATGTGTGTATATATAATATGAATATATATCATTTACAAACTAGCTGTGTTATCAATGTTCATTTAGAAGCATATGTATGTGTGTATATATATAATATGAATATATATATCATTTACAAACTAGTTGTGTTATCAATGTTCATTTAGAAGCATATGTATGTGTGTATATATAATATGAATATATATATATATATATATATATATATATATCTTTTACAAATCAGCGTTTAGATCAACAGTATCATATGTGTTTGTTCCATATGGTTCAAGCTGTGACGGGCCCGGGGTGTGACTGACTGAATATCTCCTTGGCACGGTTGAAGGGGCGGGATTTGGACACTCTCCACGAGTGTGTCCTACGCATTGGCACCGAGTACATCTTCGTTGTATCGAACTTTCACCACGTGATGGACGTCGGTCGTTCTTTCTCGGTCTCCCGGCTCTGTTCTTATCCATTAAAGGTGGATAGCATGGCGGAAGCGGGTCGGGTGGATACACCCATGCTGCAGGGGGTCCAGCTGGGTTTATTACCTCCACGTATGTTCTCCGGTAATATTCGGACGTGAAGAAAGGTACAGCCAAGTCGCTGCAATCTCTACGACCCATATGTGTTGCCGCAGCGATGGCATGGCCGCACGGTAACCCAGATTTTTGCCATTCACAACACGAACAAAGGTGGTCTTCCATATTCACAATCGCGTGAAGATAGTCATCATGCACCTCGTACTTCCCATACCCGATTGCTCTTACCGGCCATGTCGCCGCACGACGCGTCCTGTACTGAACGATCTTCTCCGCCGTTGGTGTGAGTGAATTTTGCATCTCAGCTCCTTTTAGGCGTCGAATTTGGTACCACTCTTGTTGAAAGGCCCGAAAGTAGTCCATAAGATTAACAATCGGACATCTACGCGCAAAACGGGAGAGTGCATTCACAGACTCTGCACTATTCGAGGTCAGAATGTCATACCGTTGTCCAGGAAAATGGGCCGCGGACCACCTCTCCGGTCCAGCTTCGTCAAAGACTTTGGCTGCTTCGTCGACGCTATATCGTAGCATATTCATGTACTTGTTAAACTCCCGATCCGTATATGCTCTGCATGCCGCCCAATAGACATCCTTGTTGGTCGTAATACGTTTGTCCTTGGATTTGGCGTTCATCTCTAAATGTCGACAGCATATGGCGTGAGGGGCGTTTGGGTAGATGGCAGAGATTGCGGCGCTTATGGAAGGAGCCCTGTCAGACATAAACACCAACCCTTGCGGGTCTCCGATAGCTTGTCTCAACATGGACATAAACCAAGTCCACTCGTCCCCGGTTTCGGACTTGCCTACGCCGAAAGCTACTTGAACGATGGAGTTATCCCCGTCCATGGCAACCGCCAGGAACATCATACCCAAGTAACGGCCCTTTAAATGTGTTGCGTCTATTATCAGGACACGACGTAGATTTTCCACAAATGTGCGGATCTGCAAAAACATAGGTGGTTTTCCTTTGTAAATGTTATAGTTTATAATGTGTAAACATATGACGTGTTAAAGTTAAAATACGTACCGCGGGTCCAAGGGCCACGAAGCACATCTCAAACCGTCGACGTGAATCGGTCCGTAGCTGCGTGACAGTACCAGGGTTCTGCAGCTGCAAATTATATACATATGTCGGGAGTCGTTCATACGACTCCTCGAACGTGCCTCTCACCATAAACAGTGCATGGCATCACGCACGCCAAGCTTGGTGGTAATCAATCGTGACGCCGAACTGCTGGTAAACATCGTGGACGATGTCCTTTGGATGCAATGACCTACTAACATCAAGAAATTTGTTTTTCAGTATCGCACCCAAAGTCTTTTTGCCGGCATGTTTGTGGTGGGGATTCAGTTGCGTCCTCGTACAAGTGTGTACGTCGTGCAACTTTCTAATCATGAACGCCCCTTCTTTGCCACCCGTGTCAATCGCGTACATCCTCCAGTCACAGTTTTTTCTGGCACATTCAACTATGTATCTAGTTTTGTCAGATTTCGACGTGCGCCTTTCGAAACCCTCTTCCAAGAACTTAAGTCCGACCTGACTTGCCAAGAGATCCTTCAACTCGAATATCTGACCTACATGTAACATTTCACTGCGAATATAAGGTGTAGGTTCGTAGGTTTGTGTCTGGGTATGGGAGTCTGGAAGAATAGGGGGCATATCAAAAAAGTCATTTATCTGACTACATGATTTTCTACTAGGGGTATATTCTTCGTGATCATCACTATCGGTGTCTGATCTGTCTATTTCAGAATTACCCGTTCTGAAAACGTGGGTTTCGTCATTAGCAACTCCAGCAGTACGCCCTTCGTGTGGTTGTGGTGGTTGTTGTTGTTGCGTCTCCGAAATACAGTCGTTAAGACCATATGAATGATCTAAATGAACCGTTGGGGCGTCGTACGCCTGAAATTGAGAATCAGGCTGCTCTATTTGGAGGTCTTCGTCGTCACCGTCGTCGTCACCGTCGTCGTCGTTTTCGTCGGATACGCCGGGATACACAAAAAGTAATGGGGGCCTTTCTGAATCGACTGCAAAGTGCAGAAAAGTAGAGATATCCCCATCGTTGGATAAATCCACAAATGACCCATCGCCATTTTTAAACACTAACTTGCAAACAGCAGAAGGGTTGATTCCACATTTTTGCATGGCGTATGCAAGAAATTTCTGATAAGTATAGTTTACTGGCACTTTTACACCATGCTTAGATTTATAAGCAAAATTCCACTCATTGTTATCTTGCTCCCATTTACCATAAAAACAGAAATATAGCTTAGCTTTTGCAACAGATGAACTCATTTTTTCAGTAGTATCTCAAACACAAAATATTGCAGAAAGAAGTCAAGAAAGAAGTATGAAATCGGTGTGTGGATTATGGATTGCATTTTACATCTATTTATCAATGAAACAACCAACATTGATGACAACCAATCTCTCATTTCATCCACAAACTGGTATTCCAAAAACACTGATTTAACATTGATGAAAACATGCAAATGAATTTCTACCACAAATCGGTCTTCAAAGTACAATAATTGTGGAAAAAAACAGTAAAAGCATGCAAGATTCGTCTAAGTACAGGGGCTGAAAGTGTAAATTTTCAGGGACTAAAAGTGTAAAATTCCAGGGACCAAAACTGTAAAATTTTGGTCCATCGCGGGGAGGGACCAAAAGTGCACCGCGGCCAAAGTTGAGGGGCTCCGCGGGACACATTTTGGCCAAAGCTCGTGCCACGTCAGCCCTATCCCGCGATCGCGGGGTCCATCGCGGGCCATTAGGGCATTTTGGTAAACCGCGAAATTTTTGTGGCATTTTGATAACACTTGGTCAAACTTTTGGCATTTTAATTAATTTCCCTACTTTAATTATCAATTCCTATTATTTTTTAATTATTATTTCATTATTTTTTTCATATTGTATATAACGGATATTTAAATCATAAGTTAATACATATTTTTTATGAAACTTGTTTTAACGAATTCAAAATTTACGGTATATATGTAATAATAAATTTTAATCTTTTTTAATTAACATGTTATATTATTTATTGTTTCTCTATTACAGTGGTTGTATTAATTAATATATTATATTGCTATAAATTTGTTTTTATTATATAATTAAATATTAATTGATAATTCTTTGAAGATGCCCTTTTTGGTTATTTTAAATGCTTATAAGCTAGTTTTTGTCAAACGTGACTTCTTTATCAGCTAACTTATGAGCTAGCAGCTAACTTATCAGTCAATAATTAGTTTATCAGCTACCAGCTAGCTTATCAGCTAGTTTGCCAAACATAGCCTAAATTTTAAGTATACATCACAACAATATCGATCTGTTAAAATATGTAGGATCGTTACTTTGTAATAATACTCGAAACAAATTATTCTATCAAAATTTTGTCACTAAACAGACTCGCGACTATGGCAGGGCGGTACGCTCTGCTCTCTCGCAACCCCTAGTGTAATCAAAAGACTAAAGGCCCCTACTGAAGATTCAAAGGACGAGCACTGAAATGAGAAAGGCTTGTAGACTCGTGACGCTGAACGAGACATTCGAAAACTAAAGCGCACACTAGAAAGTGCTTCGAATGGTGTCAGCAGGTCTTTTTAAGCTTTGGTCTATTTTATCATTTTAAATGGTTCATAATAAATTTTTAACGGAACTATAAAGTATTTTTAAACAATTAAAACATATTTAATGATTCTTATATCTATAACAACCATTTATTGGGGGAAAAAGTTAAGGTTAAAGCATCGTTTGGCAAAAAAAATAAGTTGGCTTTTTTTTTGGATACATGTTTGGATGACCATAAGCTAGCTTTTTAAAATACTATTTGGAGTAGCTTTTGAGTAGTTTTTTGTAAATATTCCAAAATTGCCCTCATTATTAATAATCAACTACTATTATAAATAAATATTAAACTTTTAAATTTAATTATTATTAATTAATTAATATTAACTGAAAATTATTAAATTAACTTTTAATTATACATTGATATTAACTTTTAATTATTTAGAGTTATTGTTAATCATATAAACTATTTTTATATTAATCAATATATTTTAATTATCAATTCATATTATCTTTTTAATTATTATTTGATTATTTTATTCATATTATATGTAACGGTTATTTAAAATCATAAGTTAATATATATTTTTCTAAAACTTGTTTTAACAAATTCAAAATTTATGGTATATACGTAATAATAAATTTTAAATTCTTTTAATTAACATGTTATACTCTTTATTTATTTTTTACTACATTGCTATGAATTTTTTTAATTTTATAATTAAATATTGTAATTGAGATATTTTTAAAGATCCCATTTTTGGTCATTTTACATGTTTATAAGTTAGTTTTTGCCAAATGTGATTTTTTCATCAGCTAGTTTACCAAACATAGCCTAAGTAGGAGAAAATGATGAGTGGGTTTGGAAGACGACTTAAGAGGCAGTCGTCGTCGTATCTCCTACTCGGGATGGGGAAGACAATAAAACAATATAGATGATGATGTGCCATTCATATATACCAATTCCTTTTCTATTTCTATTTTTTTTCATATTTTACTTTTAATTTTGGTCCTCAAGATTTAGTGAACTATTTGAAAATGAGAATTTAGTTTTCATTCTTAAAGGTTCGTTTGACCGTTGCAGAATAATATGATGCAAAATGGTTAAATGGTCAGAATGTTTGAGAGACTCTGTATGATATAGTGCAAAATGAAATATGGTTGTTTGTTAACTATTCTGAATGAACAGTCTGAATTACAATAAATTACCTTTTTAACCCGTTGTATGATTTAGTTTTGAATGCAATATAGTTGTTTGGTGAATATCTATATAAAACAATTACTTAATATAACTAGTTCAAAACAATATTTCATATTTTGGAAAAATGACGATGTCTTGGATCTATTCATGTAATAACCTTAACCCTTAAAAATGTGATTTTACGGAAGTTGGATGGGATAAATAGAATTTCCTTGTGTTCAGGGACTTCATTGTAAATAAGGAGACTAAAGATGGGAAACCCCTCTCATCCACTCTCATTTGTTACAATCGTTTTTAGAGGAATAGAGAGGACGGAGGTTGAGAGAATTAGAGTCTCTCATCTGGGGATTTTGGAAAAGAAGCCTCGTTCAAATGGTCTGAAGATCGTCACCTCCATGGTAAGCTCTATATTGTAACACCTCATGTCCATAAAATCTGAATCTTTTGGAAATTGTGGGGGCAAAAGTGTGAAGTGGAGAATTGTTAGAACTTAGTGGCAAAATCTGGAAAATAAAAAGGATAAAAACCCTAAACCCTTCTCCATTTTCTCATATGAACGTATTGGAGACTAAGAGAGGAGGAGAGGATTTTGGAGCTTTTATGGAAGAATTGAAGAAGGAAGTTGATGTTGGTGAAGTGCTTTTCATCTCCTTCAATGTAAGCATCCTTACCTTTGATTTCTATGGTGTTGGTGTGATTTATAGTGTGTATTTTGGGGGTTTCATTGTTGGAGTGTATTGGGACAAAACTCAATAAGAAATATGGGATTTGATTGGTATATTGTTGGTTTTCATTTGGTTTTTGAACAAAAACCACCATTGATGGTGTATACTTTCAATGCTTCATTATTTCTTTGATTTTGGAAAGATAGGTTATTAAAAGATGAACGAATGGATTGATTTTGTTGGGGTAAATGTGTTTTGGGTGATGGTTTTTGGTTCCTAAAGGTTTGAGTAACAAAAACCATCGATTTTGGAGGTTTACAACCGATTTAGAGCATTTTGGGGGATTTAGAATTGTGATTTCGGGCTGAAATTGTTGTGTAGACTTGGGAGGGACGAACAGGACGTTGCGCAACTTTCCACGCGGTTTGCAAACCACGTGGAAAGTAGCACAAGTTTCTGTTTGGTGCACCTTCTTCGGTTCGCTTCGTTTTTTGGGTCTAGAATCGAGGCGTCGATTGGGGGTTTGTTTTAAGGGCTTAATAGAGATGTATTGGGATGTAAGTAGATGGTTTAACACCATTCCTATGACTTCCAATTTAGGTGTTCAGTTTGAGCTAAAGTGAGTTTCAGAGCGTGTGTCGTTTTGCTAAAGTTCAGGTGAGTTCCCTTAACTCTTTTGTGCAAATAAAATGTTTTGCTAAAGTTTTCATAGCTGAATATGGTATTGAGCATGATGGCTTGATTAAACACTTTGAAAAGCTTTATCATTACATGATGTGGAAATGTTTATTAATGCATGCAAGTTGTTTACCTTGGGATTGTCTACATCCCTTGGGAGTTTAGTTATGGTGTGTGCCTTGAATTCGTTTTATGTGCACACGAAACTGACATCTACTTGGTTGCCATGGGGATCTACTGGGGCCCCCGATTGCGGACATCACGGTGAGGTGATGGGTGGCTATAAACACTTTGCAAATACCCAAGTGTGATGTTGATTGGTTGAAATGATTTTGATGGGCCTTTATGGCGGTTTGCATATTGTTATATGTGGTTTGTTAAACTGTTTCGAGAGGGAATTCACTAGACCTCGTGGTCTAACCCTCGCTTTTCAAAAATTAAAACCATTTTTAGGTAAGAGTTTTGTTTAGGGTTTTCATCTGGAGAAGATGGAAAGAGGTGACTCGGTAGATGATGTATAATCTAGTGGAGACTTGTAGTTCACCCTTGGGCTTCCTTTAGCATCTCAGTTGTGAAGGTGATATCCATTGCGTACCTAGAGTTGGAATTGATGTAATTTGTATACTTTGGGACCGATTTTGGTTGTAATGCTGAAAATTATGTTTTATGGATTTTGGGTTGTTACAAATGGTATCAGAGCCATAGTTTAAGGGATTTAGGTGACCGGATGGGCCTAAACTTAAACTGTGGAGTAGAGGGAGACGCAACTGAGATACAGGAAGCCAATAGGAAAGACCTTAATCTTATAGAACCTTGACAATGGTAGTGAGGACCCCCGTGTAAGGTAAATTCAAAATCACATCTGGCCAATGTTATTATGAATTTACAGGTGCATGGGTGTACTCAACCTCTATTGTTGGGAGGATTGGTGAGTGTGACAGTATGTAGAAAGTTCTAATCTTGCAATTGATAGCAAAGGGCTGGTGTGTCATTGAAGATCGCTTATGATGTGATGTGTATACCTTCTAGAAGAAGTGTTGTTCGGTATGTTAATGATCCGGCTAGGGATATAAATCTTTGGATTCAAAAGGGATGAATGACAGATTAAGGGTAAACTTCTAGTTTCTAGTGAGTCCCAATATTTGGTATTGAGGTGTCAAACAGTTGGGATAAGAAGTGAGGACTATGTTGGAATCTTGAAGGCTTTGATTCAAGATTGGGTGAAGGAGTCTAGCCTTTGACTCTTTAGTCAAGCCGTTTAGTGGCAAGGTAATGAAGGAAATATATCAGTGTTGACTTAAGTATGCACAAGGGTAGAAAGTGATGTGATTGGTCAATTTGGAAATCGTGTATAGTGATTAAACAGGTGGGTTGTGAAGCGCTTGTACAACAAGTCGTTGCAAGGGTGAGAAAGTGACCGTTGGTCAAAGTAGAGTGTCAAGGATAAGTTGTTGTAAGTACAATGGTTGACCTTGTTAGAGTGAATAGCCTTCAATTGCAAGTTAGTTTCATGCATCGTGTCTTTAAATGTGTTACCTGAGCTCTTTCATGTTAAAAGTATATACACACATAATGAATTTCTTCTTGTTTTGGGAAATAAGTTGACGCGCGCAAGCGTGTGTTTTTTTAAAAGAAAAAAAAGAAACTTTTTTTCGTTGTACGATAAAACTTTGAACTTAGTGATATGCGAAGTATTTCACCCTTTTTCATGTTGAGAGAATCTTCGTTGCGAAAATCATGGAAATGTTTAATTGCAAAGTTTTTATAACCAAAATGAGTATTGACACGCTATTATCACATAAATGAGTGTAGGAGTCGACTGACCCACTTTGTGTAAGTGATTTCGTCCAGAACTTTCTTACTCGTATTGGAAAGGTTTCAGTGGACACATTTTGTTGTGACGACATCGATTTGGTTGGACAAGGTTGTGAATTATCGTGAGGTTGCATGTGAGCGATCCTTGCGATCACTGTGTTTTACTATTCACCTTGAGTGGTGTTGTGTCATGCATACTCAAGCTTGTTTTATGATACTATATCTATTGAATTTTCAAATGTGAAAAATGATTTCAATCGTTGTGTCATCATGCATGAATGCTATGAACTCGCTAGGTCGGGGAGGATATTACAATTAAGGTTAAGGAAAGGCTTAGGGAGTTGAAATTGTGGTTGAGCAGAATATGGTCGAGTCATGACCTTCGTGTTTTCGCTAGAGGAGGGCGGTGAATAGCGGGAGTCCCGGGCAATGGATTCGGAAATGTTAATATGTTTGTAGCTTAGACTCTTGTTTAGTTATTTGAGAATGGTTATGTTCGGGGTGAAATTCGAAGTTGTCGAAGTGCTTCTATTGGTAGCATGTTAATGAGTAGTGTTACGGTACTTGATGAAATGTTATCGGTTTTGAGCCTGAGTATTGAGGCGATCTTGTAATTAGATTTTGCGCTAAGAAAGTGTTGTGTTTTCCTCAAGTGAGGACGGTGCGGTATAAAGTTGGTTATGATGCGTTGGATGAATTGGGTTCTGTTGGGATTCCTGGTTTGTCGGGGAAATTATGGCAACATCATCATGTTGCCTATTGATATTGAAGTCTACGACTATTTAAAATATCCCTAGTTGAAGGCATTGTCAGGAGATTGTGTGTGGATGTAAGGGGTTGTTCGGGGAAAGGTGTATACTGCCATGAGGTTGGACCGCCTCGTGTGGGCGTTAGGAAAGAGAAAGATCACCAGTGTGGATAGATGATTTCCTATGAGGTTTTGATGATTCGTTTATACATGAAGTGTGAGTAAGTAGATCGCGATGAGTCATGAGAAAAGAGAACTTGTTTAAGTAAATTAGATGATCATGGTTTTGTGGTTCATCTAGACTCGAGAAAGACAAAGTCGTGAAATGACTCTACTTCATATATTGGTGCTATGATTGGTATGAAGAAGGCGATATCTATTGTGTGTGAAAAGGGGATCATGAAGAATTTGTTGCAGTGTGATGGTTGTATGGGCAAGTTGGTTGCACTTCATACTAAGGGAGTTGTGTAAGTCCTTGTTGTGATAATGAGTTGCCATTATGTTGGGTGGTGGACTTATGTTGTAATGTGTGATAAGTTTATGTGTGAATCCTGGTTTTGATATTTATAAGAGATAATCAAGAATGGCAAGTATGCTTGATTGAAGTGTGTGGACTTGTAGACATCATTATGCTTTTGTTGTTTGAGAGCAGAGGATTGAGTGGTAATTGACGACTACCTAAAAGAAGGGCATGTATTCTTCATAATTGTGTTGAATTTCGGGTGAGCTCATCTTATTTCGAGTAGATATCAATGAGAATGCCATATTCGAATAGTTTGTGGTGCTGTATTGTAGATTTAAAATTCCTGGGGAAGGTTGAAACATTCCGGGTGTATAAAGAATTCTGGTGAGCAGGTTAACTCTGTTTGGAGAATGGGAGACGTGTGGTGCCTTCGAGCATTAGGTGTTGTTTCAAAGATTATTGACTGATTATCTCGAGTGAGAATTGTGGTACAACCATTTGGTTAGGCATAGTAATGTAAACGTACTATCGACACGCTTGAGATGGTCGGAAAATGGAGTAGGTGTTGTTGGGTGGACGATGTTTCATGCTAGCGTAAATACGTGAAGACGGTATGTCTAGATATATGGGTAAACCGAAAGTAAGAAGGTCGCTAAGTGACATCGAAAAGGTAGAACATATCTAAAGCTATGTCTTTGGCAGGCATACGAACTCCTAGCAAGGATATGATAAAAATAATCATGGTATATGTTATGGTTCAAGTGTGGGAAACCTATGTTGTGCGACTGGTCTAAAGCTTGCACCTTATCGTGAGCCGTTCTCTGAAATCATATATTATGTTTTCGGGGAGAAGTGGGAACATGTGGTCGAATGTAGTGCTCTGGATGAAACACCATTATAGTAGTCGTAGTTTTGCCGGGAAAAATGTTCGAGTGAACTTTGCTTCGATTGTTAAGATTATTGGGTATAACATTGTATGAGCGTGGTCACTCTTCCTAGTGGGGCAAGTGAAGTTTGAATTTATTTCAAAATGGTGGACGGATTTTTCAGATGTTAGATTGTGAAAGCTTTATTCTTATAATTATGTATGCAAAGCGGGTAATGGTGTGTTGGTTGACGTAGGAATAGTTCAGTTGAATTGGTTGACACTTGTGTGTGATCAATGGGGTTTCAGGGGAGTGAGGTGTTACTTGTGCTATACTTATGCTTTATTGGAGGGATGCAAATTTTAAAGTGGGTTTGTTCGATAAAGGAATTCATGATTTCGAGTTTAAAGTGACGATCCAAGGATGACCCTGTACTATGTTGACAATTGAATGGTTCTGGTGGATAGTTGGGGTTCATGTTATTATGGTATTCACTTCAGTGAAATTCCTTCTTTTAAGGGAGTGAAGTTGTGTGTGAAACCCTTAATTTAGACGCATTTTAAAACCATGATAAAAGGAGATAAATAGAATTTCCTTGTGTTCAGGGACTTCATTGTAAATAAGGAGACTAAAGAGGGGAAACCCCTCTCATCCACTCTCATTTGTTACAATCGTTTTTAGAGGAATAGAGAGGTTGGAGGTTGAGAGAATTAGAGTCTCTCATTTGGGGATTTTAGAGAAGAAGCCTCGTTCAAATGGTCTGAAGATCGTCACCTCCATGGTAAGCTCTATATTGTAACACATCATGTCCATAAAATCTGAGTCTTTTGAACATTGTGGGGGCAAAAGTGTGAAGTGAAGAATTGCTAAGACTTAGTGGCAAAATCTGGAAAATAAAAAGGGTAAAAACCCTAAACCCTTCTCCATTTTCTCATATGAACGTATTGGAGACTAAGAGAGGAGGCTAGAGAGGAATTTGGAGCTTTCATGGAAGAATTGAATAAGGAAGTT
This sequence comes from Saussurea involucrata, assembly GCA_033807775.1. Classification (NCBI taxonomy): domain Eukaryota; kingdom Viridiplantae; phylum Streptophyta; class Magnoliopsida; order Asterales; family Asteraceae; genus Saussurea; species Saussurea involucrata. The sequence continues at coordinate 65,646,122 of CM066327.1, forward strand.
GATGTTGGTGAAGTGTTATTCATCTCCTTCAATGTAAGCATCCCCACCTTTGATTTCTATGGTGTTGGTGTGATTTATAGTGTGTATTTTGGGGGTTTCATTGTTGGAGTGTATTGGGATTAAACTCCATGAGAAATATGGGATTTGATTGGTATATTGTTGGTTTTCATTTTGGTTTTGAACAAAAACCACTATTGATGGTGTATAATTTCAAGACTTCTTTATTTCTTTGATTTTGGAAAGATGGGTTATTAAAAGATGAACCAACGGATTGATTTTGTTGGGGTAAATGTGTTTTGGGTGATGGTTTTTGGTTCCTAAATGTCTGAGTAACAAAAACCATCGATTTTAGAGGTTTACAACCGATTTAGAGCATTTTGGGGGTTTTAGAATTGAGATTTCGGGCTGAAATTGTTGTGCAGACTTGGGAGGGACGAACAGGAAGTTGCACGACTTTTCATGCGGATTGCAAGTTTCTGTTTGGTGCACCTTCTTCGGTTCACTTCGTTTTTTGGGTCTAGAATGGAGGCGTCGATTGGGGTTTTGCTTTAAGGGCTTAATAGAGATGTATTGGGATGTAAGTATATGGTTTAACACCATTTCTATGATGTCCAATTCAGGTGTTCGGTTTGAGCTAAAGTGAGTTTCGGAGCGTGTGTCGTTTCGCTAAAGCTCAGGTGAGTTTCCTTAACTCTTTTGTGCAAATGAAATGTTTTGCTAAAGTTTTCATAACTGAATATGGTATTGAGCATGATGGCATAATTAAACACTTTGAAAAGCTTTATCATTACATGATGTGGAAATGTTTATTAATGCATGCAAGTTGTTTACATGTTATTTACGAAGCGGTGTATTGATTTGGAGTCGGGTTGCACAATGGGATTAGTGTACCTTGGGATTGTCTAAATCCCTTGGGAGTTTAGTTATGGTGTGTGTCTTGAATCCGTTTCATGTGCACATGGGACTGACATCTACTTGGGGGCCATGGGGATCTACTGGGAGGCCCGATTGCAGACATCACGGTGAGGTGATGGGTGGCTATGAACACTGTGTAAATAGCCAAGTGTGATGCTGATTGGTTGAAATGATTTTGATGGGCCTTTATGGCGGTTTGCATATTGTTATATGTGGTTTGTTAAACTATTTTCGAGAGGGAATTCACTAGACCTCGTAGTCTAACCCTCTCTTTTCAAAAATTAAAACCATTTTCAGGTAAGAGTTTTGTTTGGGGTTTGCATCTGGAGAAGATGGAAAGAGGTGATGCGGTAGATGATGTATAATCTAGTGGAGACTTGTAGTTCACCCTCAGGCTTCCTTTAGCATCTCAGTTGTGAAGGTGATATCTGTTGTGTACCTAGAATTGGAATTGATGTAACTTGTATACTTTGGGACCGATTTTGGTTGTAATGCTGAGAATTATGTTTTATGGATTTTGGGTTGTTACATATATCCTCAACTTTATGTTCTTGTAATGGGTTATTGGTGTTAGTTGGGATTTCTAACCCATTTGGTTATTTTGATTCAAATCTCATTGGGAAAGTATTTGGATATAGATTCCTGTTGATTTTTGGAAAAGAATCACCATTGTTAATGGTGTCTTCAAAGGTTTTTGGGGTAAAAACCTTCATCCAATGATGGATTTGAACATATTAAATGATGTTTTGATGTTAGGATATTGGTTAAAAGGGTATAGAACATTGATCATATCGTTTTTGGGGCATAAAATCCATTGGGGAAGGATTGGGCTAAATAGACTTTTGGGGTTTTGTTGGAATGTTCGTGCAACACTAACCAGTGTCAAATATGGCCTTCATGCGGGTTTGGTCGCATGAAAGTCGCATAGACCACTGCCATTGTTTTTTCAAAATTTCTTTGTTTTTTGTTTGGGGCTAGGTTTGAGGCATCGATTAGGGGTTTGTCTTGGGGTATGATTTTAAGATGAGTTAGATGGTTTAACATGTCATCTAATTCAGGTATTCAATTTTATCCTAAGTGACTTATATGACGTGTGGTGGTGTACCAAACCTTAGGTGAGTTCGTTTAAACCTTTTGCGCATGTGGAATGTTTATAAATGATTTCTAAACTCTAATCATGGTTTTATCGTTTTGACATGAATTGCAATTTTGGATGCATGAAAAAATGTTTACATAAACTTATTTATATTTGAATAAACATTGTTGAATGTGAATTATATCATGATATTGTGAATTGGTTTTGGTGTCGGGTTACACACTTGGACTACGGTACCAGGGGAATTGCGGAAATTCCTTGGGAGTTATATTATACCGTATGCCTTGAATTCATTTCATGTGCACATTGAAATGACATCCACTGGGGGCTATGGGGATCTAATGGGTCCCCGAGTGCGGACATCATGACGAAGTGATGGGTGTCAATGAACATTGTGCAAATACCCATGGTGTATGGTGAATTGTTTAACTATTATTGTTGGGCCTTTATGGCGGATTCCATGTTTTATGGCGGATTCCATGTTTTATGGTCTAACCGGCTAACCATCACTTTTCAAACTTAAAAACCATTTTAAGGTAAAAGCATAGTTGGGGGTTCATCCAAAGGGAAAGAAAAGAGGTGATGTCATAGAAGAAGCATGGTTTAGTAGAGGCATGTAGATCACCATTAGACTTTCTATAAATCTCAGTTGTGGATGTGTATAATCACTGTGAACCTTGAGTTAAGATTGATGTATTTTAGTATATTTCAGGACCATTTTGGTTTTAAATGCTATGCTTATGCTATTGTTAGATTTGGATTGTTATAGATGGTATCGGAGCCATAATTTACGAGATTTACGTGACCGAATGGGCCTAAACTTAAACTGTAAGATATGGAATCACAACTGAGATATAGGAAACCATTAGGAAAGTCATCGGTCATCGAGAATCACGACGATGGTAGTGAGAACCCTCATGTAAGGTAAATTCAAAATCACATATGGCCATTGCATTATGAATTTACACGTGCATGGTTGTGTTGATTTTTAATATTTAACTTTTTATTTGTTAATATTTTGGAGAGGATTTTGATCTTCTTTTTCTCAACCTTCATCATCAAAGCATTCATATCTTCATCTTCACTGATCCATCTACATATTTTGTCATTTTAACTTTTGTTTCATCATTTTGTAGTCTTTGTTTCTATTTATTAGGGTTTTTATGACGTCTTGATTGATATTGTTTGAATGAAACCATCAAATTCGCTTATTGAAATCTATGTTAGTAATATTTTGTTGTCTTTTTTGCAAACGAGTAGTTTTTTACGGATTCAATGGCAAGTTCTTTTGTGTGCTTTCGTGTGTAATGGGTCTGGACGGTCTATTAATGATGAAGAAATGGTGCCATTCATGGAGACTTATGCAATTTCATAGGACGAAGGAGTGTCATGAATCACCGAAGAGGTCAGATGTTCGTTATTGTCATTATTTTGATTCAGACCATATATTCTTTGATTATTTTTATATTGATCGTCTTTGTTGCATGTGGGTTATGTATGTAACTCGTTCAAATGGATACGATTTTTTTGTTATTTGATGCAATATATAGTATTCGGATATGAAAACAAAAGTTTGGTTCATTGCATGTCGCATGTTATGAATCGTTGTTATGAAATGATAAGGCAGGTTAATTACATGTTATGAAACAAAAGCTAGCTTTTGTTTCATGTTTGAATGCGTCGTGTTTTTATATGCTTCATGAATTAGGAGTATTGTTTTTCATTTTGAATTATGAATTTATGGAATAATGATGTGGATTTCATTCGTTTGTCCGACTTGTTTACATATGGATTTTTATGTTAAAAGTTATATTGTAGAGTTTAAATTTATTGTTTACATGTGTCATTTTAGTGCTAACTTTCAGGACATGGCTGAAACCTGATGGGTCTAAGTATTGGTTTCCTAGGGTAGATGCCAGTTTGAAACCAAAACTCGATGATTTTATTGGATCTGCAAATATGTTGAGTCTATGTATAGGAAATATGTTGATACTTCGGGGTTTTATATTCGTTCGTCGAACAATAAAATTAACAAGATGTGAAGTTTTCCTCATCGAACTACATTGGTTACCTGGAAAAACTTGATGATCACCTAAAATACCATGACATGATCAATTTCTTGTCAAACATGCTTTATAGTTTACTATCACAGATGAGCACCTTTCTCCTTAGAAATTTCTGGTGTTCATGCGTCTATTCGAAGAAAGATGATTTAATCATAGCATCTATGCTCACCAATAACGATGTGATCATCACTACAAACGATGCCACTTAGGTTCTTCAACTTCTATCATCTTCATCAAATGTTTATGAAGATCTCTGCTCTGACGAAGAACTCGAATAAGTTCTTCATATTCTTGAATATCGATTGGAATATTATGGTGCAAATGCATCATGAACAATTTTTCTCAAACACGTGTGAAGAGTCTGACATTACTTTTTTACTCATCTAGTTCAATGTCTCAGCACTAAGGTTTGAGGATATGATCAATCGCCAAGCAATGTGACCAGACTTTCTCATGCCCTAATCTTTTAAAGAAATATCAATTTCTGAAAATATTTCTTTGAAAGGTAACTTTGAAAAGAAAAAGGAAATATACAAGATAACCTCTTCTCCCTCACCTTCTTCACAGTCATCTAAGAAATCTAAGAAATTCGATACCTCTTAAAAAGTTGTATCAGATTCTTCTCTGATTCGATTGGTAGCTACTTCCGTTTCATCCTCTAAAGAGATTATGAATCCAAAAGAACCTTCTGAATCTACCCAAGTCTCACTTCAGTCTAAACAAAAACGAAAGTTGATCACTCTAGCCAAACTAGGATCTTTAAAGAAGACCCTTTTACTCTAAATAACTAAAACCACAAAGTTATCAAAAGGCTTCAAAATCCCTCAGATATTGAAGTTCACCAATAGCCAATCACATTCCAATGCATCCAATCACCCAACCACCTTCTCATTACCCTCTCAAAAGGGTATTGTTGTACAAAAATGAAAGCTCATAAGATCCATCATGACATCTTTGTTGGCCCGAAGATGTGAATAAAGATCCACCCTAGATTCATGCTTCTTTGATCACAATTACTTTAGCCTCAACTACACTTTCTTTATCATGTTCACAGACCGATAAAGCTAAAGTTATAACTGTAGGGGATGATAATACATAACGGAACGCTTTCTTGCAAAAACTTCATGGTTCACAAGTTACATTGGAATCCGATGATATTGGCACTATGTCTCAATCAACCATTGTCACACCAATTATGTCTCCTGATATCATTGCTCTCTCATCTTCATCTTCTGAAAGAGAAGAACGTTTTCAACCAACCTTTCTTCAAGCAGTACAGCAGTCATATATGAAGCTCACATATCTGTCAGCTCCACTCTAATTGCTCGACTCTAGTTGCTCTAATCTCAACATGATCTCAACCGATGTGATAGCTCATATCTGAGTCACCGATCAACCTCAACCATCAGTTCCAACTCACCAACTGTGTGAGTTCAACCTTCAAGCTCGTTTAACATCATCTCAATTGGCCACTCTCACTAAAAATCTCTTGGAGCAAAATCGAATACCAAATGAATGATGCAAACAAACGAAAGACACTCTAAAGAAACAAGTTAAGACTCATCACGAGAGTATGAATGAAGTGCTTACAAAGATAGATGTTCTGGTACATTCACATGATTGAACTCATAAAGCAATGGATGAGGAGATCAAACTTCAGTGATTTGATGACGATCCTTATACTTAGTGAAACTTACTTTAACGGTTTTAGCTTTATAGTATCAACATCAACAATCATACACTGAGTCTGTTCAGTGATCGCTGAAAGTTCTCCTTGTAAACAGTTTGTAAATGTAATTCTTCGAAGACAAGTTTCACGCTAAAAGAAACTCTCAGTTGAAGTCGAAGACCAAGATGAAGATAAATACAAATCTACTTATGATCTGAAGCGGCATTCGGTGAAACCAAGACAAGTCTACAAAGCTTGTCATATCGGATCAAGACTCAGCGATAACTGAAGACTTATCTTAGTGAAAGATGAAGATCCTCATCAGCGATAGTTGATCATGAGTTTGTTCTACAAGATTTGTTTGTCTTATCCTCATGCACAAATAGTACAAAGGTACAAAAGCAAATGCTTTTGTCTATCTCCGTCCAAAATCCTTTATGCTCCACTGTTCACAATACGGTCAAAAACATGGCTTCGATAAAGTCAAATACATAACCAATACCTGATGGACTCATGGAGTGTACGTTCTGACTTGCATTAATTGTATAGGGTATAAATAGGAGTGAATACATTCTTTTGCAAGGATCCTCTCTTTTACATCCTTGAAGATACCTTTTCTTCAAACCTCTCTTATCTATTTCTTTCTTGCAAGGAACTTAGTGATTCTTAAGATTGTTTAGAATAGTTCACATTTTCTATTTCCACAACAATCTGTAAATTATGTTTTTAATTTCCTTATAATCAATAAACAAATTTAAAGGTATAATTTGTTTTTGTATCCACCCCCTTCTACAAACTTAACCCTTGTAGAACCCTTATTGATAATTCTATGGGTCTTCCATCAGCATCTGTAGTGACGATCAGATTACAAACTAGCCCACATCATTCTAGTATGGTCTCTATTACTCAGGATTTAGAGGCGTCCATTGGAACAATTACTGGTGAAGTTGGGACAATTATCAAAGAAGTCGGATTTCGATGAAATCAATGAATCTCTTTATCAACTTCATAATAAGATTAATGCATAGACTGAGATAACTCATGTTATCCTTCAAAAGATCAATCAACCTTCTACAACCACTAGGCTAAGCTCCTTACTCTCTATATCTGACGTAAAGTTGTTATACATTACTGAAGGGCATACCAAAAATCTTGGGGTACTTTTCAATAATAATGTTCTTCAATTAAAGACTATATTAGTTGAGTATCTTAATGTTAGTGAGGGAGAGAATGCCACTCAACTAGCATAGGAACGAATGATCAAGATGATGATGTATCTTATAAGCCATCACATGAAGACTAATCCAGTGAAGAGTTTCTAGACTTGGTTTCAGAAGATCGTGTTCAGGGGGAGGAATCTTAAGATGAAATTGAAAAAGAAACAGAAACGGGGGAACCTTAAGATGACCTTGAAGTTCCTTATCCAGTTGAGGGGGAGAAATTGTTAGGTCTCATAAAGCTAGCTGAATAGAAGTTCAGGGACCGTTTCTAACATTTTGTGTAACTATCCCTTATGGGATATAAATACCATGTTTTGTTTAGAATTAGGGTTTAATGACATTTAGAAGATTAATAATTACCTTGTACGGCTACTATTGTTCATACGATTTCTGCTATCAATCCAAGTGAGATTTATGACTAATTGATTGTTATTGTGTTGATTCTGTTAATTTGCACTTGATATCTGGGATCCACAATTAGTATCAGAGCAGAAAGAGAAAAGATCCAAAGGTAAAATCTCTATTTTTGAGTCATTCCAGTATTGTCGACTGTTTCTTGAAAAACTTGATCTTTAAAGTTTTGATTTCTGTGTTAGTTTCAAAATTGGTGTTAAAGGAATTTTTGGTATTGTGTTTCTAGAGTTCTGATTAATTCTTGGATCACTTTGATAAGCTTTTCATTCATCAATTTTGAGTTTTTGAAATTATGGGTTTTAAGACTCTGTTCTATGAAATTTCTTAGTTTTTGCACAAAAAGTGGGTTTAGATTCGAATTGCCTCGTTGTTTGTGTCCCTTTGCTTGTGTTTGTGGTGTTGAAATTGTTCACAGAGGGTCTCTCGAAGCAATCCCGTCCAAATCGTGGGTTTTTGCACTTCCAGGTACGTCTTTTTCTCGACTGGGTTTGAATACGGGACTTGAAAATTTTTGAGTCCTAGTTTCCTGAGTGTCCCGAAGTCTCACATCAGATCCTGATTGTTTCCGGGTCCTTATCAGAGTCCCGGGTTGCTTACCGGAACTTGGTCAATACCGGATTTCATTCCGGTTTCCCATTCGGTTGTGGATTAACACCGGTTCCGGACTAAAACCGGTTCCGGCCTCTACCAGGTTCCGGCCTCACCGGTTCCGGACCCACCTCTGTTCCGGGAGTTTGCAACTGTTTCAATTGTTTTTCTTGTCTTTATCAGTTTAATTCTCTTTCTTTCCTTACCTACGTGTTTACCTTATTTTCATCTTTTAAGTTTTCCGTAGTTACCCACTTGAGCTTAGGATTACATTAGGTCACTCATTCCCAATAGGAACTTTGCGTTAGATCACTCGTTTACCTTTGGATCACCAACCTCATCTTACAATCACTCAAGTGCCCAATTAATGAACACTCAAGACGCGCTAGCGATAGGATATGACCTCAAACCACCGATCATTACCGAGGGGAGTACAACCTATGGAATGACGGATTTATGTGCTTCATCGAGTCAAAGCCTCTCTATGATGAGATTCTGCGTTCGTTGACTCAAGGGTCAGTTCCCACACCAATTATGGACGTCCAAGAGCAAGAAGGTGGACCTCCAGCTCAACGAATAGTCAAACCATATGACAAACTGACTGTTGAAGAAAAGAGGAAAGTGGATGGAGATAGACACGGCTAAAGGAATGTAGGATCAATTGGCGAAAATTATGCAAGGTAGTCGAGAGGGGAATCAGATGAAGGTGGCAAACTGTCTTACTCGATTTGAATCTTTAAAGGCCAGAAGAGGAGAATCTCTGTCAGAGACATACGAAAGATTCTGCACTCTCATCAACGATCTCCAGAAGAACATCTTCAAGACGAACACGGAGAACAACATCAAGTTCATGAACAACCTTCAACCTGAATGAAAGGGATTTGTCTTACATGTTCGTCACAACCACACTTTAGAGAATGTTCCGCCGCACGAACTCTACGAGATGCTGTTACAAGATGAAGATGATGTCCTCAAACTCATGGGAGATCAAAAGTCTGGTGAAAAGAGTAAAGAAGACCCTCTTGCTCTCATCTCTCATAAGAAGGACAAACATGCCCAACGAAGCTCTTATAGAGAAGAAGCTCAAAGTGAGACTGAGCATGAGGATGAGGAAGCTCAAAGTGATTCTGACCCCGAGCTTGATGGAATCAAGAAAGCCATCGCATTACTTACTCGGGAGTACGCTAGGAAGAAATTCTTCAAGAAACCATCCAACAACAACCAGAGATACTCCACTAACACAAAGCGCCGAGACAAGTATGAAGGAAAGAGAAAGACAGATGAAGGACGAAAGAAGAGTGATGAAGGCAAGAAGTCTGAAGGAAAGTCTGACGAGCAAGATGATGACGAACCAGTAAAGTGTTATAATTGCAGAAGGCGTGGCCACTTTGCTAGAGACTGCCGGAAACCCGTAGTACGCAATGCTGAGTACTACAAGAACAAGATGTTGTTGGCAAGGCCGAAAGAAGCTGGTAAAGCCTTGATGGCAGATGACGATCACTAGCTCGTCTTGACTGAAGATGAAGAGGAAGAAGCTGAAGCTCACATGTGCTATACTGACACTCAACCAGGAGAATAGGCATGGCAACGGGGCGGGTATGGGGCGGGGATCTCCATCCCCGGCCCCGGCCCCGGTTTGTAATACACTCCCCCAGCCCCGGCCCCGGTTGTGATACCCTCCCCCGGCCCCGGTCAAGGACCCTAAACCCTTAATAACTAATAAGATATATAATTTTTTTAATATATATATATTTAATAAAATATACAATTTTTTTAATATATATATATATATATATATGTATATATATATACCGGGTCCGGGGCGGGTCGAGGGATGGGCATCCCGGCCCCGGCCCCGGCCCCGGTTTTCTGAAATGGGGAATCCCCGGCCCCGGTACCCGGTTTGGCGGGGAATCCCCGGCCTCGGTCGGGTGGACCGGGTTCCGGGGCGGGTCGGGCCAAATTGCCATGCCTACAGGAGAATTTGACTCTAAAGATGAATCTTCCCGCAAGCATAATGAGAAAGCCGAATTTCAGGTATGTGCTTCTTCTAATGATAAACTTATCGATCAGATGCAAGTAATGGTGCGTACATTAGACTCTTTTAAACCAAAGACACCCAAATTACTAAGCTAGAAGTCAATGCCAAAATCAAATACGACACCATAAGCAAGCTAGCAATTGAAAAGGCTGAACATAAATGGGTTATAGAAAACTATCAATCCGAATGCTCAGCCATTTCAAAAAGAGCAGAATCCCTAGAGATCCAACTATCCGAATTCACAGAAAAGTTAGAAAAGTCTCAGGAGGAGTATAACAAGAGTGTCGCTCTTCAAGAAAAAGTTCAAAAACAAAATGATTTGTTGACTAACAAGCTTAAGGATATAGAATCCAAACTTTATAAACTCGGTCAATCGGAACAAACCATTCATTTGAATAAACCGAAGGAATTCAAGTATTACAACTCTCTTTGGGGACTCGGATATAATAATCCGTGTTACCTTAAGAAAATCTTATCAAATGTTCCAACCCTTTATGAGTTCAACTTTTTGGGACTAGATAAGAAATACCATGAGTATAAGATCAAGTGGACTAAGCCGTCACAGGAAGATGAGGAAAAAGAAGACCACAAACGACAAACAGGAATTCCTCTACCAAAAGTAGGGGAAAAGCCTGAAAATGTTGACACTAATTCGGAAAATGAACCACCTCGAAAAAATATTAATGTACAAGTTCCTTCCGTGTATGAAAACCTTAATGCTACTTATTTGAAAAACAAAACACCTTACCTTTCAAATGATTATTTCGACATCTGTTCTCTTGCCAAAACTGTGGAAACTCCAGTTCCAGTTGAGGCAACACCAGATGTAGGATCTAATGATCAATTAGAGTTCAAACAATATGTTACACCTCTGATTTTGGAAAACATTGTTTTCCAACTCGAAGAATCAATTGTGAGGGACATGACTGCTTTTGGCGTTGAAAGAACTGAACTTTATCCACCTTTCACGAGCTTAAACAGAGCAAAACCTAGACATTATCCGAATCAGAAAGAACGAGTTTTAAAACCGAGATTGCTAGACTGACTTCTAAACTGTCTGTCTTGGCGACAGAGGCTCTAACGAAAAGGATGGCTAAAGAGAGTCTCGTGGATACTCCAATGAAGCCTACCACTCCATATACCATCTCGGTTGACCCGTCAACTACTTATTCGGATAGTTCCTCGTGCAAAGCCTTTCTTTGAGTGTCTCTTGACACCGATGACAAGAATTTGAGTTATCATAATAAAGGTAAGGCGGTTCAAACCGAATCGATACAAAGGAATCTATTCTCTGACTTTAATAATCTCTTTGCGAATGATTCCTTTAACTGTTCTTCATCCGACTCTGATGCCATTTCAGATAGAACGGGTCGGGGGAGAGCTGTTCGACAAGAGTGGGTAGAAAATAAGCCTAAGTTACGCCACGAGAAGACTCAATCTTTTAATTCATTTTCGCATATTAGGAAGAACAATAACAATCATGGTTTTGCTTTTAATAAGTCTATTGAACATGGTTTTCAATTTCCGTTTAAACTTACTTCAGTTCAGCAATTGATTCAAATTTTGCGTGATTGTGTTTGTTGCTCTATGTGTGGAATGAATGATTTTGTCGATAATAAACATGTATCTATTTGGTTTGGTACATATCATGTGTTTAATTCGCGTTCTCTTCTTAATAAATCCCGAAAAGGACCCAAATCTAAATAGGCCCCGAAAAAAGGTGATGCACCTAACTTATCAGGACCCATTTACAAATGGGTACCTAAGACCCCTAATTTCTGTTTTGCAGCCCGCTCATGTGTGGTTTCTTGATTCCGGTTGCTCCAAACACATGACTGGTAAACGGGAGCAGCTCACCAACTTCAAGGAGAAGTACTGTGGTGACGTTTGTTTCGGGAATGACAATGTAGCCCCGGTCATGGGCTATGGCGATCTAGTTTAGGACAAACTTACCATTAAGCGTGTGTCCTACGTGGAAGGATTAGGACGCACCCTCTTTAGCATAGGGCAATTATGTGACAAGAATCTTGAAGTCAACTTCAAGACGAAGAGGTGCAGCATTCGTAAAGAAGACGGAACGAAGATCATCGCTGGAACTCGACGAACGAATCTGTACACCATCAATCTCGCTCATTGAAGACCGATAAAGCTGTGTGCCTCATGTCCAAAGCAACGACTCAATAGAACTGGCTGTGGCATCGACGACTTTCCCACCTTAACTTCAAGAACATAAATAAGGTGGTGCTAGGCAGACTCGTCAAAGGAATGCCAGAACCGATCCATCAAACAGAATCAAGTGTAATTAACATAATCAACACAATAGCAATCAATTAGTCATAAATCTCATTTGGATTGATAGTAGAAATCGTATGAACAATAGTAGCCGTACAAGGTAATTATTAATCTGCTAAATGTCATTAAACCCTAATTCTAAACAAAACAGGGTATTTATATCCCATAAGGGATAGTTACACAAACTGTCAGAAACGGTCCTTAAACTTCTATTCAACTAGATTTATGAGACCTAACAATCTCCCCCTTTGAATTGAAGTTCGATCTCACGCCAGTTGGGGACATAACGCTTTCTGATAGCAAACAAAATCTCGAAGTGTCGTATGGAGTTTTTGTATTTAAGCCTTTCTTCAATCTCCTTAAGCAGCTCTTTGGCGAGGTATTTTCTTGTATTGACAAATTTCTCTGATGAGTCCCTTACCTCTTCATCGATTATCTTTCTCAGCACATTCTGCACCTCTATCAAAGTCCCTTCACTGAATTTGTGCAGCTCACTTATCCTCATAAAACGCTTTTCTCCTTTATCGTTCAGATATACGATCCCTGTCTCTGGTTTGAGTAATAGAGTATGTACCTGCAAGTCTTCAACATCAGGAAGAGTCAGATTAGGCTTTAGCACATTAACTTTTCTCTGGTTGCTTTCTATTCCCATTTGAAAGTCGTTGATGTACGAGAGGGTTATGGTGCACTTCATGAATCTTTTGATAGTTTCGAGGGCTTTGGTATATGGTAGTGGTCGGATGGTTCGGGTCTTTAACTCTCGAAGAAGAACCAGGTAGTCATTCGAGTTCAGATTTCTGAAGTCAGCTTCTGAGAATACCCATTCTTTTCCATCATCTCTTTTAACAGTGAACACCGGGAACCAAACCTTCATGACTTTGTCTGATACAAACTCCACAATTTCAGTAATCCTATGGTTGGTTCTGACTTCGTGTACCATTCTGCTTCTTTTCATTACTTCCAAGTACTGAGAACGAATCGGTTCATCTAGATCTGAAAATAACCAGGTCGAGTGGTCTGATCCAGTGAACGAAAATCTACTTTTGGGAATTTTCTAAGTACGGAACCAGGATTCGGACTCTCTCCCAACGAGCTGGTTGATTGGGTTGGGATTAAGCCGTTTCCGGTTCAGGAATTGGTATTTCAGAAGTACATGCGGTGTCATGTTCATGGTGATGAGGTTCTGTTACATGTTCACTTCAGAGTAGGAACTGGTTGTAGTCTTCTTCATTCATGGCCTCGTCATCTGAGAAATCCCACAGAGCATTTGTCTCAGATTGAATGGCTATTACTGCTTTCTCTCTCCATACTTGTACCATTTCAGGATTACCGTCTGAGTCTTCATCAATCAACTCCAGAACTGGCCTCTCCGGAACTGTCAGCGTCAAATTTTCTTCTGGTTCTCCCTCGGGCTTTTCAACCGTTGGGTCTGCTGACTCAGACACTTGGTCTCTGACCGGTGTGGATAATTCCATATCCTGAACCATGTCTTGATCTTCTGACTGTTGGTGTGGTTTAGGTTCTGCTGGAGTTTTAGTTAATGGTTCTAACGTTGAAGTTGACAGCTCGGTCAGTCGTAGTCTTTTCTCCGCCTCATGCTGATCAGGATCCTCCTGATCATCATGCATACGCTTCAAGCCCTGAGCTTGACCCTTGCAAGTGTTTGAGGCTGGCAACCCTCTTGGATAACGTGTCGAGGGTGCTCTTGACATCGGTTAAGGTTGAGGTAAGGGTATCGAGCTTTGAGTGTATTTGGGCTGGGGAGTCGGTTTGAGTGTTTGGGAGTTATGTTTGTGAGCGTAGGAGGCTCACGAGGTCAGCTTCAGAGGATGTATTTGTGTTTGATTGGGACAAGATCTTATCGAGTAGTGCGGCTTTGAGGGCGTCGATGCTCATGTGTTGCGGGTTTGGTGTAGGGTGAGGAAGTTGAATCAGTGTTTGCGCTGGGGGATCAGTTACTATTTCCTTACCCTTAATGGACCTTTTGATGAAGTCCAAGTCCTCTGACAGCTTTTTCAAGATCTCGGTTTGGACAGCCTTTAAGGCGTCGTCCATAGTTTCCTTGGAGACAAACTCTAGGATGCTAACACCAGGCGCACGTAGACCACCAGTTCTAGTAACAACGGTGGAATGCACCGCAGAACCGCATGCGCTCACGGTTAGCGTAAGGATAGCCGTGGCAGGACTTCCACCATGTCCTTTCAAGCCACCAAAAGGTTGACTCACTCTTGGTGTTCCGGTCAAGTCACGAAGAATCTCGACATTAGCCGTACTGGTGGTATGTGTCCTAGCCAAAGAAATTAAGCCATCAAATGGCTCTAGACTCGATAGTGCATCCAAAGAAGTCGATAACCGAGGCATGAGTTCTCTTGTTTCAACACCGGAACTCTCCAAGTGAGAGACCGGTGGCAGTTGTGCTACGTCCCCTTGTGAAAGTGAAACAGTATCCTGTTGAGAGGACACTGAGTGACTGAGGAGGGTGTGTGATTGCGTCGCTAGGCCTACGACGTCTTTTTCAATACCCCGTCCCAACAAATGAGAAGGGGTAGCAGATGTGGTTGCCTAGATTATCTGAGGCTGGGTGGAGACAACCTGAGTAGGTGGCCTCTTCTCTATATATCGCCCATTGTTTTGTTCACTCCGTCTTTCCCTCACTCGCTCTATTTGATTTTCATTTTCTACTGATTCTCCCTCCGCTATCCTTATCTCTCCAATATCGGCTTGGGTACGAGGGATGGGTCCCATATGGAACTGGTCGTCATTCTGGTCATCCGAGTCCGTTGACTCTTCTCGTGAGCCTGAGGACCCTGATTCGGAACCGGATTCCGAGCCTGGTTTAGAACCAGATCTGGAACCCGACGCAGAACCAGACGCTGAATCGGATTCTGAGCTAGAAGAGGAGGACGTGTCTTCCTGTGCTTGGTCACGCATTATATCTACCACCTCCACCTCATGTAGTTCTGGTTCATCATCTTGGGGTTGAGTAGTTGTGTGGGGTGGAGTGGATGAGCGACGGAACAAGCTAGCTCCACGAGATGATCGTTAGGCATTGTCCGCGTCTTCTCCCCTCACTATATTTTCTCTCATCACGCCCTGTCCGGGAGCCCGGGAGCCCCTGCTCGCCGGACCCTACCTCCTCTAGTGCGTGGACCCTCACGTTGCTTGGGACGCGCTCCTTGGACAGGCCTGCCGGATCTGGCTGGACCATCGGAGCGACTAGATTGTTCTCTCGCCTGTATTCTATCACACATAATGCCGAAGGATCAACGAGAGCTAGCAAGTCAGCAGGTAGGAGCATTGGGACTAATCCTTGAATTGGCTGTTTGATTTGGATTCTAGTCATGCGTGTAGAGAGAAGTACCTCGTGTTTGGAGCGCCTTGGGATAGTTGGGTAGATGTCAAGTAAGTAGGCGACAATCAGTTGGAGAAACCTGGGAAACGGAGAGCACGTCAGCTTTTTGTTGCCTTCTTTCAGTTGCACCTTTACTATCAGTGCATTCCATAGGATGGATGCATAGTCAGTGTGGCAATTGTATGCCACGCCATGGATGAGCCGCATAAGATTAACGGTGGTTTGGTCAATGCCCTTCGTGATCGACAAGAGACATCAGTTGAGGATGGTGAACAACGTGTACCAGATCGGCGTCAGATGAGCTTTAGAAAAGTGTGATGGTTGGGTAAGCACCTTAACATATTTGAGATCGTGCATCTCCTGGCAGAGTGTTGCATCGGAGACTGAGTTATCGAATCTGATTCTGCCAGGAATGGAAGTAGCATCCGATGGGTTGAGGATCTGGCGAAGGAGATCCCTTGTGATGACTACCGGTGTGTTAGCAATCTGGCCTTCAAGATCAAATTCTTGACCACGTGCAACTGAGGTGAGAGACCTCCAGAGTTGTTGCACGTACACGCGTGGAACTGTGGCAGTCGTCGTCAAGGCATACTTGAATGGATGGCGTTTCAGTATCTCGACAATGACTGGGCACTGGAAGATTATTGTTGTCGTGCCCAGGTGGAAGTTGTTCAGTAGGATCGGGAGATTCGGTCCACCTGGAAGAAGTGGTGCCTCGGCTTGTGGAGCGGGTTGGTTTGGTTGAGCCTTTTGTGTACCTGAATACGAAGCAGTATTAGTTGAATATTTGATCTGCCAAACCAAGATCAAGTTCCGGAGTTTCGTTTTCTCGGATTTGAGAGGAACCGATAGCCGAAATTAATCCGGAACAGGTCACTTAACCGGATTCTGACTAACCCGGCGTGTGAGATAGTAGTCATAAAATATACATAAAATAACTGAAGTCCTGGACAAAGAAAATTAAACTGGAACCAGGACCGGGACAAGCACCGGGACCGTAAAATGGTCAAAAGTGGGAAAGCATACCGGGAAAGGTGGGAATCCGGAACCGGGGTTTACCCGGAACCGGATCCCGTACCGGGAGTTCCCGAATATCGGGACATAACCGGTTCTCGATTCGGGACTTATCCCAATCTGGGACGAACCCGATTCCCATATCGGGACTATAACAGGTCGGGACAGAACTCAAACTGGGACACACAACCCCGGCGTCGACTTCGGGAATCCCAAAAAACAGGGTTCGGTCGAGTTTTTGGCCATATCGGGACATCTCAACACCAAATCAGGC
The DNA here is from genome assembly GCA_033807775.1 of Saussurea involucrata. Taxonomy (NCBI): domain Eukaryota; kingdom Viridiplantae; phylum Streptophyta; class Magnoliopsida; order Asterales; family Asteraceae; genus Saussurea; species Saussurea involucrata. The sequence goes on from CM066327.1 coordinate 65,663,063, forward strand.
GTCGATTTCGACCCTAAACACTGTGATGCAGGAGTAATCGAGAGAGGCGGAATAAATTTGAGGCAAAATCAGTCAAACCGAAGGCTCGGAAACCCTAACAGCGCCGATGTTGGAGAAATCGATCGAATATGAAGATCGATTACTGATGTTGTGAAGATTAGAGAAGATACTTGGTGATTGGAGGGAAGATCTGAGACTGATCGGGGCAAAAACTGATAATGTTGGAAGAAAGTTTTGGACGAAAAACGGTTCAATGAACTCGTGTCCAAACTAGGTATGCTGAATTTAAAAGTTTAGTCCAACCTTGCACTGGTCACACCTTCTTTTCACTTCGAGTTAAATGTCTCACGTATATTCTATCTTCAATAGGCTATACACAAAATACACTTGCCTCTTAGTGCAGTCTAGGTGTTTCAAGCACATCGGTGTATCCTCTTATGTATTTATTTAATAATTTTCACATGTATTTTGATTTTCTACACATTTCTTTATCTTGTTTTTATTCGTCATTGTTTTCGTTTACTATTCCCGGACTACTAACATGTTCTCTGAAGGTTTTCCACCAAAGTCCAAGTCACCGAGGTAAGTTCCCCCAACTTTTGAAAACTTGAGGGGGAGCATAACGTTTTTTTCTGAAAGGTTAAGTGAAAAAGTGTTTGTTTTATAAAGTTAAAGGGGGAGAAAAGAAATTTATCATATGTCGAGGGGGAGAATTTTCAATTTGTAAAGATACGAGGGAGAATTGTATTTTTTGCAATTATGAAGGGGAGAAATGTAAGTTTGAAAAGTTGAGGGGGAAGTGCCAATTTGGAAAGTTGAGGGGGAGAATTGCAATTATGACAGCTTGAGGGGAAGAATTGACATTTTCAATTGTTAAGGGTCTGAATTCAGTTATCAATCAAACTTTAGGGGTAAATTTTGCCAAAATCTTAAAGTCGAGATAAGTCGGGACCGGGAGAGGGAAACAAGCCCGTACCGGGACTCCCTCCTGGTACGGGTCGGTATATAAATCGGCTTGTGTTTATTTTGCCCTCACAATTTAAAAACTTCGCGCTCAAAACCTCTCTTGACCAACTTCTTCTCACTTTCTTCCAACAATATCAGTTTTTGCTTTTTGCCCCGATCAGTCTCAGATCTTCCCTCCAATCACCAGGTATGTTCTCTAATCTTCACAACATCAGTAATCGATCTTCCTATTTGATCGATTTGAGGAGTTAGTCGATCGACTTGATCGATTTCTCCAACATCGGCGCTGTTAGAGTTTCCGACCCTTCGATTCGACTGATTTTTCCTCAAATTGATTATGCCTCTCTCGATTACTCTTGCATCACAATGTTTAGGATCAAAATCAACGCCTGATTTGGTGTTGAGATGTCTCGATTTGGCCAAAAACTCGACCGAATCCCACTTTTTGGGATTCCCGGAGTCGACGTCGGGGTTGCGTGTCCCGGTTTGAGTTTGTCCCGACCTCTTATGGTCCTGATATGGGAATCGGGTTCGTCCCGGATTGGGATAAGTCCCGGTGTTGGTAAGTCCCGGATCGGGAACTGGTTATGTCCCAGTATTCGGGAACTCCCGGTACGGGATCCGATTCCGGGTAAACCCCGGTTCCGGATTCCCACCTTTCCCGGTATGCTTTCCCGCTTTTGACCATTTTACGCTCTCGGTGCTTGTCCCGGTCCCGGTTCCAGCTTAATTTTCTCTGTCCAGGACTTCAGTTATTTATGTATATTTTATGACTACTATCTCACACCTCGGGTTCGTCAGAATCCGATTAAGTGACATGTTCCAGATTAATTTCGGCTCTCGATTCCTCTCAAATCTGAGAAAACGAAACTCCGAAACTTGATCTTGGTTTGGCAGATCAAATATTCAACTAATACTGCTTCGTATTCAGGTACACAAATGGCTCAACCAAACCAACCCGCTCCACAGGCTGAGGCACCACTTCTTCCAGGTGGACCGAATCTCCCAATCTTCCGGAACAACTTCCACTTGGACACGGCAACAATAATCTGCCAGTGCCCAGTCATTGTCGAGATACTGAAACGCCACCCACTCAACAATGCCTTGACGGCAACGGCCACAGTTCCATGCATGTACGTGCAACAACTCTGGAGGTCTCTTACCTCGGTTGCACGTGGTCAAGAATTTGATCTTGAAGGTCAGATGGCTGACACACCGGTAGTCATCACAAGGGATCTCCTTCGCCAGATCCTCAACCTACCGGATGCTACTTCCATTCCTGACAAAATCAGATTCGATAACTCAGTCTCCGATGCAACACTCTGCCAGGAGATGCACGATCTCGGATATGTTAAGGAACTCACCCAACCATCACACTTTTCTAGAGCTCATCTGACGCCGATCTGGTACACGTTGTTCACCATCCTCAACCGATGTCTCTCGTCGATCACGAAGGGCATCGACCAAACCACCGTTAATCTGCAGCTCATCCATGGCGTGGCATACAATCGCCACACTGACTACGCATCCATCATATAGAATGAACTGATAGCAAAGGTGCAACTGAAAGAAGGCAACAAAAAGTTGACGTGCCATCCGTTTCCCAGGTTTCTCTAACTGGTTGTCGCCTACTTCCTTGACGTCTACCCAACTATCCTAAGGCGCTCCGAACACGAGGTACTTATCTCTACATGTGTGACTATAATCCAAAACAAACAGCCAATTCAAGGACTAGTCCCAATGCTCCTACCTGCAGACTTGCTAGCTCTCGTTGATCCTTCGGCATTGAGTGAGATAGAATATAGGCGAAGAAAAATCTAGTCGCTCTGATGGTCCAGCCAGATCCGACAGGACCTGCCCAAGGAGCGCTTCCCGAGCGGCGTGAAGGTCCACGCACTAGAGGAAGTAGGGACCGGCGAACAGGGGCTCCCGGACAGGGCGTGATGAGAGAAAATATAGTGAGGGGAGAAGACGCGTACAGTGCTGAACGATCATCTCGCGGAGCTAACTCGTTCCGTCGCCTATCCACTCCACCCCACGCAACTACTCAACCCCAAGATGATGAACCAGAACTACATGAGTTGGAGGTGGTAGATATAATGCGTGACCAATCTCAGGAAGAGGCAGCCTCCTCTTCTAGCTCAGAATCCGGTTCAGCTTCCGGATCAACCTCTTATCAGGCTCTAGTTCTGCGTCGGGTTCCAGATCTGGTTCTAAACCAGGTTCGGAATCCGGTTCCGAATCAGGGTCCTCAGGCTCACGAGAAGATTCAATGGACTCTGATGACCAGAATGACGACCAGTTCCGTATGGGACCCATCCCTCGTACCAAAGCCGATATTGGAGAGATAAGGAGAGCGGAGGGAGAATCAGTAGAAAATGAAAATCAAAGTGAGCGAGTGAGGGAAAGACGGAGTAAGCAAAACAATGAGCGATATAGAGAGAAGAGGTCGCCTACTCAGGTTGTCTCCACCCAGCCTTAGATAAGCTAGGCAGCCACATCCTCTACCCCTTCTCATTTGTTGGGATAGGGTATTGAAACAGACGTCGTGGGCCTAGCGACGCAATCGCACACCTTCCTCAGCCACTCAGTGTCCTCTCAACATGATACTGTTTCATTTTCACAAGGGGACGTAGCACAACTACCACCGGTCTCTCACTTGGAGAGTTCCGGTGTTGAAACAAGAGAACTCGTTCCCCGGTTCTCGACTTCTTTAGATACACTATCGAGTCTAGAGCCACTTGATGATTTACTTTCTTTGGCTAAGAAGACACATACCACCAGTACATGTACTAATGTCAAGATTTTTCGTGACTCGACTAGAACACCCAGAGTGAGTCTACCTTTTGGTGGCTAGCAAGGACAGGGTGAAAGTCCTGCCACGGCTATCCTTACGCCAACCGTGAGCGTAGGCGGTACTGCGGTGCATTTCACCGTAGTTACTACAACTGGTGGTCTACGTGCGCCAGGTGTTAGCATCCCGGAGTATGTCTACAAAGAAAACTATGGACAGCGCCTTAAAGGCTATCCAAACCGAGATCTTGAAAAAGCTGTCAGAGGACTTGGACTTCATCAAAAGCTCCATCAAGGGTAAGTAAATAGTAACTGATCCCCCAACGAAAACACCGATTCAACTTCCTCACCCTACACCAAACCCGCAACACATGAGCATCGATGCCCTCAAAGCCGCACTACTCGATAAGCTCTTGTCCCAATCTAACACAGATACATCCTATGAAGCCGACTTCGTGAGCCTCCTACGCTCACAAACACAACCCCCAAACACTCAAACCTACTCCCAAGCCCAAATACACTCAAAGCTCGATACCCTTACCTCAACCCTAACCGATGTCAAGAGCACCCTCGACACGTTATCCGAGAGGGTTGCCAGCCTCGAAAACACTTGCAAGGGTCAAGCTCAGGGCTTGAAGCGTATGCATGATGATCAGGAGGATCCTGATCAGCATGAGGCGGAGAAAAGACTACGACTGACCGAGCTGTCAACCTCAATGACAGAACCATTAACTGAAACTCCAGCCGAACCTGAGCCACACCAATAGTCATAAGATCAAGACATGGTTCAGGATATGGAGTTATCCACACCGGTTAGAGACCAAGTGCCCAAGTCAGCAGACCCAACGGTTGAAAAGCCCGAGGGAGAACCAGAAGAAAATTTGACGCTGACAGTTCCGAAGAGGCCAGTTCTGGAGTTGATTGATGAAGACTCAGACGGTAATCCTGAAATGGAACAAGTATGGAGAGAGAAGCAGTAATAGCCATTCAATCTGAGACAGATGCTCTGTGGAATTTCTCAAATGACGAGGCCATGAATGAAGAAGACTACGACCAGTTCCTACTACGAAGTAAACAGGTAACAGAATCTCATCACGATGAACATGACACCGCAGGTACTTCTGAAATACCAATTCCTGAACCGGAAACGGATCAACCCCAACCCAATCAAGCAACTTGTTGGGAGAGAGTCTGAATCCTGGTTCCGTACTTAGAAAAATCCCAAAAGAAAATTTCCGTTCACTGGATCAGACCACTCGACCCGGTTATGTGTCACGGGGTTTCAGATCTAGATGAACCGATTCGTTCTCAGTACTTGGAAGTAATGAAAAGAAGCAGAATGGTACACGAAGTCAGAACCAACCTGTGGAGTTTGTGTCAGACAAAGTCCTGAAGGTCTGGTTCCCGGTGTTCACTGTGAAAAGAGATGATGGAAAAGAATGAGTATTCTCATAAGCCGACTTCAGAAATCTGAACTTGAAAGACTTCCCGGTTCTTCTTCGATAGTTAAAGACCCGAACCATCCAACCACTACCATATACCAAAGCCCTCAAAACTATCAAAAGATTCATGAAGAGCACCATAACCCTCTCGTGCATCAATGACTTTCAGATGGGAATAGAAAGCAACCAAAAAAAAGTTAATGTGTTGAAGCTCAATCTGACTTTTTCTGATGCTGAAGACTTGTAGGTACATGCTCTATTACTCAAACCAGAGACAGGGATCGTGTACCTGAACGATAAGGGAGAAAAGCGGTTTATGAGGATTAGTGAGCTGCACAAATTCAGTGAAGGGACTTTGATGGGGGTACAGAATGTGCTGAGAAAGATAATCGATGAAGAGGAAAGGGACTCGTCAGAGAAGTTTGTCAATCCAAGAAAATACCTCGCCAAAGAGTTGCTTAAGGAGATTGAAGAAAGGCTTGAATACAGAAACTCCATACGGTACTTCGAGATTTTGTTTGCTATCAGAAAGCGTTATGTCCCCAACTGGCGTGAGATCGAACTTCAATTCAAAGGGGGAGATTGTTAGGCCTCATAAAGCTAGTTGAATAGATGTTTAGGGACCGTTTCTGACATTTTGTGTACCTATCCCTTATGGGATATAAATACCCTGTTTTGTTTAGAATTAGGGTTTAATGACATTTAGTAGATTAATAATTACCTTGTACGACTACTATTGTTCATACGATTTCTGCTATCAATCCAAGTGAGATTTATGACTAATTATTGCTATTGTGTTGATTATGTTAATTTCACTTGATATATGGGATCCACATCTCCAACCATTGATCATGCTCCTGAAGATTAAGCAAATCAAGAATCTGATTCTGATTCCGATATTGTCTTTTCAAAATCTGATGATACGACTGTCATTATTGAAGTTTCCACTCAATTAGAATCTCCTACCACTGAATCTTTGCTCCCTCCAAAATCATCTTAATCAAAATCCGATGCAATTGAACCTTCAAAGAAAATGGACAATGGATAAAAAGGACTATGAATCCAGAAGAAGAGGAGGAATTAAGAAGAAAAAAAAGGCGAAAGAAAAGCCAAAAAGGACGCAATTAAACGAAATCAAAAAGGTGATCATATTTATCTTCTACCACCGAAGTTCAATATGCTTAACTTTATGTAATCATCTTTTGATTGTATCTTATAAATAAATGAAATATTTGGTTACTTAATCTTCGTTGCATGTCTATGTATTTATTTCATGATGTTTTGTAATCTAAAATAGAAAAAAAGGAATGAAAGAAAAAAAGGGAATGGAAGAAAAGAAAAGAGCCTTGGAAAAAGAAAAGATCAAGAGAGAAGGCAAAAAGAATCCAAAAATGGATCACTGAAATTATGAGTTCGGATTTTAGTTTTTACTTATGAGTTTCGATACCATTTTTCTAATTATTTTACTTATGGATGTTTATTTGTATTATTTACAAACACAAGGAGATTGTTGGTCTCAGTCATCGGATTTGTAAATAATGCAACTAACATCCAAATCAACACTTAGAAGAAAATTCTTAATACCTGTATTGTACATATCTGGTGAACATCATCCATCAAATACAACTACAGTGGTCTATCATCCGAACCCTTGCCTAACAAAGAAAAATCATGTTTCTCAAAGCTTCAAATATAGAGTCACCATCGGATCTCTATCTAAGAATATCTTATTTGATCAATCCCAATCCAAACGACAAAAACCCGATTGAAGTATATAATACTTTGATCTCTCAGATTTAACCTCATCTACAAATATTCTAAGTTATTTTAATATCTGATAGAATTACTTCATACGATCTATAACTTATATTTCGAATTAGATAAAGATATGGTTTTTACTTAAAGAAGTCTTGTAATTATTTGTATGGATCCAAATAGCGAAAAGCCTTCAAAAAATCGGAGACTATTTGAAGTGGGGTCAAGATCGTCACCAAAGTGGACTGGTTTGTCATCTAGCCGAAAGAAGATCAATATAAGATAAAGTCAACTAGTAGTTTGACAAATACTACTGGCAAGCCAGATTTTGGATTGCAAACTTGTCCAACAAAGTTTGGCTCACCAACTCCCCCAAACTCGTATTCTAGTATGAGAACATGCAAAGTATGTCAGCCAAAGTAAGTTCTAAATCCCTATTTTATTAGTGTCATACTTTCTTTACTATTCCCGCTGCATACAAAAGGATGAGATGGGTTAACAAGTGTCTACATCAACTACAAAGATTGAAATGAAAAGTACAAACATGCATGGATCGACAAATTAGAGGAAGACATATTAATTATCTGGGCATGCATACATTTTATCGATATATATTTATCAAGGGGCGTAGGGACATCACTCGCGTCATTAAGAAGAGACAAATCTTATCTCGATACATACTAGTTCTACAATGTGATATATAACATACCCAACTATAATTTTGTCATCCAATTACGGAATGATTAGAATAAATGTCAAAGTACGTGACTCGCACACAACAAACTCCATGTTCTCAAGTCAAAGCATTTACATTGACCACATGAGGAACACTTATGACACTCACATGACATCCAATGCAATGTTCTCATACCGAGTCACGTCATGTATAAAAAATCTCCATCATATACCCATATACGAAATCGATATATCTATATGAATCATTACACATGATAGTCATTATCATATTACTTCACCTTTAAACCCAAAATAATATTTAATTAAGGACATTTTAGAATACATTATTGTAATGATATTTATTATGAATAATTAAAACACTTAATATAATATAGACATAATAAAATGGCCAATGACTTTTTATTTATTTATTAAAAGAAAGAAACAAATGACCTACAAAAAGAAAAGAATAGAGGGAACTGCAGAGTGTGTAAAGAATTGGTTTTCAGATCCGGTGGGTGTGTAAAGAATTGGTTTTCTCAAATCAGAATGTCTCCCTCTAATCATTTTCAACATTTAAAAAAACACAAAAAAGGACGATAGAAAGAGACATAGAACCCAACCTCGCGGTGGTGATGGGTTTGTGAGCAGAAATCAAATTCCAGAGAATTGGTTCTTAAGAGCGGGATTGCATGTTATCAACTTTAAAGGATACAAATGCTAATCAAATATACATCTAGCATGATATTCCATGAAAATTAGAGAAACATATCAAACAATCACAAAAAACTAAATTAGAGAGAATCGAAAACAACTTTGCAGATACGACTAAAGATGGAATGCAAAAGATCAAGTATAGTTGATGAAATCATCTGCAGGAATAAAAGTCATCGGGTAAAAGATGCTTAGTTGTACAATAACAGTTTTCTGGTGGTTAAAAACTGGGAATCCGACATCCATGAACAAAAGAGGGATACATTTTTTATGGATCAAACAACAAACTCTGTAAAGTAGGAATGGAAATAATTTTCTTAATGCTTTGCTGATATTAAGATACATAGTAAATTGATGTTGAACAATGATTACAAATGAAGCTAGATATTCTTCACCTGTTAGTCGAACCATCAAGAAGATAAAACCATGCTTCCACGATAGAAACATAAAAAGCTGTGTCTTTCAGGGGAAAAGAAATGATTAAGACGAAATAAATATCATTTACTTTATCAAATGTAGAAATACGTATGGAAAAACATATAATGTGATTGAGGGGATCTTTTTGTAAGAAAAGTTAAGTGAAACATTCTATACCACATTTCTCCAAACTCAACAAAAGCAAGCAGTCCTGAAGCATAACAAATTTGCACCAAATTTCTTTCCCTTCATGAAACTAATGAGGTATGTTCTTTGAGAGATGGTAAAATCGTATGAACCTGATGAGCCTGAACACTTAGATAATTCGGTTGTAATTAATGTATCATGTTTTTAACCAATTTCATGTGAAAGCAAGATAAAGCATTGACCTTACCTTTTAAGTTGGATCATGGATTAAACATAGACCACTCTACAATAATCCCCAAAAACAGATGAATGGAACAATGAAGAAAAATAATACTAACCAGATACAAAAGTTGAAAACAGACGCATAACTACAAGTTTATACAACAGAAAACATTATTTTTTAATGCACATATGGAAATGCCGTGAAAGGAAACAAAGAAAACTAAATCGATGGTAATGATGAAATTGTACCTGAGACGACGATGGTGAAACCCAAATCAAGAGATATTCTATCCCAAATCGTAAATCGTACCTGAGAAACCTAAATCGTAAATCGTACATGAGAAACCCAAGTCGATGGTGATGGTGAAACCCAAATCGGTGGCGATGGTGAAACCCAAATTGGAAATCGATGGTGATTGTGAAACCCAAGTTGGAAATCGATGGTTATGGTGAAATTGATGTAGATGTTCTAAGCCAAACCAGAAATTGTACCTGATAAACCCAAAGATGTTCTAACTTGCAAACATAATCGACCTGAGAAACCCAAATCGGAAATCGATGGTGATGTCCTAACCCAAACCAGAAATCGTAACTAAGAAACCCAAATCGATGTTAACTTTGTGCAAATAGAAATCGATTCACCAGATATGTTCTAACCCAAAAATGTTGAAATCGATTCACCATAGTATAAAAATGTTACGTGATTTGATCAAACAGTGAAAGGAATGGTTAAATCGTAGAACCCTGCATATTTTGTCTTGGTGAAACATCGTCTTGGGTGAAGAGTTTTACCTGAATCGACATCTATATAGGGATTGTGTTTGGGAGTGCTTATATTTTTAATTTATGCTTATTTGTTTATAACTTATCTCCGTTTCAGAAAAGTCACTTTGGATCTACTTCTCAAAAAACTCCTTATCTGCTTCCTGAGAACGTGATAAGCAGTTTTTTTTTTAAATCCAAACACTCATGTGCTTCCTGGAAACGCAATAAGCAGATAAGGAGTTTTGAAACGCACTTCCAAACACCCCATAGGAAATGTTGGATACGCTTCTTGGATAAAGAGATAAAAGGAATTGGTTTGGGGACTATATGCATTATTAGTGTTATACTTTAGCAATATGAACTTGAAAATTAAGTAAATAAGCATCAAGGAATCATACATAAAGCTAGATGGTTGTATTTAGGAGTTTTCAACCAAATGCTTTATGAAGTAGTATAGCTATAGAGGTATATATAGAGAGAGGAAGGTTCAAACGAGAACGCTAACTATTTAAGAAGACACGAGAATAACAAATCATGTACAAAATCACATATGATTTTATATTAACAGCAAAAACAAGGACGCGGGCGACTTTGATCGTGACTTAAGTCGTGGGGTAAAGTCGTGTGAATCATATATGATTTTGTACGTGAAAAATGTATGATTTTGTATATTGACGATCGTTCTCGTGTTTTATTAAATAGGTAGCATTCTCGTTTGAATCCACATTTCTTTCTCTCTCTCTCTCTCTCTCTCTCTCTCTCTCTATATATATATATATATATATATAGGTGAGGTATCCGTTGCAAACCAGTCAGTTTGTGCAAACCCCGTGCAAACCAATCTACCAATCACGTAACTTTTTTTTCTTTATCCATAAGGGTATGTTAGGGCTTTTAGCATATTTTTTCATCTCCACCAATCACGTAACTTATTTTTTTATATCCATAACTTCTTTTTTATATCCATAAGGGTATTTTAGGGCTCTATCGGAAAATATAGATTAATGAAGCCAAATTATATATTCATGAATCCAAATTTTATATTCATGAAGCCAAAATATAGATTCATGAAGCATCAACATAAAAAAATTGCAGATTCATGATTGTAGATTGGTTTGCACGGGGTTTGCACAAACTAACTGGTTTGCAACGGATACCTCACTTATATATATATATATATATATATATATATATATATATATATATATATATATAGGGTTGGGTTCACGTGAGACCAACCTGTTTTCGTGAGACCGTGAGACCAAGAAATTAACACTAAACCTTCACAGTGATTCATTGTGAAGGTAAGAAAAATAGCAAACATTCACAGCAAAACACTGTGAAGGTTTATCATCACAGTACCTTCACAGTCTTTTGCTGTGAAGGTTTAGTGTTAATTTTTTGGTCTCACGGTCTCACGGAAATAGTCTGGTCTCACATGATCTTAAGTCTATATATATATATATGTATGTAGGTGGGGGTACAAACGAGAACACCCCATATTTTACGAAATGCAAGAACAGTTTTGGGCCTCCAACTTACTTAACTCAGAATTAAAACATTTTTTCTCGAATTGTTAAATAAAATTATTAAATTAAAGTTATTGATAAGTAAATGATCTTTTTTTCTTCTTCAAAGTTTTAAGTTGAAATCTCTTAAAATTAATAGGTTTTTATTTCTTGATCTACTTAGGATTTTTTATTTTATTTCAAATGATCATATGAAGAAGTTTAATTAATACAATTCGAGAAAAAATGTTTTTTATACCAACTGTTTGTTGTTTTTATTAAATACACTTTATTTCCACTGTTCCATATTTTCATTTAAACTTTTTTATTAATTAATCAAATTTTTTTAATATTTAAATTAAAACACACACACACACACACACACACACATATATATATATATATATATATGTGTGTGTGTGTGTGTGTGTGTGTGTTATATGTATATATATGTAGAAAAAATGTAATAGAGAAAGAAAAGGTAAAAAGAATACAATATATATAAATGCCAAATTTGTTGTAGGATAAATGTGACATCGTCAAAGTATAAGACGATAATGATAAAGTTAGAGATAGAGATATACACATTAGAGTTAGATTAGAACTTGGTATCTCATGATTATCTCTTTGTAAACCATCCCTATATAAAGGGCTTATGATTAATGAGAATTACGATTCATTCTCTCCATTCTGTTGTGTTTTATTCGCTTTTCTCTTCAACACGTTATCAGCACGTAAGCTCACGTTGTTTCCGCCGCTACTAAAAGGTTGTTGTATCCGCAAAGTATTGCAATCCAAGTAAGTATCTTTATGAAAAAACTTACAATTTTCTTTTTTGTTTATGAATTATCATCAATCGTAATCAACTCTTTTAGCCATGATAATTCATTGTACGCTTATTTAATTTGTTGTTATAGTTTTTTTTTTACATATTTATAGGAAATTCTATATACTAGAACTTGATTGTTGCTTGTGTACATGTTTTTGAATAACTATTCTTGCTTAATAATAATAACTAAATAAAAATTATTTGTTTATTAAATAAAAAATACAAAACCCCAACCATGAATTTTTATGGTCATTATTATTTCTTTTGAAAGCCTTCTAAAATATACATGCCAATATGAAAAATCAATATTATTATATTTAGGTTAGTCAAATTATTAATAGATTTGTTTATATATTCCTTCAATATACAATTTTATCATATTGGTAATTTGGTATTGTTTTATAACAAGCTAATTTAGGATACGATAATTTATTTAATTCAATGATATGGGTTATTTAATTTTTTAATTTTTAGTAATGATGTTTATATTGCATTAAGGATAAATATGAATACATTAATTAAATTTCAGATTTGATTCATTTATCTTTTCTTGTTAATTTATTTCATGATTAATTAGCAGATTTAAATTTGATCCAATTACGTTTAGTTTTGGATATTATTGTTTTTAATTGCTAATATTAATTGAATTGGATCAATTTCTTTTACATAAAAATAGTTAGACCGGTTAATTTAATGACATTTGCATATTAAACCTGTTAATATTTTTTTTTGGGATTTGTTTATAGATGTAATAGATTATATTTTAAGGCTTTTATTTTGCATCTTTTGAGGGTCGATGTGTGAAAAAAAAATTCAGTTTAATATGTTTTAGGCTTTAAAATTATTATAATTACTTGCCTAAATATATAAAGTGTGTATACTTTCATTCTAATGTAATTATTTAAATTCATATGGGATTTATTGTGTTTTGATGTAATTATCCAAACTAAAATAAATAAATAAAAAACTATATATTTTTTTACCTGGTAAAAGGAATTAAATGGAAACTTTCGTATTTGATAGGGGCTTATATATTTAATTAAATAAATATCGATTTGTTTTCTTTATTATCTGCTTTTTTAATTTCAATTGATATATTACAATTCACTTATAGCTTTATAAATGCTATTTGTTAGTTTATCGTATTGAACGTGTTTAATTTAATTGTTAATATTATTTATTTACATTAGTTTTATTTATTACAAAATGTTTTATCTTATTTAATGTTTATCTTAACTTATAATTTATAACTTAAATGCTTATCTTGACATGAGTTCCTACTCATCTTTCCCAATCTTATATATAAATTTGGAAGTTACACTTCCACCCCCATATATTTTGATATTTTACCAAAAGCTCCAAAAATGACATGAAAATGTTAAAATATTAATCAAATGTTTATCTTGATCATGAGTTCCTACTCATTAATTCCAATCTTATAAATAACTTTTGGATGTTACACTTCCAACCCCCTAATATTTGATTTTACCAAAAGATCCAGAAATACCAATAAGATGTTATAAGTTTGAATTTGACTTTATGTCAAAACTAATATTGATTTGTTTAATGGCAAAATCTCTAAAAATACTATTAAGATATTAAAACATTGAAATTGGCTTCATATGCCAAACCCTTATTCATTTTGGCCTCTTGCCAAAAGTTCTATAATTAACAATGTTATATTCAAATTAATTAAATAGCAAGATATCGATTTGGATTTTGTCAAACGGGTGTAAATAACCCTAAGGTTTGTAGGGACTTAAGAAATCCACGTGATTCCCCTACTACCTCGAGATCCAATAGATTGAGTGGTTTTTATTCGAAAATTGAAATATTGATGAAGTATGATCAATAAAATGTAAGAATACAAAAATCCAATACTATTATGATAATGAAGTTTCATGCATAACATAATAAGTATAAACCATAATTCACTATTCTAGAAAAATAATATATTCCCCATTTTCTACATCTTGAATCAGAAGGATTTGATTACGATAAGATAGGTTCGAAAAACACAAGAAAACACGCAAAAGTCATCGAACCATTTTGACCCTAAAGAAAAAAAAACACTAGATGTTAAGATACAATTAAATACTTTAAAATTTTTGAGACGATACATCAGTCACAACCTTCAGAGAGAATAACTAGAAACCCCCAAGAACCGTGGGTAGTCCCAAAAAGGAAATTCGGGAATATCAGTACCTTATACTTCTCAAACTAATCATATAGTGGAAAGAAACCTACTTACATGATTACAAGAAGGTAACTGATTTTGACAAATAAATGTCATGTCTCAAAATGCATCTCAATCTTTGTGGCAAGGAACTCACAAAAGATTATGCGAATCATAACATCTTTTCATCTTTCCTATATCACCAATCATACTAATGAAACAGTATAAGCTGCATATAACTTTTAACAAACTCATTAACTTAATGCAAGTGGTTAAGAGTTGTAGCAATGTTTTTTTAACAACGCTAGACATACCCGGATAAAGGAAATTCTTGGGGTTAATAAGGCAAGCGTTGGAGGTGGAAAGAACTCCAAAGGATAGTGAGTTGAACATATTAATCCACACACATATGCTAAATATGTACCATATGGACAAGGTTGTGGAAAGGGTCAAATTAATGAAAAAAGTCGGGAACGAACTCCTAATAGAAAATGGAACAAATTAACTATGTCATATATAAGATTGATTAAGTATAAGTTTATTTAAATACACTTTAACTATCAAATTAATTGCATTTGTGTATATATACACATGCGTTTATAACCATTAGAGGTGTAAATGAACACATAAAAGAACAAATGCAAAACTCTCAATGTTCTTCGTTCCATGTAGGAATGTATCGAGGAGAACTTGATTGTTTTTGTGACATATCATACAATCATAAGAAATAGATTGTTATTCATTGAATTAATAATTTTTAATTCCTCCAAACACTTAGACGATGGACTGCCACTTGTTGCTTAATGACACACGATCAATCACTAAAGCACTATATTAATAGAAACCTTGTTAAGATATTCGTATCAATGAGAAATCATATTATAAGAATGGAAATGGGTATATGTACATAAACTCTAATGATATGAAAGCAACATACGTTAGAGAAATTAATGTATCAAATTAATGGAATAACAAACCACAGGGACGAAAATCGTAGTTTACTCTTTTCTTTATTATACTTTATAATACATATATATTATATATATAACATATATATATATATAATTTAAATATAATTTTTTTATTAATTAACAATAGATAAAGTTTAAATGAAAACATACACACCTATCTATAGATATTTATCCTTAAATTTCATTTAAACATTAGTAAAATATAAATTTTGTTGAAGAGAAAAGCGAATAAAACACAACAAAATGGAGAGAATGAATCGTAATTCTCATTAATCATAAGCCCTTTATATAGGGATGGTTTACAAAGAGATAATCATGAGATACCAAGTTCTAATCTAACTCTAATGTGTATATCTCTATCTCTAACTTTATCATTATCGTCTTATACTTTGACGATGGCACATTTATCCTACAACACTCCCCCTTGTGCCGAGTCAAAGGAGTGAAGGTGCACAATTGTTGCCTCGTTAAAACCTTACGCCAAAATAAAAACCCAGTGGGAAAAATAAAAATATGACGAAGGAAAGAGTACAACGCACTAGCTTATTTCCAATACATAGACTTTTACTTTAGTCTAATTCTCTCTTAGATTCGTACATTAATCATGAGAGTTAAGAAAACATGATGGTATATAAACCGTTGCCTCACTAAAACCTTACACCAAGGAACAAAACCCAATGGGAAAAATAAAACCTTGGTTGAAGGAAAGAGCACAACATACCAATATTACATATATAGTAGACTCCCTCTTTTGTCTACTACTCCCCCTGATTCGTGCATTAATCAAAGGAGGTTTAAAACATTTCCATTTTAATACTTTCTACATGTTTCCCAAATATGGTTTTACATATTGATTTGGTAAACAAACATGTCACATTTTCCTCGCATCTTATTCAATTCACTTGAATCTTGAGGATAATTGATTATATGAAAACTTAAGCAAAATATGCTTTGTGTTATAACCCTTGATATATCTTACTTTCATTTCTTCAATACATGATGCACTATTTCCACACATGCAAGTTGTATAGTGGTTAAACTCAAAATTACTAGCTCCTCTTATATGTGTAATGATAGTCCTTAACCATATACACTCTTGAATAGTCTCATGGAGAGTAAGATTGTTGATAATATAAGAAGATAGCTATTAAGGGTTTGCTTAGTTTACTTCCAAGCAATCGACATGTTTCATATGATAATTCCTTATCCAGTTTGGGAACACCCTTTATATGAGTCAAACATATACTTAATATCAGCAAATGTATACCAAGGCATTGTTTGGTGTTTTTCTATAAGGGCCAGTACTTTTGCCGCTCACAATCTAAGTAGGTATTGAAGTTTCATTATCAATCCACTTTTCTCCGTAGGGAAATTATAAGCCCACGTCAATGGTGCCAAAAGATTAATTTGAAATCATTCCAATGACGTTGCGTTGGCGCTGAGCTAAATCTAGCTGACAAGTTCAGTGAGAAGTACAATATACGGTCAAGTGTATTATGTTGAGTACAATAATGCGCCTATTGTACTTAGGTATGGAATTCCAGCTCCTAACACCTCTTCGTCCTCATCCTTTAGACGAAATGGATCTTTCCTTATATCCATCACTTTGACCGATCATGGGAGTGCTAATCGGATGCGCTTTGTCCATATTAGGTCGCCTGATCATTTTCTAGACATATGCGGATCGGTGGATTAATATTCCACAAACTCGGTGTCGTAGCTCAAGTATCTAGACAAAACCAAGTTTTCCCACGATCTTTCATCTCAAATTCAGATTTCAAGTAGCTTGTGTTTTCTCTTATTTCATCAAGAGTGCCTATTATGTTTATAACATCGACATATAGAGCTACTATGAAAATCTGGGACTTGTTTTCTTATATAAATACGCAAGGGCACAATTCATCGTTCTTATTTATCGTTTCCGAATCAAGTATTCACTCAGGCGGGTATACCATGTCCGCATAGATTGCTTTAATCTATAAAGTGAGTGTTTCAATTTTAATGTAAACGCATTTCATGGTTTAGAGTTACTTGATATTGGTATAATGTCATCAAGAACTTTTATATATCTCTGAATTTAGATCCCCATAGAGATATGTAGTAACTACATCATTGAGCTGCAATTTCCAGTTCTTCGGAAACTACTTGGCTAATTAATTAGCAGAACGTTCTCCATCACGAGAGAGTAAGTCTTATTGTGGTCAATCCAGTGCGTTGTGAGAAACCTTGCGCCAAAGGAGAGCCTTATATATTATGACTTAATTTTTCTCACTACGCTTCCCTGACAAATGATTTATCTATGTCCTACAGGCTTTACACTTGGTCGGTTAGCACTACCGAACCAAATACCTGTTCATTTGTCAAATAATTATCCTGGATTGCTTCTTTTCATTTAGGCCAATTTGCTCTTTGTTGACATTCTTCAACTGAGCATGGTTCGATGACATCGTGCTCTATTATCTCATAAGCAACGATATATAAATATATATCATCATTTAGTATTTATGATCTGTCCATCGACTCATATTCATTTGAGATTTCTTTGATCTCTGGAATCAGTATAACTTCGGAGCGTCCTCCAGTAATGATTCATAGACATAGATTTAATTAGAGATAATCTCATGTATTGATGATATATGGTTGTGCCATACTCTTCTCTTCCTTTAGATGAGTATCTATCGAACCAAGTAGCTTCCCCCATTTCCTTTTGGGAGCTACGACCTCAACCACACCTCCACCATGTGTGATTGCAACGTACTTCCAGCTACGTTGTGCCCTTGTTTGGGGACTTTTGACCTTGCGAGTATGTTTGCAGCTCGTATATGTGATATTGTCACTCTAGATAATATTAAACATATCAGGTATCGAGTCTGATTCGTTTGACTTCAACTTTACATTGTGAAGTTTTTGGGGATCAAAATGAGACACAATTGAAATATTCAATGACACTTCCTGTCGTTCCCATGGAAAATCCTTTTTCCTATCTCCCCCTAACGACAGGAAGGTTGTCTCATCAAAGTGACAACCCGCAAATCTAGCGATAAAGGGATCACTCGTCAAGGGTTCTAATTAGCGGATAATTGTTGGGGGTTCATATCCAACATTTGATGACTCGTCTTTAAGACCCATTTTGGTACGCTGTGGGGGGCGTAATTGGCACATATACAACACAACCAAACATACGTAAATGTAAAATATCAGGCTTATATCCAGTTACTTACTGGTACACATAAGTTTGGTTGGTTGGTTGTGGGTCTAAACACGAACAAGTAAAGTTGCATGTAATATTGCATTACCCCATGCAGATGTGGATAAATTGGTGCGCATAACCAATGCCCTATCTACCATCTAAATTCATTTGATGACAACTTTTATCATTATACGAGACCATTTTATATATACGCATGCGGTACAAATGCAATAATCACCAGATCCTTATGATGTAAATTCTCCAGCATTCTAGCTCATGCAGACTTGATGAGAAAATCAGGGTGGTTAGTTCTTAAACGTATAACTAGTGCTAGGAGTGTAACATTTCATGTGGACCATAATACGACACGTGTTCATCATGTCAAAACCAGAACCATAAGTACTTTAATGGTCCGCATTCTGGATGTTTATGTCCATAAATATCACCTTGTATTCGTTGTAAGAATGAAATATTTTTATATTATGTCCTTAGCTTTAGGATGGTCTCATTCCTGTCTTGGCTAAGAATCAGGGTATACAAAAGTTCAAGGTATTGGAGAGGGCATATTATGATGGTGCTGTTGCTTCTTGTGCAGTAGAAGTCAACAGTTACAATTTGGTTAATTCCCTCGTTTTGTATTTCACTCGAAAGAAAATGTATCTAAGTGTATTTTGCGATACATGGATCACTATGTCATGACCATGGTGTCCCACGTGGTCATGCCGAAACATATATGTGTCATTGTCCCAAAGTTCTTTATTGGTAACAAAATATGATTTAATGACATAGAATTTTCATCCATGGTCTTTTAATTTTGCTTTTTTTGGTCCTGTGGTTTACAACTTATTTCCATTTTCGTCCCTAAGACTAACCCTGTTAAATAGTGTCAGTTAACTCAGAGCAATGTAGTCTTTTCCTATTTTTTTTTATTTTCTTTTTTAATTATATATAATACATATTACAGCAATCCTTTCCCATCGTCCCTTCTCGCTCTCCTCCGGCAAGTCAGTCTCCAACCACTTTCCCGTGAAACCGTACCATTCTCCGACAAGTCAATCCAAACCTTTTCTAGTGAAACCGCACCCTTTCTCCGATAAAACAATCTCCATCCCTTTTCAGGTGAAACCGTACCCCTTCTCCGCCAAGTTAATCTCCATTTTTCCTCGTCACGCCTTTTTCCGCTTT
Organism: Saussurea involucrata; assembly: GCA_033807775.1. Lineage (NCBI taxonomy): Eukaryota > Viridiplantae > Streptophyta > Magnoliopsida > Asterales > Asteraceae > Saussurea > Saussurea involucrata. The sequence goes on from CM066327.1 coordinate 65,682,818, forward strand.
TTAACCCACCAACACAAGACCACTAGACCACTGGTGGACTTTTGATCATAGAAGACAACAATGGTGGAGAGAATCTTCTCTAGTAACTCCCCCATTTTATGCCATGATTCTTGTGTGTGTTTATTATGAGAAGCATTTTGGTCAAGATTTAGAGGAAATGAGACATTTTGGTGAAGATTCATATACTGATTTACATATATATATATATATATATATATATATATATATATATATATATATATATATATATATATATATATATATATATATATTTATATATATAGGGTCCTTAATATGAAACCAGTCAAAATGATGAAACCACTGAAACCTCATCTCAGCCGTTAATTAAACTAATCAAGGGTTGTTAAGGATGCGGTGGCATAACATGTAAATAACTATGAACTTAAGGGCACGATCGACAACTAAAAAAGTATGAAAGGGGATTTTGGTAAAACGATTGTATGAAGTAGTTTTGAAAAGAATCTCGCTTGCGACAAATTAGGGCTGTATTTGGATTCCGGTGATATCAACCACCGATATAGCCGTAAAAAATATGAAACAAATGCTACCGCGAAAGATATTGAGAAACCGACTTGAAAATCGGAGAAACGAAGTGAAACCCACCACAGGAAAAAAATTCAAACTGAAGAAAAATGGCGGACAATGAAGCAATTGCACCAAGAAGAGGTTAGATTTCGAATATTTTTTTGGAATATATGAACCTTCGTACGAAATCAACTATTTTAATCAAGTATAAATACGTGAAACCCTAACAGTTAGACGACCCAATAAGAGAATACGTCTGAAAACATCGTTTTCAAACTTCACGAACACAACAGATAACCCAGTGTGTCTTGACGGCACATCACCGGAGACGATGAAAGGAAAAGGTACTCATATTATATAATTCACTATAGTTATTGTGAAGTGTAATATAATTTATGTTCCGATATGTGTGAATAATTATTAGGGGAAAAAGATATAAAAGCATTAATGGAGACGAAATCGAGTGTCATTGATAGCGAGAACGCACACAGTCCGATGGAGTTGGTGTATGGGACGAAAGAATGTTCGATAATTGAAGGTATGAAATTGGTAACCTTTTTTAATGTTGTAGTACACATGTATGAAATTCTCCAAATATTGACTTTGAAAGTCGTGCAAAACTTGCAATGCTTCATTCGTATGGCTGCCTTTGTTTCTTTGTTTCGAAATTTATGAAAACATGTGAAATTGTATTGTAAAATACCTAGGATGGTGTATTCGACATTTGTATAGTATGTTATTTAATATCAAGAAATAAGGTTTCTTCTGAGTATATGAAATTTTTCATAAAACATTCTGATAACAGTGGGAAGCAGCACTGGGAAAGGGGTTTTCGATGATGAATGTATGAAGCTCCCTGGTAAAGGTATGAAATCCAATGAATCAATTAGGAGTTTTTTGGAATTTGATCCACTTTCATAATTTCACATGTAAACAAATGTAGATTTGACACACATATTGCAAAAACTAGATAGGGGGTTTAGTACCATGGCATTGGCAGATGAAGGGAAAGGTGGAGGAAACAAAGGTATGAAAATTTTAGTTACATTAGTATTAAATGCGTTACAATATAACGTTTTCATAAGCTAACTTGATAGTTTGATTGGTTTCACATGTGACATAACAGTGGATAGGAGAAAAACAAGAAGCACATCAAAAAAGGATAGTGAAACAAGAAAAAGACCAAGGCCAGTGAGTATGGACATTGTGTGTTACGGTGAAGGTGAGTAAACATCGTTGCTTTGCTTTCATTATTACATACACATTATGTTTCATTCAATAAAAATGTCTTTGACTATAATTCTTCGCGACAGAACCTGGGGATGACGACGACTTTGTTTCAAAGCCACATCATAATATAGATGCACGTATGGAACGATGCAATGCAACGAAGAAGGTCAAAAAAGGTAAAGATACTAAGCCAGCCAAGCGAGAAAATGTGGGAGGAATAAGGACACGAACTTCACCGATGATACTGCAATTGACGCTAGACGATTTGAACGATGAACAAAAGGAGTGCTTATGCAAAATGGGTTTTGAATCACTTTTAGGAATGACAGTCGACGGAATACCGTCGAAACTAGGTTATTTCGTTGTGGATAACTTAGACACAGTGGGTATGGCAATAAGAGTTGGAAATTCAGTGATAAGGATAACGGAAGAGGCAGTTCATAAAGTGTTAGGAATTCCAAAAGTAGGCATCGATCTGAGTACTATAAACGTAACACCAGAGGGGATGCATTCTTATGAAAAGTGGAAGAAAGCATACGATAAGGATAAAATGAGGTCGACAGATGTTAGTAATGCGATTATCCAAAAAAGGAGCGTCGATGATGAGTTCAAATGGAATTTAATAGTGTTGTTCGTGAATTCAATGGGTGAATGTAGCCCAAACGGGGGATGCAACGCAACGTTCATGTCTAAGATTGAGGACGTAAGCATGATTAGTCAGATAAACTGGTGCAAATTCATTTGCGACTGTGTGGAACGAAGCAAGCGCAACTGGAGGCGAGACACTTACGACAACTTTTATTGTGGGCCCCTGACATTCCTTACGGTATGGTAACTAATTAAATTTCCGTACAATAACTTTAAGATAACATGTGATTCATATACTTGATTTTTTTGTCAGCTTCTGTACGTACATAGCACAAGAGTTGACACCGGTTGTGTGAATAGTATCTCGTTGCCAACAAAGGAATGGGACATGGAGAAGCTCAGAAAAAGACAGAACGAAGGGATTCGGAAGGGGGGTCTTCATATGGCAACAATTACATGGGATGCAGAAGACGAATCTGTGCCACTTACGTGTACGCAAACTATTCAAGAGGAAGGTCCATCGACATTGGCGATTGCAGCAGATTTATATAACACAGAAGGGCATGATAAACAATGTGAAGCAGAACCTAAAAAACCACTGGATGAAGAGGAACACTGTACAACACAACAAGGGATTGATCTTGAAGACATAGGAACAAGTGGAGTCAACCGAGACGATGACGAGGACGGACTATGTTATGATGAGGAGGAGCTTAGCCGGGTAAATACAAAAGCATCGTTATATAAGTTTTTACCATTACAAATGATTGTTTTCGTATTTTTTAATATATAAATAATACAACCCAACGTAATCACATGTAATTTAACAGGACTACATGGAGAGGATAGACGGGAAGTTCTTAGAGTTGTACGCCATAAAGTGGGACCTTGAGGAACTAATACAAGAGGCAACAAGTTTTTTCCCATACGAGGATCAATTCACGCATTACAAGGAGAGTTTGGGAAGCATGTTCACAGACGAGGAAACGAAACCCGCGAAAAATGAGACTGATGATTGTGAACAGGCTAAAACAGATGAAGTTTACAACAATGTGGACGAAGATCGAACCGTGGGAGTAGTGACACCGGTTAAGCTTGCATTCAATGATACCGACTCTCTGGAGAAAGAAATCCCGTTATCACAAATATGGTATAGCCAAACGATGTACGGGATAATTGACGAAACGGTTAGGCTAAACTCAAACGAGAAGGTTGAATCAAAAAAGGATCAAACAGATACATCGACCTTGGTTCGTATGAGGGACGAAGCTGCACCAAGTTTTGATGTTGGTTTCACGTAGTTAACGCCTTTGGCAGGGGGGTTCATGCCGGATAAGGGAAAAATCGAGTGCGAAAAAAATAACGAAGAAAGGAGGATAGGGAAGAGAGAGACAAAGTTGGGCGATAAAATGAAGTCTCCGTACGTGAAAAGACAGGTAATCTTAGGCAAAGGAATAACATTGGAGGAGAAAAAGATACATGAATGGGCAATCTCAAACAATGGAGTCCCAAGGTAACATTAAAACACTGTGCATCTATTTTTTTACATACACTTACGAAAACTTTTACATTTTGTTTTACTGTTTAAAGTACTCTTTCGTATCGTTTTGACAGTGAATTAGTATTCTTAACCGAGACGGGCCAAACAATAAATAGGGTTGCGATAGAGACACTTGCATCAAGAGAAATGGTATTCGGCAGTGTGTTAGATGGGTGGACTAGCGTGCTGAACAGTGAGGAGCGTTTACGGAGTATATCTTCACGAAAAAGGTTGTTCGTGAAAACAGGAACAACGGTAATTGTCAAAACTTCATAACATAGAAAGATAAAAAGATAGTAGACTAGTCTAACATTTTAATCCTAACAGGACGACGGTGTTTTACTATATGATATGCACGACTTTAATGCAAGATTCAATTGGTTTTCGCGTAACTTTGCAAAGGCATGCGATTTCAATACAAGCCGGATTCATATGAAAGACATAGATATGGTGAGCTATGAAATAATTAAATGCATATACAATACTTGTAATATGGATATGGTACCCTATTGCCTATTTGGAATAACATGATATGGATTCAATGATTTCACAGGTTTTCATACCAATGAAGAGAAGGCGATATTTATACTGTGTGGTCTTCGACTTAAAGTACCACACAATAGAGATTCTGGACAACACAGCAGATGAAGGAGATGTTGACGACTTGTACCACTACGATGTTCACATCCTGGTAGGAGCATAAATTATGAATATTTAATTTAACATGTTTTTAATCGTTTGTTTGAAAACTGACTTTATGGGAACAACATACAATGTTCCTTCGTCACCTCAGAAACCTAAACCACCCTGCGGAAACGCAAATGAAGGTAGCGGAAAAGATACGGGTATGCATGCCATGGAGAACGAGCAAGAACGAGATGGACAGTGGAATATTCTTAATGAGACACATGGAAACTTATATGGGCGGTGGAGTTCGTACATGGTACACCGGATTGTGCAAAGAAGGACCGAGCCAAGATAAACAACTTGAACTCCTCCGAAAGAAGTACACGGCGAAGTTGTTGTTAAGCGATTGCAACAAAAAGAGAGATATTGTTGAGTATGAGGCAATGGGTTTCAACATGGTTCCTACATATGAGAGAGGAAAAAAAAACTAGAAGAAGCAGCGGCGGCGAGCAAGCAAAGAATTCGCAGATTTTAGATGCAATGTTGAGTTCCGGGACGATGGTTTTAGATAAAAAGCGTAATAAACTGTTTATTTAGTTTCATGCATCGGTTGTTTTTTAAGCATTTGGTATTTTATCGACACTTAAAACTTACTCTTTAGTGTGTTGGAATTGAATTTCATATCAAGTTTGTTTTTTTTTGCAAGGTTCCTACAAGGTTTCACTTGTTAATCATAGTTTTACATTCTGTGATGAATCATATAAACTTGATTGGTGAGATGCATTTCAATTGTAGTATTTAAAAATTTAATGTTATATTGCAAAAGTAAATTTCATAAAACATAATGACGATATTTTAAAGCTAAAATAAGTGTTTATTTTAATAATATAAATTTTAAGGGTTTACAAACCCTTGTTTTAAGAATATCTTTTTGACATTAACACCCCAAATAATGTAGGTAGTCCCTTTTGCATATACTGTATGAACACTAAAAAAACCCAAAAAAAACTAGGGTTTCATAGTTTCATGTTTACATGTGAAACCTTATATAATAATATACCAAATTTGGTTTTATTTACAAAGTGTATGTTGGTAATATTGATTTCACGTTTATTGACTGCACTACATGTAACAAAAAAAATGGTAAAATGTATGAAAAATAAAGAAATATCAATAAAAAGGGTTCATAGAGACGTATTGGACGTGAACTGGTTCTAAGAAATAAACAAGATTAACAAAAATATATATTTCAATATTTCATATGGGGGTTTTTCTTAGAAAAAACCCCCAAAAAAACCCACCAAAAAACCAACTATCCATGTGCAAACTTACATACCATATCCACATGCATACGGTGATGATCCAAACTTAGACATAATCTAATAAACTATTTAACATACCCACAAAAAAAGAATCAACACCTTCAAATACCACATACCAACCCTAAACACCTTATATGCCATCAAAAGCTTTGCAGTAGCATCACGCCTTCACCTTCTTGATTGCCTTCGTCTGTTTGTCCATGGAAATAGTCTTATCCCAAAGCTTGACTGATATGTCGTCATAGTCTTGCTTGCGCATCTTGGCAACAGTCTCTTCATGCTTCAGCTTCAGCTTCTTTCTCTGCAACTTCTCCTCTAATCGGTGCACTTTTGCTTCAAGCTCTCGATTCTCAGCCAACAGACCGAGGTTGTGGTTGACTAGAGACCTCAGAAGGTACTGTGGAACAGGGGGTTGATTGGGGTTTTGGGGTTCATCATCGGAAGACGACATTTCAAAAGGATTACTGTATTTTGTTTGAGAAATGGAAGTTATGTGGAAAAAAAACCACAGTCGATTTCGTATATGAAAGGGTATGGAAGGTATTAGGGTTTCTTGGGGAGTGGATTGAAATGATGAGGCTCACTTCCCAACTTAAATAATGAGTACTTATTTTAAAAACAGGTTAATAAAAAATATTAAGAAATGGAAACGGCGGTTTACTCATTATTTGGTAAAAAAAATTAACACACAAACACATTAAATACGTACATGATATACGAATACCAATAACAAAACACATAATGTGGTGTTTTCTGTACACTGAATTTTTTTAAAAAATTAAAGCATACCACTGTTATATAAAAATGAGTATTTCATATATAAAAAATACTAGTAACCTACCTATATAACGCTAATCAAACCAAAAATTATTAACCTGTAAAATTCCAATGATATTTAAATTTCACCGCAAAAAATCCGCAAAAACACTAAAAACAACTGACAACGTCAAAGTTCATAACTATAAAATAAAAAACCTATGCAATCAATCTTCTTTTGAGCGATTCGGACAATTACGGGAATCATTATTAGACAACATATTACACCGTCTACACACTCTTTTGGGACGCTTCGCTGAGGATGACGTTTTTTCATATGCTCCAATAAGTCGCTTCCCAGTTCCACAACCTTTGTTTCGTATACCGGATGGGGGTAGGATTTCTGCTTCATCAGGTACTTCAACATCATAACACTCACACAATGCTTCAGCTTTGTCTATTGCTAGACAAGGGACATAATTCTCCACATCAAAATCAACCTTCATCTTGTCTAATGTTTCAGAAAAAGAAGAGAGTTTCTCCTTATCGTTCCTCAAACGACTAACAAGAACGTCAACCTTTGCATAAACTTCATTAATTACACGCTCCTTCTCAACATCCACCACCCCGTATCGCGCCTTGGCCGCTTGAATCTCAACTGGGACCAAGGATCTAGTCCACCGACGTTCTATTATGTAGTCAGGAATTGTAACATACCCGTCATTCATCAAAACTTTGAACATGTGGCGACATATCAATCCGTTTTGTACAAAATAATTACATTCACATCTCATAAATTTCGCGTCGTGATCATGTACAACCTACATTTCACAGAGTCGGGCCAGTTTAAAAATCTTAAAAAAAAGTAAGTTCCAAATAATTAAAATAATAATGTCAACAACACTTACAATATAAGTCGTCTTAGCAGCAAATTTCTTGTTTTGGTGAGTTACACGAAATCGATTGGCACCAACATCTTGAACGCGGCAAAAATATAACCCCTTACTAATTTCTTTTTGAACGTAAAAAAAACAGTTCGCATGTATACCTCGGATGCATGCTTCTCAATCAACATTGGTGTAACGCATCGCGGTAATGTAGGGGGTGTTTGGGAGTGCTTATATTTTTAACTTATGCTTATTTGCTTATGTGGTGAGGAAAAGCAGTTTTTAAAAAGCGTTTGTTAAAAATTGAGGGTAAAAAGGTAATTTGGATAGATAAGGAAATAAGGAGAAGTAAATAAGTAGGTATGGATTGACTTATCAAAAACAACTTATTTGTCGTGAGGAGAAGCAAATAAGCACTTTTGATTTTTTCTATCCAAACACTCCAAACTGCTTATTTGCGGTGGGGAGAAGCTATAAGCAAACAAGTCAAAAATATAAGCACTCCCAAACACCCCCGTATTACGAGTAACAAACTCCAACAACCGATGTTTGTTTCGTTGCTTTTCTATCGACGCATCAAACGCACGAATAAAAATTACCAGATCATTCCGAAATGACGCAAACAACCGAAAAAAGGCATGAGAACTCTCGGAACGGGACGTTGTTCGCATCAGCCCAGACATACGATCATCCTTATAATATGCAGGGATCCAGAAATGTCGGATGTCAAACATATGTTTCAACCACTCATTACGATGCAACAAATAATCCTCGACCATCTCATTCCATCCACACTCAAAAGCATCCGGAGTAGTATTGTAGTCCCAAACCAACTTGTTAAATCGCCTTTTGAACTCATCATTAACATCGGCAGGCAACGTAACCTAATATTTAAACTTTTAAATAGGGTTAACGAAAAAAATAATAATTATACCAGTAACATCTACTCGTGAGAAATACCTTGTTCTGTACTTTCTTCGTAATGTGCCACATGCAAAGGCGATGCTTTGATTCTGTGAAAACCTCGGGTATGGCTTGTTTCATAGCGGCGCATTGATCAGTTATTACAAATATAGGCTACTTCCCATGTGCTTCAATAAATGACTTCGGTACCTATTTGAAATTAACGATGCTCTCGTGACTAATCAAAGCAGCAGCAACGACAACAGACCGCTTGTGGTTGTCGATTGATATGAATGGCACAAAATTCATAGCATGCCTACATATAAAAAACATACAATTGTAAGAAGTATATAACAAATGAATAACTAAAGAAACAAATTTCACCTGTTCGTGCGGTATGTTGCATCAAAAGACACTGTGTCACCGAACTCCTTGTAATTTATCTTCGCAATCTCATCAACCCAAAAGATAGCTTGAAGTTCACGATCCTCCACTAAATAATCAAAGAAAAAATCAGGGACTTTAGACCTACGTTTCGCAAGCAAGTTTATGAGCATCTGCGCATCTTTGTTGCCAACAAATGAACCCATATCCCTTCTAGCATTCTCGTAATCAGTCGGGGTAGCACCAACGTACTCGTATCCACCTTTCATAGCAGCTTCAATGGTATGAGCCCTTGCACCACCAATACTTGTCGTCGACGCATTATAAACGTTCCTATAATCGGTGTATTGCAATTGCCTTCTCGATTTACAAAGCATTTTATCTTGAAAATTATATAACGCATGATTGTGCCTTTCTTCAAATTTGTACACAACAAATACGTTCCCCTCTTTCTTCAAACGAAACTTAACACACGCCTTACACCCCGATCTTTTGACATTGGACTTACGCACTCTACGATTACAACTACTACTTTCATAGTCTATCTTTTTTTTTCAGGCCAGCCTTCACGACTACATAGAAGATACCTAGATAGAATGTCCCCTTCCCTATTTTTCTTTTTATTAGACCTCCTAACATCAAACCCTGCAAGCTGGGCATATTTCATATACGCAGCCTCGGCCTTTTCAATAGAAGAAAACTCATGCCAAACCAATAACTTAAATTCATCATCTACGCAGGGGATCCAATACTTCGTACCACCAGGAGTCACGAACGTGTCAACAACATCTATTACGAAATTGGAAATTTATTATGAAACAGTTCATGCTTCATAACTAAATAATGTTTCATAATTGTCATACAAACAACCTCAAATTAAAAACCCATTAACATATGGTCCAGGGGGAAAAATAATGGTCGAAATCGCAAAGTCCAAGCAAATAAATTAAAAACTATTCACGCATCATTCATTATAAACAGTTGATGTTTCATATAATGATTACTGGGATTAAGATGAATGTAGAATTTCATATACTATTCATAACTTACGATGTTTCATACTTCTCGTACATATCCATTGACATATGGTCTAGGAAAAAAAAACTTACGGACGAATTCACAAAGTCGAAAAAAATATTTTAAAACTACAATCGAATCTATTGATTACAAAAATTTCGATTAAACCCTAAAATAATATAAGAACTAACCATTGTCTTTGATGTCACGAGCCCTATTATCTTCATGCACGATTTCATCATCATCTCCCAGTAATGAACCTTCATCTGCAAACTCATTAACAGTATCATCTGATTCATCATCTACGATGAACTCGGCAACAACGGCGGATGCTCGGTTTTCGTTTTCCATGGCCAAAATAAAGGAATCATCATCCATGTTCGTAATACAGAAATTTTTTGAAAAAAGAAACTGGAATTATGAAGAACGATGGACGATAACATTACAATCAAATACGAAAAAAACTGTTTTAGAATGCATGAAATTCGGGAAACCGAATCTATCCATAATTAACTACCTACAAAAAAATCGAAAATAATATTAGTTAAACAATTAATAATATGAAATGTCCTTATTGCCCTTAATCATGTTTAGCGGCCTAATTAGAATCCTACGGCTGAGATGAGGTTTCATTAGTTTCATCTTTTTTACTGGTTTCATTTGAAGCTCCCTCCCTCTCTCTCTCTCTCTCTCTATATATATATATATATGTGTGTGTGTGTGTGTGTGTGTGTGTGTGTGTGTGGAGTATATAGGAATACAATTTTTTTTGGAAAGGGTATCCCAGGCACAGCCCGGACTAATCCCTGGAAATTTTGAAACTTAAAGATGTCTTATCAATGTTGAGGACGCCTGGGATCGAACCCTGGGTAGATGGGATATTCCACCACATCACCCAGGGCGATCAACCACTGCGCTACAACCTGATTGACACGAATACAAAATTACATATTACAGATTACAAGCCTGAACCTTCCCTCATCCGTTCCTGTTACCCTCTGACAACCTCGTCGTCGCTTCTACAATCGACACCTTCAGGGGCGGAGCCAGGAATTTTGCCAAGGGTGGTCCTCTTTAATAAACAAAAAATATATGTACGATAATACGACGATATTATATTCATGCCAAATTTTGATTAAAAAGTAAACATACATTTTCAAAAGCCGTAGCACTAACCTTTACAAATTCAACAATAAATTCGACGCGTTTTCATTTTCTGAAACATATCAATGATATCTTCATTCTCAACGTCTGCAAACACTTCCTTTTCAATATAAGCTACCAAGTTATCGTTCATCCATTGATCTCCCATTCTATTACGCAATCTGTTTTTTACAATATGCATAGTAGAAAATGCCCTCTCAACCGGTGTCGTTGCAACCGGTAATGTCAATGCTAATTTTATAAGCAAGTAAACCAACGGGAACACCTTATCTCTGTTTGTTTCAACCATTTTTCGTGCAAGATCACCAATCCTGTTTAGATTTGAAAAATCTGATGAAGTTTGCATATCAAGAATATAGGTTTCAAGTTGATCACCAAGTATCATAATCTCCATCTCAGAATAATCATAGTAGTTAAATATCCTAAACAATTTGCAAATACAACAAGTATCAATAAAAGTTAAAGACTACCAATTTGTGTCAACTGTCAAATACAGAAATAGTCAATGTCTCATTCTCAATAAACAATCAAATACAAATATACAATAATATTGTATATTTAAAAGTGAAACTATCAATACAAATAAGAATCATTCACAATTTCACAGTGAAAGTGAAACTATCAATACAAATAAGAATCAATGAATCATTCACAATTGACAATTTCATAGTGAAAGACTGAAAGTGAAACATATTGTATATTTGTATTTATAATTTTCTCATGATACAATAATCAAATACAATTACAACGAAAAATTACATAAACAAAATCAATAGAAAACCTATTGTATTTCACTATTTCTCATACAGAAACTGAGAAACATCAAAATCGAACATCAAAGGAAAGTGAAACCCTAGGCCTAGAATTTAGAAACTCACACAACAACCATGATTTTTTGAGTTGATGATTCATGATCAGTAAACAATCCAGCACCGAGAAGCCGAGAAGTGTACGCTAACGAAGACTGATAAGCGATAGTCCATAAGCGAAATCGAGAGAACAGAAGCGAAGTCGAGAGAAGTGAGAACAGAAGCAAACAAGTCTAATTTCTAATCTGATTCGTAGTGTAAGCGAAGTCTGAGTCGAGAGAATTTTTCTAAGGGTGGGCCGATAATATGTCTGAAGTAGATGGGCTGCTAATTTGGGCTTTTAAAAAGATTAGCAAAAAAATATGAGATTTCAGGGTGGGTTGGTGCTAACTCTAGGCCAGGCCCAGCTCCGCCCCTGGTCACACCTTTGATTCTACAACCACCATCTTCGATCATTGTCGTCTACACAACCACATCGTCATGCCCTTGATGTCCCGACAGCTACCATCGTTGCTCGTTGTCACAACATACTTTGTGCTTGCAAGCAAACAACTTTTGCAGCAATAATCTTTCTAGCAACTTACAACTCCCAGTCTCCCACACGATCCAACTATTTGTTTTATAGCATTTTATTTGCTTTAAATTTTCTGAACTATGCATTTGGAGTGAGAAGTCACATACAGGAACTATCAAAAGCTGCCACTAGGAGGTCAAGATGGTTGCAAGAGCATTGAAGTAAAGAGAAGATTGTTATAATGAAATTATATTAATATGGTTTTTTATTTGTATAGAATTTACAAATATAACGTATTTTTTATTTTTATAAATAAATTACTTTTTCAATGAAATAAGTTTTATCCGAATAAATTTAAAATTAACAAATGGATTTTTTACACATGATGACATATCAATTGAAAATTGAGCAATCTCAAGATCACGGAGTGATTACATTTTAGAGTATTGTCATATTAAATTTTCTTTTACTTATATTTTTTTCATAATTATGATCTGGTTGTATGAAATGACCACTAAAAGCAATCTTATGCTAATTCAATTATGAAAATATTAAGAGTAAAATGCATTTTTGCCCATATGATTTATACCAAAATACTGTACATCCCTAAGACCATGAGTACCGCCTACCCACGAACCCACTGAACCCGAATGCCACCTCAGCGCCACATCAGCTTTTCTCTTTCCTACTCTTCTTACCCTAAAGTGGAGTACTTCCAACCCACGGACCCAATCCTACCCGCTACCTACCCGCCCACACCCACCCTCTTCGCCACCTCTCACAGCGTTCCTCGGGTTCCACCGGGTTCACGAACCCTACCCTACCCGATCCCCTCTACCCGCCCCCTACCCGCTAACCCACCCTACCCGCTTGTCAAGCCCGCCATGGTACCTGATGGGCGGTACACATGGCCTTAAGTAAAATTACTTTTGGAAAACATGAATGTTGTTCACATGTTCAAAGCCTTTGATCTATTTGCCTTAACATCATCAAATTTTTTTGTTAAATATGTTTACTTTGAGGGCATTTTGGTCATTTTATGTATTGTGAATTACACTGTTGATGGTCTGGATTTCCTTCTAAAACAAATTATCTACATTGATGGTCTGTAACTTTTCAGTTTATTATACTCAGGAACTCTGAAGTTAACAACGTCATTTAGGAACATGTTATAAGGGACAAATCGACAAACTACATGGACCAAAAGTGTAATTCACTCTAAAATTAATTGTGTTACATCTTTAAAAAAATCTTTATTAAAAGTTTTTTTATATATTTGATCAAAAATCCAATTTTTTAAATTAAATTACATATTAATAAAATAATTCTCTTATATTTATTTATAAAACTATTGAAATTATGAAATGTCTTTTACATTACAACATCTCAAGTTTAGATAAACAAAGAAAATCAAGAGAAGTGTACATAGACACCGGTAGTGAAAAGCCACCACAACTTCCCAACAAACTCCAATTCATAGCCCGTAAACTGCCCACCCTCAATCTCCCGATTGAAAATTGTTTAAGACAATGTCCTATTTGGTCCATGCCCATTTTTTATGAAAATCGGTCCCTCCAAAAAAAAAAACTCTCGTCTCACACTCTCAAGAATTTGAATACTCCGAACGGGCCCATGGAAAAAGGGGAAAATTGAGCAAGGCTACTCAAGACTGATTTAATAAGAGTTAAACGACCTCCGGCTGAAAGACAACGAAGCCTCCAACTCGACAACCTAGACTTGAACCTTTCAACAATTTGTATCCAAGAGTCAACTTTATTCATATTCCTTCCAATCGAGAGCCCAAGTTATGTGAAAGGGAGAGAACTTGAGGAACAACCCAATTCCTTCTCCAAGTCTGAAACTGTTCGTTCAGACCACTCCAAACAAATTTCTTTTCGACATGTTAATTTTAATCTCAAATGCATTTTGAAGCACTTGAGAATCTTCAACAGATTTCTTAAATTACTAGAATCCCATTCACCAAAAAATATTGTGTCATCCGCAAATTGGAGATGGGATATACACGCCTTGTTTCGATCTACCGTTATGCCTTTAGAAACCTCTTTTTAAATAGCTTCATGCATCACTACATTGATACCTTCTGTCGCTATAAGAAAAAGAAAGGGAGATAAAGGGTCACCTTGTCGGGCTCCTATTTGCATTTTGAACTCCGAAGTTGGTGATCCCTTTACAACGTGAGACCGTTGCAGAATCGAGACATGCCTCGATCCACCGACACCATTTCTCACTAAATCCCATTTGCTCCATAGTGTCCCGGAGATATCCCCAATTGATGCAGTCAGAAGCCTTCTCAAAATCGACTTTAAAAGTAGGCAATTAGCCGAACCCCTCGCCATTTTTTTAGCAAAAGTCAAACACGTGTCCGCAATTAATACCCTTGTCGATTACTTTCTTTAGCCGTTCCGCCAAAGTTTTACCAATATTTTTTATAGGTTTCAAATCAAACTAATACGACGATAATCCCCAAAAAGGATAGGGTCGCGCGATCTTAGGGATGAGAGCAACGAAAGAGGTATCACACCCCGAGATAATCACTTCCTTTTCCCAAAACCAATCCATGAATTTAGAATTGAATTCGTCGGGGCAGGGTGTTTTCGAGCTTCCACAGAGATTAATACTTCAAATTTCGAGAATCTGGCTTCGAGAGAAGTCGCCTCATCAGAACTCAAACTCTTGAAGTGTCCACTCCGAATTTTAGGCCTTGAGCAATGGGTCTCACTAAACCTGTAACTAAAATATCCATAAGCCACTTTTTTAATCAAGTCTGGTTCTACGCACCAAACATTGTCAACCATAACCCCGGAGATGTTTTTGTGGTACTTTCTCTTTAACGATGCATGAATTGTTTTGGAATTTCCATCTCCCTCCAAAATCCATTTAGATCTCATCTTTTAGTAGAGAAAAGTAGTTTTTTTAACTTCTAGTTCAGCAGCATGAGCTTCTTTCCAATCCAAACGTTCTGAGCTCTAGATTCTGCTTCCAATTCAAGATTACACGTCTTATTCTTTGTTTCATCAAGATCGAAATCCAGGTTCCCAAATCTCCTTTTACTCCAACGTTTAAGGTCACATTTAATACTCTTTAGTTTGTCTCGAAAAATCTTAACCACTTTTTCATAATCCGACTCATCCAACCAACTATCGAAAGCTCAAAACGGCTTTGGCCCAAAAATTTTATCAAGTCTCTGAAAATGATGGGGCAATGATCTCAAAATTTCCGAACTAAAGATATTTTAAGTCCTCCAAGACTAACAACCAATCCAATTTACTAAATTTCAGGCCATACTCGCTAATTCTAGTGAATCTTCGCCCCCCAAGAGGAATGTCAAAAATATTTTCTAGCCTAATAAAATCATTAAACTCCATCGAAGTCCGGTGATTAGGAATGCTATTTAATCTTTCGATGGAACATTTTAATTTAATATCTACTTTAATTTAAAATTTTAATTTTGATTTGTGATTGGATATATAAAATATGTTTAATAAAGAAGTTCCTTTTACAAAAAGATATGAATCACAACTATTTTTAGAGTGAATTCACTTTTGGTTAGCCAAAAGACTTATACGTGTGGGATCTCGTTCTAGCGTGCTAAGATCAATATCGTTATTTTCCATATGAACTTTTTTGTTGGGCTTCTCGGTAACTGGGGTACTAGATGTAGGGGCGTTTTCAGCATTTGCCATCTCTTCAGTATCTTGAGAAGGACCCGTATGTTTTCTTTTAAAAAGCCCATGGATAGTACATTTTATTTTTTTAAAAATAAGTGTTACACATAGGCCAACAACAATTGAATGCACAAATTAGGTTGATGAATTAAAAAAATCAATAAAAAGATAAGCAAATATAAATGTGAGCTTTAACTCCTCTTCTACCAAGTAATCTGTGAAGGTTGTGAGACTATGGGGTTGGTTATGTGTCAAGAAAGGGTGGGAGTAGAGGATCGTATTGGAGGCATAGTTGTTGGCTTCAACAAATTAAACAATTTAAAAGAAAAAAAAAACTAAATAGGGAAGATTAATTGTAGCCGTAGGTCTCGAAGTATCATTGTTTGGCTTAGGGTTGTTAATTAATTAGTGGGCTTTTCATCAATTTAGGCTTTGACCGTAGGGTTATTTATTTAGGCCATGAGTACCGGTACCCAATGAACCCACTTGCCATCTCGGTGCCACATCAGCTTTTCTCTTTCCTACTCTCCTTATCCAATCCTTACCCAAAAGTGGAGTACCACTACCCAATGAACCCACTTGCCACCTCATCTTTTTTAATTCTTTTATTTATACATTTAATTATTTAACAAAATAAAAATATTTATATATTTTTAATAAATAAAAATAAGATAAATAATAAAAATAAAAATTCATATCATTCATTAAAAAATTAAAAATTACAAAATACAAAACACTAAAAATTATGATATTTTCTTATTTTCTCGCTAAAGTAGTCCTCAAAACATCTTCCGAAAGGTGATCATGCGGGGCTATGAAAAACTCGAAGTCTTGTTGATATCGTTTTTCTCGTTCGAGATCCAACTTTTGTTGTTCGAGTTCAAGTTTTTTCATTTTGTACTCCATTGTACCCTCAATCTGCTCGTTGAACGAGCTTATGGTCGTCAACAACTGAGTAACACTTTCGTCCGGGTTCGACCCGGTCGTATTACTCGTTGATGTTTTTTTTGCCTTGTTTCTCCCGATGGGTCGTTGAAGTTGCTCGACCTCGTCATCATCGGAAGGTTTGGTACGTTTTGAACCCCGGGATTGGTGTCGGGTTTGATGGTTTCGGGATTGATTGTTGTGTGGAGATCGATTGTGGTGTGTGCGGTTGTTGGGTTTCAGGAACAAAGTCGTCGTCGAGATTGATTGCGGGTTGAGGAAGTTGGTAATTGGCGGGAGTAAAACCTTGTTGAAGCAAACCATGACGTGTAAATTGATAAGGAATATACGGGTGTTGCGGAACTTGTTGAGAAAACGCTTGTTGCGGAATATAACCTTGTTGAGAAAACGCTTGGAAGCCAAGCTCCGGGTCTTGTTGCGGTGTATCTGATCGGTTACGACGGGATGTAGGTGTGGTGTTTGAATTCATGATGAAATTTGAGAGAAATGGAAGAAGGTATTGAATTTGAGAGAAATGGAAGAAAGTATGTTTTGGTGTGAAAAAATAAGATGATATAAGTTAATATATATAGTGTGATTAATTTGAAAAAAAAATTAATTTTTTTTTTCTAAAATAGCCGTTTAGCAATGGTATTATTTCAAAAAAATTAGAAAAAAATAAATAAATAAAATAAATCAGCAACGGGTTGGGGAACCCGGTAGCCGAACCCGCTTGCTACCCGGGACCCCCCGTACCGCTGCCCACTTGAACCCTCTCGAACCCGAAGCCAACTCAGCCGAACCCGCACCCCCTTACCCGAGGGCGGTACGGGTAGTCTTAAGATTTAAACATATATGTATTAATGTTAAAAACGGGCTTCTCATTTATATAAGGAACTTTTTTATTTTTTGGACTTTGCCAACTTAAATTGAAGATGCCAAACTTAATTATGGAGGGGTCCACCAATAAAAACAATGAATACACATATTTTGTTAAAAAAAAATTCTACTAAGCACCATAAAAATCAGGGGGCCTTGCCCACCACTGCCCTATGCATCCTCCGCCACTATGTTAATGTAGTGACTATTTATTATAAGTTTAATTATTAAAATGCATTTTTAAAAAAAATTATACTAATCGGATACCTAACGGGTTCCCCAAATCCACCAGGAATTCCTCCCCCCGGAATACGAGGCGGGGATGAGGGGTTTAAATGAGGATTGAGGATGGCGGGGAAGGCATTACCCGTCCAATACCTACCCCGTTTCCATCCGTACTTCCTACACATCGCCGTCCCCTTCCTATCTCCAAGCAAAACAGTAACGAGGCCAAATGTGAATTTTGAAAGGTATTTTTTTAATAACCAAGATTGATAGCTACATTTTTCATGCTGCAAAATGGGTTAAAACCCAATTTATTTCTATCATTTTATTTCTAAAATGGCCTTACTCCACCATTTGTTTTTATTATGTAAATCAGGCCCAAGAGAGAGTAGAGGCGCAAGTTTTGAAACCCATCTCTTTGTTGGACCCCAAGATGCGCACGTGAAGAAAGAAATGAGGAGCAACTTCGATCTGTGCGCGGCGCGACCTCCACCGCGGCTGAACCCGCGTCCCTTGCCGCAGGACATTCTGTTGCTCGACACCACAGCGCACCGTGCGACCCCTCGCGCGGGTTTACGTGCCCCCAAACTCGCGGCGGCGGAAAACATGGGCTAATCGTGTGCCATTTTCTCCTAAAAAATCGGTTTCTCAATCGGGGTATAAAAGAGGACGAGAACCGTCGGTTGGGGGGTCGATTACTGGAATTGAAGAACAAAAAACGCAACACCAATCTTGGAAGTTTTCATCATCAATTTCTCATCTCTTTTGGTAATTTCTTTTTGTAGTTGTAACCCTAGTTTTCATTCCAACACTAGATTTTGATGGTTGCCCTTTGAGATTCCATTGTAATCATTTGGGACAAATCTATTTGCTTGATTTCTATTTTCTATGTCAATTTCATTTGAGTTGTCAATTAACTTGATGAATTAGTTGAGTCTCATATGAAAGATTGTTAGTCAAAACCTAGATACGTAATCGTCTTGGAATTTTGATAAAGTAACAATTGATTTCATTCGGTCTCAATAAGGTTTCTGAATCGAATTCTTGAAATCTTGCAATCAAAGATATAGTAAGCCGAGCTTATGAGCTTATTTCCTTCAGTTGGTATTTTTCTAGTCCGATAAAGCTAATCGCATCTAAGAACTTAAGAGCTTATTTAATTTCTTCTTTGTGATTAAGATTCGGTTTATTTTAACCGGTGTAAATTTAAGGAAAAATAGAGGTAATTAGAGTTTGTGAACAACTATAATCAACTTGGGTTCGTTCTTTATGTTTACGTTTTTGGAATCAATGATAGGTGCCATCATCTTAATCGAAGTTAAACTAATGTTGGGTTTTATTTTGTTGTTAATCAAATCCAACCCTACCTACTTAACGTGTAGAAGTAAAATAACTGTCACGACCAATCCTTGTGGATTCGACATGACTTACCACTATTACAATTTATATTGTAATTTGGGACCGTTGGAACACATTATTATTTGACGGTCTCGACACCCGTCAATTTTTTTGCGCCGTTGCGGGGGATTGGTTTCAGTGATCATTATTTAGCTTTTGCACTTTGTTTTCTTTTATTTAAATTTGCCTTATATTTTTATTGTTTTTTTAGTTAATCGTGTACCTAACCCCAATAGTTTTTAAGTGTTTTTGCATCTTTCATGGCGAGTTATCCATATCATTATGGGTCATGATATATCACCAACACACGAGACTCAAACGAGGTAAACATCTCTTCCCCTAAGACACAACTTTCAGATCTAACATCTCTTCTGATATAGTTGGTTTATAAAGAGCCACAATAGGTGAGAAGATGTGGGGCGTACACTAACAATGCTTATCCGACCGATTGGTACCCCACATCACAATATCACACTGATCAAACCTACTCTTATGGAGGATTTTCAAGCCAATATCAAGTTCCGTCCGAGCCATACTCTAGTACCTACACTCAAAGATGGCAACTCCATCCATACTTAAACGAGTATGACTATAGCCGGTACGACCCTTCTCATCCTAGCTATGAATCAACACCACCGACAACACAAAGCTATTCCAAGGACTCAGGTATGTCTCTTGAAGATATTTTAAATTACTAGCTCTTAGCACATTAGAATTTCAACAGGAGACAAGAGCAAGCCTTCAGAACTTGGAAGACCAAATTAGTCGAGACGCGTCTTTAATACGTCGGTTAGAAGCTCAAATTGAAGAAATGTTGGGATCGATGAACAAGAAGAGTCTGGAAATCTCCTTAGAGGAAGAAAATGAAGAAGAAGGCACAAACCTATCTACTTCACGAGATGTCGACAAAAATGGAGAAGATATAAATACATTGGATCCGATGGTGGTACCTCCTCCTTTTCCTACACCGTTGGTTGATCTAATAAAGGAGGAGGAATTTGTAGACATCGGGAGAACCTTCACCACACTAGAAAAACCGAAGGTAGATGATGAGAAGGGGACCCGCAGGAAGATACCTTTGCAAAGCTGAAACGACTAATTACATTAGAGGACAAAGGACCTACGATTGAAATCCGGACAGATTTCAAGGCACCCCAACATTGCGTGAAGGCGCAAGTATGGGGTATTGACGATAGATACAGGATAGCGTGGGAAGCGTTTAGCCAAAGACGTTAAAGAAAGGTGCTGATTGGGAGGCAACCCAATTTTATATCTTTATTTCCGTTCTAGTTTAGTTTCATTCAGTTTTAATTGTCTTTGGAATTGATGAGTTTTGTTTCCAGGTTTGATGCTCATTGAAGTCGGATTCCACTCCCAACCCAAATGTACACGGAGGCTCCCGCCACAAGCTTAGATAGTATATTGGGCAATAGTCTACATATTCAGGGGAGATTTCTTGTTCCCTTTGCTTTTTATTTCTTCTAGACAATGTCATTGAATGCATATATTAAGGACAATATATGATTTAAGTGTGGGGAGGGAATAAGTGTGGGGATATTGCATGAAAAAGGGCTAAATTTTTTGAAATTTTGACTTGTTGTTGGGCGATTATTAAGTAAATTGCAAGAGTTTGATAATTTTCTATTGTCATGAAAACCATAGCATGAATGATTGTGTGGTTTGCTTGTGTAGCCATGGTTAGCACATTTGAGATAACCATTGTGAGTCTTGCTAATTTTATGGACACAAACGCACCCGTGAGCTTTTGAGCCATGATTGAACATTGTTTTCGATCTTATTTCATTTATGTGTGCATTGCATCTTCCATGTCTATGTCATTCTAGAACTTGCAT
Source organism: Saussurea involucrata (assembly GCA_033807775.1). Classification (NCBI taxonomy): domain Eukaryota; kingdom Viridiplantae; phylum Streptophyta; class Magnoliopsida; order Asterales; family Asteraceae; genus Saussurea; species Saussurea involucrata. The sequence continues at coordinate 65,704,070 of CM066327.1, forward strand.
TTTGACTCTTCGAGATTGCAATTAGGTGATGCTAGTGTGAAAATAAAAAAGGCCATCTTTGTTGCTATTTTAAAACGTTTAGCCTAAAAGCCAACCCTTATACATGTATTCCGTCTTGATCACCCTCTTGAGCCTAATTACGATTTTTTTTCATTACACTACAGTTTAACCCCTGGCCAAACACTTCACTCACCGGACTTTGGAATGAAACTATATTTTGATAGTTAGACTCCTTGGTCATAAGAGTTATAGACTCTCGACATGATCCAAAACGCCTATACAATGATGGGTAGAGGTTCGAAAAATATATATATATATATAGAAAAAGTATGAAAGTGAAAAAAAAGAAATAAATGAATAAATGGAGAGAAATCTTGAGAAGAAATACAATTGTCTCCATAAGGTGCCAAGTAGAATAAGCGCTCGAAAAATGAAAGTTTACAATTGCTTGGGTATGCGAAATATGGGAGTATACATTTTGATTCTTGGTTTATCTTCCAAAGTCCAATTTTAGTCATTTTACCAAATTTTCCCTACCTTAACCCTTAGCCAAGTTACAACTAAAGTCCTTTTGATTCACACTTAGGTTTTACCATTAGCAATGGAGAATTGAGACTTGATGCAAGCTTATGGTAGTGCATTTTCATGTGAATTGATGGCTTGAGTGAAAACACTTACACCTTTGTGTGAATGAGCGATTAGAATAGGTTAATATCTTTTGTGAGGTGTTTGTGAAATTAGCACGTATTCATCTTTGGCTTGAACTTGTGTGTTGATTATTGTTATATCGGTTAAGCTACGCCTTCATGCAATGATATGTCCGTTTTTGGTAATTCTCTAAAAAATCAACTCGTGAGTTTACTTCATGCTAAAACCTTAGTGTTTGGCCGATGACGGTCAAAGTTCTAAGTGTGGGGATATTTTGATAGCCACATTTTTCATGCTGCAAAATGGGTTAAAAACCCAATTTATTTCTATCATTTTATTTCTAAAATGGCCTTACTCCACCATTTGTTTTTATTATGTAAATCAGGCCCAAGAGAGAGAAAAGGCCCAAGTTTTGAAACCCATCTCTTTATTGTACCCCAAGATGCGCACGGGAAGAAGAAACGAGGAGCAACTTCGATCTTTGCACGACGCGACCTCCGTCGCAGCTGGACCTGCGCCCCTTGCCACGGGAGGTTTTGTTGCTCGACACCACAGTGCACGGGTTTACCTGCCCCCAAACTCGCGGAGGCGGAAAACATGGGCTAATCGTGCGTCATTTTCTCCTTAAAAATCGGTTTCTCAATGGGGCTATAAAAGAGGACGAGAACCGTCGGTTGGGGGTCGATTATTGGAATTGAAGAACAAAAAACGCAGCAACAATCTTGGAAGTTTTCATCATCAATTTCTCATCTCGTTTGGTAATATCTTTTTGTAGTTGTAACCCTAGTTTTCATTCCAACACTAGTTTGATTAGATTTTAATTGTTGCACTTTGAGTTTCCATTGTAATCATTTGAGACAAATCTATTTGCTTGATTTCTATTTTCAATGTCAATTTCATTTGAGTTGTCAATTAACTTGATGAATTAGTTGAGTCTCTTATGAAAGATTGTTAGTCAAAACCTAGATATGTAACCGTCTTGGAATTTTGATAAAGTAACAATTGATTTCATTCGGTCTCAATAAGGTTTCTGAATCGAATTCTTGAAATCTTGCAATCAAAGATATAGTAAGCCGAGCTTATGAGCTTATTGCTTTGAGTTGGTATTTTTCTAGCCCGATAAAACTAATCACATATAAGAACTTAAGAGCTTATTTAATTTCTTCTTTGTGATTAAGATCCGGTTGAAGAGCTTATTTTAACCGGTGTAAATTGAAGGAAAAATAGAGGTCGTTAGAGCTTGTTAACGACTATAATCAACTTGGGTTCGTTCTTTATGTTTACGTTTTTGGAATCAATGATAGGTTCCATCATCTTAATCGAACTTAAACTAATGTTGGGTTTTATTTTTGTTAGAGTATTAATGTCAATATGTATAGTTCAGGGTCCTTTCTGTAATTATGTGTAACTTACCTTGTATAAATAGTCTCTTAGGGTTTCATTATTAGGTTAGACACTTCATTTGTATTACTCTCTCAATATATGAAAACGGCTGATTCTGCCACCATCTCCAGTGTGTCTCTCTCAATCTATCAACCTACTCACATATTCTAACATGGTATCAGAGCTCTAGGTAAGCATCATCAACCATCTTTCAGATCTGCATTCTCAAGTTTATTTCCCTTATTTTGCTGCTGTCGATTTTGCTCAGAAAATCCATTCTCTGTTGGTTTTTTGACAAAATTCCAAGTTTTAAAGTTGCTCAGAATATCATCACGAACCTACGTACCAATTTTCAGCCAAAACCGATCTGTTTTGCAAAACCCGACTCAAGAACATCATACGTTCATCCAAGTCGCAACGCACACACTCATCCAAGTCGCAACGCACACACTCATCCAAGTCGCAACTGACCACTACGACTTCGTACTATTCACCTCCAAATCGCAACTGACCACTGCGACTTCGTACTATTCACCTCCAAATCGCAACTGACCACTGCGACTTCGTACTATTCACCTCCAAATCGCAACTGACCACTGCGACTTCGTACTATTCACCTCCAAATCGCAACTGACCACTGCGACTTCATACTATTCACAACCCCAAATCTCAACTGACCATTGCGACTTGGTACTGTTCATGACCATGACCATTGCGACTTGACACTGTTCACAACCCCAAATCTCAACTGACCATTGCGACTTGGTACTGTTCATAACCTCTTTTATTCAAACTCACAAATCAGAAACTCCTCTTTTCGATTTTCAATTTCCTAATCCGTCAGATGGCCCTCCGTACCGAGTCTCAATACAGTGACTGCTCATATTGTCACTCTACTTCTCAACTGCCCAATTCGAAAATGTCGTTGGTGTGGGATCACACAACCACGACACTATGGGTCCGACTGTCTAAAATATCCAAGGAACTCAGGTAATCAACGTCACTCCGGTAATCTAAGGCAACTGCGTACTCAGTCCTTTGCTGCATCAATCACTCCAGACTCCTCTACACCGCCAATTCAGGCACTGCATAACAACAACTCTTCACTTGACTCTGTGGCACTCCTGCAACAAAACCAAGACCAAATAAAACGACTCCTGACAGGTTCTATGGGAATGCATAACACCAACTCATCACCTATGCATAACACCAACTCATCACCTGATTCTATGGCACTCCTGCGACAAAACCAAGACCTAATAGAGCGACTCCTGACAGGTTCTATGGGAATGAATTCTCAGTGCAATATCTCAGTACCAGGCAATCCTTGGCTATTCGACTCTGGTTGCTGTAACCACATGACACCTAAGGCTGACGGGTTTATCTCTAAGAAAACCTCCGGCATGTACTCATCAGTCCGCACTGCGGATGACACTCGGTTACCCGTATCTTTCAGTGGAACTGTATCTACCACCAACCTTCAATTACCTGATGTGCTACATATTCCAAACTTATCTCTGAGTCTGATTTCTATCACTCAACTTATGGAATCCGGCCTAATTGTTTTGTTTCATCCTACTGGTTGTGTTGTGCAGGATCCAAAGACCAAGCAGATCCTTGGAGTAGGCCGTAAAGTTGGTCGGATGGTTGAAGTGGCCTACCTTCGTCTCCCCTTACAATCCTCAAATCATGTTGCCTCTGTTTCCAGTACCCCTTCCTTTGAATTGTGGCATAAACGACTAGGACATTTATCTCTAGCTAGGATAAAACTGTTAGCTAGTTCAGGACTGTTAGGCAACACCTCTTCTGAAAACATTTCTTGCTTATCCTGTCAACTTGGCAAACACCATGCCTTACCTTTTCAACTAAATGAACTCAATTCTGCTTCCCCTTTTGACCTCATTCACTCTGATGTTTGGGGGCTAGCCCCACATCCATCCATGGGGGGTTATAGATACTTCGTTATCTTTATCGATGATCACACACGATTTACATGGATATATCTCATGAAACATCGCTCCGAACTACCTCAAATCTACATCACCTTCGCTCGTATGATCCAAACCCAGTTTTCCAAACCTATAAAGATTCTTCGAGCAGATAATGCTATGGAATACAAAGAATATTCTCTCTTCTCTTTTCTTCGATCTCAGGGTACTCTTTCTCAGTACTCCTGTCCAGGCACCTCTCCGCAAAATGGACGTGCAGAACGTAAACATCGCCACATCCTCGATACTGTTCGTACTCTATTAATCTCAACCAAGTGTCCAGAACGTTTTTGGGGCGATGCTGCCTTCACGGATGTCTACACCATCAACCGTCACCCGACTCCCATCCTCAATCAAAAGTCTCCCTATGAAATGCTCCATGGGGTCTCCCCTGCATATGAACTCCTAAAAGTATGGGGTTGTGCCTGCTTTGTTCAGTTGCAACCTCATGAACACACCAAACTTGAACCTCGTTCTCGATTATGCTGCTTTATTGGCTACGGTATTGAACACAAAGGTTATCGTTGTTGGGATCCAGTCTCTAAAAGACTACGTATATCCCGTCATGTCACATTCTGGGAACATCTTCCCTTCTCAACAGTATCCAAATTTCAAGACATACCCAATCCTTCCACTTCCTTCTTCACTGATAACTCTATCTCTTTGGACTCACTACATTTTGATTCCATACTGACCTCACCATCTGTCCCACCTCCTTCTAACTCACCTCCATCTGAACCTTATTCTGTGCCATCTGTTCCACCTCCTTCCGCCTCTTCTCAACCGGAACCTTCATCTGTTCCATCTGAACCTTCACCGGCCCCATCTGTGCCATCTGATCACGATCAATCATCTGCACCAATTCCAAGTACTACTTCTGAGCCATCTGCTGAGTCTATGGATCCTAGCTCCTCTCAACCACAAGATGAAGCACGACGCTCCGCTCGGGTAAGAAAAGTTCCTTCTCACCTTCGTGATTATCATTGTTATGCCACTTTACTGTCCACCCATGAACCAACTTCCTTCAAGGAAGCCGATTCTAACCCTGTTTGGAAGCAAGTTATGACAGAGGAACTTCAGGCACTTGACAAAGCCAATACATGGGAGTTTGTTCCTCTCCCACCAGGAAAGTCACCCATTGGTTGCAAATGGGTCTTCAAAATCAAAACCAAGTCTGATGGATCCATTGATCGATACAAAGCACGCCTTGTGGCAAAAGGCTTCAATCAAGAATATGGCATTGACTACGAGGAAACGTTTGCTCCTGTGGCTCGTGTCACATCAGTTCGTAGTCTTCTCGCCATAGCTGCCACCAAGAAATGGCCACTTTATCAGATGGATGTCAAAAATGCCTTTCTGAATGGCGATCTCGAAGAGGAAGTCTACATGAGACTCCCTCCAGGTGTGACCTCCCGTCAGGGACATGTATGTCGACTTCGAAAAGCCCTCTATGGCCTCAAACAAGCTCCTCGTGCTTGGTTTGAAAAGTTTAGCAACACCGTCATCTCCTTGGGATTTTCTCCAAGTAACTATGATTCTGGCCTTTTACTCGGACTACTGCTGCAGGTACTATCTTACTCCTGTTGTATGTTGATGACATGATCATCACCGGCAGTGACACTACATGTATCAATCATCTCAAACAATCTCTCAACTCATGTTTTGAGATGAAAGATCTTGGCAAACTACACTACTTTCTTGGACTTGAAGTTCTATCAGACTCTTCGGGCATCTATCTCTGTCAAGGCAAGTACATTTCAGATCTGCTGTCCAAAGCTGGGATCACGGACAACAAAGTTGCATCTACACCCATTGAGCAAAATCTGCACCTTGCTCCGAATGCCGGAACCCCGCTGAAAGACCCTACACGGTACCGTCAACTAGTTGGATCTCTGGTCTACCTGACTGTCACTAGACCAGATCTTGCCTATGCAGTTCATATAGTTAGCCAATTCATGGCTACCCCGTGTTCAGACCACTATGCCGCTGTTCTTCGTATACTTCGGTACCTCAAAGGGACAATGTTCCATGGGCTTCATTTCTCATCCACCTCATCCTTACAGCTTCGTGCCTTCTCAGATGCTGACTGGGATGGTGACATAACCGATCGTCGTTCCACTACCGGCTATTGTTTCTTTCTTGGGGACTCTCTTATCTCCTGGCGCAGCAAGAAACAATCGCTGACAGCTCGCTCCAGCACTGAAGCGGAATATCGAGCCTTAGCTGACACCACTCAAGAACTCGTATGGCTACGCTGGCTACTATCTGATATGGGTGCTCATCAATTTTCCCCAACACCATTGTGGTGTGACAACACTAGTGCTATTCAGATTGCTCACAATGATGTCTTTCATGAGCGTACAAAGCACATCGAGATTGACTGTCATTTCACGCGTCAACATGTTCTTCGCAAGACGGTTAAACTTTTTCCAATCTCAACCATTGATCAGACTGCCGATATCTTCACCAAAGCTCATCTTCCAGGGCGTTTTCGGGCTCTTGTTTCCAACCTCAATTTGACTCATTCTTCCCCTACTTGAGTTTGAGGGGGGATGTTAGAGTATTAATGTCAATATGTATAGTTCAGGGTAGGGGTGCTCACGGGTTGGGTTGATCGGGTTGAAGGCATTTCGACACATCAACCCAATGTTGGCGGTTTGAAAAAATTTCAACCCAACCCAACCCAAACATAGATACAACCCAACCCAACCCGTTCGGGTTGATTGGGTTGGGCGAGTTGTGTTTAAACAAGGTAAAATCAAAATTAAAAACATAAAAATAAAGGAAACATGTCTTTAAAATACAACCGATAATTCAGACAATATTTAGATACTACATATAAAAATGTCTAAACCAAATATGATCAAATAACTTGACGTTTCCAATTTGCCTATTTCTTAAATCTTAAACATATCGTCATCAAATGTTTTTCTCAATTTGCATATATATATGTTAACATCTACTATATATATATGTGTGTGTGTGTGACTGTGTGTGAAGGAGTTATATAGAGATGGATAAGAGATTGAATATATATATATATATATATATATATGTCGGGTTCATCGGGTTGGGTTGGGTTCAAATTATCGTAACCCGATATCAACCCAATACATACGGTTTGAAAATTTTACAACTCGATTGGACATCGGGTTGCTTCGGGTTGGGTTATTCCACGTCGGGTTGGGTTGATCGGGTTGGTCGGGTTGATCGGGTTTTTGAGCACCCCTAGTTCAGGGTCCTTTCTGTAATTATGTGTAACTTACCTTGTATAAATAGTCTCTTAGGGTTTCATTATTAGGTTAGACACTTCATTTGTATTACTCTCTCAATATATGAAAACGGATGATTCTGCCACCATCTCTAGTGTGTCTCTCTCAATCTATCAACCTACTCACATATTCTAACAATTTCGTTGTTTATAATTAATTTTTAGTCGTATGTTTAGTTTAGTTAATCAAATCCAACCCCCCTCACTTAACGTGTAGAAGTAAAATAATTGTCACAACCAATCCATGTGGATTCGACCTGACTTACCACTATTGCAATTTATATTTATATTGTAATTTGGAACAGTTGGAACACATTATTATTTGACGGTCTCGACACCTGTCAAAGATCAAAATTAAAAACACCTATCTTCTTTGTTCTTCTTGATATCAGGGTTTTGAATTTTGAGAATACCTTGTTGGTTGATTTAGGGTATGAATTTTAGGATTTTGATTCTTTGTTTTGCATTAGAAACTTTTGGAATGATTTTTTTTGGCTTGGCTCGAAATATTTTGATTATATTTTTGTTTTTGAGGCTACAATCTGTTAAATTTACCAGGTTTATATTCATGTTTTTTCTTGAATTGATTTGCACAAAATTTTGTTGTGTTAATGATCTTAATGATTAGCGTGAAGGGTTGATCTCTTACAATAATGTGGGATTAATTTTGGTTTTGAAATGTTGTTTGGATTGAGGAACTAGAAGAAATAAGGAAGATGAAGCCGAAATAGTTATAGGCATTTGGGGAACACCAATAAATGAAAGACTTTTACCGACAGAATTTCCGTCGCTACAGGTTACCTCGTCACAAATCCATCACAAAAAGTTGGTTGGTGAATTGATGGTGGGTAACTCAAAGAAGTGACGGATTACCCAAAACCATGGTTCAGCGATATATTACCTAAGGCATCATTTAGCAACAAATTACCTAGGGGTTTTATTAGTGATGAATTACCTAGAGTAACTGTTTAGCGATAGATTATTTAGGAAAACTTTTTATTTTGAAAATATTTAAAATGCGGTATTCTTCTGCTTAATGCATGATGAATAACAAAATTTGTAAATATTTTATACACCAAAAAAGGTTTACAACAATATCAACTAGCTAGGAAGGGTAGTGAATTTCTGGATAAAAAATACCAAATCCAACCGCAACTACTTCTCTAGAGCTACTGTCCCATCTTATTTCGCCTTCATTCATGAATTGATGTCGGCGTCTCGTGTTGTCCGCTCTTGATCTTGTGTCGCTTGCTCCTCCTCCCTGGTTTCCTCCATTTCCTTTATTTCCTCTTGAAATTGAAGTACCTAAAAATATCAAACATGTGACATACATGATCATCGATCCATTGGTAATGAAATTATTGGCATTTTATTAACGAACAACGTACATACCTCTGATGGCAGACCAACAACGTAAGAACAACACCTCGCAGCGAAAGTGGGATTTTGAGTTATCCCAAAGCCGAAGAGTCAACTCTTCATCCAACCTCCCAACACTTTTATCTCACGACTCTTGTTCATCATGTGGAAGATTGTTGGGATCCAAACCCTGCTTCTCCTGCATGAGCTAGTCATACGTCTCCTACAATTTATAAAAAACCAAAAAACTATATCATTAATTTATAGAAATATCGAGCATAGCATATCTAAATTGAACGTTTCCGTAACTTGTTTTCGAAAGATAACTATCAAATTAAAATGTCAATCAGGTTGTGAACCAATCTATCTAAAACAACGTAACATTTTTATATTAAATATAATGAATCCGATAAAATTGAATTCGAAAACTTACAACAAATCTAGCAGCCTTCGGAGTAATATAGTTTAGAGTATTAGTGTGTAGAACCCCAGGAAGAGGCTTTCTATTTCTGCAGTGGATCCTCTCGAAGACCTCGAGCGAAGTGGGGGCGACGCTAAAAACTTTGCTACAACAACCATGTTTAAATATACCATATTAAATAAATTATGTATGTAACATACCAACCTATATGTGTGTTAAGCAGCACTGAATCCTGATCAAGGCTCCTTAGTGTTTCAACATCACTCCATTAATCAGGGTCATTTAATTATCTCATTGGCCTTGGATTTTGCTTTCCAAGGCTCGATATTCCACACCTTATCAAAACATATAACATACATTTGTATAAAACAAAAAGAAAATAATACACATATAAGATATTACTAATATCACATACCCTGTCTATAAATCGTGTCAATATGCCTCTTTGATCTATCAAGGGTTATATGGCTTGAGGACGTTGTAGTCTCACCATCAATGTTATTGGACTTTTTAATGGCTGAATCTTGTGCGTCCCGCAACAAGTCCTCCAACCGATTATGTATGGTACGGGTCCATGCGTCCCAAACCAACTCATGGCTTCCACCGATATTGCGTCTACGTACACATAACCGTATGAAGTTAAAAAAGGTATATTTTGTAACACCCTCAAATCTGGAAAGAGCGACTAAATTAAAACTTTCAATAATACATCAAATGAAGGGTAATTCCCTTTCTATAACTCAACACATAAATTAACTTCGAATAACAAAACTTGATATAACATCAACAATAGGTAACCAAGCCTTACACAAGGCTAAGTCAAGGCCGGGTGTTACTAAAACTCCCTAATAGTCGCTATCTTCGAATGCAGAAACAGCCAATAGCTACATCATTCTCATGCATCTAACTAGCACTCAATTCTTCAGGGTGTCGCTAGTACCATTTCCCCAATAAGGACCTGATGCACATGCCGAATAAATAAAATGGTTAGGTTTAACGCCTAATGAGTTTAAAAGTTTTCATCACTATAAAAACGATAAATCGGAAAGGATATTATTTAAATCACAATTTTCATTATGCAAAATGTTTAGAATAAATAGTGATATTTTTTCCAAAATTCCATTTTTGTAATAATACACTTAAATAGAAATGCTACGAAATCATGGAACTAAGCTCAATACTCACACAAAGAGTGAATAAGATTTAAAATCCAAATATAAAAAACGTGGAAATAACTCCTTCATTCAAAACTTTAATATATGTGGAGGGGATCCAATAGCAAAGTCATAAATGACAATTACTTTCCCAAAACCCAAACAATATTAAAGCACATATATTAGAATATCTGAAAAATAAAGTTTGACAACAACGGGGAAGACTTGTATCCATTAAGGTTGAAGAGAACACATAAGTATGTCACTCGTACAACGTTAAACGTATAACACTTCGTGACTAGACATCCAAATGTTCCTACGACTCCTTTACAAGTTTCACCTCAAGAGTCGGTTAACCTTAGTATCTACTCCAACGAATTCCACCATAAGGCCCGACAAGCTTAAGGACTACCTTCAAGGCATTATCTTCAAGCGGTGGAGGTCTTAGTGCCTACCTCCACGGTAGCACCTCCAGACTCAACCCTCCTAGTGCCTACTTGAAAAGTTTAAGGTCACAAAACATGGGCCTGAAGTCCACCCCTGCAATACCCATTCGACCATCAAATAAAGACTGACTTACGTGCCTATGGATCTAATGCAACACAGTCTAAATTACATGACTCAAATGCATATAATTTTTATTAAACATCCCTTAACGCATAAAATTCCAAGAGAATGTCTAACACTCTCAAAATATATAATTAACAATAAAATATGTCTCAATTGCATATAATTTTCAAAGCTCGATAATAAGCAATTTAAATCGGACTAAAGTCCCCGAGACTTATTTGAGTTAAATCCGAGCCAAAAAGTTCAACAAGTCAATTGACCATTAAATAAAGATCATTAAAACAATAAAACGCCTTAACCAGCCTTTATGCAAATACATGCCCAATGCATGATGAACTTAAAAAATACATAAGTGGTTGGGGCAAATCATTTTACAAATAAAATCACCATTATATTTTCAAAATGTCTCATAACACAATGTTGTGCGTTTTCCAGTCGGTTTATAAAACCAAATACACCAAAAATGCGATAACATCAAATAAACTCTGTTTATGTAATAAATCACCAAAAGGACACATTCTTGAGATTTACTCATCAAAATATCCAAAAACCAATTACAGACATTTCATAAGACTTTATCAAGCCAAATTTTTACCAAAAATGAAAACTTCATCAAATACTCAACACAATTGATAAATACCAAGTAAACACATTATTACTTAACAATACACATTTTGGCATGTACATAGTTTTCACAAAGCAACTTGAACTCACCTTACTAGGTTAGGTTAAACCTAGGATCCAAATCCATCAACACCCACCTCTTGAAACTTTATCTTCGTTACAACCAAAACCTAGAGATACACCAAAAGTAACCTCAAACTCAGATTCATAACAAACCCTAGTCAAATCCTCTAATCATCCAAAATACCAAAAATTGGCCAAAACTTCAAAATATGGATGGTACCTCAAAATAAAATTACTATGAGGTTAAAATGAAATGTTTTAACAAGAATAAGGGTTTATAAGGGTAAGATGGACTTACATTTCGTTTTAGGAAAACCCACAAACTAGGTCAACAAAGGTGGAAATGGTGATTGGAGAAGATGAACTTTGAATCTTTGATAAACTTGGAATCTTGATGTTTAAGAGCTCTTAAATGCTTAGAGATGAGAAATAAAAACAATTTCAGGCCTTTTAACTAGAGTTCAAATGAAGAAGGTAGTAGGTAGGTATGCGAACTAACGGAGAAGACGAAGATGATGTTGAAGCTTTGTTTCCTTCGATTTCTTGACTTAAAATGCTCATTAGATCCTTGTAAATATGACCCACAAGCTCTACCAATGACTTCAATTGTGGGAGAGAAGAAACGATAAAGAAAGAGAAAAAAGATGAGAAGAAATGAGGTCTTAAGGCAAAAATCGTTTTTAAGTGAGTTGGTGGGTCCATTAATCAGACCCAATTTTTTGCCCAAACTCCCCTGGGGCGTGAAGGATTTCTCCCCGATCGTGAAACTTCCATAGAAAGTTAAATAACTTGATTTTCACCCAAAACATTATACCAAATCCATAATTCATATCAAGAGTTATTCTTAGGTCAAAATATAAATATAGATCTCAAATTAAACATACCGAAAATCCGGATGTTACATTGTTCGCTCGATTTCTTCGTTTTTCATTTCTGATCACTGTTTTGGTCATAACTTTTTCGTTTAGCTCCGATTTTGCTCTGGAAAGAACCGTTGGAGTCGTTTTTGGATTCATTTTTCAACAAGACTATAAAATCTAGTATTTAAGCCCAAAATCATGTTTCTTCTATTTCTCTTAAAAGATCGATTTTCGTACTAACTTGGAATCATACTTACTCATAAATCAAGGTGTTACAATCCTCTTACCCTTAAAAGATATCTCGTCCTCCAAATCTTGTACCGATCAAACCCTCAATTAACTGTATTTTCGCAAAGCAGTTGATTCCCTTTCAAGAGAGCGTCTCCAATCTAGTTAAAGCTCAAATTAGCACTCGATAATTTCTTGCCAAGGATGCCACGACGATTTACACGTGGATTCCCACATTCAATCTTCAACTCGATACGTTACTTCAATTGCAAGGTGGACACTGAACATTGTTGGAGCAGTGTCCAACAATATGATTTCGCTTGTCTCCAAACCTTTAGGGTCTCATACTACTTCAACTTCTCAATTTCACAAATATTGACCATAAAATGATTTACTCTTAAAATTTCCTAACAACCCTATCAACTGCGATACGCTTCTCCCTTACATTCAGCACTTGGATAATCTTAGCAAAGATGATCTGATTAAAAATCAATCATACTTCTTGTGAATTAGAGTACCAGTCACTATGTCGACTTTACCCAGGTGCTAAAGGAATAATGCATAAACATTTATGAATAAATTATCCGTTGTCACTATTACGTCGACATATATTGACCTCAACCATTAAAATCTCCTCTATAGAATGACTTCGCTTAAGGTCTACCTCATACAGTCCCTCTAAATATCTCCAACAATCATTTATATTAGGATTATTGTTTTTTCATTGACGATTTGTCAATGACTGATTCATCTCGACTTAGCACGATTTTGAATCCATATTCCAATGATCATCACCAAACCCAAAGAATTCCGAAAATTCCTTAATTGCTCACCCTTGGTATTGACAGAGCCTTCCCTCCATGGACGTGCCAATACGCTCTCCAGAGAGTCGGTTTATTCAAATTGGGTGATTGCGCAACTACCAAACTATACTTAAACATCAATCGTTCAATCGATAAAATATTTACCATATCAAGAAAATCTTAATCATTGATACTTAATTTCCAACATCTAATCTCCTTAAAGTTCTACCACTTATGAATTCAAATACTTCTTATGATTCAATGGGAGTACTTTCAAACATTCCAAAGGTCATTGACCTCAAAAAGAATAAGTCGATGCCTAAAATCAAACTGACCATATCGTAAACGCGGGTATGCCAAGAAGTATTTCATTCCTGGCTGCATTGTGTCGATCCCTAATAAAGACTTAAAGTTGACCCTTGATATGGGGAATAAAACCCCAAATCTTACAACTCTAATGAACAAACCACAACATCTCCTTTATTCACGAAGACTCATTAAGATGGTACACCACCAACACAAAACATGTTGTCGAACAAACAACCCCCTTCAATTCAAATACAACCGTATGCAAGCAACCAAACAAGGCTTTAACCCGAAGATTTACCGAAAAGGAAAGATCACCACTTACATATCTGAGATAATAAAATAAATCCAACACCTCAATTATTCATACGTGAACCAAATCATGAGGCTGAATTCCCAAAATTCAAATTTGACCTAATTCGGATCATCCGACGCTTCAATTCCCAAGGACTCCTCTAGTCTCTAATTACAACTCCTTTAACAAAAAGGGTTTAAATCTATAGCTCTAATGAGTTCGAGGTATTTCAACTATAAAACTCAACCAATATACCAATTTGCATTTTCAAAAGATTTAGTGAGTATAAATCTTTATAAAAATGCTTACACAAATATAAAATTACTACACTACTAGGTAATCGTGTGTCGTGGCCACAAATACACACATAAAACCAACTTGAGGGTTGCGTGACTGTTAGTCTAAAGCACTTCAAAATGGACCAACGAAAAGTATAAAGCTCATCAAAATGGACCACTAGTCTAAAAATACACTTACTCGTGTCATGTATGTAAAATAGATTTCATGAACCAAAATAGTGTGCAACAAAATATGTTTGCGCAAAACTCAAAAGAAAATTTTACATGATATAGAGTTTCTCCTTTTTTTGTCACAATTTCTTAAAACTGGTAAAATGATGTGTGCATATGCTTTGGTTAAAACAGGGAATAGTCCATGTTGGTTTCAAATTTAAGGTTAAATAACAATATGCTTTCATTGTCCCAAAATACTGGCTAAAATATGTTGTGAATAAAGTCCCAAATAAAGTATGTATACAAATTATATGCAACAAAACAATTAGCACAAAATTCAATGGAAAAACTACTCGACATAAAGCTATCGAAATATTCAACTTCAACAACAAAATTGCATAGGATAAAGTTCTCGATGAAATTCTAAACGCAAACACACACACAACAAAACAATCATATGCATTTCTAAATTGCATTATCAAGCCACAAACGACATGAAATAAGATCCCAATAAAACTCAAGGGACATCTATACAACCGAATGATGTCAAAATTTTCACCTCCAATGATAAAATCTCATTAAACCAAATTCTCAATAAAATGCTATAAAAATTCTCAATAAATGCAAACTCACGCAATAACGTCTCCTATGCATTTCACCCTTGAACCACAAGAGATGTGAAATAGAAATCAAATAAAACTTGGAATGAAACGTAGGAGATAAAGTAGCTTCATGCATTTAAACTCGACTTGAATATCTCATTTAGAGACATAATGACATAAAACAAAATCCCCAAAACATGGCTACACTCTCATGTGTGCCAAAGCATGAGATAACCTGTGCAGTTCATTTTAAAAGGTTATCGTGCATGCCTTTGGTCGAGACCCGAAGTCTTAAAACCACGTTGGCCAAACTCACTAGTCACACTACCGACATCAGTATACTTGATTATCTTACGGCGCCACAAATCTATCAATTAGACTTACAATTTCACCAAATGAATGATGATTCAACAATCCTATGATTCGAAATTAACCAATGTCTCAGACCCACAATGGTCGGCTTAACACGATCACCATACTTAACAATCACAAAAAGTGACAATTCTAATAACATTAGTTCTTCTAACGATTATTCAATGAGAATTCACTTACTTCCCCATCGAATCATCACAAAAGGCGATTCAAGCACACACACATGTAATCAGCTGAAATACCAAAAATTGGCCAAAACTTCTTAATATGGATGATACCTCAAAATAAACTTTTGTATGAGGTTAAAATGAAAGGTTTTAACAAGAATAAAGGTTTATAAGGTTAAGATGGACTTACAATTCGTTTTTAGGAAGAAACCCAAAAACTAGGTCAACAATGGTGGAAATGGTGATTGGGGAAGATGAACTTTGAATTTTGGATAAACTTGTAATCTTTATGTTTGAGAGCTCTTATATGCATAGAGATGAGAAATAAAAACAATTCAAGACTTTTAATCGAGTTCAAATGCAGAAGATAGGAGGTAGGTATGAGAACTAATGGAGAAGACGAAGATGATCTTGAAGCTTTGGTTTCCTCTTTATTTATTGACTTAAAATGCTCATTAGATCCTTGAAAATATGACCCACAAGCTCTACCAAGGTGGGAGAGAAGGAAAGATGAAGAAAGAAAAGAAAGATGAGAAAAAATGAAGTCTTAGGGCAAAAACATCGTGTTTAATTGAGTTGGTGGGTCCACTAATCAGACCCAATTTTCTGCCCAAACTCCCCGGGCGTGAAAAATTTCTCCCCGTGCGGGGAGGCGACTCCCCGGGCGTGAAAAATTCACTCTGGACGTGAAACTTCAACATAAAATTAACAACTTGATTTTCACCGAAAACATTATACCAACTCCATAATTCATACCAAGAGTTATTCTAAGGTCAAAATATATAAACAAATCTCAAAATAAACACACCGAAAGTTCGGATGTTACACTTTTCACTCGATTTCTTCGTTTTTCATGTCCATTCACTGTTTTGGCCATAACTTCTTTGTTTTAGCTCCAATTTTGCTCTCGAAATAACCATTGGACTCGTTTTTGAGTTCTTTATTCAACAAGACTATGGAATCTAGGATTTAAGCCCAAAATCCTATTTCTTCTATTTCTCTTAAAAGGTCTATTTTCGTACTAACTTGAAATCATACTTACTCATAAATCAGGGTGTTACATATTTCTTACAACATTTTGCATAAGAGAATTGAAGTGCAAATCTGAAAGCCCTGGAACATCAAGCCACGATACTCTGTAGAGACCTCTTTTCAATTGCACCACGAGCCATGAAACAACATCTTGAGAGTCAATTATTTCTCGAAAAATATGCGGGTCTAAAAAACCATATGATTAAAGCTTCTAATTTCGAATAGTTGCACCCTCTCATAAATAGTCTTCAACGTCTTGAAACATGTCATAGAATTCATTTACCAAACGAATTAGGTTCTTGTTCTTCCCATGTCAAAGCATCTTGTAACATGTGATCAAACACCATTTGAGTGCAACAATCATTATCAACATCTTCTATCAAGCTAGAAGATTGTTCAATGTGTGGTAATAGATTATCAATTTCACCATGTGCCCACCAAGTTGCATAACGAGGCATGAAACAATTTTTCATTAAATGAAACTTCACTTCATCTCTTTCTCTGTGGTGTATAAGTTTGCATTTATGACACAACATCTTATACGAAACACTATCCCATCATCAATAATCTTCCATTCATACCTTTCATTGGAAAAGGCAAAATATAAAAACCTTCCAGAAGTAGTATTGTTGAACAAAGAAGTACCTAATAATCTTTGACAAATGAAAACCGTAACATCAACTCTTAAATTTGATATCATAAAGAGCATAGTTTCGCAACCATATCAAATTTATACAATTGACTAGCCTGAAGCTTCACTTAAAAATACTCTTTTGTAACTAAACATAAAAGTTATGCAAGTGACTTTTCCAAGCCTCATTCGGTTTAACTTGTAAAACGACAAAAGGGTTGTACAAGGTCTTGGCTTAGGGGTAATTAATGGTCCTGGAATAAATGACTTACACATAATGTGCTTGTAAAAGAGGGTTGAATATAAACACAACAACTTATCAATTTTAATTTCATATTTTAATAAAACATAAAACTACAGATTTGTTGCGAAAACTAGGATAATAAGACATGTGATCCTTAACAATCTAACCAGTGATAAATTTAGTAACACTAAAGGAGAGAAAAAGAAGGTTCTTTTTTAGGTATGAAGAACTAAGATAGTTTTTAGATTGTGAAGCCGATTTTGCCCAAGAAACTTCTTTCAAAATGGATGAGTTGCAACTAATGACAATTACGACTTTTAATAGTCACCATTGCATTAAATGCAGTCTTCCAACTTTAACATGTGTCTTTATCTGATTTGTTGATCCATGGATGCTAGTATTTTTCACTTCAGCATTTGTAGTTGATGTAGACACTTGTTAACCCATCTCATCATTTCGTATGCATAGGGAACAATAAATAAAGTATGACACTAATAAAATAGTACTTTAGAACTTACTGTGGCTGAAATGCGATTGCATGTTCCCATACTAGAATGAGAGTTTAGAAGAGTTGGTGAGCCAAACCTTGTTGGACATGTTTGCACTCCAAAGTTTGTCTTACCAGTAGTAGTATTTGTCAGACTACTAGTTGACTTTATCTTGTATTGATCTTCTTTCGGCTAGATGACAAACCAATTCGCATTGGTGACTATCTTGACCTCACTTCAACTAGTCTTCGATTTCATTGAATGATTTTTTCTTTGTACCAATACAGATAGTTAAATGACCTTTACAAGTAAAAATCCTATTTTTTGTCTATTTCGAAATATAAGTTATATAACGGATTCCAACTATAGACTTTTATGAAGTAAGGATATCGAATGTTTAATGACTTATAATCTTTTGATGATGATTTATGAGCCTGGAAAATTAGAGTAACATATGCTTTATATAGGTTTACCAAATAATAACACAAAGACCAAAACTGAAGTTGATCTCTCACAACATTCTTAGTCATAGATCCGATCATAACAATATATCTAAAACTTTAAGTTTGCTTGATCTTCCTTTCTTATTAATGGTTTGGATGATAGATTTTTTGATCCATATCCGATGGATGTTAAGAATTGGATATGCTCTTCTTAACACAAGAGGTAAGAATGGGTTTCTAAGTGTTTGGTCGGATTTCTATTTGTATTGTTTACAAACTGATGGTTGGGACTAACAATCTCCCACTATTTGTCAATAAGACAAATAGATGTTTTTAGGTAAAGCACTTAGAAAAATAAAACCAACATCTATAAGCGATAAAACCTGAATTTATAAATTTGGTGACTCGTTCTTTTTCTAATTTCTTTTGTTTTGTTTTCTTCCATTCTTTATTCTTTTCTTTTATTCATATGACAATAATGAATACATAAAAAGTAAGTAATAGTAAAACATAGGAAGCTACTTTTGAAATGTAAACTTTCATTTAAACTGAACATATACTGCATTATTACACTGAAAGCATACATTCTAACCAAGATGTTTATTCTTCAAAGATGAGATGCTCATACTTCACTTCTCCCATTCTGCTATTGGATTGCCCAATTCTATTCTAGAGTGCTGACATGACCCAGTCAGTGAAAGCTTTTCCAAGCTTACTGTTTGGGACAATTTTGAGAAGAGCTTAAAGATGCTTTATGTCAGCAATTGGAAGTTCAGTTGAACGCTCAAATCTAATATCTCTGAAAATTTCATAGAAATACATTCTATCAACTGGAAGAAATAAAAATGTTCCTTAAGGCGATGGATCTCCAGGGGAAGAGAAAGGTTAAGACTGGTAGTGGAAGGGAGAAGGGAGATTACCTGACAAGACTAGAGAGTGAGTCATATTTTCATCAACTGAAAGTTTGAGGAGAACAAGTAGAATGATTGATGTTGTTGGAGAGGCAAAATAACTTGAGCTTTCAAATGTATGAAATGATCTTACAATGATTGAAGGGGTAGGAAATCCATACTTCTACTTGACTTCATTTACCTTTTCTATGAGACTTTATATCTATTGAATAACTACCAACTTGTACATACTTTTGCTTGTTTGGATGGCTCCAAGAATTTCTAGCCATTTTGTGTATCTGTAAGTGCACAACCACTGTATATCTTCATATTTTTTACTCCGGTCTTACTTTAACAATTGGATATTTGAACCCACTTTTCTTGCATTTGATGACTGTGGCATTAACAATATTTAGTTGAGACTTCTTTGAAAGAAAGTTATGTTGAACTTCCCCAACTTCTCATCTATTTCTTGCTGAAGAGTTTTGGTTGTAGCCAGCTCTTCATCTGAAAGATTTAGGTCATCCACATTAGGTCTAGGAGGAGGATCCATCCGAAGAATATTCGGAGGGTCAGCTTTCTAGAGTGACTTTACTTTTTTCATCTTTCTTGACTCTTCCTTTTCTTTTGGAGTCGAAATTCCCTTTCCTTTATCTATTACTTTTGGTGGTTCAACATTATCTGATTTTGTTTGAGATGAACTTGGAGGAAGAACTGACTTAGTTAAGAAAAATAATGTTTGAGTGACATTTGTAATGATGTCATCAATGTTAGTTGCATCAATAGATTCTAAAAATATAGTATCTGAGTCAGAATCATAGAATGTTGTTCTTTAATGGTTTGATTGATGATTGGAGTTGTTTCTCTCTCAATGGGAGCAACATGTATTTTTTCTATTTCATGAGACTCTCCCCCCTCAATTGAGTTTCCCCGTGAACATGAGATTCCTCCACCTCAATATTAGTCTTTGTCGTTTACTGAATTCTCCTTTCTTCCTCTTCAATGTGAGTTCGTTCTCTTGAGCAATGTCTTAATGTTCTATTCTCTGAGCTTGGTCTTCTGGCATCAACTCAGTAAATTCTCTAGTTGGTAATTCTTCATCTGATGGTTTGTAAAAAGTACCTGATTCTGTGTTGGTGGATTCTGAACCATTTTCCCTTGACTAGCACTAGGATTCGAATCTAACAGGGTTTATAGTTGAAAACAACATTATTGAAGAGATCCACAAGATTTTTGGTGCGGTTTTTAGTAATGAATAGTAGTTCCTTGTCGGACTCCGAAAGTGTGGAATGTGGTCCATCGAATGTAGAAGGCCAATTAACCTTTTGAAGAATAAAAAGAAGCAACTCATTCTGTTTATCAACCTTGTTGTGGAGCTTATTGAGAGAGTCATTCACTTTATCGGAATCATATTTCTTTGAAGTGTTGATCCAAACCCTCAGTGATTTGATAATGACCCTCTCTTTTATACTTAGTGAAAATTGTAAGTAAACAATATGTATCAGAGTTTCACTATCGCTGATAAGTACTAAGATCTTACAGTACCGCTGATAGGAACTCTCACTCTTTAGATTAAACATTCAGCGAACACTGTTCACCATAATGCTCTGAGTCTGTTCAGTACTTATGGTGATCGCTGATAAGTTAGTTGTTTACTTATGATCCCTGAAGACAAGTTTCACGTCAACATAGGTTATACGCTGAAGTCGAAGATCAAGCTCAAGAACTAGCGACAAGTCTCCTAATGAACTGATGCGGATAAGCGAAGACTCAGATTTGTCCACTCAACGTGAAGTATCAAGTACAAGACTTTAGCTATCGTTGAACTCTATCATTCGCTGATATAGAATGATAGATCGCTGAATCAACGAAAAGCTGACCATGAAGTCCTCCGTACAAAGTACTTTTGTCTTAACCACCCTTGCACGACTCCGTACGATACGTCAGAAAAAGAACCTCCTTATTGTCTGAAATCGTACAACCACTCTGATACTACACTGTTCAAACATGCGGC
This sequence comes from Saussurea involucrata, assembly GCA_033807775.1. Taxonomy (NCBI): domain Eukaryota; kingdom Viridiplantae; phylum Streptophyta; class Magnoliopsida; order Asterales; family Asteraceae; genus Saussurea; species Saussurea involucrata. Next base: position 65,725,378 of record CM066327.1, read on the forward strand.
TACTAAGGTTGTCAACAAAGGTCAATGACGTACAACCAATGAGCTGCTGCCACGTGTAAAGTGTAAACTGCCATGCATTAAATGCATGCAGTATATAAGAAGAAGAACTCACTTCATTTTGAAGTAACTTGCTAACTCTGGACAAGTTCATCCTTCTTATCTTGAGATAGGTTATTATTAGTAATTTCCTTCTCTTTCTTAGAGCAAGAAACTTAGTGTTCCAACTTGTTTAGATTTAGGTTTATCCTTAATCTTGTTTCCGCAACAAGCTGTAAATTGTTAATGATTTATCAATAAACAATTTAGAAAAGTAAAATCTTAGTGTTTGTATTCATCCCCCCCCCCTTCTACAAACTTGTATAGCCCTTCGGGACCAACAAGTGGTATCAGAGCAGATTTTTTTAATCTCATAAACAAGATCTGATCTATACAAAGATTTCTCTTCCTTGTTATTTCTGAAAATGGCTGCCAACACAAACACAAACTATATCGACAATGGTTCTCTTGCTAAACCCCCTAGATTCTCCAGAGATAATTTTAATCTATGGAAAAATAGGATGATTCTCTTCTTAGAAGGTGTAGACCCTACTATGCCTTACTATCTTGAAAACGACCCATATATTCCTGTAAGAATCGATGCTGCAGTACCAACCGCTGAGAATAGACCCGCTATTCCAGAAGGGTTGATACCCAAGGAAGTTCATATGTGGACTGACGAAGATAAGAAGAAAGTGGCTATCGACACAAAAGCCAGATCCATACTATCCATGGCTCTTCCTGACGAAGTCTACCATTCCGTCATGAACCTGAAATCCGCAAAAGCCATGTGGGACACAATATGTGTTCAGTATGAAGGTACGTCTGAAGTCCAGGACTCTCGAAAGATCAACCTGGTAAGACAATACGAAAGTTTCATTTGTGGTAAGAATGAAACTCTCTCTGAAGTTCACCAACATTTTAATTGCTTAATAATAGATCTGAAAACTGTTGGTAAGGAATATTCTAACTTTGAAGTGCTAACAAAGTTTCTAGAATGTTTACCTGAAAGCTGGGACAGTTATTCTATGTGTCTCAAGCTGTCAAAGGATCTAAGATCAATGACCCTTTGTAATCCCTAATCTAATCAAGTAACAATCAAGAATTCAAGAGATCTTCATTAGAATAGAGAAAGAATACAAAGATGAGAATGAGATCCACTTTCTCTCTCTAGAAGTCATCCCTCTCACTACACACGTCCTATTTCTCTCTCACGTATGAATTGCTAGAATGAGACTCCTTCATGACTTCCTCTTTACAAATCCTATTTATACACTTTGACTATCACCTTTAGTTACTTTGACTTTGACCTTTAAAGCCATTACTTTGACTTTGACAAATACATTTGACTCTTTACAATTAATACAAATGCATATTAAATCTTGAATACATTTTATGCACTAACAATCTCCCCCTATGGATTCAAGATTTAAAAAATTGATGACGATAGTCTTCAGCTCTTTGTGATCTTCAAATCTTCAACACTTTAAGCATTTTGAACAATCTCCCTCTTCGCTTTGAAGGAAGAACAATCTTCGAAAAATAACTCTGAAGAATCTTCAAGTAGGCGTTGTCTTCAGAAATCCAATCTGACCGCTTTAGTCTTCAACTGGATCTTCAAATTCAAATAGTCATCAAATTATTGAAACAAAATCTTCAAATCTTTGTGGTGTTGGTCAAAGTCTTCAAACAGAATCTTCATCTTTTTGAATCTTCGTATCACTGATCTTTGAAACATTGTAGCACGGATCTTTGCATCTTTGAGATTTGAAATATATCTTCGGTCTTTGAACATGAAATGGCTTTTGAGATTTAACGGGGTTTTGAGCTTTTCGAATATCTTGAACTGCGTATCTTCATCTCTTCAACAATAAACATCTTTGAATTTTGAACTTTTTCGAATCTTCTCGAAATATCTTGAAACATCTTGACACTTTATCTCGAGCTTCTTGACTTCTCTTTATCTTGAAATTGAAACTTTCATAGTTTCTCCCCCTTTTTGATGATTGTGAGCATCATGATCATCAAAATCCTCTTTTCAATTTTAGTAATCCTTGAATATATCAATAATAATCTCCTCCTTTCGATCTGAATATTCGTCAATTCCAAAAATATTTATCCGAATCTTTTCAAATTCAGACAATAGTAACGTGGTAACCCTGAAACAACGAATGAATCAGTTATAATGCCTGTAAGTTGCACGGAGCCACTTAGTACAACGAATGCACTTTGGAAAGGAGCTTTTTGATGTTCACTCCTCCAGGGCTTCCATTCAATTATCGAAAAACCACAAAGGAAATTCTATGAATGTTATGACAAGAAAACATATTCCTTGTGTGTACGTGCAAGTGTAGAAAGAATGAAGCAACATATGCTTGAACATTATAGGCTCAAATTGTGTAAACTGTTGAGACAGCAACAAGTTTTCCACAAACTCAATGTGCATGAATGAAGAGCGAAGGTGGGGCAAACTTCCTTCTTTTTCAATATCTAGACCTTCCGAGTGAAGATCAGATAGATGATATGATGCGTCCCCAAGAAAATTGAAACATTTCTTTGTTAAGAAAGAAACGAGTAGCTGGTGGGGTTAATGCAAGAGTTGGCATGGGCTAGTTGCCTGATTCAATGATGATCACCAAAGAATGTGAACCAATCAGTAATGTGGCTGCCCGACTCAGAAAATGGATGGTGCAGAGTTCTCTTATTCTTTTAACTTTGTTCTCACACCCTCTTTCTGTTTTTAATCCGCTCACTTCTAACCAAACTCTCATTTTCATTTTACCTCGGCACAATGAGATACTCAACCGTATGAGTAATCTCCCCCACTCTTTGATTTCGACCCCTCACCCCTCAATCACTCAAGGATAACTTCTTGGGTAGGAAACACTGGTTAACGTGGATCCATAGAAGTTTTGTAAATCCTCACACTGATTCCCATGAAATTTTGTCCTAAAGAGATGTGTTGTTCAACAGTTTATTTTGAACAATTAAGAATATCGGCATTTGATTTACATTGCCATCAGAATGTATGCTTCTCAATAATATCATGAAGATTTGAGCATTTGATCTTTGAAAATTTCTCACAACAAGAATATTAAATGAATGAAATGAATTTGAAAGACTTGTTTGAGAATCTGACAATGTATCAATCAGATCAAATAACATGAATGATAATCATGTAAGGTTAGGGTATCAAAGAATTGAAATCTGTTTATATGAACAAATATAAACAATCTTTGAATGAAACGTTTAAGTTCGAACGCTGAAATGAAAATGATGCTCATTCAAAACTTGAAAATTCAAACTGGAGTATTACCATCGAAAAATTGTTCCGTTTTGAGACATGGTAATAACAAAGTCAATAAGAAGCTGAACCGATGTGTGTGAATACTTGAAAGTATAGAAAAGATAATACACAAGTATTAATCTTTAGAAACACACGGTCAGAAATGATGTAACGAGAATCCGAGATATATATATATATATATGTATGAAAAACATTTAAAATCGCACTTCTAGAATTCATAAAATCTGTTTGAGAATCGAGAAGTGGTTTGAACATTTAAGTAAACATTTTTCATGCTTGAAAGTTGTTCTTCTTTCAAACAATCTCAGATTGAGTTCAGAAGATACTTACAATTATATGTTTAAGCTCCCCCTCAAATCATGATAGACTGATTAAAAATCAGATAAGCTCCCCCTCAACATCTGCAAAAGATCTTAATGAAACAAAGTTAGTATATGAAACAGTCAAAGTATAAAACAATGAAATACGAGTTCTAAACTGATGTGTTTAGAAGTCAAACTCGTTGAAGTACGGGTCCTAAACTGATATGTTTAGAAGCCATTGTTTCTTTGAAGTCCGGGTTCTAAACTGATGTGTTTAGAAACCATTGGTTCCTTTACTCCCCCTTAATGGCACATGTACTCTTCAAAAATTTGCCCCACATCTCTTCTGTTTTAATTCATGTGTGTGATATATATGTTTCATTCAGCACAACACATGATGAACCTGCAAAACAGATTAAGCTGATTTTGGTACCCAACGGGACTTGGGTCCTAGTGTGTTAGGTGCAGATCTCTTTAAAGGAATACTGTAAGTACCGTACCAAAAATGAACATTTTCTTGCTTAATGAAATCATGAGTTCCACAAGAAGAACAACACAATTTCTTTTGTGCCAACCTAATCAAATAATTTGCAGAATATATAGGATTAGGTTTAGCGAAAGACTTACCTTTGTGAGCATTGTGCTTCTTGTTTACCTTCGGTGGAGGAACAGATGATTTAGGGGCATCTTTCTCAGGAGTAGATCCTTTAACTTTCCAAACCATCTTTACAGGCTTAAAGATAGGTGTATCTGAACTGGTAGCATCACGGTTGTAGAAAGGATTAGAAGGTCGCATCTGATCTTTTGATTTGACAGACGTTGTCGAAGAAACAGAAGAACGTTCATGAACAGAACTAGAAGCAGTATTTGATGAACAATCAGAATCAGTTGAACCATCATTCGGCGATTGAACAATAGTATCGGCACTAAATTGTTCAGAAGATTTAACTCTGATCTTAATTGCTTCCAATTGCTGAACTTTACCGGATATAACATTTCTTTCTTGAACAGTCAGGTCAAATGCCTTTTGTAGATCAGACTTGATCTTCTGCTCTTTCATAACCTCCGTTGCTAAAGCAGATAACTTCCTTGTAAGATTTGTAATTTCAGCCTTAAAGATGTCTCTTTGTTCATCAAAACTGTTGTTAGATATTTCTTTGAAAATTTCCATGTTTTTCTTTTGAAAACACTTCTTTTCATTTTCAATAATATCTCTCAGTTTAACAAAATCTTTTCTCTCATTTTCCAACATTATTTCCAACTCAGATATTTTCTTTGAAAGCTCACTATTCTCCGTTTTAAAAGATATGCGTTCAGTTTCAAAAATAGCTTTCTCGTTCTCAAATTTTTCACGCTCAAGAATCAAAACTTTCTCAAAATCAAAATTTTGTTTTGAAAGTTTGATACATTTTAATTCCAAAACATTCTTTTCCTTAACACATTTCTTTGAAAAATCAGAAAACTTTTGTTGAAAAATATTTCTTTCGGTTTCAAAAGTATTTATTTCTTTTTCAAAAACATGTCTTTTCATTATCATCTCTTCTTTAAAATCATTTAAAGCTTTTGACAAATCAACATTCTTCTTTTCTAAAGAGATTATCAGGTTTGATTTGGAATCACATTCACATTGCTTAAAATCAGGTTGAGTCTTCAACTCAGAAAGTTGTTGCTGGAGATCTTGATTATTCTTCTGTAATGTATTGATTTCAGCTTTCAATAAATTCTCTGACACTCTTCTTTCCTTTCTCATTTTTGTTTCCAAAACAGAAAGTTCTTTAGCAGACTCTAAATTCTTCTTCTTTAGATTACTGATCTCAGCATCCTTGCTTTTGATATCTTGAACAATCGTTGAGTTCTCCAACACACTCAACCTTTTGTTCAACTTTTCAATTGTTATCCTATAATTGACTCCTTTTTGTTCAAGATCTTGGATCTTTATTCTATTGTCTCTGTCCTTAAGTGACTCCCAACCATAATATTCATCATCATCCATTGTTACCTGAAAAGATTAAAAAAGATCATTGTCAGATACTTCGTGAGAAGTAGAATTATGCACACACGATAATCAGAGAAAAATCGATTAAAGTCAGAAAAATTTTCAAAATTAAAATTTTGAATAACAAATTATAAAATTTGTCGTTCAAAAATTAATTCCGAAAAATTAATGCGGAATACTTGACTTTAAATCGGCAAACCTGCAAAAGATAAGAAAAATATACCAGTTTCGTGCAAAAGCAGGTAAAAATTGATAAAACGGAAAAAATTGAAAAATTACTAAAAAATAGGGACTAAAAACGACAAAATACGAAACTAAAACGAAAAATACGGACTAACAGTGTAAAATACTAAGACTTATAAAAGATAAGGACTAAAAATGACAAAAGTCTAAAACTTAAGACTCAAAGGACTAAAAATGAAAAATTCTAAAACAATAAAAGTCTAGGGATTAAAATTGAAAAAAATTCTAAAACACTAAGTAGAAGGACCAAAACTGTAAAAAATTCTAAAGTTAAACTATAGGGACTAAAACTGAAACTAGCCTAAAGTCTATACTGCAGGGACCAAAAATGACGCAAACTAAAAAACTATCTAAACTTAACAAACTAACGACTAAATTTAACAAAAATGACCAAAAATGTAAAGAAAACAAACAAACTAACGAAAAGGACTAAAATTGAACAAAACCTAAACTACAAACTAGAGGGGCTGGAACTGACAAACCCTAAAAGTAAACCTGGTACTATTCATCATCTTTGCCAATAACGATCTGATGGTTTTTGAGAATAATATCTTTGCCAATTCTCAACCAAAATCAATGATTTTTGTTTCTTAGTCTTCCTTGATCAACAAAAAATCAAATTAAGCAAGGTTTCATCGATCATGCAACCAAATATGACGTGTACAACTCAAGTAGTTAACTCCGGCGAGAATCACGTTTCATGCGACAGTTAGACTCATACGACAGTTAGTTGCATACGACAGTTATGATGGCATGCAGTGTACGACAGTTATGAGTATATGTGGCATCCGACAGTTATGAGCTAGTCGTATGAAGCAGGTGCGACAGTTATGAATTTCCCGGCCATATATGCAGATTCCGGCGACTTTTCCGGCAATTCGTTTTTCCGACGAACAACTTACAACACTTCAAAACTATCGATTTCTTGCTGTTTTTCGAAACAAAAACTTGCACAATGATCGAAATATCACAACGAAATGATATGTGGTTGTTTGATTATCAGATATCAACGAAAAATGAAATCAATCTTCATCTTTAACGTGAATGACGAAGAACACCCAAAATGTCGAACTGAGATCTGCTGTAACGAACTGATATGTTGCTGAAATTTCGATATGAATGCTGTAATCACTTGAGAAACACAAAATGATCAGATGTGTGTTGACATACAGAATCAAATAACACTTACAAATCAAAATTGATTTCAGAAACATTAAAAGGTTTCCATGAACAGTAAACCTAAAAACATTTTAAAATCACAAATTTGTTGTTTAAAAATCAAAAGTTTTGATTTAAAAATGTTTCAAACAACAAATTATATCAGTTTGTTAACTTGAATCAATCAAAAACACACACGAATTCCAGAATCTTTGAAGATTTTTCAAGAAAAATCTCAAAAAAACTCAAGAACATCAATTTTCTTCAAAAAATTGATAAAAATTTCTTCAATTTGGACAGATTTGTGCATAATCCGATCTGATTAAGCTCTGATACCACTTGTAATCCCTAATCTAATCAAGTAACAATCAAGAATTCAAGAGATCTTCGTTAGAATAGAGAAAGAATACAAAGATGAGAATGGGATCCACTTTCTCTCTCTAGAAGTCATCCCTCTCACTACACACTTCCTATTTCTCTCTCACGTATGAATTGCTAGAATGAGACTCCTTCATGACTTCCTCTTTACAAATCCTATTTATACACTTTGACTATCACCTTTAGTTACTTTGACTTTGACCTTTAAAGCCCTTACTTTGACTTTGACAAATACATTTGACTCTTTACAATTAATACAAATGCATATTAAATCTTGAATACATTTTATGCACTAACACCCTTGCTACCTTATATGGCACGATGCTGAATCATGAGCAATCGAGCCATCTTAAGAAGAATCTTGTAAAATATTCCAAAAGCACCTCTGTTGCTTTAATCTCAGAGGAACCTTCTACTCAGCGACCCGTGGTCACTATCACTGAGTTAGAAAGTAACTCTGAAAGGTCATCAGAATCTGACTCTTCAGATGATGATGAATCTTTGGCTCTACTAACTAAAAAGTTTAGGAGATTCGCCAAAAAGAAAATGTTCAGAAAGAACAAACCCCTTTCTATTACTGATAAGCCAAGATCATCAGCTATTGTTGATAAGGCTACTGCTACTTGTTTTAACTGCGAAAAGATTGGACATTTCGCTAACGAGTGCAGGTCTAAGAAAGTTTCGAGAAACTCAGTGTTTCCCAATAAATCCTTTATTCCTAGGAATAAAGATGACAAATACGCTAAGCTGAAAGAAAAGTATGCGAAGCTGAAAAGCTTTAAGAAGAAAGGCAAAGGCCTGATGGCTTATGATTGGGCTGCCTCTGATGAAGAAGAATCATCATCTGACTCTGAAGATGATGAAGCCAATCTATGTCTTATGGCCAAGATTGAAGATGAGGAAGAAAGATCGGACATTCCCTCTTCTTCAACCTCTGCTATTCAGGTATCACCTTCCTTCTTTACAAATATTGCAAATATTGATGAAGCTGATAGTCTTCGTAAAATCGATCTCTTGACTAGAAGTTTATATGAAGCCATGAATGGCAAAACTGTAGTTGAAAATCAAAACCTTGATCTCGCTGAACAGCTCAAAAACTGTCACCTTCAAATAGAAAAGCTTTCTAAAATTGAAGAAGATTTTAAAGATCAATAGCATTTAAATCAGCTAGTCAAAATCGAGCGAGAAGAAGCTATCTCTGCTTTAAGAGCTGAAAAAGCTACTGTTGAAGGATGGTGTAATTCTTCAACAAAGATCACTGAGATAATTAAGTCTCAGATTCCCCTGAGTGATAAACGTGGTCTTGGTTACAAAGCTGATAATCTAGAACCAACCACTGATCGTTCCATGCTCTTGTTTGGAACTTTCGTATCCTCAGTCGTTGATACTTCATCCTCTCAGTGTTCCTCGTCCAGACCGCCTATCTGTAACACCTTAGGCATATCCCACATCGGCCGTGGACAGGAGAGATGCTGTGTATATTAGTAAACCTTGGCCTTACCAGACACAACGCGTTTTGGGACCACAAGCATGCGGGTTCCTTGGGAACTCTGTGGTTAAGTGTGCTTGGGTGGGAGTAGTACCAGGATGGGTGACCTCCTGGGAAGTCCTTGCGAAGTCCTTGCCAGGTCGCCAAGAACAAAGCCGTGAGCCAGTGGGGCAAAGCGGACAATATTGTGTCGTGGTAAGCGGGGTGTTACAAATGGTATCAGAGCCACTCCTGTGCCGTTCGGGATGGTGGGGCAAACCTCATCGAGGACTATGAGTCCCTAAGGGGGGTGTGTGTAACACCTTAGGCATATCCCACATCGGCCGTGGACAAGAGAGATGTTGTGTATATTAGTAAACCTTGGCCTTACCAGACACAACGCGTTTTGGGACCACAAGCTTGCGGGTTCCTTGGGAACTCTGTGGTTAAGCGTGCTTGGGTGGGAGTAGTACCAGGATGGGTGACCTCCTGGGAAGTCCTTGCCAGGTCGCCAAGAACAAAGCCGTGAGCCAGTGGGGCAAAGCGGACAATATTGTGTCATGGTAAGCGGGGTGTTACACTATCCCTGAGGAAATTTCTACCTCTTCAAAAGGTAAAGAGAAAATGGTTTATCCAAAACCTACCTTTGTCTTTAAAGATAAAGGTAAAGGAATTGCTTTTAACCAAAATCCTCAGAAGGGTACCTTAGTACCTAAGCTGAATGCTTCTAAAGCTTTAGTGATTCATTCCTCTGGATCAAGGAATCAGATCTATGGATCTACTCAGCGTGGATCTATTCAGCGATCTACTCCTAGAATCAGAGTGGATGTCTCTGGTAAGAAATCCGAAGAACTGAATGTTCCTCCCATTTCAAAAGCCATCAGCTTACTTGGTGCTGGTACTTCTAATTCAAAATCTAAAGCTCAACATTCAAATGGTCCTAGAACTACTTTTAGTTATAGGAAATGTTATCACTGTGGACTCACTGATCATATTGCTAGTAAGTGCCCCACAGCCACCAAAGCTGAAAAGATAGCTAAGGTGAAGATTGCCCCCAAGGCAAAGAAGACCACTGAGGTTAAGAAATTAACCAAAGTGAAAAGTGACAAAGCTGAATCTTCAAATGCTGCGAGGATTGCTGAACCTTCCATTCCAACTACTTCCACTGACAAACGTGTACACATGGTTAAGTGGGTACCCAAGAAAAACTAATCTTCCTTTGTGATGCAGGTTAAGAAGGGTATCTGGTATCTCGATAGCGGATGCTCTAGACACATGGCTGGAAAGAAAAGCCTGCTCGCTGAATACAAGGAAGAGAAGGGTCCCTCTGTGACTTTTGGAGGAAATGGAAAAGGACATACCCGAGGGTTTGGTGTACTCTCTAATGGTACAACAACCTTCAGAAGAGTCGCATATGTTGAAGGGCTGAAGCATAATCTTTTAAGCATCAGTCAGCTTTGCGACAAGGATAACAAGGTAATCTTTACCAAGGAATCCTGCTTTGTCACTGACAAAAAGGAGAAGATAGCTCTCAGCGGTTATCGTTTGGAAAATGTTTATGTAATAAACATGGTCTCAACAACCACTGAGAACTCCTGTTTCTTCTCAAAAGTCTCATCTGATGTCAACTGGCTATGGCATAAGAGGCTCTCTCACCTAAATTTCAAGACACTGAACACTCTTTCTTCAAAAGAGTTAGTCACTGGTCTACCTCAGCACTACTATGCCAAAGAGTCTTTATGTTCAGCGTGTGAGAAAGGGAAGCAGACCAAAGCAAGCTTTAAGTCAAAGCAAGTCTCCTCAGTGTCATCTCCTCTGCAACTTCTCCATATGGATTTGTTTGGCCTTGTTAACAAACAATCCATCGCTGGAAAGAAATATACACTGGTCATAGTTGATGAATTCTCTCGTTATACATGGGTTATGTTTCTCCGTTCCAAGAGTGACACCCCTGAAGAACTCATCACCTTTGTTCGGAAGATGGAAACCTTGAACAATTTGACCGTTCGCTCAATAAGGAGTGTTGATCCAAACCCTCAGTGATTTGATAATGACCCTCTCTTATATACTTAGTGAAAATTGTAAGTAAACAATATGTATCAGAGTTTCACTATCGCTGATAAGTACTAAGATCTTACAGTACCGCTGATAGGAACTCTCGCTCTTTTAAATTAAACATTCAGCGAACACTGTTCATCATTAATGCTCTGAGTCTGTTCAGTCATTATGATGATCGCTGATAAGTTAGTTGTTTACTTATGATCCCTGAAGACAAGTTTCACGTCAACAAAGGTTCTACGCTGAAGTCGAAGATCAAGCTCAAGAACCAGCGACAAGTCTCCTAATGAACTGATGCGGATCAGCGAAGACTCAGATTTGTCCACTCAACGTGAAGTATCAAGTACAAGACTTCAGCTATCGCTGAACTTTATCATTCGCTGAATAGAAAATGATAATCGCTGAATCAACGAAAGCTGATCATGAAGTCCTCCGTACAAAGTACTTTTGTCTTAACCCTCCCTTGCACGACTCCGTACGAAATGTCAGAAAAGAACCTCCGATTGTCTGAAATCGTACAACCACTCTGATACTACACTGCTCATCCATGCGGGTACTAAGGTTGTCAACCAAGGTCAATGACATACAACCAACCAGCTGATGACACGTGTAAAATGTATACTGACTTGCATTAAATGCATGCAGTATATAAAGAGATGAACCCACTTCATTTGAAGTAACTTGCTAACTCTGGAAAATGTTTATGTAATAAACATGGACTCAACAACCACTGAGAACTCCTGTTTCTTCTCAAAAGCCTCATCTGATGTCAATTGGCTATGGCATAAGAGGCTATCTCATCTAAATTTCAAGACACTGAATACTCTTTCTTCAAAAGAGTTAGTCACTGGTCTACCTCAGCACTCATACGCCAAAGAGTCTTTATGTTCAGCGTGTGAAAAAGGGAAGCAGACCAAAGCAAGCTTTAAGTCAAAGCAAGTCTCTTCAGTGTCATCTCCTCTACAACTACTCCATATGGATTTGTTTGGCCCTGTTAACAAACAATCCATCGCTGGAAAGAAATATACGTTGGTCATAGTTGATGAATTCTCTCGCTTCACATGGGTTATGTTTCTCCGTTCTAAGAGTGACACCCCTGAAGAACTCATCACCTTTGTTCGGAAGATGGAAACCCTGAACAATCTGACCGTTCGCTCAATAAGGAGTGATCATGGGACTGAATTCAAAAACAGTTCTCTTGATTCCTTCTTTGAGAGTAAGGGTATTTCTCACAACCTTTCTTCAGTGAGAACACCGCAACAAAATGGAGTCGCTGAAAGAAGAAATAGAACAATTATTGAAGCTGCACGTTCAATGCTCAGCGATTCTCACCTGCCTACTCAGTTTTGGGCAGAAGCTGTCAACACTGCTTGTTTTACGCAAAACAGGTCGCTGATAGTCAAAAGATTCAAAAAGACAGCCTATGAACTTTTTCATGGGAGAAAGCCTTCAATCAGCTTTCTTCACATCTTTGGATGTCAGTGTTTTATACTGAACAACAGAGATGCACTTGGAAAGTTTGATCCTAAGGCTGATGATGGAATCTTTCTTGGATACTCCTCAGTTTCCAAAGCCTTCAGAGTCTTCAATCGTAGAAGACAAACTGTAGAAGAAACTATTCACGTCACGTTTGACGAATCCCGTTCAGCGAACTCTAAACCGTCCGCTGATACTGAAGAACTGAATCAATGGATGTTTTCTCATCTTGGTGATTCAGAAGTTATTCCCACTACTCATGCTCATCCAGTATAAGATGATAGTCCTATCATTCCAAATATGTAGAACAATGAAGCTGAAACTTCTTGGGTCTCAGCTGTTCCTATAAACACTATACCTAACGCTGAACCAAATGTCTCAGACATTCCATCTACTTCTCAGCAATCAGTGAATATAATGACAACTGCATCCATTCCTCTCTTGGCTGATACTCCTGACGTCGCTGAAGCTTCATCTTCAGCTCCTCCAGTTCAAGTTGAGTCAGCGTCTCATGCTCCGGCTCAGCGATGGACTATAAATCACCCAATTGATCAAATTCTTGGTGATCCAAACACTGGGATTCAGACTCGACGATGTGCAGGTAATATTTGTTTATTTGTAAATTTTATTTCACTAACTGAACCAAAGAAAGTAGATGATGCCCTCAAAGATCCAAACTGGGTCAGCGCCATGCAAGAAGAGCTGACTGAATTCGAAAGAAACAAAGTTTGGAAACTTGTTCAGAGACCAACTGATAAAACAGTAATAGGCACTAAATGGGTCTATCGAAACAAGTTGGACGGACATGGTACTGTAACCCGCAACAAAGCTCGACTTGTTGCTCAGGGATACAGACAAGAGGAAGGTATAGATTATGACGAAACATTTGCTCCAGTAGAAAGACTTGAATCTATTCGTCTATTCTTAGCATATGCTGTACACAAAAACTTCAAAGTACATCAGATGGATGTTAAGTCAGCGTTTCTAAATGGAAAGCTGAATGAAGAAGTGTATGTGGAACAACCTCCAGGATTCTCAGATTCTAAGCGTCCAGGTTATGTTTATAAACTGGATAAGGCACTTTATGGCTTAAAGCAAGCTCCACGTGCATGGTATGATACTCTTTCTACTTATCTCCATATTGAAAAATTTGAGCGAGGTAAGATTGACAAAACTCTATTTTTTTAGAAATGTGAAAGGTCATATCATTCTAGTTCAAATATATGTTGATGACATTATATTTGGTTCTACTAACCCTGAGCTTTGTACTCGTTTCGCTGATAGAATGAAAGATGAGTATAAAATGAGCATGATGGGTGAACTAACATATTTCCTTGGTCTTCAGATTAAGCAAACTGAAAAAGGAACTTTCATTAATCAGGGAAAATATGTTAAAGATATGCTGAAGAAATTCGACTTAACTGAAAGTTCAGCTATGAAAACCCCTATGGCACCACCGCTGACAATTGATAAGGACACTAAGGGTGTTCCTGTCAATGTCACGCTGTACCGTGGGATGATCGGCTCTCTATTGTATCTTACAGCTAGCCGACCCGATATTATGTTTGCAACATGCTTATGTGCACGATATCAAGCTGAACCTAAGATATCTCATATGAAAGTTGTAAAGCGAATTTTTCGATATCTTAAGGGTACAACGAATCTAGGTCTTTGGTATCCCAAAGATTCAGGATTCGATCTAACCGCCTATTCAGATAGTGATTTTGCAGGTTGCAAAATGGATAGGAAAAGCACCACAGGAGGATGTCAGCTCCTGGGTGGAAAGCTGGTAAGTTGGACAAGTAAAAAGCAAAATTCAGTGTCCACTTCCACAACTGAAGCTGAATATGTAGCTGTTGGAAGCTGTTGCTCTCAAGTCTTGTGGATGAGAAATCAACTACTAGACTATGATCTTCAGCTCTCCAAAATTCCAATCTATTGCGACAGCACAAGTGCCATCGCTATAGCAAACAATCCAGTACTACATTCAAAGACCAAACATATAGAAATCAGATATCATTTTATCAGAGATCATGTGATGAATGGTAATATAGAACTTCATTTTATCCCAACTGATTATCAGTTAGCTGACTTATTTACCAAACCTCTTGATGAGACAAGATTCAACTTTCTCATCAGCGAGCTTGGAATGCTGAACTTTGAAGGATAAAATCTTCAGCGTTTCACATTGATCAGCGATATGATAAAATCAACTTGTATAACCCAGTCTATCATCTTCTCTCTGAATAAACTTGATTCACTGATATCAAGGTATGTTTACGCTCTCTGACAATCGCATGAAAATGCAAGATTTCAAAACAAAATGCATCGCTGAATATCTCTTCCTTAACAGCGATGTTTTGAAATTTCTTAAAACCTTCACTGATATTTCTATTCAGTGCTTCATGTTTTCAAAAGTATCCCTGAGTTTTTCAAAACCTCAGAGACAACCAAGAATATGAAAGGACAGTTGTGACGTCATTGCAACGAATAAAACCCCGACACGTTTTCTCTTCCTGACACACGTTTGCACGTCTCGTTCAAACTTCCAATCAAATGCAAACACATGTCCGTGTCATGATGAAAATCTTTTCCCGCTCAAGATTTTCTCTTTCTAAAATCTCTATATAAACAAATTCTTTGTTTATATTTTTCTTTTACGCGATCAATCTTCCTCCGCAAGAAAGAATTCACTGTTGCATTTGTGATTTCAAAAATTCAAGAACTGTTCATCATCTTCTTCATCAAACATCAAGGTTAATATGTTCTTATTTATTACCGAATGCGTATAACTTGTTTCCGATCTTCTCATTGTTTTAACAAGATCAAACAAAAGAACTTCGTAAAATGAAATCATTTTCTTTCGTGGTTTTATGAACACAACCATTTCATGGTTGTTCTTCAAGTTTAAATGCAAAATCTTAAACTTGTTCTTCATTCGTTTCCAAAATCTATTTCTTCATAGAAAACTGGAAAACAAGAAAATGGGTTTTACATTTCGTTTCAAAAATCAAGAAAAACCCTAAATCTTCATTAAGACATTTTGTCTGAATGAAATAGACAAAATTCGAACCATCTTAATGGAAAATCTTTCCACATTAAGATTATTCTTATTTGTTAATCTTTGGTTGAACTGATAATACAGGAAATGGCAACGTCTAACATTCCTACTACCGCTGAGAACATCTCTACTGACTCCGAGGAAGTGGAAATCATCAAGGCTCCTCAGGTTAAGTTCACTCTGGATCAGCTAGACTGGACTAAGATAAACAACCTTTCTGCGCTTCTCGAGTTTCCTCCTCGAAAGCAAGTCACACATCTGACAGATGCTGTGAATTTCCTGAAGAATTGCTGCATTTCAACAGCCCTGACCATTTCACCCCCTGCAAGTCAGCTGCTACTATCTAAGTTCTGGTACTCTGCCAGACACTCTCAGCTACCATCCGCCAAAGATCCCTCCAAAACAGTTGATTGTATCCTCTGCGATACTGAATATGGCACGATAAAGATCACACCTGCCATCATTCGCAAAGCTCTGAACTTTCCCATCGCTACAAAGGAAAAACCTTTTGTTCCTTTCCCTGACCATAAGAAGCTCGCTGACAAAGAAGCTCTTATTGCATTTTTTGATGCAATGGGCTATGTATGGGAAATGGGCAGAGACAAGAAGCCTGAGAAGAAGCTAACACTGCTGAAGAAATCGAAAATGCCCAGCGAGATGAACTTCATCTTCGCTCACCTTATCAGCTGCATGACTGCCAAGACCGGCTCTTCTGATCAAGCCGCTCAACCTCAGCAAGCTATGGGATACGCTCTGCTGAAAGGTCTACACATTGACTGGGCATCTCTCATCTATGATGACTTGCTGCAAAGAGTAGACTCTGCTACTGACAGGCCTGCATGGGTTCCTTACCCCCGATTCATCAGCGCTATCTTTCAATATGGCCTGAAGGACAGCTACCCGCAAGAGGGCGATCTGAAACTCTCTCAGATTGGCCCTAAGGTACTCGACTTCAAACCTGTTGAAAATGAGGTACGTCTTTCTACCCTCTTAACTCTTCTCAACCCTTCTTCTTCTCATTCTGTGGCTCCTTCAGCGACAATACCCATCGCTGATACCCTGGCCACAAAATCCTCTCCTTCTAAGAAAAGGAAACATTCATCTACCCCACTTGGTTCTAAAAGGATCAAGAAAACAAAGGAGCAACCCCAGCAATCTCATGCTGAAGACTCCTCAGCTCTTTCTGCAGAGCTGAAGGAACGTTCAGTGGTACGCTCTGCCACACCTGAACAAGCCATCCCTTTTATCCCAACTTTAGCGTCTCTAAACGCTGAGGTTACAAACTTGGAACCTACCCAACCTCCTTCAGTCTCTCAGAAGACTGATGAAGTGATTGTCAGCGAATCCAACGCTGAACTCATAACCCAACCCCCATTCTTATCCTTCGCTCTTCCCTCCACTCATTTGGTCTCTACTCCAGATCTAACTGGAGCTGCCATCATTTCCTCGGAACCTAAAGCTGATTCTCCAGGAATGATGAAGACAGGACCTGCAGAACAATCCATGGGCACTTTTGAAGATGACATGGAACTTTTCTCAGGAACCCGTAATTTCGATGAATTCACCAATCCTCCTGCAGGTAAACAACAACCCATAAACACTGTGACTAAACCCCAAACTTCTGAGCTTTCCTCTGTTCACAAGTTTTTATATGTTACAGGTCCTAATTTGGGAGATATCAACGCCTCTCTGAAGTCCGTGGAGACAAAGCTGACAGGTCTCACCACTACTCTCTCCAATAACTCTACAGCTGTAACAAACGCTGGAGAGAATCTGAACAAGCTGACAACGGTGGTGGAGAAGAAGGCTTCCACAGATGACATGAAGCAAGTTGATAAAACTCTCAGCGACATCGCCAAGGTGCTCGCTGATATCTACACAGACTACACCTCTCTCAAAAATTCAGTTTCATCCATGTCCAGCGAGGTAACAACGCTGAAGACATCGGTTGGAACACTAGAGGGAGATATGTCTGCTGTGAAGACAAATGTCAACACTCTGACGACTGCCTTAAGCTCTGTAAAGACTGACGTTGGTTCGATGAAGACTATGATCGAACAGCTGCTGCACAAGGCGAATACTCCTGCTCCTGCCCCTGTCCCTGAATCTGAACATTTTACAGCGGTGGATCGCATTGAGCTCGGGAAGATCAATCCTGCTATTTCTGGCCTAGAAGTCAGATTAGCAAAGATTGAAGGCTGTGTAGGTATCTCTGGCCAAGAAGACAGAGAACCTAACAAAGATGCTGAGTCAACCCATTCCTCCCCAACTCATCATGAAAAAGAGGGGGAGAAGAGCGCTGAAGATCTGGAGAAGAGCGCTGAAGAACTCTCCAAGGGCGCTGAAGACCTTTCCCATGATGAATCTATCAGGGGAGAGAAGACGAATACTGAAGAAACCACCGCTGGACCTCAGGGAGATGAAAACCCTGAGGAAACCGAGAAGCTCGCCTTTGTATCTGAGGGGGAGCAACTCAAAGAAGAAGCTGAGAAAACTGAATCCGAAGCAGAAGATGATGAAGCCGTCGACATCCCTGATGATGAACCATCTTCTTCTCCAAAGAATGATGATAATGATGACGAAGATGACGATGACTTCTTTATCGTCAAACCTGCTCCGAAGATCAAAGCTCTTAAAGGAATCTCGATAAATGAACCTACAAAGGAGCGGACAAAGATAAAACCCTCAGCCTCTGGAGCTGAGAAAGGCAAAGGCAAAAGCGTCGCTGAAGATGACAATCTGATGATCTTGCTTGAAAAGCCGGTTTGTCAGGTATGCTAAACATCTCTCACTCCATCCCTCCTCTATCATACACTATCAGTTCTACTACCCAAGCCTATACACTTGAACCAATTCTCTCTATCTGATTCTACCCAAGTTCTTACTCGTAAGATCGCTGTGTTTCAGCTAGTCCTCTCCCCTGTTTGAGGATATCGCTGAAGGCTCCACAACTGCGACTTCACCAATAATACTAGCTGCTGCTGAAGAAATAATCCCAGTCTTAGATTTAATCTCTGAGACTGATGAACCAGAAGAACAACTACTCTCGCACAGAGGCAGACCTTCCTTAGCTCCTCAAAAGCTAAGTGAAGAGGATCAGAAAAGAAGAGAGGAAATAATAAAGCGATTCGAGGATCAGCGAATCATTCTGAGGCGTGATCAACTTCCTTATGTTCCTCCAAAGTTCAGAATTTCCAAAGCTGAATACCAGGAACACCTCAGAGCTGAACGCCTAATCGCTGAAAGAAAGGAAGCTGAAGAAAAAGACAGAGAATACGCCATCAAGCTTACTCAACGATCAATAAAAGACCCCAAGCTGAAAAGAGTTCCCATTGATGTTCAACGTCAGCTCTGGGAAAACGCCAAGAAGATAACTGAAGAAAAAAGAACTGTGTCTCAGTCAACTTTAGCCTGGTGCAAAGAAAAGGTCAACTACAGAGACTCTCCTGCCAAAATCAACAAGGTATTCATCTCTGGAAGAACAACCCTTGTTTCAATCGCTGAAGTAGAGATATTCAGAGAAGATAAGAAGTACGAAAATTTTTATGCTGAAGCCATAACGAAGTACGGTCTCTCTGAATGGTTGGAGATCAGGTTAGCCATCCAGAAGTCCAAGTCGAAGTACAAGGAACATGTTGAAAATCTGATCAACAAACAAATCGACTTAGTCTACTCCTGTGTGGATATTCCTCCTCCTCCTCCTCTCGAAAGTCAGAAAAGAAAGGCCTCAGCGAAGAAGAAGAAGAAATCTATATCTTCAACTGATGGCCCTGTCATACGATATGAAACAGGTATTGGTTTTTCACGTGCTGAAATACTTGGTCCTGATCCTGATCTTTCCATGCTTGACACATCTCTTCCTCCTGGTGAGACTTTCATCCCTGGCAAAGTCATAAGCGAACCCTACGGGATATATTTCCATGACTACGATGGTGGAAAGCATTTTCAACGCATCTCTGAACTTCACATCACTCCCATCGAACAGCTGAGAGATCTCATCTACTGGTGTGACTTCAAGAATGACCCTCAGGCACGACATCTGAAACCCTTGATTTTTGAAGAAGCGCTGATCAAAAGAAAACAAGGTGTAACCGTTCCTGACTGGATGATTCCCACCACATCAATGACCCTTGATGAACTTCTCATTAAGGAAGAACCCTTTACAAACTGATATGATCACCTATTTCTCTATTGTATCAGTTATTCTTCTGTACTTGTAATTTATTTCGCTCGTACTTGTAATCTTTCCATTTCTCTTTGTAACCTGATTCAAAGTTTTAAAGAAAGATTTCAGCGAATGTACTTTACTCCATCAGTACTGAAAAGATCCCAGAAAACAGTAAAAGGGACAAATATTTTATGAGTTCTTTTTATCCTTATGTTTTCATTAAATAGCAATTTTCTTTGTTGCTATGTCATAATCAAATAGGGGGAGATTGTTGATCCAAACCCTCAGTGATTTGATAATGACCCTCTCTTATATACTTAGTGAAAATTGTAAGTAAACAATATGTATCAGAGTTTCACTATCGCTGATAAGTACTAAGATCTTACAGTACCGCTGATAGGAACTCTCGCTCTTTTAAATTAAACATTCAGCGAACACTGTTCATCATTAATGCTCTGAGTCTGTTCAGTCATTATGATGATCGCTGATAAGTTAGTTGTTTACTTATGATCCATGAAGACAAGTTTCACGTCAACAAAGGTTCTACGCTGAAGTCGAAGATCAAGCTCAAGAACCAGCGACAAGTCTCCTAATGAACTGATGCGGATCAGCGAAGACTCAGATTTGTCCACTCAACGTGAAGTATCAAGTACAAGACTTCAGTTATCGCTGAACTTTATCATTCGCTGAATAGAAAATGATAATCGCTGAATCAACGAAAGCTGATCATGAAGTCCTCCGTAAAAAGTACTTTTGTCTTAACCCTCCCTTGCACGACTCCGTACGAAATATCAGAAAAGAACCTCCGACTGTCTGAAATCGTACAACCACTCTGATACTACACTGATAGATCTCCATGGGTTCCTTATCCTCGATTCATCAGCGCCGTATTCCAAACATGCCTGAAGGACAGCTACCCAAAAGAGGGTGACCTGAAACTCTCTCAGGTTGGCCCTAAGGTTCTCGACTTCAAGCCAGTGGCAAATGAGGTACGTCTTTCTACACTTTTAACTCTTCTCAAACCTACTTCTTCGACTTCTGCAGCTCCTTCAGCGGACAAACCCACCGCTGATACCCAGGCTGCAACCTCCATTCCTTCTCTTAAAAGGAAACACTCCTCCACCCAACTTAGTTCCAAAAGAACTAAGAAAACCAAGGAGCAACCCCAGCAATCTCTTGCTGAAGACTCCTCAGCTCATCTCAAAGAGCTGAAGGAACGTTCAGTGGTACGCTCTGCCACAGCTGAACAAGCCACCCATTCTATCCCAGCTTCAGCGTCTCTAAACGCTGAGGTTACAAACTTGGAATCTACCCAACCTCCTTCAGTCTCTCAAAAGACTGATGAAGCGATTCTCAGCGAATCCAACGCTGAACTCCGCACCCAACCTCCATTCTTAACCTTCGCTTCTCCCTCTACTCAATTGGACTCTACTCCAGTTGTCACTGAAGCACCTATCATTCCTCCAGAAGCTAAAGCTGACACTCAAGGAATGATGGGCGTAGGACCTGCAGCGATGACCATGCGTCCACGCACTCTAGCTGACGACATGGAACTTTTCTCAGGACACCGAGATTTTGATGCATTCACCAATCCTCCTGCAGGTATACACCAACCCCTATGCACTGTAACTGAACTCCAAACTTCTGAGCTTTCCTCTGTTCACAAGTTCTTATATGTTACAGGTCCTAATTTGGGAGACATCAACGCCTCTCTGAAGACAATAAAGACGACGCTGACATGTCTCAAAACTACTCTTTCCGACAACTCTTCAGCTGTAACAAACGCTGGAGAGAATCTCACAAAGCTAACAACCGTGGTCGAAAAGAATGCCTCCAAAGCTGACTTGGAGAAAGTTGATAAAACGCTCAACAACTTTGCCAAAGTTCTCACTGATATCTACACAGACTACCTCGCCATCAAAACTTCAGTTGACACCATGTCCAGCGAGGTCACAACGCTGAAGACATCGGTTGGAAGAATCGAAGGAGATGTGTCTGCTGTAAAGACCGACGTGAGTTCTGTAAAGACCGACGTGGATTCGATGAAGAAAATGATGCAGCAGATCCTGACCAACACGACCGCCCCTGCCGCTGCACCTTCATCTTTTACTCCGGCGGATCGTGCTGAACTCGTGAAGATCAATCCTGGTATTTCTGGTCTAGAAAACAGATTATCAGCGATTGAAATTTGTGTGGGGATCCCTGGCCAAGAAGTCCAAGAAGACAGGGAACCGACACCAGCTGCTGAGTCATCGTATTCCTCTCCCACTCATCATGAAAAAGGGGGGGGGGGAAGAGCGCTGAAGACCTTTCCCATGATGAATCTATCAGGGGAGAGAAGACTGAAGACCTCACCTTTACTGAAGAGGGTGAGAAGACAATTGAAGCAGCCGCTGGACCTCAGGGAGATGAAAACCCTGAGGGAACCGAGAAGCTTACCTCTGCATCTGAGGAGGAGCAACTCGAAGAAGAAGCTGAAGAATCTGAGTCTGAAGCTGAAGATGAAGAAGCCATCGACTTGTCTGATGACGAACCATCCTCTTCTCCAAAGAATGATGATGATGAAGATGATGATGATGACTCTTTTATCGTCAAGCCTGCTCAGAGGACCACAACTCTTAGAGGGATTCTGATAAATGAACCTACAGGGGAGCGGACAAAGACAAAGCCATTAGCATCTGAAGCTGACAAGGGCAAAGGAAAAAGTGTCGTTGAAGACGAGCAAAACCTGACGATCTTGCTTAAAAAGCCGGTTTGTCAGGTACACTAACCTCTACTTTCACTGCATCCCTCCTCTCTATCTCTATACACATTATCATTTCTACACTCACTAAAACCTCCATACACTTTATCCCATTATTTCTCTATCTATGTTCTATCCAAGTTCTTACTCGTAAGATCACTGTGTTTCAGCTAGTCCTCTCCCCTGTTTGAGGATATCGCTGAAGTTCCTACAGCTGCGACTTCACCAACAATAATCCCAGCTCGCAAAGCTGAAGAAATAATCCCGGTCTTGGATTTGATCTCTGAGACTGATGAACCCGAAGAACAGACTCTCTCTCACAAAAATAGACCTTCCTTGGCTCCTCAAAAGCTAAGTGAAGAAGATCAGAGAAGAAGAGATGAGATGATAAAGAAGTTCGAGGATTAGCGAATCATTCTGAAGCGTGATCAACTTCCTTCTATTCCTAAAAAGTTCAAACTTTCACAAAAGGAATACAAGGATCACCTCAGAGCTGAACGCCTAATCGCTGAAAGAAGGGAAGCTGAAGAAAAAGACAGAGAATACGCCATCCAGCTTACTCAACGATCAGTAAAAGACCCCAAGCTAAAAAGAGGTCCAATCGAAGTTCAACGTCGGCTATGGGAAGAAGCCAAGAAGATCAATGAAGAAAAGAGAACTGTGTCTCAATCTATCCTAGTCTGGTGCAAAGAGAAGGTACACTTCAGACTTCGACCTTCCAGAATAATCAAGGTACTCGTATCCGGAAGATCAACCATCAAAGTTTCTATCGCTGAAATCGAGATATTCAGAGAAGACGGAATGTACGAAAAATTCTATGCTGAAGCTCTCACGCAGTACGGTCTCTCTGAATGGTTGGAGATCAGATTAGCCATCCAGAAGTCTCTGTCTAAGTACAAGGATCATTTCGAAAAGCTGATAAACAAGCAGATCGACTTAGTCTATTCGTTTGTGGATATTCCTCCTCCTCCTCCTCCTCCTCCTCAGAAACGAAGGGCCTCTGCAAAGAAAAAGTCTAAATCTTCAGAAGATGGTCCTCGTATTCGAAACGAAACAGGTATTGGTTTTTCTATGGAAAAAGTCCTTGGTCCTGAACCTGACCTTTCTGCACTTGACACATCTCTTCCTCCTGATGAGATTTTCATCCCTGGGAAAGTCTTAAGCAAACCCTACGGGATATTCTTCAATGATTGGAATGGACGAAAGCGTTTTCAACGTATCTCTGAACTTCCCATCACTCCCATCGAACAGCTGAAAGATCTCATCTACTGGTGTGACTTCAAGAACGACATTCAGGCACGGCATCTTAAACCCTTGATTTTTGAAGACGCACTGAACAAAATAAATCAAGGAGTAAATGTCCCTGACTGGATGATTCCCACATCAATGACCCTTGATGAACAACTCATTAAGGAAGAACCTCTATAAGCTGATAGGATCGCCTCATTCTTTTATTGTATCAGTTATTCTTTTGTACTTGTAATTGTATTCGCTGTACTTGTAATTTTTCCACTTCCATCTGTAATCTTTACGAAGTTTAAAGAAAAATTTCAGCGAAAGTACTTTACTCCATCAGTACAGAAAAGATCCCAGAAAACAGTAAAAGGGACAAATATTTTATGAGTTCTTTTTATCCTTATGTTTTCATTAAATAGCAATTTTCTTTGTTGCTATGTCATAATCAAATAGGGGGAGATTGTTGATCCAAACCCTCAGTGATTTGATAATGACCCTCTCTTATATACTTAGTGAAAATTGTAAGTAAACAATATGTATCAGAGTTTCACTATCGCTGATAAGTACTAAGATCTTACAGTACCGCTGATAGGAACTCTCACTCTTTATATTAAACATTCAGCGAACACTGTTCACCATAATGCTCTGAGTCTGTTCAGTACTTATGGTGATCGCTGATAAGTTAGTTGTTTACTTATGATCCCTGAAAACAAGTTTCACGTCAACATAGGTTCTACGCTGAATTCGAAGATCAAGCTCAAGAACCAGCGACAAGTCTCCTAATGAACTGATGCGGATCAGCGAAGACTCAGATTTGTCCACTCAACGTGAAGTATCAAGTACAAGACTTTAGCTATCGCTGAACTCTATCATTCGCTGATATAGAATGATAGATCGCTGAATCAACGAAAAGCTGATCATGAAGTCCTCCGTACAAAGTACTTTTGTCTTAACCACCCTTGCACGACTTCGTACGATACGTCAGAAAAAGAACCTCCTTATTGTCTGAAATCATACAACCACTCTGATACCACACTGTTCAAAAATGCGGCTACTAAGGTTGTCAACAAAGGTCAATGACGTACAACCAATGAGCTGCTGCCACGTGTAAAGTGTAAACTGCCATGCATTAAATGCATGCAGTATATAAGAAGAAGAACTCACTTCATTTTGAAGTAACTTGCTAACTCTGGACAAGTTCATCCTTCTTATCTTGAGATAGGTTATTATTAGTAATTTCCTTATCTCTCTTAGTGCAAGAAACCTTAGTGTTCCAACTTGTTTAGATTTAGGTTTATCCTTAATCTTGTTTCCGCAACAAGCTGTAAATTGTTAATGATTTATCAATAAACAATTTAGAAAAGTAAAATCTGTGTGTTTGTATTCAACCCCCCCCCCCCTTCTACAAACTTGTATAGGCCTTCGGGACCAACAAGGAGTGATCATGGGACTGAATTCAAAAATAGTTCTATTGATTCCTTCTTTGAGAGTAAGGGTATTTCTCACAACTTTTCATCAGTGAGAACACCGCAACAAAATGGAGTCGCTGAAAGAAGAAATAGAACAATTATTGAAGCTGTTCGTTCAATGCTCAACAATTCTCACCTGCCTACTCAGTTTTGGGCAGAAGCTGTCAACACTGCTTGTTTTACGCAAAACAGGTCGCTGATAGTCAAAAGATTCAGTAAAACAGCCTATGAACTTTTTCATGGGAGAAAGCCTTCAATCAGCTTTCTTCACATCTTTGGATGTCAGTGTTTCATACTGAACAACAGAGATGCCCTTGGAAAGTTTGATCCTAAGGCTGATGATGGAATCTTTCTTGGATATTCTTCAATCTCCAAAGCCTTCAGAGTCTTCAATCGAAGAAGAAAAACTGTTGAAGAAACTATTCACGTCACGTTTGACGAATCCCGTTCAGCGAACTCTAAACCGTCCGCTGATACTGAAGAACTGAATCAATGGATGTTCTCTCATATTGGTGATTCAGAAGATATTCCCACTCCTCATACTCATACAGTTGAAGATGATAGTCCTACTATCATCCCAAATATGCATAATAGTGAAGCTGAAACATCATGGATCTCAGCTGTTCCTTTAAACACTATACCTGCTTCTGAACCTAATGTCTCAGACATTCCATCTACTTCTCAACAATCAGTGAATATAATGACAACTGCAACCATTCCTCTCTTAGCTGATACTCCAGAAGTTGCAGAAGCTTCATCTTCAGCTACTCCAGTTCAGGTTGAGTCAACGTCTCACGCTCCGGCTCAGCGATGGACTGTAAATCACCCAATTGATCAAATTCTAGGTGATCCAAACGCTTGTATTCAGACTCGACGAAGTGCAGGTAATATTTGTTTATTTGTTAACTTTATTTCTCTGACTGAACCAAAGAAAGTAGATGATGCCCTCAAAGATCCAAACTGGGTCAGCGCCATGCAAGAAGAGCTGACTGAATTCGAAAGAAACAAAGTTTGGAAACTTGTTCGAAGACCAACTGACAAGACAGTGATAGGCACTAAATGGGTCTATCGAAACAAGTTGGACGAACATGGAACTGTAACCCGCAACAAGGCTCGTCTTGTTGCTCAGGGATACAGACAAGAGGAAGGCATAGATTATGACGAAACATTTGCTCCAGTAGCAAGACTAAAATCTATTCGTCTATTCTTAGCATACACTGTACACAAAGACTTCAAAGTATATCAGATGGATGTTAAGTCAGCGTTTCTAAATGGAAAGCTGAATGAAGAAGTCTATGTGGAACAACCTCCAGGATTCTCAGATCCTAAGCGTCCAGGTTATGTTTATAAACTGGATAAGGCACTTTATGGCTTGAAGCAAGCTCCACGTGCATGGTATGACACTCTATCTACTTATCTCCATATCGAACAATTTGAGCGAGGTAAAATCGACAAAACTCTATTTTTCAGGAAAGTAAAAGGTTATATCATTCTTGTTCAGATATATGTTGATGACATTATATTTGGCTCTACTAACCCTGATCTTTGTACTCGTTTCGCTGATAGAATGAAAGATGAGTATAAAATGAGCATGATGGGTGAACTAACATATTTCCTTGGTCTTCAGATAAAGCAAAATGAAAAAGGAACTTTCATTAATCAGGGAAAGTATGTTAAAGATATGCTGAAGAAATTCGACTTAACTCAAAGTTCAGCTATGAAAACCCCTATGGCACCACCGCTGACACTAGAAAATGATACTAAGGGTATTCCTGTTAATGTCACACTGTACCGTGGGATGATCGGCTCTCTCTTGTATCTTACAGCTAGCCGACCCGATATTATGTACGCAACATGTTTGTGTGCACGATATCAAGCTGAACCCAAGATATCTCATATGACCGTTGTAAAGCGAATTTTTCGATACCTTAAGGGTACTGCGAATCTAGGTCTTTGGTATCCCAAAGACTCAGGGTTCGATCTAATCGCCTATTCAGATAGTGATTTTGCAGATTGCAAATTGGATAGGAAAAGCACCACAGGAGGATGTAAGCTCCTGGGTGGAAAGCTGGTGAGTTGGACAAGCAAAAAGCAAAACTCAGTGTCCACCTCCACAGCTGAAGCTGGGTATGTAGCCGCTGGAAGCTGTTGTTCTCATGTCTTGTGGATGAGAAATCAACTACTGGAGTATGACCTTCAGCTCTCAAATATTCCAATCTATTGCGACAGCACAAGTGCCATCTCTATAGCAAATAATCCAGTACTACACTCAAAGACAAAACACATCGAAATCAGGTATCATTTTATCAGAGATCATGTGATGAATGGTGATATAGAACTTCACTTTATCCCAACTGATTATCAGTTAGCTGATCTGTTCACCAAACCTCTTGATGAGACAAGATTCAACTTTCTCATCAGCGAGCTTGGAATGCTGAATTTTGAAGAGTAAAATCGTCAGCGGTTCACATTTGATCAGCGATAGGATAAAATCGACTTATATAACCCATTCTATCATATTCTCTCTGAATAAACTTGATTCGCTGATATCAAGGTATGTTTTTCTCTCTCTGACAATCGCATGCAAATGCAAGATTTCAAAATAAACTGCATCGCTGAATATCTCTTCCTTAAATCATTGATACTTTGAAATTTCTAAAACCAACACTGATATTTCTATTCAGTGCTTCATGTTTTCAAAAGTGTCCCTGAGTTTTCAAAACCTCAGAGACATCCAAGAATATGAAAGGACAGTTGTGACGTCATTGCAACGGATAAGCCTTGGCACGTTCTTCTTTCTGACACACGTTTGCACGTTTCGTTTACCTTCCAATCAAATGCAAACACGTGTCCGTGTCATGATGAAAATCTTTTCCCGCTCAACATTTTCTCTCTCTCTAATCTCACTATATAAACTTATTCTGGGTTTATATTTTTCTTTTACGCGAACTTCTCCTCCAAGCAAAAAAAAAAAGAAAATTTACTGTTGCATTTGTGCTCTCATGTTTTTTCAAGAACTTAAGAACTTCATCTTCTTCAAAGAACCAGGTTAATAATTCTTTTATTTTACATGTTTCTTCAAACTTGTTAATGATCTTCTCTTTGTTTTCACAAGATCAAACAAAAGAACTTTTTAAAATGAAATCATTTCTTTCATGGTTTTATGAACACAACCTTTCATGGTTGTTCTTCAAGTTTAAACGCAAAATTTTAAACTTGTTCTTCATTCGTTTTTCCAGTATCCTTTTTCTCAAAAGAAACTGGAAAACAAGATTTTCTCTGGGTTTGCATTTCGTTTTTAAAAACAAGAAAAGCCCTAATCTTCATTAAGACATTTTTTGTCTGAATGAAATGGACAAAATTCGAACCATCTTATTGGAAAATCTTTCAACATTAAGATTATTCTTATTTGTTAATCTTTGGTTGAACTGATATACAGAAAATGGCATCTACTGACATTTCCAAGAACACCATCGCTGAGAAAACTGCTGCTGATAATACTACTGAGGAATTGGATATCATCAAGGCTCCTCAGGTTAAGTTCTCTCTTGAAGAACTGGATTGGACTAAGCCAAATAACCTCTATGCGCTTCTCGAGTTTCCTCCTCGAAAGCAAGTCACACATCTAGATGATGCTGTGAACTTCCTGAAGAATTGTTGTCTATCCACAGCCCTGACCATAACACCTCCTGCACATCAGCTACTGCTATCCCAATTCTGGTACTCTGCCAGACACTCTCAGCTACCATCAACCAAAGACTCCTAAAAAACAATTGACTGCATCCTCTGCGATACTGACTATGGCACTATGAAAATTACACCTGCCATTATCCGCAAAGCCCTGAACCTTCCCTTGGCCACCAAAGAAAAACCCTTTGTTCCCTTCCCTGACCACAAGAAACACTCAGATAGGGAAGCCATCACTGCATTCTTCAATGCAATGGGCTATGTATGGGAAACTGGGAGGGACAAGAAGCCCGAGAAGAAGCTGACCCTCATCAAAAAGTCTAAAATGCCCAGCGAGATGAACGTCATCTTCGCTCACTTAATCAGCTGCATGACTGCAAAGACCGGCTCCTCTGATCAAGCCGCTCAGCCTCAGCAAGCAATGGGATATGCCTTGCTGAAAGGTCTACATATAGACTGGGCATCGATAATCTACGATGATCTGGTACTCAGAGTAGACCCCGCCGCTGATAGATCTCCATGGGTTCCTTATCCTCGATTCATCAGCGCCGTATTCCAAACATGCCTGAAGGACAGCTACCCAAAAGAGGGTGACCTGAAACTCTCTCAGGTTGGCCCTAAGGTTCTCGACTTCAAGCCAGTGGCAAATGAGGTACGTCTTTCTACACTTTTAACTCTTCTCAAACCTACTTCTTCGACTTCTGCAGCTCCTTCAGCGGACAAACCCACCGCTGATACCCAGGCTGCAACCTCCATTCCTTCTCTTAAAAGGAAACACTCCTCCACCCAACTTAGTTCCAAAAGAACTAAGAAAACCAAGGAGCAACCCCAGCAATCTCTTGCTGAAGACTCCTCAGCTCATCTCAAAGAGCTGAAGGAACGTTCAGTGGTACGCTCTGCCACAGCTGAACAAGCCACCCATTCTATCCCAGCTTCAGCGTCTCTAAACGCTGAGGTTACAAACTTGGAATCTACCCAACCTCCTTCAGTCTCTCAAAAGACTGACGAAGCGATTCTCAGCGAATCCAACGCTGAACTCCGCACCCAACCTCCATTCTTAACCTTCGCTTCTCCCTCTACTCAATTGGACTCTACTCCAGTTGTCACTGAAGCACCTATCATTCCTCCAGAAGCTAAAGCTGACACTCAAGGAATGATGGGCGTAGGACCTGCAGCGATGACCATGCGTCCACGCACTCTAGCTGACGACATGGAACTTTTCTCAGGACACCGAGATTTTGATGCATTCACCAATCCTCCTGCAGGTATACACCAACCCCTATACACTGTAACTGAACTCCAAACTTCTGAGCTTTCCTCTGTTCACAAGTTCTTATATGTTACAGGTCCTAATTTGGGAGACATCAACGCCTCTCTGAAGACAATAAAGACGACGCTGACATGTCTCAAAACTACTATTTCCGACAACTCTTCAGCTGTAACAAATGCTGGAGAGAATCTCACAAAGCTGACAACCGTGGTCGAAAAGAATGCCTCCAAAGCTGACTTGGAGAAAGTTGATAAAACGCACAACAACTTTGCCAAAGTTCTCACTAATATCTACACAGACTACCTCACCATCAAAACTTCAGTTGACACCATGTCCAGCGAGGTCACAACGCTGAAGACATCGGTTGGCAGAATCGAAGGAGATGTGTCTGCTGTAAAGACTGACGTGAGTTCTGTAAAGACTGACGTGGATTCGATGAAGAAAATGATGCAGCAGATCCTGACCAACACGACCGCCCCTGCCCCTGCACCTTCATCTTTTACTCCGGCGGATCGTGCTGAACTCGTGAAGATCAATCCTGGTATTTCTGGTCTAGAAAACAGATTATCAGCGATTGAAATTTGTGTGGGGATCCCTGGCCAAGAAGGCCAAGAAGACAGGGAACCGACACCAGCTGCTGAGTCATCGTATTCCTCTCCCATTCATCATGAAAAAGGGGGGGGGGGAGAAGAGCGCTGCAGACCTTTCCCATGATGAATCTATCAGGGGAGAGAAGACTGAAGACCTCACCTTTACTGAAGAGGGTGAGAAGACAATTGAAGCAGCCGCTGGACCTCAGGGAGATGAAAACCCTGAGGGAACCGAGAAGCTTACCTCTGCATCTGAGGAGGAGCAACTCGAAGAAGAAGCTGAAGAATCTGAGTCTGAAGCTGAAGATGAAGAAGCCATCGACTTGTCTGATGACGAACCATCCTCTTCTCCAAAGAATGATGATGATGAAGATGATGATGATGACTCTTTTATCGTCAAGCCTGCTCAGAGGACCACAACTCTTAGAGGGATTCTGATAAATGAACCTACAGGGGAGCGGATAAAGACAAAGCCATCAGCATCTGAAGCTGACAAGGGCAAAGGAAAAAGTGTCGTTGAAGACGAGCAAAATCTGACGATCTTGCTTAAAAAGCCGGTTTGTCAGGTACACTAACCTCTACTTTCACTGCATCCCTCCTCTCTATCTCTATACACATTATCATTTCTACACTCACTAAAACCTCCATACACTTTATCCCATTATTTCTCTATCTCTGTTCTATCCAAGTTCTTACTCGTAAGATCACTGTGTTTCAGCTAGTCCTCTCCCCTGTTTGAGGATATCGCTGAAGTTCCTACAGTTGCGACTTCACCAACAATAATCCCAGCTCGCAAAGCTGAAGAAATAATCCCGGTCTTGGATTTGATCTCTGAGACTGATGAACCCGAAGAACAGACTCTCTCTCTCACAAAAATAGACCTTCCTTGGCTCCTCAAAAGCTAAGTGAAGAAGATCAGAGAAGAAGAGATGAGATGATAAAGAAGTTCGAGGATTAGCGAATCATTCTGAAGCGTGATCAACTTCCTTCTATTCCTAAAAAGTTCAAACTTTTACAAAAGGAATACAAGGATCACCTCAGAGCTGAACGCCTAATCGCTGAAAGAAGGGAAGCTGAAGAAAAAGACAGAGAATACGCCATCCAGCTTACTCAACGATCAGTAAAAGACCCCAAGCTGAAAAGAGGTCCAATCGAAGTTCAACGTCGGCTATGGGAAGAAGCCAAGAAGATCAATGAAGAAAAGAGAACTGTGTCTCAATCTATCCTAGTCTGGTGCAAAGAGAAGGTACACTTCAGACTTCGACCTTCCAGAATAATCAAGGTACTCGTATCCGGAAGATCAACCATCAAAGTTTCTATCGCTGAAATCGAGATATTCAGAGAAGACGGAATGTATGAAAAATTCTATGCTGAAGCTCTCACGCAGTACGGTCTCTCTGAATGGTTGGAGATCAGATTAGCCATCCAGAAGTCTCTGTCTAAGTACAAGGATCATTTCGAAAAGCTGATAAACAAGCAGATCGACTTAGTCTATTCTTGTGTGGATATTCCTCCTCCTCCTCCTCCTCTCGAAAGTCAGAAACGAAGGGCCTCTGCAAAGAAAAAGTCTAAATCTTCAGAAGATGGTCCTCGTATTCGAAACGAAACAGGTATTGGTTTTTCTATGGAAAAAGTCCTTGGTCCTGAACCTGACCTTTCTGCACTTGACACATCTCTTCCTCCTGATGAGATTTTCATCCCTGGGAAAGTCTTAAGCAAACCCTACGGGATATTCTTCAATGATTGGAATGGACGAAAGCGTTTTCAACGTATCTCTGAACTTCCCATCACTCCCATCGAACAGCTGAAAGATCTCATCTACTGGTGTGACTTCAAGAACGACATTCAGGCACGACATCTTAAACCCTTGATTTTTGAAGACGCACTGAACAAAATAAATCAAGGAGTAAATGTCCCTGACTGGATGATTCCCACATCAATGACCCTTGATGAACAACTCATTAAGGAAGAACCTCTATAAGCTGATAGGATCGCCTCATTCTTTTATTGTATCAGTTATTCTTTTGTACTTGTAATTGTATTCGCTGTACTTGTAATTTTTCCACTTCCATCTGTAATCTTTACGAAGTTTAAAGAAAAATTTCAGCGAAAGTACTTTACTCCATCAGTACAGAAAAGATCCCAGAAAACAGTAAAAGGGACAAATATTTTATGAGTTCTTTTTATCCTTATGTTTTCATTAAATAGCAATTTTCTTTGTTGCTATGTCATAATCAAATAGGGGGAGATTGTTGATCCAAACCCTCAGTGATTTGACAATGACCCTCTCTTATATACTTAGTGAAAATTGTAAGTAAACAATATGTATCAGAGTTTCACTATCGCTGATAAGTACTAAGATCTTACAGTACCGCTGATAGGAACTCTCACTCTTTATATTAAACATTCAGCGAACACTGTTCACCATAATGCTCTGAGTCTGTTCAGTACTTATGGTGATCGCTGATAAGTTAGTTGTTTACTTATGATCCCTGAAAACAAGTTTCACGTCAACATAGGTTCTACGCTGAATTCGAAGATCAAGCTCAAGAACCAGCGACAAGTCTCCTAATGAACTGATGCGGATCAGCGAAGACTCAGATTTGTCCACTCAACGTGAAGTATCAAGTACAAGACTTTAGCTATCGCTGAACTCTATCATTCGCTGATATAGAATGATAGATCGCTGAATCAACGAAAAGCTGATCATGAAGTCCTCCGTACAAAGTACTTTTGTCTTAACCACCCTTGCACGACTTCGTACTATACGTCAGAAAAAGAACCTCCTTATTGTCTGAAATCATACAACCACTCTGATACTACACTGTTCAAAAATGCGGCTACTAAGGTTGTCAACAAAGGTCAATGACGTACAACCAATGAGCTGATGCCACGTGTAAAGTGTAAACTGCCATGCATTAAATGCATGCAGTATATAAGAAGAAGAACTCACTTCATTTTGAAGTAACTTGCTAACTCTGGACAAGTTCATCCTTCTTATCTTGAGATAGGTTATTATTAGTAATTTCCTTCTCTTTCTTAGTGCAAGAAACTTAGTGTTCCAACTTGTTTAGATTTAGGTTTATCCTTAATCTTGTTTCCGCAACAAGCTGTAAATTGTTAATGATTTATCAATAAACAATTTAGAAAAGTAAAATCTTAGTGTTTGTATTCATCCCCCCCCCCTTCTACAAACTTGTATAGCCCTTCGGGACCAACATGAAGTCTTTCAAATTCATTGGTGACTATTCCGACAAAGGTTCCCAGGTCTTGAGCAATATAGACCATGCTGGATCGGTGTGAATCATTATAAATTTTGTTTGTCTCTAAGAAGGCAAGGGTAAAACTGGTGTAATTGATGTTCTCCTTTTGATAATTTATATCTTCATCAATTGATTTTTGGTTCAATCATTTGATCATTCGAGAGCTTCCATTATTTCTAATATCTCTCCCAGACTTCTTTGATGATTCTCAACTTTTTTCTTTAGATCTTCCTTCGATCGTTTACATTTTTCATCTAACAATCGAGTTTACTCCATAATATTTTTAGAAAGAGTAGCCAGCTGAGATGTAGTTAAACAATTCTAAGTATAGAAATCACACTGCTGCTCCAGAACCTGAGCAGGTAGAGCATAAAATGTTCGGATTTGGTGAAGGTAATCGCATCCTGGATGAGCTGGAACCTATGGTTGAGGTTGATCAATAAATCATATTTAGGTAATGATATCCAATGAAGTAAAGACATGTAGAGTCTTGTAGAGGTTTGGGCTAGAGATGTGGAATTGTTAAATCCAGATCCGTGCAACAAATATGAAATCGAAATAATAAGCAATAAGAACAATTGATTTCAACTGGTCATCCCTGTATTATGCTTTCAATCAGAGTGTTTACAATACGAGTAGGAAAGCAAATGAGACAACTGACTTATTTTCTAAGGCTAAGCAATCTATTTATATGGCGGGCCCGTGGTTAACAAGCCCACGGCCCGTTCACTAATAAGGCTCAAAATAAAGAATTACATTCAGACCCTTGAACTTTAAATCAACATTAAATTGACCCTAACAATCTCCCCCTTTGATTTCAAGTTTGAGTTCGCGCTCTAGCTCTCGCCAGTTGTAGACATATCTTTTACGAAGCGCGAAGTAAATCTCGAACCATCTGATAGCACGGCGGTAGTCGATGCGATCTTCAACCAATTCCAAGGCATTCTGAGCATTTGTTTCATTCGGATTCGGAACATATGAGTACCTTGGATTTTCAGACTCGTGTGTAATAATCTTTCGAAGAGCATCTCGAACTTTGAGGAGTGTGCCGTCGCAGAATCTTTCTACCTGACTGAACCTCAGAAATCTTTTCTCTTTCTGTTCATTAATGAAGACGATCCTAAATTCTGGTTCTAGAAGCATAGCGTTCTCGGGATACATATTCAATTTAGGAGCTTTCAGATTCGGCTTTATCAGATTGACTTTCTTCGCCCTGTTCTTGACAGCCATTTGAAAGTCCGTTAGATATGACATCATAATGGAACGGACCAGGTATCGACGAACAGCTTCGAGCGCCTTTGTAACTCCAAGCGGTCGGATGGTTCTTGTACGAAGGTCTTTCAGAATAGCCAGGAAGTTGAATGGTCGGAGGTGTTGGAAGTCGGCTTCAGAGAATTTCCATTCATTACCATCTTCGCGGCGAACAGTGAAGACTGGATAGACGATCCTCATGATGCGGCGTGAATGGATGTTAAGCACCTCTGTGATTTGATGCTTGGTTCTGAATTGGCTGACTGGAAGACACCGATGCATTGCGCTGATATAACGCCGCTGGTATTCGGGGTTGAGGTTGTAAATACCAAGGCAAAAGGTCGGCTCGATCGGGCGAAGCTTGTGGACGAACAACTTCTTCAAAGATTCCTCCAGATGAGGGATAAGTACCATTGTAACATCCCCCGTCCACGTGGTCCGGAACGGATGATGTCACTAACGGGACTTAACATAATTACACAACTAATTCAGAGCTACTAATAAACTCTAAAACGGATTACAACTTTTAAAGTATGATTTACATCCCAAAATATTACATCTCAAAAAGGATTATAAACTTATAAACTTATATATTAAGACGAGTCTAAAAACTCCAAAACTTCACGCTCGATCTCAAGTCCCGTCCCCATCAATGTCACTTGGAACCTGCCGTGTCAGAAAACAAGAAACACGGCTGAGCATGGACTCAGTGAATGGATTATAATATAAATTCAGAAACAATAATAATAACATCAATAACAAGCGGAAGACTTAAAAATTCAACTGAATAGTGTTTTATAAAACTCAAGTCGGTAATTCGTTTAATTCAAAGAGATGTTCAGTAATACTTGAAAGCAAGAATTTCAATAACGGTTCACACTTTAACTTCAAAACGTAACATAAATCAATTCCGTCAATTCCTGTTCAAGTGTTCGTGGGGTGGCCAAACCACACGAACTATTGGGCCGGCGTGCGGGCACACACACCCGAGTCCCCCGTGAATTTAACCACAGTCACATGTTCTGTGGGTAAAAATTCTCTAGGATCGATCCATCCGTCCTGGAGCCAACAAAGTCGGCCTAGTCCACAGAGTCGGATTCACAGAAGCCACTATCGGCTTGACTCTAGTGGACCGAGTTCACCTGCAGGACGCCATGACTACAAAGCCGCCATAGAAGGCATCCCAAATAATGTGCCCATTAATTGGGTTGTTCTGAAATCATCAAAAATCAAACATATGCCACTTACCCGAATGGCGTTCATAAAATCAAGTTCAATATAGTTCACAAGTTCATAATCACTTTCACATAAGACACGTTTTAATAAAACGTCAAAAGATTCAAACAAATGATTCAATAAACCAACATCAATGTTTTACGATAAAACTTTCATAATTCATATATATCTATATATATTATTGACCACGTTCACGTGATCAATCATAAGGCGGTGAACCACCTTTAGGAAGGGTCAACTACAACAAATAGTTGCCCACGAGTCAAAGGAAGTGAAATCCATACCTTAAGCGAATTGAGATGTATCGCACGATCAAACGAGGTTTATGGCGGATTTGTACGAGCTCGAGTACCTATTTTAACTATAAATTGTTATAACTTGAACAACATAAAACTCACATTATAATTATTCTAATACTGTATTTCGGTTCTAAAGGTATTTAAGCAACTTAAACTTCAAAACGAACAGCCCGATACACAATTCAACCTAAACTCGACACATATCGTGGAACTGTGTTTTGACAGCTTCTAAACGCCTTCTTTTCAAGCATTTTTCTCATACTTAGAGACCAAACCAGATTATAATTTCTAAACAAAATTTGTTCTCTGACCTCTTATAGTTCTACTCGAATTGGAATCACCCCGTTTGGAGCATCGGTTGATTTTATACGAATTTTGTAAAAACACAGGACTGATCCCGAGTACACAGTGATCAGTCCCAAAAACACGATATTTTGAGCTAGTAAGAGTCAAAACTGAGTTTTAGGCCCTTCATAAGAATTGTTGTACACATCGAGTAGCTTCTTTCTGCAAAATTTGAGCTCAATCGGAGTTAGGGTTTGTGAGTTATGCACTGTCCAAAAACTGACCTTCACATACCGTAACGTTTGATTTCTCATTTTTTTCTCGATTCACTTTTTATGAACCAATCTTCAGATTTTACTCAATTAACCCATTCTAAATATAAACTAACATACTTAACATCAAAATGGAGCTTAATGATTAATCTCTTAAGCTTAATCATGAAACTTTATTCTCTTAAGCATTTACCCGAACAGTTGGTGAGCAACTAACCACATAAACATAAAACTCACCATTTTGATTCTAAACTTTACCCTTTTTACTCCTACTTCAATTTTGACCAAACCAAACAATTCTAGACACATATAATAACATAACTTTGTAATTTCAAACCAAAATGTAAACCTAAACACACTTAGAACCCAAATTCAATAACTTAACAAGAGAAGAAGAAAATTATACCTTTAGGTAGGATTTGACGAGAGGATTACGAATATATGATTGAATCTTTCATTCCTTTGGTAATTTAAGAGAAATTTTAGAAAGAGAAGGAAATGGCGGTGGATGAGAAAGAGATGGAGACGATGGAGTTGTAGTTTACTCTAATTTTATATTTTTAATTGATATGTATGTATATTATTATTATTTATTTATTTATTAAGGGTTTGGAAATTTGATGGTTTTAACCCCTCAACTATAATTGATTGACATTTAAATAAGGTACGTTTTGGAGACGTTAAAGTACACGCTTTTAAAGCGGGGTATTACAACCATGATCTTTTCCCAACGGATTTGTTGCTGAGAAGGGGGAGGAAGATCAGAAGCTGTCGTTTGCATAGGGGTTGTCGGAATGTTGGCAGTAGTAGGCTCAGGTCTTGTTGAAGTTCCAGTGGGTTGAGCATAGTGAACGGGAGACGTACCATAGAAATTCTCGAGCAGGAACTGATCATAGTCGATGTTATCGTCTTCATCAGTGGGGAATACCAAATTTACCTGGAGATTTACGGCACTGGCGGCTTTTTCATACCATGCATCTTCGGTCTACGGGTTGGCTTCACAATCTGGATCTATCATATCCAATAGCAGTCTGTCTGATGATTCAAAGTCGACCAGTTCCTGTGTTGAACCCTCGGGCTTTTCAACCGCCGGGTCTTCATCATCTGAAATCTCCATGTCGATTACCATCTCGGCTAATGGCAACTCGGCTTCAGGTGTTTCTGTAGTAGCTGCCGCAGTTGGGGGTTCCTGTTGAACCACTGTTGTAGCTTCAGTCTGGATTAGGGCGGCGGTCTCGGTCTCGGATAGTCTGGGTCTTTTCTCCCCCTCACGGTGATCAGGATCATCCTGGTCATCGTGTTTCCGCTTCAGACCGCCTGCTTGACTCTTGCAGGTTTCTTCTAGGGAACTGACTCTCTCGGACATCAAAGTAAGAGCTCGGTTGAATTCCTTGAGAGTTGAGTCGATAGAGTCCAGGCGAGATGTAATAGATGATGAAGGAGCAGTGACCTGTGTTTTCAGAACGGTGATCAGGTCTGCTTCGGTTGAGGCGTTTGTGTCTGATTCTTGGAGCAGTTGGGCCAATAGCATCGTCTTTAGAGTGTCCGTCGAATAGATAGGTTGAGTTGTGATCGGTGGAGGTACAGGTGCGGATTCAGCTTCGACGACCTTGTCTTTGCCCTTGATTGCGCGCATAACTTTGGCAAGTTCAGCGGCTACATGTTGCTGCATAGTTCACTCCATTGCCTCGCGGACAGCCTTAAGGGTGCTGTCTAGGGACCCTGGTGACACAAAGTTTGGGTGAGTAACTCCGGGTTCACTTAGATTACCCGTTGAGGCATCTACCACAGGGGTAAAGCCACCTACGTTCACAGTTGGCATATTGGTAGCTGTGGTAGGATTTCCCTCCGATCCTTGTGTTCCACCTAGAGGTGAAGACACTACGGTGGTTCCGGTCGAGTCACGAAGATTCTCGACTTGGTGTTGCTTCTCTTGTGTCCTAGCCAAAGGATTTTCAATAACAAATGGCTCTAGACTCGATTGTGCACGAAAAGAAGTCACGACCGGGGGCTGCTGGTCGCTTGTTTCAACACCAGCACTCTCCGAGTGAGAGGCCGGTGGAAGTTGTGCTAAATCCCCGTGATGTACTGAAACATCCGCCTTTTGAGAGACGGATGAGTGGATAAGGGGGTCGTGCAATTGCTCCGTTGGGTCCACGGAGGCTTCTTCAATATCCCGTCCCAACAAATGAGACGGGATAGTAGATGTGGCTACCCGGATTACACTCGTTTCGGGTCGCTCAAGAGCCTCGTTATCTTTACGGCCCAATCTTTCCTGGTTCGCTTTCGACCTTAATTCCCTCCGTCTCACATGTTCTATGTCCCGAGGAAGGTCCCTCCGGCGCTGGCTGGACCATGGGATTCCCTAACTCTCGTCTTTCACTCAGAGATTTTCTTGCTCCCCCTCAAAACATGCATGGGGATTGACTTGCTCCCCCTCGGAGTGAGAGTGGGATTTACTTGGGAGACATCAACACAAGAAAAAAAACATTTAGACTTTTAAGAAAATAGTGTGACGCTCCCCCTCAAGTTATAAACATAATGATGTTGCTCTTGATCCGCCATTGAATATCTGTAGAAACAAAGCATAGTTCGTAACTGAGACGGATGAACAAGTGTCGGTGCGTACCTTTGCATTAATAGGCTCAATTTGAGACAAATTGAGGACTGGCAGTGATGAAACAGGTACAGGACTGAAAATAGCAGGGGCGTCCGGACATAATAATGAAATTGTAAGACATTCCGGACAACACAGTCATCCGGACAAAAGGTGTCCGGACAAAAGAGCATACCGGAGAGGATGAAAGTTTCCGGATAAAATAAGCAATCCAGACAAACGAGAATCCGGATGACATTTAAGAGAGACCAAGAGTCCGGATATGGTACCCGGGTTCCCTTCCAATCCGGATAAGGACCCGGTCCGGAAACTCATCCGGACAGATTGGGTTTCCGGATACCTGTCCGGAAACTCTGGATTTTTAAAAAAAACTTTTCATGTCCTTGTTGATTTTGCAGAAATAGGACTATGTGGATTTAAGAAACGAACCTTCTCTCGTTCCCCCTCAAATTGAGCGTGGGGATTACCTTGCTCACCCTCGAATATTGCAAACTTGTGCAATGGAGAGTCCGACACACAGAAAAAACTTTTGAATGTTTAAAGAAAAACACTGTGTCACTCCCCCTCAACTAATGAACATCCAGTTGGATGCTCCCCCTCAGAATGTGCGTGTAGTGTGAAATGCACACGGGAGTATCCACACACACAAAAAAACTTTTCAGCAGATAAAAAATTGTGTGTGACGCTCCCCCTCAACAGTAGAATGTACTTACCTGATGGCTGATCATGCTCCCCCTAAACACATGAGCAGTTGTGAAAGCACAGGTAGACAAACCTCACGTCTTCGCAATATTGTTCCTTGTAGATCGTGAGCAGCTCCCTCCTTCCGGTCATGTGTGTGGAGCATCCACAGTCTGAGTATCACACATGACCATCCTGCAAAACAAGTTTAGCGGACCTTCGGTACCCAGATTTGCCTGGGTCCGGGAGGGTTAGGTTTGGCACCTCTTTGAGAAACTTGCTTTGACACAGCTTTCCCCTTAGGTGTAGATTTTACACCGTTTGCGGGAACTGTTTTTGGCACATGTTGCCTCTTAGGCGTAGTATTTACACCTTTGGGAGGAACAGTTTTTGTAGCAGGTTGCCTCTTGGGTGCTGGTTTAACCTCAGTAGGAGAAACCCGTTTAGGAAAGGGTTTGGTCTCCCGCTGTGGTTTAACCGCTGATTGGTAACCCCGTTTTTATAGTGTCTTTGCAGGTTATTTCGGGGTTTGCGTTTGGGGAATAAATTACACATGTGATACGGCCCAAACCAATCATTATTCTGAATATCATCAAAATCATTCCAACCACAATTAGAGCAACATAAACAATCACGCGATAACTGAATCAATTGATGAAGTGAATTAAGTTTAATCGGAAAAGAAACTTCAAAATGATTCCAATGATTCCAAGCATAGTTGTATTTGTTTATTCTAGAATTAAAAACAGGAGGGAAAGACTCTGACGCTGCATTCTTGACAGGTTCCTTGTTTAGCCACTTGGGTTTTTCTTGTTTTGTGCGACCATTCTTATTTGAAACAACAGGGACAGAACGATTAGTGACTTTTGAAGGAACGGTATTTTTGTTAGGCAATGGTCCGGTCTCTTGCCTCGGCTGTGACTGCGTTTTACGAACAGGTTTAGAAGTTGGTTTTGATTGTGAAATCTTGATCACAGCTGGGGCCTTTGATTGAGAACTGCTACCCTTTAGAAAATTTACCGGACGATTGACTACTGGAGTAAAAAAGTCAGAATGACTCGAAAGAGGTTTGTCGAAGGGGAACGACTCAAACTCTCCATCAGAATTGCCTTCGGAGTTCATATATTCTGAAAAATGGACATCCGGAATTACTGGACTTGGATCGGTCGAGAAAGGTGAGGAACACTTTGTGCTTTCTGTAGTGTGCTTTGAGGAATTTGGTGCGGAAGCGTTTGAAAAATCAGAGTTTAAATTCCTTTGAACACATTCGTCTTGAGAGACGTTACTTTCTTGAGAAGAGATATTTCCAATGAAGGCTTTGCACGAGGATGTGTCAGATGAGTTGGAAGAAAGATCAGGTGAATTCTGCTTTTGAGCTTGGAGAAGGTCAATCTGTTCTTGGAGTTGACCATTTCTCAGGTGCTCTTTCATCGTTTCTCTTGTCATTTCAGACAGTTTTGATGAGAGCGTATTGATTTCCCACTGAAATTTTTCCTTTTCCTCACTTGACACACCGTCGGTTTTCTCAGATTTGAGTTACTCAATCTCAGAGATGAGCACTTTCTTTTCGTTTTAAAAAATAGACCTTTCTTTCTCAAATGACTCCTCCAACTCGACAATCTTTGCTTCCAAGATCAGTCTTGGTTGTTGGTGCTTGGTCCTCATCCTTTTTGGAGGAATCCTTGGGTTTAGCGACCTTGTAGGGGTCGAAGTAGTCATTTGAGAGATATTTTTTGTTCTTTTTATAGGAATTATTCAAAGGTTCATAACAAAAGGGAAGTTGTATTCCTCGTTTGTGTGCGCGCTTATATTCCTCGGTTTCCTCTTCCTTTTCAGGTTCAAGAGGACCAGTCCATTGGATTGCATATTCTGGATACTTTTTATCTAATCCAAAACAAGCAAAATCATACAGAATGGGTACATGCCATCTTCCCTTTTTCAAATAGTGTGGGTTATCATATCCGATTCGCCACTCTTTGTTAAAGTATGTGAACTCTTTAGGTTTATTCAGAAAGATGGTTTGATCAGTTTGACCTCTCTTGTGAAGTTTGGTTTCAAGATCAAGAATTTTAGCAACAGACTCCTTGTGCTGAATCTGAAGAGCAGAACATTGATAAACAATTTCTGCATTCTCATTCAGACACTGATCAAACTGAGACTGGAGTTCAGATAACTTGGCCCTTAAGTCTTTAGGTGCTATTGAAATATTTTTGCATTTTTCTTTTAAAATGGCATTTTCAGACTTATATTTCTCAGTTATGTGCATTTGAACATTTAACTTTTTAGATAGTGATCTAATCTCAAGTAGTTGTTCATTACTGGTGGCCTTGTAGGAATCTATCTGTTCAGCAAGAGGTGTCATTCGGTCAGAAAGTTCTAAATAGATAGGTTTACATACCTGACACAGCTTTGTCTTGTCTTCTTCAGCAGGAGAAATCTTCAGTTGCACTGGAGTGATCGTCAGACGATTGTTCGATTCAAAGTGGAACAATATCAAGAATACTTAAATGTCCCCCTCCTACGACATAGCACGGGGGTCCGGATAAATTTGGCTTTCCGGATGATAAGAGTTTTCGGATGAAGTACTTACCGGATGCAAGGATGTCCGGGAAAAATTATGACCGGGAACTTTGAGTTTCCGGAAACAATATTTACCCGGATAGATTGAGTTTAGGATACTTACCCGGAATGATGACTTACCCGTAAAGAAGAAAGAACCCGGATGGAATTAACAAAAATGTCCGGACAGTTTATGCGTGTCCAGAAACCACGGCTGTGTTGTCCGGATTCTGCGGTTGTTTGCTCAGTTCGATCGAAATTTCGATTAGGTGTTGATCCAAACCCTCAGTGATTTGATAATGACCCTCTCTTATACATAGTGAAAATTGTAAGTAAACAATATGTATCAGAGTTTCACTATCGCTGATAAGTACTAAGATCTTCCAGTACCGCTGATAGGAACTCTCGCTCTTTAAGTTAAACATTCAGCGAAACTGTTCACCATAAATGCTCTGAGTCTGTTCAGTCATTATGATGAGCGCTGATAAGTTAGTTGTTTACTTATGATTCATGAAGACAAGTTTCACGTCAACAAAGGTTCTACGCTGAAGTCGAAGATCAAGCTCAAGAACCAGCGACAAGTCTCCTAATGAACTGATACGGATCAGCGAAGACTCAGATTTGTCCACTCAACGTGAAGTATCAAGTACAAGACTTCAGCTATCGCTGAACTTTATCATCTGCTGAATGGTAAATGATAATCGCTGAATCAACGAAAGCTGATCATGAAGTCCTCTGTACAAAGTACTTTTGTCTTAACCCCCCTTGCACGACTCCGTACGAAATGTCAGAAAAGAACCTCCGAATATCTGAAATCGTACAACCACTCTGATACTACACTGTTCATCCATGCGGCTACTAAGGTTGTCAACAAAGGTCAATGACATGCAACCAACCAGCTGATGACACGTGTAAAGTGTATACTGACTTGCATTAAATGCATGCAATATATAAAGAGATGAACTCACTTCATTTGAAGTAACTTGCTAACTCTGGACAAGTTCAAATCTCTTATCTCAAGATAGGTTATTATTAGTAATCTCTCTCAGTGCAAGAAACCTTAGTGTTCCAACTTGTTTAGATTTAGGTTTATCCTTAATCTTGTTTCC
The DNA here is from genome assembly GCA_033807775.1 of Saussurea involucrata. Classification (NCBI taxonomy): domain Eukaryota; kingdom Viridiplantae; phylum Streptophyta; class Magnoliopsida; order Asterales; family Asteraceae; genus Saussurea; species Saussurea involucrata. The sequence continues at coordinate 65,769,596 of CM066327.1, forward strand.
GCAACAAGATGTAAATTGTTAATGATTTATCAATAAACAATTTAGAAAAGTAAAATCTGTGTGTTTGTATTCAACCCCCCTTCTACAAACTTGTATAGGCCTTCGGGACCAACAAGTGGTATCAGAGCGGATTTGTTTAATCTCATAAACAAGATCTAATCTAAGATATTTCTCTTCCTTGCTATTATCTGAAAATGGCCACCAACACAAACACAAATTATATAGACAATGGTTCTCTTGCAAAACCCCCTAGATTTTCCAGAGACAACTTCAACTTATAGAAAAATAGGATGACACTCTTCTTAGAAGGTGTAGACCCTACTATGCCTTACTATCTTGAAAACGGCCCATACATCCCTGTAACAATTGATCCTTCAGTTCCAGCCACTGCAAATAGACCCGCTATTCCAGAAAGGCTGATTCCTAAGGAAATACACATGTGGGCCGACGAAGATAAGAAGAAAGTGGCTATAGATACAAAAGCCAGATCCATACTATCCATGGCCCTTCCTGACGAAGTCTACCATTCCGTCATGAATCTGAAAACATCAAAAGCCATGTGGGACACAATATGTGTTCAGTATGAAGGAACGTATGAAGTCCAGGACTCAAGAAAGATCAACCTGGTAAGACAATACGAAAGCTTCATTTCTGGTAAGAATGAAACTCTCTCTGAAGTTCACCAACGTTTTAATTGTTTAATTATAGATCTGAAAACTGTTGGTAAGGAATATTCTAACTTTGAGGTGCTGACAAAGTTTCTAGAATGTTTACCTGAAAGCTGGGACAATTATTCTATGTGTCTCAAGCTGTCAAAGGATCTAAAATCAATGACCCTTGCTACCTTATATGGCACGTTGCTGAATCATGAGCAATCAAGCCATCTTAAGAAGAATCTTGTAAATGATTCCAAAAGCACCCCTGTTGCTTTAATCTCAGAGGAACCTTCTACTCAGCGACCCTCGGTCACTATCACTGAGTTAGAAAGTAACTCTGAAAGGTCATCAGATTCTGATTATTCAGATGATAATGAATCTTTGGCTCTCCTAACTAAAAAGTTCAGGAGATTTGCCAAGAAGAAAATGTTTAGAAAGAACAAACCTCTTTCCATAACTGACAAGCCTAAATCATCAGTTTTTGTTGATAAGGCTACTGCTACTTGTTTTAACTGCGAAAAAATAGGACATTTTGCTAACGAGTGCAGGTCTAAGAAAGTTTCTAGACCCTCAGCTTTTACAAAGAAATCCTTTGTTCCCAGGAATAAAGATGACAAATACTCAAAGCTGAAAGAAAAATATGCGAAGCTGAAAAGCTTTAAGAAGAAAGGCAAAGACCTGATGGCTGACTATGATTGGGCTGCTTCTGATGAAGAAGCATCATCATCTGACTCTGAAGATGATGAAGCAAATCAATGTCTCATGGCCAAGATTGAAGAAGAGGAAGAAAGTTCAGACATTCCCTCCACTTCAACATCTGCTATTCAGGTATCACCTTCTTTCTTTACCAATATTGCAAATATTGATGAAGCTGATAGTCTCCGTAAGATCGATCTCTTGACTATAAGTTTATACGAAGCCATGAACGGCAAAACTGTGGTTGAAAACCAAAACCTTGATCTCGTTGAAAAGCTTAAAAACTGCCACCTTCAAATAGAAAAGCTTTCTAAAATTGAAGAAGATTTTAAAGATCAAGTATATTTAAATCAGCTAGTCAAAATCGAACGAGCAGAAGCTATCGCTGCATTAAAAGCTGAAAAAGTTACTGTTGAAGGATGGTGTAATTCTTCAACAAAGATCACTGACTGAGTGATAAACGTGGTTTGGGTTACAAATATGAAACTTCAAAACCAACCACTGAGCGTTCAATGCTTAAATTTGGAACGTTCGTATCCTCAGTCGCTGATACTTCATCTTCTCAGTGCTCCTCGTCCATTACACCAATCCCTGAGGAAACTCCTACCTCCTCAAAAGGCAAGGAGAAAATGGTTTATTCAAAACCTACCCCTGTCTTTAAATACAAAGGTAAAGGAATTGTTATTTATCAAAATCCTCAGAAGGGTACTTTAGTACCAAAGCTGAATGCTTCTAAAGTTTCAGTGACCCATCCCTCTGGATCAAGGAAGCTGATCTCTGAATCTATTCAGCGATCTACTCCTAGACTCAGAGTGGATGTCCTTTTTAAGAAATCTGAAGAACTAAATGTTCGTCCCATTTCTAAAGCAAATAGCTTACTTGGTGCTAGTACTTCTAATTCTAAATTAAAAGCTCAGCATACAAATGGTCCTAGAACTACTTTTAGCTATAGGAAATGTTATCACTGTGGACTCACTGATCATATTGCTAGTAAGTACCCCACAGCCACCAAAGCTGAAAAGATAGCTAAGGTGAAGATTGCCCCCAAGGCAAAGAAGACCAACCCTGGTGCAAATCAGGTCAAGGTGAATTCTACCACTGAGGTTAAGAAATTAACCAAAGTGAAGAAAGACAAAGCTGAATCTTCAAATGCTGCGAAGACTGCTGAACCTTCCATTCCAACTACTTCCACTGACAAACGTGTATACATGGTTAAGTGGGTACCCAAGAAAAACTAATCTTCCTTTGTATTGCAGGTTAAGAAGGGTATCTGGTATCTCGATAGCGGATGCTCTAGACACATGACTGGTAAGAAAAGCCTGCTCGCTGAATACAAGGAAGAGAAGGGTCCCTCTGTGACTTTCGGTGGAAATGGAAAAGGACATACCCGAGGGTATGGTGTACTTTCAAATGGTACAACCTCCTTCAGAAGAGTTGCATATGTTGAAGGGCTGAAGCATAATCTTCTAAGCATCAGTCAGCTTTGCGACATGGATAACAAAGTAATCTTTACTAAGGAATCCTGCTTTGTCTCTGACAAAAAGGAGAAGATAGCTCTCAGCGGTTATCGTTTGGAAAATGTTTATGTAATAAACATGGACTCAACAACCACTGAGAACTCCTGTTTCTTCTCAAAGGCCTCTTCTGATGTCAACTGGCTATGGCATAAGAGGCTCTCTCATTTAAATTTCAAGACACTGAATACTCTTTCTTCAAAAGAGTTAGTCACTGGTCTACCTCAGCATTCATACGCCAAAGAGTCGTTATGTTCAGCGTGTGAAAAAGGGAAGCAGACCAAAGCAAGCTTTAAATCAAAGCAAGTTTCTTCAGTGTCATCTCCTCTACAACTACTCCATATGGATTTGTTTGGCCCTGTTAACAAACAATCCATCGCTGGAAAGAAATATACGCTGGTCATAGTTGATGAATTATCTCGCTACACTTGGGTAATGTTTCTCCGTTCTAAGAGTGACACCCCTGAAGAACTCATCACCTTGGTTCGGAAGATGGAAACCCTGAACAATCTGACCGTTCGCTCAATAAGGAGTGATCATGGAACTGAATTCAAAAACAGTTCTCTTGATTCCTTCTTTAAGAGTAAGGGTATTTCTCACAACTTTTCTTCAGTGAGAACACCGCAACAAAATGGAGTCGCTGAAAGAAGAAATAGAACAATTATTGAAGCTGCACGTTCAATGCTCAGCGATTCTCACCTGCCTACTCAGTTTTGGGCAGAAGCTGTCAACACTGCTTGTTTTACGCAAAACAGGTCGCTGATAGTCAAAAGATTCAATAAAACAGCCTATGAACTTTTTCATGGGAGAAAGCCCTCAATCAGCTTTCTTCACATCTTTGGATGTCAGTGTTTCATACTGAACAATAGAGATGCTCTTGGAAAGTTCGATCCTAAGGCTGATGATGGAATCTTTCTTGGATACTCCTCAGTTTCCAAAGCCTTCAGAGTCTTCAATCGAAGAAGACAAACTGTAGAAGAAACTATTCACGTCACGTTTGACGAATCCCGTTCAGCGAACTCTAAACCGAACGCTGATACAGAAGAACTGAATCAATGGATGTTTTCTCATCTTGGTGATTCAGAAGATTTTCCCACTCCTCATGCTCATCCAGTAGAAGATGATAGTCCCACTATCATTCCAAATATGCAGAATATTGAAGCTGAAACTTCTTGGGTCTCAGCTGTTCCTATAAACACTATACCTAACGCTGAACCAAATGTCTCAGACATTCCATCTACTTATCAGCAATCAGTGAATATAATGACAACTTCATCCATTCCTCTCTTGGCTGATACTCCTGACGTCGCTGAAGCTTCATCTTCAGCTCCTCCAGTTCAAGTTGAGTCAGCGACTCACGCTCCGGCTCAGCGATGGACTATAAATCACCCAATTGATCAAATTCTTGGTGATCCAAACGCTGGGATTCAGACTCGACAAAATGCAGGTAATATTTGTTTATTTGTAAATTTTATTTCACTAACTGAACCAAAGAAAGTAGATGATGCCCTCAAAGATCCAAACTGGGTCAGCGCCATGCAAGAAGAGCTGACTGAATTTGAAAGAAACAAAGTTTGGAAACTTGTTCGAAGACCAACTGACAAAACTGTGATAGGCACTAAATGGGTCTATCGAAACAAGTTGGACGAACATGGTACTGTAACCCGCAACAAAGCTCGTCTTGTTGCTCAGGGATACAGACAAGAGGAAGGCATAGATTATGACGAAACATTTGCTCCAGTAGCAAGACTTGAATCTATTCGTCTATTCTTAGCATATGTTGTACACAAAAACTTCAAAGTACATCAGATGGATGTTAAGTCAGCGTTTCTAAATAGAAAGCTGAATGAAGAAGTGTATGTAGAACAACCTCCAGGATTCTCAGATTCTAAGCGTCCAGGTTATGTTTATAAACTGGATAAGGCACTTTATGGCTTGAAGCAAGCTCCTCGTGCATGGTATGACATTCTCTCTACTTATATCCATATTGAAAAATTTGAGCGAGGTAATATTGACAAAACGCTATTTTTTAGAAAAGTGAAAGGTCATATCATTCTAGTTCAAATATATGTTGATGACATTATATTTGGTTCTACTAACCCTGAGCTTTGTACTCGTTTCGCTGATAGAATGAAAGATGAGTATAAAATGAGCATGACGGGTGAACTAACATATTTCCTTGGTCTTCAGATTAAGCAAACTGAAAAAGGAACTTTTATAAATCAGGGAAAATATGTCAAAGATATGCTGAAGAAATTCGACTTAACTGAAAGTTCAGCTATGAAAACCCCTATGGCACCACCGCTGACACTTGATAAGGACACAAAGGGTGTTCCTGTCAATGTCACGCTGTACCGTGGGATGATCGGCTCACTATTGTATCTTACAGCTAGCCGACCCGATATTATGTTTGCAACATGCTTGTGTGCGCGATATCAAGCTGAACCTAAGATATCTCATATGAAAGCTGTAAAACGAATCTTTCGATATCTTAACGGTACAGCGAATCTAGGTCTTTGGTATCCCAAAGACTCAGGATTCGATCTAACTGCATATTCAGATAGTGATTTTGCAGGTTGTAAAATGGATAGGAAAAGCACCACAGGAGGATGTCAGCTCCTGGGTGGAAAGCTGGTGAGTTGGACAAGTAAGAAGCAAAACTCAGTGTCCACTTCCACAGCTGAAGCTGAATATGTAGCCGCTGGAAGCTGCTGCTCTCAGGTCTTGTGGATGAGAAATCAGCTACTAGACTATGATCTTCAGCTCTCTAAAATTCCAATCTATTGCGATAGCACAAGTTCCATCGCTATAGCAAACAATCCAGTACTACATTCAAAGACCAAACATATAGAAATCAGATATCATTTTATCAGAGATCATGTGATGAATGGTGATATAGAACTTCATTTTATCCCAACTGATTATCAGTTAGCTGACTTATTTACCAAACCTCTTGATGAGACAAGATTCAACTTTCTCATCAGCGAGCTTGGAATGCTGAACTTTGAAGGATAAAATCTTCAGCGGTTCACATTAATCAGCGAAAGGATAAAATCAACTTGTATAACCCATTCTATCATCTTCTCTCTGAATAAACTTGATTCACTGATATCAAGGTATGTTCTCTCTCTGACAATCTCATGAAAATGCAAGATTTCAAAACAAAATGCATCGCTGAATATCTCTTCCTTAACAGCGATATTTTTGAAATTTCTTAAAACCTTCACTGAATATTTTCATTCAGTACTTCATGTTTTTAAAGGTATCTCTGAGTTTTTCAAAACCTCAGAGACAACCAAGAATATGAAAGGACAGTTGTGACGTCATTGCAACGGATAAACCCCGACACGTTTTCTCTTCCTGACACACGTTTGCACGTCTCGTTCATACTTCCAATCAAATGCAAACACGTGTCCGTGTCATGATGAAAATCTTTTCCCGCTCAAGATTTTCTCTTTCTAAAATCTCTATATAAACAAACTCTTTGTTTATATTTTTCTTTTACGCGATCAATCTTCCTCCGCAAGAAAGAATTCACTGTTGCATTTGTGCTTTCAAACTTCAAGAACTGTTCATCATCTTCTTCATCAAACATCAAGGTTAATATGTTCTTATTTATTACCTAATGCAAAATAACTTGTTTGTGATCTACTCTTTGTTTTTAACAAGATCAAAACAAAAGAACTTCTTAAAAATAAAATCATTTTCTTTCATGGTTTTATGAACACAACCATTTCATGGTTGTTCTTCAAGCTTAAATGCAAAAATCTTAAACTTGTTCTTCACATTCGTTTTTCCAGAATCTATTTCTTCATAGAAAACTGGAAAACAAGAAAATGGGTTTTACATTTCGTTTCAAAATCAAGAAAAACCCTAATCTTCATTAAGACATTTGTGTCTGAATGAAATGGATAAAATTCGAAACATCTTATTGGAAATTCTTTCCACATTAAGATCATTCTTATTTGTTAACATCTTTGGTTGAACTGTTAATACAGAGAAATGGCCTCGTCTGACATTCCTGCTACCGCTGAGAACATCTCCGCTGACTCTGAGGAAGTGGAAATCCTCAAGGCTCCACAAGTCAAGTTTGAACTTGACAAACTGGATTGGACTAAGGTGAACAACCTCTCTGCGCTTCTCGAGTTTCCTCCTCGAAAGCAAGTCACACATCTAGATGATGTTGTGAAATTTCTGAAGAATTGCTGCATCTCCACAGCCCTGACCATAACACCTCCTGCACATCAGCTTTTGCTCTCACAATTCTGGTACTCAGCGAGACACACTCAATTACCTTCAGTCAAAGACCCCTCCAAAATAATAGATTGCATCCTCTGCGATATCGAATATGGCACCATAAAGATCACCCCAGCCATTATTCGCAAAGCTCTCAGCCTTCCCATCGCCACCAAGGAAAAACCTTTTGTTCCCCTCCCTGACCCCAAGAAAAACTCAGACAGGGAAGCCATCATTGCATTCTTCGATGCAATGGGCTATGTATGGGAAATAGGCAGAGACATGAAGCCCGAGAAGAAGCTGACGATCATCAAAAAATCGAAAATGCCCAGCGAGATGAATTTCATCTTCGCTCATCTGATAAGCTGCATGACTGCAAAGAGTGGCTCCTCCGACCAAGCCGCTAAACCTCAGCAGGCAATGGGTTATGCACTGCTGAAAGGTCTCAACATAGACTGGGCATCGATCATCTATGATGACCTGGTTCTACGAGTGGACACCGTCGCTGACAGACCTCCATGGGTTCCTTACCCACGTTTCATCAGCGCCATCTTCCAATGTGGCCTGAAGGAAACCTACCCAACTGATGGTGACCTGAAACTTTCTCAGGTCGGTCCAAAGATACTCGACTTTAAACCAACCGTAAATGAGGTACGTCTTTCTACACTCTTAACTCTTCTTAACCCTCATACTTCTTCTACTTCTGCAGCTCCTTCAGCGGACAAACCCCCCGCTGATACCCCAGCTGCTACTTCTATTCCTCTTAAAAGGAAACACTCTTACACCTCACTTGATTCTAAAAGGATCAAGAAAACAAAGGAGCACCCCCAGCAATCTCTTGCTGAAGACTCCTCAGCTCTTTCTGCAGAGCTGAAGGAACGTTCAGTGGTACGCTCTGCCACACCTGAACAAGCCATCCCTTCAATCCCAAACTCAACGTCTCCAAACGTTGAGATTACAGACTTGGAAACTTCCCAACCTCCCTCAGTCTCTCAAAAGATTGATGAAGTGATTCTCAGCGATTCCAACGCTGAACTCAGAACCCAACCTCCAATCTTATCCTTCGCTTCTCCCTCCACTCATTTGGTCTCTCCTCCAGTTATCACTGGAGATGCCATCATTTCTACGGAAGCTAAAGCTGATAATCCAGAAATGATGAAGACAGGACCTGCAGGACAATCCATGGGCACGTTCGAAGACGACATGGAACTTTACTCAGGCACCCGTGACTTTGATGAGTTCACCAATCCTCCTGCAGGTAATCAACAATCCATAAACACTATGACTAAACCACAAACTTCTGAGCTTTCCTTTGTTCACAAGTTCTTATCTGTTACAGGTCCTAACTTGGGAGACATCAACGCCTCTCTGAAATCCGTGGAAACAAAGCTGACAGGTCTCACCACCACTCTCTCCAACAACTCTTCAGCTGTAACAAACGCTGGAGAGAATCTTCAAAAGCTGACAACGGTGGTAGAGAAGAAGGCTTCCACAGATGACATGAAGCAGCTTGACAAGACTCTCAGCGACTTCGCCAAGGTGCTCGCTGATATCTACATATACTACACCTCTCTCAAAAGCTCAGTTTCGTCCATGTCCAGCGAATTTACAACGCTGAAGACATCGGTTGGAACACTAGAGGGAGATATGTCTGCTGTGAAGACAAATGTCAACACTCTGACGACTGACTTAAGCTCTGTAAAGACTGACGTTGGTTCGATGAAGACTATGATCGAACAGCTGCTGCACAAGGCAAATGCTCCTGCCCCTAACCCCGTCCCTGAAACTGAAAACTTCACAGCGGCGGGTCGCAAAGAGCTGGAAAAGATCAATCCTGCTATTTCTGGCCTTGAAGACAGATTAGCAAAGATTGAAGTTTGTGTAGGTCTCTCTGGCCAAAAAGACAGAGAACCTACCAACGCTGCTGAATCTACCCATTCCTCCCCCAGTCATCATGAAAAAGAGGGGGAGAAGAGCGCTGAAAACCCTTCCAAGAGCGCTGAAGACCTTTCCCATGATGAATCTATCAGGGGAGAGAAGAATGAAGACCTCACCTTCACTGAAGAGGGTGAGAAGACTATTGAAGCTGAAGCAGCCGCTGGACCTCAGGGAGATGAACACCCTGAGGGAACCGAGAAGCTCGCCTCTGTATCTGAGGGGGAGCAACTCGAAGAAGACGCTGAAGAATCCGAAGCAGAAGATGATGAAGCCGTCGACATCCCTGATAATGAACCATCTTCTTCTCCAAAGAATGATGATGATGATGACGAAGATGACGATGACTTCTTTATCGTCAAACCTGCTCCAAAGATCAAAGCTCTTAAGGGAATCTCGATAAATGAACCTTCAGGGGAGCGGACAAAGACAAAGCCATCAGCCTCTGGAGCTGAAAAAGGCAAAGGCAAAAGCGTCGCTGAAAATGACAATATGACGATCTTGCTTGAAAAGCCGGTTTGTCAGGTACACTAAACATCTCTTACTCCATCCCTCCTCTATCATACACTATCAGTTCCTCTACCCAAGCCTATACACTTGAACATTTTTCTCTCTATCTGATTCTACCCAAGTTCTTACTTGTAAGATCGCTGTGTTTCAGCTAGTCCTCTCCCCTGTTTGAGGATATCGCTGAAGGCTCCACAACTGCGACTTCACCAAAAATACCAGCTGCCGCTGAAGAAATAATCCCAGTCTTGGATTTGATCTCTGAGACTGATGAACCTGAAGAACAGACTCTCTCACACAGACACAGACCTTCCTTAGCTCCTCAAAAGCTAAGACAAGAAGAACAGAAGAAAAAAGAGGAAATAATAAAGCGATTCGAGGATCAGCGAATCATTCTAAGGCGTGATCAACTGCCTTCAGTTCCTCCAAAGTTCAGAATTTCAAAAGCTGAATACAAGGAACACCTCAGAGCTGAACGCCTCATCGCTGAAAGAAAGGAAGCTGAAGAAAAAGACAGAGAATACGCCATCAAGCTTACTCAAGAATCTGTCAAAGACCCCAAGCTGAAACGTGTTCCCATTCAAATCCAACGAAAGATTTGGGAAGAAGCCCAGAAGATCGTGGAAAAGAAAACTGAAGTTTCTCAGACCACCCTGATATGCTGTAAAGAGAAAATACACTTCAGATATCGTCCAGCGAAGATCAACAAGGTATTCATCTCTGGAAGAACCTCTATCGGAGTACCTATTGTTGACATCAAACTTTTCAGAGAAGATGGCCAATCTGAAACCTTTCGCGCTGACACTGTAAAAAGGTATGGTCTCTCTGAATGGCTGGAGATGAGGTTAGCTATCCAAAAATCACAATCTAAGTACAAGGATCATTTCGAAAAGCTGATAAACAGACAGATCGATTTGATATCTTCTTGTGTGGACATTCCTCCTCTTCCTGATCTTGAGCTGAAAAGAAAAAGGGCCTCTCCAAAGAAGAAACGTCAAGATTCAAACTCAGGTCCTGTCATACGAAATGAAACTGGAATTGGTTTCTCTCGCGCTGAAGTGCTTGGTCCTGACCCTGATCTATCTGCCCTTGACATTTCTTTGCCACCATGTGAACTTTTCGTCCCTGGTAAAGTCATCAGTAATCCTTATGGAATATTCTTTCTCGACTACGACGGACGTAAATGTTTTCAACGGATCGCTGAGCTTCCAATCACTCCAATTGAACAGCTCAGAGATCTCATCTACTGGTGTGACTTCAGAAAAGACATTCAGACACGACACCTAAAACCTTTGATATTTGAAGAAGCGCTGAACAAAAGAAAGCGAGGTGTAACGGTTCCTGACTGGATGATCCCCACTGAAAAGACCCTTGATGAACTTCTCATTAAGGAAGAACCTCTGTAAGGTGATAGGATCGCCTCTTTCATCTATTTTATCAGTTATCCTTTTGTACTTGTAATTTATTTCGCTTGTACTTGTAATCTTTTCATTTTTCTTTGTATCCTGATTCAAAGTTTTAAAGAAAGATTTCAGCGAATTTACTTTACTCCATCAGTACTGAAAAGATCCCAGAAAACAGTAAAAGGGACAAATATTTTATGAGTTCTTTTTATCCTTATGTTTTTCATTAAATAGCAATTTTCTCTGTTGCTATGTCATAATCAAATAGGGGGAGATTGTTGATCCAAACCCTCAGTGATTTGATAATGACCCTCTCTTATACTTAGTGAAAATTGTAAGTAAACAATATGTATCAGAGTTTCACTATCGCTGATAAGTACTAAGATCTTCCAGTACCGCTGATAGGAACTCTCGCTCTTTAAGTTAAACATTCAGCGAAACTGTTCACCATAAATGCTCTGAGTCTGTTCAGTTATTATGATGATCGCTGATAAGTTAGTTGTTTACTTATGATTCCTGAAGACAAGTTTCACGTCAACAAAGGTTCTACGCTGAAGTCGAAGATCAAGCTCAAGAACCAGCGACAAGTCTCCTAAGGAACTGATGCGGATCAGCGAAGACTCAGATTTGTCCACTCAACGTGAAGTATCAAGTACAAGACTTCAGCTATCGCTGAACTTTATCATCTGCTGAATGGTAAATGATAATCGCTGAATCAACGAAAGCTGATCATGAAGTCCTCCGTACAAAGTACTTTTGTCTTAACCCCCCTTGCACGACTCCGTACGAAATGTCAGAAAAGAACCTCCGAATATCTGAAATCGTACAACCACTCTGATACTACACTGTTCATCCATGCGGCTGCTAAGGTTGTCAACAAAGGTCAATGACATGGAACCAACCAGCTGATGACACGTGTAAAGTGTATACTGACTTGCATTAAATGCATGCAGTATATAAAGAGATGAACTCACTTCATTTGAAGTAACTTGCTAACTCTGGACAAGTTCAAATCTCTTATCTCAAGATAGGGTATTATTACTAATTTCCTTATCTCTCTTAGTGCAAGAAACCTTAGTGTTCCAACTTGTTTAGATTTAGGTTTATCCTTAATCTTGTTTCCGCAACAAGCTGTAAATTGTTAATGATTTATCAATAAACAATTTAGAAAAGTAAAATCTGTGTGTTTGTATTCAACCCCCCCCCCCTTCTACAAACTTGTATAGGCCTTCGGGACCAACATTAGGGTTGTTCAAAATCGATCCTGGAAGATTAGTAACAATGCCAAACACAAAAATAACACTAAACTAATCGATTTTAGAGCAAAAACAACAAGTTTTGATGGTAAAAATTTGATTTTTGAAGATGAACACTACCAAAACTTTTGTATTTGATTTGCAAAATTAACCACTGAAACGATCGAATTAGGACGCGAAAATTTTCAGAAACTCTAATGATACTAATACTAACACAACCCAATAAACAAATTCGATTAATTTTGATAGAGTCAAAATTTTGACATTCAAGTAAGAACACAGACGAGTTTTTCAAGAAACTTACTAGAAATCGAATTTTGCACTTTGAATCGCTGTAGTCCGTCTGCTCTGATACCAATTGTTAAATCCAGATCCGTGCAACAAATATGAAATCGAAATAATAAGCAATAAGAACAATTGATTTCAACTGGTCATCCCTGTATTATGCTTTCAATCAGAGTGTTTACAATACGAGTAGGAAAGCAAATGAGACAACTGACTTATTTTCTAAGGGTAAGCAATCTATTTATATGGCGGGCCCGTGGTTAACAAGCCCACGACCCGTTCACTAATAAGGCTCAAAATAAAGAATTACATTCAGACCCTTGAACTTTAAATCAACATTAAATTGACCCTAACAATCTCCCCCTTTGATTTGAAGTTCGAGTTCGCGCTCTAGCTCTCGCCAGTTGTAGACATATCTTTTATGAAGCGCGAAGTGAATCTCGAACCATCTGATAGCACGGCGGTAGTCGATGCGATCTTCAACCAATTCCAAGGCATTCCGAGCATTTGTTTCATTCGGATTCGGAACATATGAGTACCTTGGATTTTCAGACTCGTGTGTAATGATCTTTCGAAGAGCATCTCGAACTTTGAGGAGTGTGCCGTCGTAGAATCTTTCTACCTGACTGAACCGCATAAATCTTTTCTCTTTCTGTTCATTAATGAACACGATCCCAAATTCTGGTTCAAGAAGCATAGCATTCTCGGGATACATATTCAATTCAGGAGCTTTCAGATTCGGCTTTATCAGATTAACTTTCTTCGCCCTGTTCTGGACAGCCATTTGAAAATCCGTCAGACATGACATCATAATGGTGCGGACCAGGTGTCGACGAACAGCTTCGAGCGCCTTTGTAACTTGAAGCGGTCGGATGGTTCTTGTACGAAGGTCTTTCAGAATAGCCAGGAAGTCGAATGCTCTGAGGTGCTGGAAGTCGGCTTCAGAGAATCTCCATTCATTACCATCTTCACGGCGAACGGTGAAGACTGCATAGACGATTCTCATGATGCAGCGTGAATGGATGTTAAGTACCTCTGTGATCTGATGCTTGGTTCTGACTTGGTGGAAGACACCGCTTCATTGCGTTGATATAACGCCGTTGGTATTCGGGATCATAACTTGACAATGTAAATCTTGATAATGGTTGAGGTTGATCAATGCGTAAGCAAATTTGGTGAAATTGCTTGGAGATTGATCGTATCCCTCTGTCTTTGTACTGAGACACAATACTAGGTGGGTGAAGAAATAGTGTCATACCCTGGATATGTATTAAAGAAGAATTGTTCTTGAGGCGTTTGCATCTGAGTCCTTCAATCGGTATTTAAGAATACGAAGAACCTTTTCAAGTTCTTCATCAGACCACATGTTCTCGTAGTCATTGGAGAAAGATGATGGAAGGTGAAGAACTTTGACAACATCTTTTGCAATGATGTTATCTTCCTTCAAATAACGTGTAGTAACCAGTTGTTTGATTTTTTGAAGATTTGAAGCATGAATTGGACCTACTAAAATAAGAAATTTATTCATTCGGTATCCATATCTTGATGGCTTCTTTTGAAGGAACATTGATTTCAAAGAATTTTTCTATTTTGTCATGGGGACACTCTTTACATAATGGAAAGGTTTTCGACGGTTATAACATTTTCTAGAAGAAGAAGATCTTGAAACATTTGAAAATTCTTTTGACGAAACCTATAATTTGTTTTAAGAGGAATATTGTGGTTGAAGACATATGATTTACGTCCAAGAATTCCTTTTTCATTGTCTTTTATGGAATAACATATTTTTTAGGATTCCTGCTCCTTTTTAACTAAATCCTTTTGAGTTGGATAAGATTCAAATCCTACTAATTCACACCCATTTTCTTCTAACACATAGTCGACCCATTTTTATATGAAGCATGAACAAAACGATTGGCTTCCTTCTTCTCTGTAATAACCGTGTCCTTTTTGCGAATAAATATTAATTATGGAGTGTAAAGTGTGAAAAAGGGGAAAGTTTGGTGTGCTTTGGGAAGTGTATAAATAGGTGTAAAACCCTAGGGATTCTAAATTTCTCAAGAACTCTGTGTGCGGCTGAGGTGCGCTAAGTGGGTGAAAATCATCAATGAGTGAAGACGAATTGGGATTCTCCAGATTGGGTGTGTGGAATCAACTTGCAAGGTAATCCTCAATTCCTTCTCCTTTGCAATCTAATTTTAAGGTCCAAAGTGGTGGAGTCTGAGTTTGTGTCATTCATTTTGGAAGAAAAGAAATGGAGACTGTGTGTGTTCTTCCCATTTAGTGTAGTGTAAAATTGGATGGTTTAGATGCTAAGATGATCGGTATCGATATCCTTTTAATGTTAATGGTTAACATCGAGATTTGGATTCGAGTGTGAGATGACCGATTAGATCGGGACTCTTAGCATTCGTAGTCTGGGAACTGGAACCCAAAAGGGATCCGGAACCGAATGGAACCGGAACCCAAACGGAACCGGAACCCAAAGGAAACTGGAACCCAAATGGAACCGGAACCCAAGGGAACCGAGAGTGAGTCGGAAACCGGATTTGGATCCGGAACTCGAGTATTTTTATCGGGGTTTTCTGTAAGACTTAATTAGTCTTGTGTGTTGGCTGCAATTGTAGGCGCGGATAGAGGATAAGCGATTTGCATGTAAGAACTCCTAGCAGGACTTCAAGTGAGTGTTTCTGAAACAAAACTTGTTGGTACTTGTTTGTTACTTGTACATTTATATTTAATGGTGTGGTTGTATTTGGTTTATTTGCACATGCTATAAAGTTGATGTTATGATATATATATATATATATATATATATATATATATATATGTGGGGGGGGGAGTGTGTCCCATATGGAAAGATTAACAGGTTTAGTCGGTTCCTCAGGGCGGGTGTGTGCCCTGGATCACGTCACAAGTGTGAGTATGACCAAGCGAGGAATAATATCCATGCATTCATTTATACTAACTTACAAAATCGTTATTGCTTAATGATTTCAGTAAACTCTTTTAAATGCTACGTGGTGTGAATGTTGTTTGAGGGATCTCACTAGACCTTGTGGTCTAACCCTCACATTTTCAAAACTGAAAACCTTTTTCAGGTAAGCAGGTTAGGGAGGGCTCGGCTAGTGGAAAGGAGAAGATGTGAGTACGGGCGCACTTTAGAGGAATTAGAGGACTTTTCCTTTTTCTTTGAATAGTTAAATTTTATCAGTTGTAATTAGGGTTTATTCCGCGAACCCAAGTTTTGGAATTTTGACATCGTGAGTTGGGGGCCAAGTTTGGCAGTTTTATTTTAAATATGATGTCTTGTTTTGACTAGTTTGGTGTGGGTTGTTACAGTTAGTATCAGGGCACTAGTTTAAGAGATTTAGGTGACCGGATGGGCCTAAACTTAAACTGTAGGAATTAGGGAGTACAACTGAGAAAGTAGGAAGGCCTTGGAAGACCTTACTGGGAAACATGAATAATAGGGTGGTGAGAACTATCATCTAACGTAAGTTCGGAATTACACCTGGCTAGTGTAATTGTGAATTTACAGGTGCGTGATGGTGCTTATTCTTGCCTTGTTATTTTGGGATTGCTGTTAATTTGTGTTATCGTGTGATGTTTCAGTATTCAAGAATGTCAGAGCGAAGTTTGAAAAGTAGATATGTGCCAGTTGTGGGCACCGTACCGGTTGCAGGAGAAATCCGCGTGGAGAAAATTCTAGAAGACGGACCAGTGAATCCTCCGAGGCAGACGGCTATCCGTGGAAGGGGCAGAGGCCGTGGAAGGGGTCGAGGAAGGGCACCCCGACGAGCCGCCACCCAGGCAGTAGGAATTGGTGTGGTGACACGAGGTGGGAAGAAAGCGCCGACCGCCCGTCGGGCTAAGAGCGCGGGAGCACCGAAGGTGCGTGATCCGTCCCAAACCGAGAGTACCGCTTCAGTTAGGAGGAGTCAGTCAAAAAGCCCGAGACGGAACCAGGCTTTTGTAACTAAGGAAAAGTTCACTGCTGAGATGGGTAAGCTACAAGAGACTCTGCAAGCACTGCTGGAAAACCAGGTAAAGACCACGTCGGAAGGACGATCGAAGAGCGGAAACGATACAAAGACTGAGGTGTCTAGCGTGCCTCTGACGGTGGTAGGGGATTACTCAATGTCAACTCCATTAGTGGCTAATGAGTCAAGGGCATCAAAAGGGTGCACTTTCAAGACTTTCGCATCGTGCAAACCTCCGTCCTTCAGTGGGGAGTGCAACCCCGTTTTAGCAATGAGGTGGGTCCATGAGATGGAATTGGCTTTCGACACAAGCAAGTGTGTAGAGGAGGATAAGGTACTGTTCGCTATGTCGATGCTGAAGGCAGATGCAATCTTTTGGTGGGATATTGAGACGGGTGGTAAGGGCTCGGATGTGGCAAAGACCAAATCATGGGAAACGTTTACTAGATGTTTCAAGGCTCAGTTTTGCCCGTTGGTGGAAATAAAGAAGTTGGAAGAACAGTTTCTGGGGGTTGAACAAGGGCCGATGACTGTGCAGGAGTACACTTCTAAGTTCATTGAGAAGGCGCGATTTGCGGAGATATATGTGCCTACTGAGGAAAGGCGTGTTGAAAGGTATGCTTGGGGGCTGAAGAGCAGTATAAGGGAACTGGTGCAAAATAGTGGCCCCACAACCTTTCAAGCGGCGGTAGACGTGGCAGAGCTAACAGAAAAAGAGAAGAATCGACAGATGTCATAAAGGAGTATGGATAAGAGAAAGTGGGATGGACTTGTTCGGGATGTAAAAGGTCTAAGGCCTCTAAGCCCGAGCTGCGGGTGGGGCAAAGGTTTGGTGATAGACCCTGTGGGAAGTGTAACAAAGTGCATCGTGGAGAGTGTTCCTTTGAACCTGATGGTTGTTTTAAGTGTGGGAAACTGGGGCACATAGCGCAAGAGTGTCCTAACCCGAGGGCGTGTTATTTGTGTGGTTCTGCAGATCATATCAAACCTGATTGTCCGCAGTTGAGAAAGGGATCGTCGGTCGGTTTTGGTGGAAGTCAAGGAGGCAGGGGTGGAGAGAGGAAGGCGGAACCAGCTCGAGTGAGAGCTAGAGCTATTTATATGTCGGCAGAAGAGGCGGTTGATGTGCCTGACGTGGTAACAGGTACATTTCTTGTTAATTAGAAACTTGCTAAAGTGTTGTTTGATTCGGGTGCAAACCGTTCGTTTGTATCGCCGGTCTTTGCTCGGTGTCTGCATGTGATACCTAAGCAGTTAGAGTGTGATTTCGAAGTAGAGATTGCGGACGATAGTCGTGTCTTGGTGGGGGAGGTGTATGAGGGGTGTAGTATCGAAGTAGAGGGTCACACTTTTCCCTTGCGTTTATATCCGATGGGTATTGGGTTTCTGTGTTAGATGATTACCCTATTTTGGTTACTTACCATTTTATATGGTACTTTTGCTACTCATCAGTGTTGTCTTTGAAGTTACATGATGCTCAAGATGCTCCTAATCATCATGAGGGGGAGAACTGATACAAATTCAAAGACAAAGATCATCATCATGAGGGGGAAAACGTTATAAAAGTTCAAAGACCCAGACTATCAAGTTGCGGGGGAGTAAGCAAAAGTTGAGGGGGAGTAACTGTTATAACCTGTGCTGAAAATATTACAACGTGCATGGTTCTTCTATCCGTTTAACAAAGTGCTGAAGTTTTCATAGCTAATTCAACTCGTGGTTCAACTCGTGATACTAAGAAGACCAAGAGCTTATTTCAAGGGGGAGCGTGAAAGATATGAAGACAAGCAACACTAAAGTGCTTCAAAGATTCAAGACGAAGAGAAGATCAAGATCGGAAGAGTTCAAGTTCGTATTTTTTCTTTATATAACTTTAGGGGGAGATTGTTAGGACTAAAAGTCCTATAAAATAGAAAGTGATATAAAGAAATAATTAGTGTTATTTATTGGTTTGTAAAGCGTCTCAAGATAATGGGCTTTATGGCTAATGGGCTTGGGCCTGTCAAGCCCCTTGGTATTTAATGTGTGATTAGAGTGGTAATTAGGTTAGTAGTGGTGAGATTAGTCGTGCGCTTAACAGAGTTTAGAGAGAGAGTTTGTTCATCATTCTAATCTTGTAACTCTCTGCATTCAATCAATAAAGGATTAATCGTTTCATATTCATTGTTACTTGATCAATCTGGGATCCACAATTGGTATCAGAGCAGAGGGACAAAGCTATCGATTCAAAGGTATTTTTCTAGTTTTTCTTGATCATTCAAAGTACGTACTGCGTTCATCTCAAGAATTTTTTATTGCTTTGATTTTGGTGTTAAAACCCAAAATTGAGGCTTGATAAATTCTTCTCATTCGTTTTCTAAGATATATCTGCGTTTTTCAAATCGGTTGGTTGAGTAAAAATCCCTGATTTTTAAAATTCTTGATTTGGTTTTTTTGCTCCCTGTTCGTGAAAATTATCAATTTTTCTTGTCAAAAGTACTAGTTGATTCGATTTAGTATTGTTTTCGTGTATTTTTGAGCTAGTTTTCTTGTTAGTACTAAGTTCTTGCAGATTATTTCTCATCAAGACTGCAGAAATTCATCGAACCGGGTAAGTTTTTCTTGTATCTGATTTGTTTTCGATGTCCCGGTATTGATATCTCCCGGTAGTGATAACTCCCGGTGCTGATATCTCCCGGTAGTGAATAACTCCCGGTATAATTATCTCCCGGTAGTGAACATCTCCCGGTACTCCATCTCCCGGTATTACATCTCCCGGTACCTAACTTAGTCCCGGTATTACTCAGTTGCGGGACTCGGTTTGCCAGTCCCGGTATCACAACTCCCGGTATTTCTCTGTGACTTCTCATTTGCGGGACTTCCCAGTTGCGGGACTTCTCAATTGCGGGACTTTCCATTTGCGGGACTTGCTTCTAATACCGGAAGCTGTAAATTTCGGATTTTTAGGTTTTGTGATTTTTGAACTTTCATAACTTCAAATCACCATAACTCGCTCAAAAATCAGTATTTTGCAATGAAATTTTACACGGTTACTCAAAATGTGATTCTGAACATATTCTCTGGGAATGTTTTCTGCTAAAAACACCTACAACTATGAGTTCGATCACACCACAGTAAACTAAACAGGCTTTCAATTCCGGATCAGTAAACCCTGTCTGCTTTTTATCGATATCTTGAATTGTCTCACGATCACTTCTGTCAAGTAACAATGTCTTATCCGACTTACTCTGAACTCAAAGAGAAAGTTTCTCTTTTAGAAGCGCATATATCTAAGCTAGAAGCCGAGGCTAAGATCAAATATGATGCCATAGGCAGGCTAGCGATTGAAAAGGCTAAGGACAAATGTGTGATAGAAAACTATCAAACTGAGTGCTCGGTCTATTCAGAAAGAGCTAAACTCCTCGAGACCCAAATATCTGAATATTCTCAAAAGTTAGAGAAGTCTCAGGAGGAGTAATCTAAAAGCATCTTAGTTCAAGAAAATGTTTTAAAAGAAAATGAAAAGTTGACCACTAAGCTTAAGGAGTTTGAATCCAAACTTTACAAACTTGGTCAATCTGAACAAACCATCCACTTGAACAAGCCTAAGGAGTTCAAATATTACAACTCGCCTTGGGGACTCGGATATGATAATCCGTGCTACCTAAAGAAAGTCTTGTCGAAGGTCCCCACTCTTTATGAATTTGATTTCATGGGCTTAGACAAGATTTATCCCGAGTACAAAATTAAGTGGACTAAGGCATCTCCGGAAGATGAGGAGTTTGAGGATTTTAAAAGACAAACAGCCATACCTCTACCACCAATAGAGGCAAAACCTAAATCTGAAAATCCTACTTCTGAAAATGACACGAAATCGGATGATGCGCCGCCTAGGAAGAACATAAATGTACAAATTCCCTTCGTGTACGAAACGCTTAATGCATCGTATTTAAATAGCAAAATTCCTTATCTCCCCAATAACTATTTAGACATCTGTTCTCTTGCCAAAACGGTTGAGACTCCGCCTCCTGTTCCGACAACCGCAGATGAAGACTCTAATGATCAAACAGAGTTGAAACGTTATGTTCCACCTCTGATTTTGGAAAAAATTATTTTTAAACTGGAAGAGTCAATTGCGAGAGATAAGGTCATTTATGAAACCGAAAGGATTGTACTTTTAGATTCTATTGAAAAGCTCAAATAGACTAAACCCGACACACTACCCGAATCTGAAAGAGAGTCCTATCGAACCGAGATTGATAAGTTGACGTCTCAACTGGCTGTTTTGGCATCTGAAGCCTTAACGCTGAGAATGGCTAAGGGGAATTCTGTGGATACCCCAATGACGCCGGTCACTTCTGAAACAATCTCGTTTGATGATGCTCAGATCTTTTCGGATAGTTCGTCGTGCAAAGCCTTTATGGGAGTATCTGATGACACCACTACTAAAGATTTGAGCTTTAAGGATAAAGGTAAGGCCATCAAACCCGATTCTGTTCAAAAGAATCTTTTTCCGGTTTTTGATAATCCCTTTGCGAATGACTCCTCGTCTGACTCTGATGGCGACACTCCACCTGATTCTGCAAGAAGATTTTCTGAGTTTATGAATTCCACTCCTTGTCATGAAGATGATTTTTCTAAGATTGATGTTGCTCCTAAGCTTGCAAGTCACCTTCAACTTCTTGAGAAAATGCCTTCACCGGTTAATTTTAAAAAGGGAGAATGTTCCAACTCCAAATATGTTTCTAAGACCAATTCTTCAAATTCAAAATCTAAAAGACGGTCAAAGAAACGCCCGAAAACCGGTAAGTCTCACAAAAGACAATCTTATTACTCTAGGTCTACTGACAGTGAGCCTCATGATTCTTCAGATAATCATGTTTTTAGAAAAGTAAAAATGGTTTGGAGAAAGAAATCAACTACAGAAGAATGTAATGGAAACACGTTTCATGATTCCCCTGTAGTTGATACAAAGTCTTTTTTTCCAAGACTGGTTCACGTGCTCATGTTTACCCTATAGCTAAGCTGATCAGTTTAAACCGAGCAAAGGTCTGTTGCACGTATTGTGGAAAGAGTGACTTTGTACATCCAAGGTACGTCAATAACTGGTATGGTACTTATAGTATCCCAAATCCCCATATTAAAGTCAAGACATCTAACCACCAAGGATCCATCAAAGCATGGATACCAAAATCTTTTTGATCTGTTTTTGCAGGGATTTCATGTGTGATAATATACAGAATTTTATTTTCACATAACTGCGTTCGAAGGTTGTGCCACATTTGAGGGGGAGCAACAGGTATTTGACATATACATGAATTTTTTGTGAATTCAAAGAATCGTGGCAATTCATCCTGAAAAACTTACTTGAGTTTGTTTTTCTCCGTTTTTAAATTCCAGAATTGCCACGTGTTATATTTTCTTTGATTTAGTTATTTCCATGTCTCATATATTTTGTTGATTTTTCGATGGAAATACACCCGCTTGAATTCCAATTTTGTTCTCATAGTACGTCCTTACTTACTAATGATTCAGTTCTTCTCTGGTAAATTAATTGTGACTTGTTCTTCACAATTAAACTTTCTGATCAATTGTTTCATTTGTTGCAAACACTGTGCTTACTGAGTCATCCTAGTCGCGCTTGAACTTGTTCTTTGATCTTCATTCACATTTTATAATGACTTCTGATCAACTCAGATCAGGACTCGTTCTTAAAAGATTGAATTCTAAACATGCCAATTTAGAACTCGTACTTCAATGTGTGCTTAATGTTTTATTGGTTCATTCAAAGAGTGTTAGGAATTACATCGTTTCTATGGTTTATCCAGAACCGGAAGGACCTACCCAAGAAACACATCCTTTTTAGATAACAGTGAGGGGTCTAGATGTATAGACGAGTTTGGAGTGAAAAAAAAATGGTGAGGATGTGACAGGACTTAAAAGACATATTGGTCCTTACCAAACCGAGTCAGTCAGTCGGGTAACCACACAATCTATTCATTCTCGTTCTTTGAAGATGAATATTGAAACATATATGGACCCAGTGTCGACAACTCGTGTCACCCCACCTAGCCACTCAAGCATCTCAAAAAGGATGTTTGTTTCATAAATGCACGGAGATTTAGCACATAATCTATCTATTCCTCACTCGGAGGTCTTAGATATTGAAAAAGGAAGACATCAGCTCCGGTCTCCGAACTTCATATTCTATTCACTATGTCAATTAATTTTTAACTTGAGCCAAATCGATATAATTTATTTCTTTCACACATGCACGAGTCTTTATGATTCCCATTGCATATCTTCGTGATATTGCCGGAACAGTTTGAGAGGTAATTTTTAATATTTTACTTCGGTGATAACTGGAAGTCCTATCAGAGATACCCCGATGTCAACTCTGAACATAGGCCACACAATTATTTTAATTGTTGTGATAACAGTTACTATTGGGTTTCTGTGTTAGATGATTACCCTATTTTGGTTACTTACCATTTTATATGGTACTTTTGCTACTCATCAGTGTTGTCTTTGAAGTTACATGATGCTCAGGATGCTCTTAATCATCATGAGGGGGAGAACTGATACAAATTCAAAGACAAAGATCATCATCATGAGGGGGAAAACGTTATAAAGTTCAAAGACCCAGACTATCAAGTTGAGGGGGAGTAAGCAAAAGTTGAGGGGGAGTAACTGTTATAACCTGTGCTGAAAATATTACAACGTGCATGGTTCTTCTATCCGTTTAACAAAGTGCTGAAGTTTTCAAAGCTAATTCAACTCGTGGTTCAACTCGTGATACTAAGAAGACCAAGAGCATATTTCAAGGGGGAGCGTGAAAGATATGAAGACAAGCAACACTAAAGTGCTTCAAAGATTCAAGACGAAGAGAAGATCAAGATCGGAAGAGTTCAAGTTCGTATTTTTTCTTTATATAACTTTAGGGGGAGATTGTTAGGACTAAAAGTCCTATAAAATAGAAAGTGATATAAAGAAATAATTAGTGTTATTTATTGGTTTGTAAAGCGTCTCAAGATAATGGGTTTTATGGCTAATGGGCTTGGGCCTGTCAAGCCCCTTGGTATTTAATGTGTGATTAGAGTGGTAATTAGGTTAGTAGTGGTGAGATTAGTCGTGCGCTTAACAGAGTTTAGAGAGAGAGTTTGTTCATCATTCTAATCTTGTAACTCTCTGCATTCAATCAATAAAGGATTAATCGTTTCATATTCATTGTTACTTGATCAATCTGGGATCCACAGGATGGATTGGTTGGCTAGTAATAGCGCTAGCATTGTATGCAATACGAAGATGATTCGTATTGCATTACCAAATAAGTCTGAGGTAGTAATCTATGGGGATAGGCGTGAGCATAAGTCCTGCCTTATCTCGGTGATGAAGGCGAGGCATTATTTGGAGAAAGGGTGTCAGGGGTTTCTAGCGTATGTGCTAGATGCTAAGAAAGAAAAGAAAGGAATAGAAGATGTTCCCGTGGTGAGTGAGTTCCCGGGGGTGTTTCTGGATGACCTGACGGGTTTACCCCCAGGTCGTCAAGTTGAGTTTAGAATTGAATTGATGCCTGGCGCGTGCGCCGTATTGATTGGCACCGGCGGAGATGAAGGAAATGATGACGCAATTACAGGAGTTACTGGACAAGGGATTCATACGCCCTAGTTCATCACCGTGGGGAGCGCCGGTACTCTTTGTCAACAAGAAAGATGGATCGACGATCTATTTGACCAGTTGCAAGGGGCGAACTTCTTCTCGAAGATAGATTTGAGTTCCGGTTATCACCAGTTGAAAGTAAGAGAAGAATATGTGCCGAAGACGGCTTTTCGCACGAGGTACGGGCATTACGAGTTTCTAGTCATGCCCTTTGGGTTGACTAATGCTCCGACGGTATTCATGGATTTAATGAATCGGGTGTGCAGTGCGCTATTAGACAAGTGTGTGATTGTGTTCATCGATGACATACTTATCTATTCCCGATATTGGAGTGAGCACGAAGAGCATCTTCGCTTAGTGTTGGAATTGTTGTGGCGGGAGAAGTTATTTGCAAAATTCTCTAAGTGTGAGTTTTGGCTTAGGGAAGTCCAATTCTTAGGACACGTGGTATCGGGAGAAGGCAACAAGGGGGATCCGGCCAAGGTAGAGGCCATTAGAGGATGGGAACCCCCGAGTTCACCATCTGAGGTGAGAAGCTTCCTTGGTTTAGCGGGCTACTATCGGAAGTTCATTCAGGACTTTTCTCGGATAGCTACGCCGCTGACGGCTTTGACCAAGAAGAGTGCTAAGTTTGAATGGACGGAGGTTCAATATGAAGCGTTCCGTAAGTTGAAAGACAAGTTGAGTAGTGCCCCAATTTTATCATTGCCTGGTGGGACAGAGGGATTTGTAATCTATAGTGATGCGTCCAAGCTGGGGCTAGGGTGTGTACTGATGCAAGGCAGAAAGGTGATCGCCTATGCATCCCGTCAGTTGAAGGAGCACGAGAAAAATTACCCTACACATGACATGGAGTTAGCGGCAGTGGTTTTCGCTCTAAAAATATGGAGACACTATCTTTATGGAGTTAAGTGTCAGATCTATTCCGACCATAAAAGCCTTAAGCACTTGTTTGATCAGAAGGAGTTGAATATGAGACAGCGTCGTTGGGTGGAGTTGTTAAGTGACTATGATTGTGAGATCCCTTACCATCCAAGTAAAGCGAACGTCGTGGCCGACGCTTTGAGTCGGAAAGAAAGAAGAGAGCCAACTAAAGTGGTGGCCTTTCGATTCGACGTAATTCCCAACCTATGGGACGAGATTAAGAAGTTTCAAGAGGAAGCTCTGGTAGAAGAAAAGTGGAAAAGTGAGAGGATTGTTGGCTATTTGACATCATTGGAGTATAACGGGAATGGTGTGAAGTGTTTGGGGAACCGAGTGTGGGTTCCTAAGTCGGGAGGTTTGCGGGACGTAATTTGGAAGAAGCGCATAAATCGCGATATTCGGTACACCCGGGAACCAATAAGATGTACTGAGACCTAAGGCAAATGTATTGGTGGTCGGGACTGAAGAAGGATGTCGCGTACTTTGTGGAACGGTGTGTGACCTATCTGAAGGTCAAGGCAGAACATGAAAGACCGTACGGGGAGATGCAACCCTTAGAGATACCGGTGTGGAAGTGGGACTGTATCACAATGGACGTTGTCACCAAGTCGACTCACTTTCTACCCATTCGGGAGAGCGATTCATTAGAAAAGTTGTCAAGGTTGTATGATAGGGGTGTTAACGAGCCGAGTCGAGTCGAGTAGTAGATTATTCGAGTCGAGCTTAAAAAAATATTACCTGGCTCGAGCTCGACTCGAGCTCGATTAATTTTTCAAAGTCGGGCTCGAGCTCGAATATTTTTTCAATGTTCGAGCTCGAGCTCGATGCTCGTTTATAAGCTCGAATTTGAGATCGATTAACTCGTTTATGTAATCAAGATCGATAAATTTTATATTTTGATTATATAATTTGTAAACATATATAAATATGTTAGGCTCGAAAAAATGTATGCTCGAATGGCTCGGCTCGACTCGACTCGACTCGTATAAGCTTAATCGAGCTTTCAAACGAGCCAAGTCGAACATCGGTGTTATAAAGCTCGACTCGTTAACTTAAGCGAGCTTTATTTTGTGTTCGAGATTGACTCGAGCTCGATAACTATTAGGCTCGAGCTCGAGATAAACGAGCTCGAGCTCGAGTAGCTCGTTACAACTTGTATGTCAATGAAATAGTGACGAGGCATGGAGTGTCGTCGTCCATTGTCTCCGATCGCGATAGTCGCTTCACGTCGTCTTTTTGGAGGAGTCTTCAAAGGGAGTTAGGCACGCAGCTTTCTTTGAGCACCGCCTATCACCCTCAGACGGATGGACAAAGCGAGAGGACTATACAGACCTTGAAGGATATGTTGCGTGCTTGTGTGATAGACTTCAAGGGCTCGTGGGAGTCTCACCTGCCGTTGATCGAGTTCTCGTATAACAATAGTTATCACGCCAGCCTTCAAGCAACACCATTTGAGGCATTATATGGGCAAAAGTGTAGAACGCCGTTGTGTTGGAATGGAGCGGGAGAGAAGCAGTTGGCAGGACCGGAGATCGTGCAGTTAACTGCTGATAAGATTAGTGTTAAGGGAGAAATTGAAGGTAGCTAAAGATCGCCAAAGGGCGTATGAAAATAAAAGAAGGAAGTCGATCGAGTTCATGGTGGGGGATAAAGTGATGCTTAAAGTGTCACCATGGAAAGGCGTCATCCGATTTAGGAAGAGAGGGAAGCTAAGGCCTAGGTATGTTGGGTCGTTCGCCATCATCGAGCATGTGGGTGAAGTGGCGTATAAGTTAGAGTTGCCTGAGGGGCTTCGGGGAGTTCATTCGACCTTTCATGTGTCAAATTTAAGAAAGTGTCTGGCCGAAGTGTAACACCCTAAAAACAGGGTTAATTTAAACCTTAAAATTTCACAAGTTATGATCAAATAACGTCAAACTTATATAACCAGAGGATCAACAGTAAGGTTTTATATATATAAACAACTAACTTAAATAACCTTTTAATCTAATCATTACATCATAATTAGATTAACTAGGTTATCTAATCCTTCGTCCCAAAAATATCAAAAAAATAGCTAGATCCTCCGTCATCTCTAAGTTTGAATCTTTCCAAAAGTCCTCATCACACATCCCCGCTTACTTCCCGGAACTTGTACCTGGTAAAAAAATTCAACTTGAAACATTAGGCTTTCGCCTATTGAGAATATTCAAATCAAATTAAAATTTAACAATCAAAATATCAATAGATAAATCAAACATGTTCTCAACCATCTTACCGTACACGTGCCCAATCTCAACAACGGGAACCTACCCAAACTCAAAACTATGACTAACCTTCAGTAAGTCATGTTACCACAAACCAGAGCCAGCTACGAATCAATCCTAGATTCTAGATCAATGCTCAAATCTAATAAATAGCCATTACACATGCCTATTTATTAGAAAGGAAGTAGAGATTACAATTACTCATGTCAATCTTTATTCCTCTTTAGAAATCAGGAATTACGATTACTCACATCAATCCCATGATTTCCCAAAAATGCAAAATAGGAATTACGATTACTCACATCAATTCCACATTTAACATACACTCAGGAATTATGATTACTCACATCAATTCCTTAATTCATATAAATGGAAATTACGATTACTCACATCAATTCCACATTTATCATATATACTGGAATTACGATTACTCACGTCAATTCCACATTCAACATACACACATTGGAATTACGATTACTCACGTCAATTCCATGTGTTCATATAAGCTAGAGCCTATGGATCCATTATACTCTATCATAAGTATATACAATACTATATACTATATCCCGTAACATATTCTATATACATCTATAAAAATATTAATCTCGACACCTCGACTTCTCAACTATCCCCTCTTTGCTATTTAGTACGGGGATCAATATCTCAAATGTAAACTACATGATCGGACTCACAAATAAGTCCCTTACAATTTTTCATCACATGGCTTTCATATCAAAATCTAAGTTATAATCATATAACAAATAGCATATAAATATCAGATTGCATTCCACATAAAAGCCTCAAACTGCTACTGAAAGTCCACAAAAATCGCACGCCACTGTAGCGAAAAGCTACAATTTTCGCAAGCCAAAGCTGCGAATTTCTTAATTCTCGCAAGCCAAAGCTGCGAATTTCTTAATTCTCGCAACCCACTGTTGCGAGTTTCTCCAAAATTCGCAAGCCATGCTTGCGAATATTATCTCTTTCGCAGTACTGTTCATCGTCTTCTTCATTTATCCAGTTCACAAATACTCCTAAATAAGCCTACTATTTATCAATTAAGTCATACTAAAGCATTCAGACACATATTTAACCATCTATTTCAACTTCAATGGCTTAATTTTAAAGAGAGTTGAATAACTCACCTGGATGTTTTCTGAACACTGTGCTATTCACCAACTTCACTTTCTCAGCTTAAACCATTTCTGAACAGATGAAATGCAAGCTTAATTTCTATCCATAAGAAGAATTCAGTGGTATAAAACAGAATTTCTTACCACAATTTCAATAATCCTTCTTTCTCTTCTTCCTCCCTTTCGTTCTTTCTCTCGATCTCTTTCTCTACTTACCGAAATCCTCCCACAAACACACAATTAGTCATTAAATGACTAATTGTGTGACACCTCATCCTTTTAAAATCAGATGAGTCATAACTCATTTCCCAAATACCCTCCTACTTTAAAGAAATGACATAATGAACCCTCAAGTTAATATCTCCAATTAACTTTACTTTAACCAAATTACAAACTTAACCCTTATAGTTAATATTCTTCACAAATTAATACAATGAAAAATTCGAGATGTTACAATACTCCCCAACTTGAAAATGATTTTGTCCCCGAAATCAAACCAAGCAAACAAATGGGGATATCTCTTCCTCATGACTTCCTCCGTTTCTAAAGTCACATAAGCACTTTGACATATCCACTTCTTATTAATTCATCACTTTCTAATTGATCTTTCTTCAATCACTTAATCACAATCAAAGATCCTGAAAGAATAGGAACTCATTTCTTCATTAATAAATCTCATATCTTTTCAACATTACCCGCTCCCCAACTTGAAATTTTTTCAAATTTCCTTGAGTAATTATATAATTATCAAATCTTTATCCTCTTATCAAAATCGTAACTGATATAACCAACTAGAAATCAAATGATTTGGACATAACCAACAGTTAACATGTGCGTAGGAATGGAGTTAACGAGGAATGTACCAGAAACGATATCCCTTGATTCATTAACTTCTTCAGCTGTCATGTGATACGCTCGGCCCATCGGCTTTGGGATGTTTGTTTTCTTACTTTGATCTCCCTCCTTTTTCAACTTTGGGAAATCCCGACGGTAATGGCCAGGTTGTTTGCATTCATAGCACGTAGATCCTTGAATAGGACAATTATTCATAGAATGCCCACTCTTCCCACACTTATAACATTCAAACGTGGTCCTCTGACATGGACCAAAATGCCTAATTCGAGATTTCGAACACCAATTCGGTTCTTGACGCGGCTCTAAATGCGGGCCATCAGAAAAGGGCTTTGATACATACGATGATCCCGATCGAACTTCCCCTTTTCTTTTCTCTCCCACCTGTGCTTTCTCTTCTTTGTCCTTTACATACATTTCTTCTATTACTTTCGCTTCTTCAATAGTTTCTCTTAACGTAGAAGCTCTCGAACTTCGGACCCTTGTCATCATATCTGCCGGTAGACCCTTCAAATAAGCCTTAACTTTATCTTTTTCATTTGGAGCCACATGCCCCACCAAGTTAAGCTTTTCCATAAAAGATTTTGTATACTTTCTCACAGTCATATTGCCTTTCTTGAGATTCCGGAATTCTTCCTCGATTCGATCCATTTCAGTCTCGTTACAGTATTCTTCCAGAATCTTTGCTTTGAACTGTTCCCAAGTCATGGCATTCAGAACTGAAGCTGACATGGAAGATGATAACACGTTCCACCAAGACAATGCGTTACCGCGTAGCATTTGCGACCCAAATCTAACTTTCGACTTTTCGTCACAACACTCACAAGCTCGAAAAGCTTGTTCAATTTCCCTTAACTAATTCATACAGGCTACTGGGCTATCTTCTCCTTTGAATTCCGGCGGTTTACAGCTCAAAAAGGTTTTGTAGGAGCAATTCTTATCAACCCTTCTTTCCACCTCTGGACCTGTGTTACCAGTTGGGTTTATCACACTGGTATCAATCCTTGTTCGTCTCGGTTCCACATTCCGATCATTAAACATTTTCATAAACATCTCCGCTTGTCTTCCCATAGTGGTGTTCATCATTTCAGCTTGCCTTTCCATTGATGCATTCATCAATCTGGTCACATTATCCATTATCCGCCCTTCCATGCCTGAATCCGGTGGTGTGTGATCGGCAGTACTGGTACCCCCTCTATGTACCCGATTTCGCATTCCTCCAAGAGAAAGAAAATCTAGTGGTGTCTCCTGAATTCCGCCTACTCCAGTTTGCCTTTCTCCCGTATCGTCTAACCAATTCCTATTTATAGAAGAATTAGGAGACCTCGGCGGAGTATTTACCATTGTTCTGGATGAGCACAAAAGAATACTCATCAGTAATGGTTCATACATAACTAGGCATACAAAACATACTCTACCGCTCATCAGTCAATGTAACAATTAGGAATAAGTATGCTTGTGTAATAATATATTCATAATAACAGTAGCTAATTG
The DNA here is from genome assembly GCA_033807775.1 of Saussurea involucrata. Taxonomy (NCBI): domain Eukaryota; kingdom Viridiplantae; phylum Streptophyta; class Magnoliopsida; order Asterales; family Asteraceae; genus Saussurea; species Saussurea involucrata. The sequence goes on from CM066327.1 coordinate 65,800,351, forward strand.
AAATTGTGAACATATTATACATGAGAATCCTCATTACCATCGTTACAGTACTAACTTCGCGTATTTCTGTCGACTCTTAAGACTACCCAGTCTTAACAATTCTACCCATACCTCACGGATCATAACTTAATTCATCACAGCTTAAGTCTAGGTATCTCAAAAACATACCTAGTTCGCTTAAACTACTGCTCTGATACCATATTGTAACACCCTAAAAACAGGGTTAATTTAAACCTTAAAATTTCACAAGTTATGATCAAATAACGTCAAACTTATATAACCAGATGATCAACAGTAAGGTTTTATATATATAAACAACTAACTTAAATAACCTTTTAATCTAATCATTACATCATAATTAGATTAACTAGGTTATCTAATCCTTCGTCCCAAAAATATCAAAAAAATAGCTAGATCCTCCGTCATCTCTAAGTTTGAATCTTTCCAAAAGTCCTCATCACACATCCCCGCTTACTTCCCGGAACTTGTACCTGGTAAAAAAATTCAACTTGAAACATTAGGCTTTCGCCTATTGAGAATATTCAAATCAAATTAAAATTTAACAATCAAAATATCAATAGATAAATCAAACATGTTCTCAACCATCTTACCGTACACGTGCCCAATCTCAACAACGGGAACCTACCCAAACTCAAAACTATGACTAACCTTCAGTAAGTCATGTTACCACAAACCAGAGCCAGCTACGAATCAATCCCAGATTCTAGATCAATGCTCAAATCTAATAAATAGCCATTACACATGCCTATTTATTAGAAAGGAAGTAGAGATTACAATTACTCATGTCAATCTTTATTCCTCTTTAGAAATCAGGAATTACGATTACTCACATCAATCCCATGATTTCCCAAAAATGCAAAATAGGAATTACGATTACTCACATCAATTCCACATTTAACATACACTCAGGAATTATGATTACTCACATCAATTCCTTAATTCATATAAATGGAAATTACGATTACTCACATCAATTCCACATTTATCATATATACTGGAATTACGATTACTCACGTCAATTCCACATTCAACATACACACATTGGAATTACGATTACTCACGTCAATTCCATGTGTTCATATAAGCTAGAGCCTATGGATCCATTATACTCTATCATAAGTATATACAATACTATATACTATATCCCGTAACATATTCTATATACATCTATAAAAATATTAATCTCGACACCTCGACTTCTCAACTATCCCCTCTTTGCTATTTAGTACGGGGATCAATATCTCAAATGTAAACTACATGATCGGACTCACAAATAAGTCCCTTACAATTTTTCATCACATGGCTTTCATATCAAAATCTAAGTTATAATCATATAACAAATAGCATATAAATATCAGATTGCATTCCACATAAAAGCCTCAAACTGCTACTGAAAGTCCACAAAAATCGCACGCCACTGTAGCGAAAAGCTACAATTTTCGCAAGCCAAAGCTGCGAATTTCTTAATTCTCGCAAGCCAAAACTGCGAATTTCTTAATTCTCGCAACCCACTGTTGCGAGTTTCTCCAAAATTCGCAAGCCATGCTTGCGAATTTTATCTCTTTCGCAGTACTGTTCATCGTCTTCTTCATTTATCCAGTTCACAAATACTCCTAAATAAGCCTACTATTTATCAATTAAGTCATACTAAAGCATTCAGACACATATTTAACCATCTATTTCAACTTCAATGGCTTAATTTTAAAGAGAGTTGAATAACTCACCTGGATGTTTTCTGAACACTGTGCTATTCACCAACTTCACTTTCTCAGCTTAAACCATTTCTGAACAGATGAAATGCAAGCTTAATTTCTATCCATAAGAAGAATTCAGTGGTATAAAACAGAATTTCTTACCACAATTTCAATAATCCTTCTTTCTCTTCTTCCTCCCTTTCGTTCTTTCTCTCGATCTCTTTCTCTGCTTACCGAAATCCTCCCACAAACACACAATTAGTCATTAAATGACTAATTGTGTGACACCTCATCCTTTTAAAATCAGATGAGTCATAACTCATTTCCCAAATACCCTCCTACTTTAAAGAAATGACATAATGAACCCTCAAGTTAATATCTCCAATTAACTTTACTTTAACCAAATTACAAACTTAACCCTTATAGTTAATATTCTTCACAAATTAATACAACGAAAAATTCGAGATGTTACAATACTCCCCAACTTGAAAATGATTTCGTCCCCGAAATCAAACCAAGCAAACAAATGGGGATATCTCTTCCTCATGACTTCCTCCGTTTCTAAAGTCACATAAGCACTTTGACATATCCACTTCTTATTAATTCATCACTTTCTAATTGATCTTTCTTCAATCACTTAATCACAATCAAAGATCCTGAAAGAATAGGAACTCATTTCTTCATTAATAAATCTCATATCTTTTCAACATTACCCGCTCCCCAACTTGAAATTTTTTCAAATTTCCTTGAGTAATTATATAATTATCAAATCTTTATCCTCTTATCAAAATCGTAACTGATATAACCAACTAGAAATCAAATGATTTGGACATAACCAACAGTTAACATGTGCGTAGGAATGAGTTAACGAGGAATGTACCAGAAACGATATCCCTTGATTCATTAACTTCTTCAGCTGTCATGTGATACGCTCGGCCCATCGGCTTTGGGATGTTTGTTTTCTTACTTTGATCTCCCTCCTTTTTCAACTTTGGGCAATCCCGACGGTAATGGCCAGGTTGTTTGCATTCATAGCACGTAGATCCTTGAATAGGACAATTATTCATAGAATGCCCACTCTTCCCACACTTATAACATTCAAACGTGGTCCTCTGACATGGACCAAAATGCCTAATTCGAGATTTCGAACACCAATTCGGTTCTTGACGCGGCTCTAAATGCGGGCCATCAGAAAAGGGCTTTGATACATACGATGATCCCAATCGAACTTCCCCTTTTCTTTTCTCTCCCACCTGTGCTTTCTCTTCTTTGTCCTTTACATACATTTCTTCTATTACTTTCGCTTCTTCAATAGTTTCTCTTAACGTAGAAGCTCTCGAACTTCGGACCCTTGTCATCATATCTGCCGGTAGACCCTTCAAATAAGCCTTAACTTTATCTTTTTCATTTGGAGCCACATGCCCCACCAAGTTAAGCTTTTCCATAAAAGATTCTGTATACTTTCTCACAGTCATATTGCCTTTCTTGAGATTCCGGAATTCTTCCTCGATTCGATCCATTTCAGTCTCGTTACAGTATTCTTCCAGAATCTTTGCTTTGAACTGTTCCCAAGTCATGGCATTCAGAACTGAAGCTGACATGGAAGATGATAACCCGTTCCACCAAGACAATGCGTTACCGCGTAGTATTTGCGACCCAAATCTAACTTTCGACTTTTCATCACAACACTCACAAGCTCGAAAAGCTTGTTCAATTTCCCTTAACTAATTCATACAAGCTACTGGGCTATCTTCTCCTTTGAATTCCGGCGGTTTACAGCTCAAAAAGGTTTTGTAGGAGCAATTCTTATCAACCCTTCTTTCCACCTCTGGACCTGTGTTACCAGTTGGGTTTATCACACTGGTATCAATCCTTGTTCGTCTCGGTTCCACATTCCGATCATTAAACATTTTCATAAACATCTCCGCTTGTCTTCCCATAGTGGTGTTCATCATTTCAGCTTGCCTTTCCATTGATGCATTCATCAATCTGGTCACATTATCCATTATCCGCCCTTCCATGCCTGAATCCGGTGGTGTGTGATCGGCAGTACTGGTACCCCCTCTATGTACCCGATTTCGCATTCCTCCAAGAGAAAGAAAATCTAGTGGTGTCTCCTGAATTCCGCCTACTCCAGTTTGTCTTTCTCCCGTATCGTCTAACCAATTCCTATTTATAGAAGAATTAGGAGACCTCGGCGGAGTATTTACCATTGTTCTGGATGAGCACAAAAGAATACTCATCAGTAATGGTTCATACATAACTAGGCATACAAAACATACTCTACCGCTCATCAGTCACTGTAACAATTAGGAATAAGTATGCTTGTGTAATAATATATTCATAATAACAGTAGCTAATTGAAATTGTGAACATATTATACATGAGAATCCTCATTACCATCGTTACAGTACTAACTTCGCGTATTTCTGTCGACTCTTAAGACTACCCAGTCTTAACAATTCTACCCATACCTCACGGATCATAACTTAATTCATCACAGCTTAAGTCTAGGTATCTCAAAAACATACCTAGTTCGCTTAAACTACTGCTCTGATACCATATTGTAACACCCTAAAAACAGGGCTAATTTAAACCTTAAAATTTCACAAGTTATGATCAAATAACGTCAAACTTATATAACCAGAGGATCAACGGTAAGGTTTTATATATATAAACAACTAACTTAAATAACCTTTTAATCTAATCATTACATCATAATTAGATTAACTAGGTTATCTAATCCTTCGTCCCAAAAATATCAAAAGAATAGCTAGATCCTCCGTCATCTCTAAGTTTGAATCTTTCCAAAAGTCCTCATCACACATCCTCGCTTACTTCCCGGAACTTGTACCTGGTAAGAAAATTCAACTTGAAACATTAGGCTTTCGCCTAGTGAGAATATTCAAATCAAATTAAAATTTAACAATCAAAATATCAATAGATAAATCATACATGTTCTCAACCATCTTACCGTACACGTGCTCAATCTCAACAACGGGAACCTACCCAAACTCAAAACTATGACTAACCTTCAGTAAGTCATGTTACCACAAACCAGAGCCAGCTACGAATCAATCCCAGATTCTAGATCAATGCTCAAATCTAATAAATAGCCATTACACATGCCTATTTATTAGAAAGGAAGTAGAGATTACAATTACTCATGTCAATCTTTATTCCTCTTTAGAAATCAGGAATTACGATTACTCACATCAATCCCATGATTTCCCAAAAATGCAAAATAGGAATTACGATTACTCACATCAATTCCACATTTAACATACCCTCAGGAATTATGATTACTCACATCAATTCCTTAATTCATATAAATGGAAATTACGATTACTCACATCAATTCCACATTTATCATATATACTGGAATTACGATTACTCACGTCAATTCCACATTCAACATACACACATTGGAATTACGATTACTCACGTCAATTCCATGTGTTCATATAAGCTAGAGCCTATGGATGCATTATACTCTATCATAAGTATATACAATACTATATACTATATCCCGTAACATATTTTATATACATCTATAAAAATATTAATCTCGACACCTCGACTTCTCAACTATCCCCTCTTTGCTATTTAGTACGGGGATCAATATCTCAAATGTAAACTACATGATCGGACTCACAAATAAGTCCCTTACAATTTTTCATCACATGGCTTTCATATCAAAATCTAAGTTATAATCATATAACAAATAGCATATAAATATCAGATTGCATTCCACATAAAAGCCTCAAACTGCTACTGAAAGTCCACAAAAATCGCACGCCACTGTAGCGAAAAACTACAATTTTCGCAAGCCAAAGCTGCGAATTTCTTAATTCTCGCAAGCCAAAGCTGCGAATTTCTTAATTCTCGCAACCCACTGTTGCGAGTTTCTCCAAAATTCGCAAGCCATGCTTGCGAATTTTATCTCTTTCGCAGTACTGTTCATCGTCTTCTTCATTTATCCAGTTCACAAATACTCCTAAATTTGCCTACTATTTATCAATTAAGTCATACTAAAGCATTCAGACACATATTTAACCATCTATTTCAACTTCAATGGCTTAATTTTAAAGAGAGTTGAATAACTCACCTGGATGTTTTCTGAACACTGTGTTATTCACCAACTTCACTTTCTCAGCTTAAACCATTTCTGAACAGATGAAATGCAAGCTTAATTTCTATCCATAAGAAGAATTCAGTGGTATAAAACAGAATTTCTTACCACAATTTCAATAATCCTTCTTTCTCTTCTTCCTCCCTTTCGTTCTTTCTCTCGATCTCTTTCTCTGCTTACCGAAATCCTCCCACAAACACACAATTAGTCATTAAATGACTAATTGTGTGACACCTCATCCTTTTAAAATCAGATGAGTCATAACTCATTTCCCAAATACCCTCCTACTTTAAAGAAATGACATAATGAACCCTCAAGTTAATATCTCCAATTAAATTTACTTTAACCAAATTACAAACTTAACCCTTATAGTTAATATTCTTCACAAATTAATACAACGAAAAATTCGAGATGTTACAATACTCCCCAACTTGAAAATGATTTCGTCCCCGAAATCAAACCAAGCAAACAAATGGGGATATCTCTTCCTCATGACTTCCTCCGTTTCTAAAGTCACATAAGCACTTTGACATATCCACTTCTTATTAATTCATCACTTTCTAATTGATCTTTCTTCAATCACTTAATCACAATCAAAGATCCCGAAAGAATAGGAACTCATTTCTTCATTAATAAATCTCATATCTTTTCAACATTACCCGCTCCCCAACTTGAAAATTTTGCAAATTTCCTTGAGTAATTATATAATTATCAAATCTTTATCCTCTTATCAAAATCGTAATTGATATAACCAACTAGAAATCAAATGATTTGGACATAACCAACAGTTAACATGTGCGTAGGAATGGAGTTAACGAGGAATGTACCAGAAACGATATCCCTTGATTCATTAACTTCTTCAGCTGTCATGTGATACGCTCGGCCCATCGGCTTTGGGATGTTTGTTTTCTTACTTTGATCTCCCTCCTTTTTCAACTTTGGGAAATCCCGACGGTAATGGCCAGGTTGTTTGCATTCATAGCACGTAGATCCTTGAATAGGACAATTATTCATAGAATGCCCACTCTTCCCACACTTATAACATTCAAACGTGGTCCTCTGACATGGACCAAAATGCCTAATTCGACATTTCAAACACCAATTCGGTTCTTGACGCGGCTCTAAATGCGGGCCATCAGAAAAGGGCATTGATACATACGATGATCCCGATCGAACTTCCCCTTTTCTTTTCTCCCCCACCTGTGCTTTCTCTTCTTTGTCCTTTACATACATTTCTTCTATTACTTTCGCTTCTTCAATAGTTTCTCTTAACGTAGAAGCTCTCGAACTTCGGACCCTTGTCATCATATCTGCCGGTAGACCCTTCAAATAAGCCTTAACTTTATCTTTTTCATTTGGAGCCACATGCCCCACCAAGTTAAGCTTTTCCATAAAAGATTCTGTATACTTTCTCACAGTCATATTGCCTTTCTTGAGATTCCGGAATTCTTCCTCGATTCGATCCATTTCAGTCTCGTTACAGTATTCCTCCAGAATCTTTGCTTTGAACTGTTCCCAAGTCATGGCATTCAGAACTGAAGCTGACATGGAAGATGATAACACGTTCCACCAAGACAATGCGTTACCGCGTAGCATTTGCGACCCAAATCTAACTTTCGACTTTTCATCACAACACTCACAAGCTTGAAAAGCTTGTTCAATTTCCTTTAACCAATTCATACAGGCTACTGGGCTATCTTCTCCTTTGAATTCCGGCGGTTTACAGCTCAAAAAGGTTTTGTAGGAGCAATTCTTATCAACCCTTCTTTCCACCTCTGGACCTGTGTTACCAGTTGGGTTTATCACACTGGTATCAATCCTTGTTCGTCTCGGTTCCACATTCCGATCATTAAACATTTTCATAAACATCTCCGCTTGTCTTCCCATAGTGGTGTTCATCATTTCAGCTTGCCTTTCCATTGATGCATTCATCAATCTGGTCACATTATCCATTATCCGCCCTTCCATGCCTGAATCCGGTGGTGTGTGATCGGCAGTACTGGTACCCCCTCTATGTACCCGATTTCGCATTCCTCCAAGAGAAAGAAAATCTAGTGGTGTCTCCTGAATTCCGCCTACTCCAGTTTGTCTTTCTCCCGTATCGTCTAACCAATTCCTATTTATAGAAGAATTAGGAGACCACGGCGGAGTATTTACCATTGTTCTGGATGAGCACAAAAGAATACTCATCAGTAATGGTTCATACATAACTAGGCATACAAAACATACTCTATCGCTCATCAGTCACTGTAACAATTAGGAATAAGTATGCTTGTGTAATAATATATTCATAATAACAGTAGCTAATTGAAATTGCGAACATATTATACATGAGAATCCTCATTACCATCGTTACAGTACTAACTTCACGTATTTCTGTCGACTCTTAAGACTACCCAGTCTTAACAATTCTACCCATACCTCACGGATCATAACTTAATTCATCACAGCTTAAGTCTAGGTATCTCAAAAACATACCTAGTTCGCTTAAACTACTGCTCTGATACCATATTGTAACACTGTCAGGATCGAGTCTTAACAAGACAACAAACACTTAGAATTCAGAATTAAAGAATCTGCGGAAAAGAACTTTAATTCTCACAATCAAGAACAATGTAACAGAAAATTCACAATGTTGTGTATTCACTAAATCAACTCACAAGATTACAACCAAACCTCAATCTTGTTGAACAGGCTCAACAAGACGACTTCTACTTCTCTAGAAATAGGGTTCTTCAACCTTGAGGTTAATTCTCTCTTTAATCAATATCTTCACTCAGAATATCTTTTGCAGAATGTATAAATTGAAACTCTCACGTCTCATCTAATAGCTATCTATTGAAGTCTATTTATACACAAATAATTACAAGATAACTACCAAAAGTAAATTGATCTTCTGAATCTTCGTTAAACATATCTTGATCAATTCCTTCTTTGTCTCCAAAAGTATCGCATACCAAACTTATCAAGTCAGCAGTATTAACCTTCATTCTTCATGAGCAGTACTAACAATCTTCAGCAGTATTAACCGATTTCATCTCCAGCAGTATTAACATCACTCCAGCAGTATTAATCATGAGCAGTACTAACAGATATTCAATTATGCACCAGCAGTACTAACCTTGACTTGCAGTAGTAACTGTGTCTAGCAGTAGTAACTTCACATAAGCAGTATTAATGAAGAACTGGCAGTAGTAAAATTCTCTTGGCAGTACTAACCATACTTAGCATATCTTCAGTTCCCAACAATCTCCCCCTAACTTGACTTTTAGGAAAAGAAGTCAAGTTCTTCAGATGATGCTTCCAAAACCTAATCATACATGCCTAGATTAGGATTCAATCCCAGACTTTGATTGAGAATCCTTTTTACCAAGAATCTACCCATTGCTGAACATTTGGCACAAGAATTCAAGTACCATTTTAGAGATTGACATCCCTTGCTCAGTCAACATGTTTTCATATAGCCTCATCCCAACTTTGAACATCTCTTCTAAGTCTGATCTTGAGCAAGTTCTGACAATTATTCCCCAAGTTGAAAAGACTTCAAATTTTCCATCTGCTCTTTTTATCCTAATGAACTCCTTTCTACCATCTTTCAAAGTGTCCCAAAAGATGATTTCAGGAGCCTTAGACGATATTGGTTCAGCCTGAATTGGGTTAGAGTCAACAACAGTAATATACAAATCACATTGGGCATCAGTTTGTGATTGTACATTGCTTGATTGCCCTGATGGAGTTGCCACTTCTTCTTCAGCAACTTTTGGATCAGATTTCTCTTTCAGTGCTTCCTCCTGGACTTCTTCTGCAGTTGGTTCCACCCTTGGCTTCTTTTCATTTTTCTTCTTTGAAGTTATGGGCTTGGATCTTGGTCTTTTCCTTGACATCATCTTGGTTCTTTTTAAAAATTTAACAGCTTCAGGAGTTGGTTCAGCTGTTTTAAGTTTTTCAGCAGCAATAACCATTTCTGCTGCTATGGCTGTTACTGCTTCTCTTAGAACATGTAATGCTGTTGCTTCAACACTGTTCTTCACAATCCAGTATACTTCTTCATCAATTTCAGCTTGAGATGTAGTTATTGCTTCCTTCTCAGTTTCTGCTGCTTTTTCTGTTTCTACTGCCTCTGCAAAGGTTTCTGCTGTTTCTTCTTTTTGGCCTTCAGCAGCATTAACTGTTTCTGCTGCTTGTTCAAACTCAGCAGCATTAACAGTTTCTGCTGCTGTGGTTTCTGCTGCTGTTGTAGTTTCTGCTGCTGTGGTTTCTGTTGCTTGAACATTTTCAGCTTCCTTTGTACTTTCCTCAGCAGATTCATTCACTTGCTCCCCCTGTTCCTGTGCACTCTCCATGTTCAACTCATCCTCTGACTCCCCCTTTTTGGGAGCATCATTGGTTGGGTTTCTTCTTCTAAGGACAAACTGTGCTTTCTTCCTTCTGTGTAGTAGCTTTGTGATCATCTTCTTATTCTTCTCTATCTGGGAGTTTTGATAGAGGACCACCTTTTTGAGTTCCTCAATTTCCTGCTGCTGATTTAGGACATCAAGGTTTATATTGGCAATAGTATCCATCAATTCCTCATAAGTGTATCTATCCTCACCCGGTTTAGAAGTGTTTACCTCCATTACAGGATCATTGGAAGTTTTAGCAGGTGTCTTTTGCCTAGCAAAAGCACTACCTGCCCCCATGGGTTCTTGGCACCTGGGACCTCTGGATGATATCTCACCCTGAGTTGCCGTGAGGAAGGGCTTAGTTATTTTACCACTGGCCTTCTCTTTGCTAGCAGAAGTAGTGGCAGCCTTACGACTCACATGCTCAACCTTCTCCTTAGTGAGCACCTTCTTGGGGTTGGGAGACACCCCTGTGGTTTCCCTTTCGATATTCTCCATTGGAGAATGCTCCAACAGAGGGCTTAAAGGCTTCGGGCTCTTAGGAGATACATCAAGGGAAGGAACCTTGTGTACCTTTCTTCTTTCAAACCTTTTGGTTATTGTGGGAGTGGGTCTTTCAAGAATGGACTGAGGGATGTCTTTTGTGATGGAAGGTTGGGATTGGTCATCAGTGGGTGTGTCTAATGAGGGCCTTGACCCTGATGCCATACCTTCATTTGTGTGGGACACAACCATCATTGTAGAGAACAATGGTGTGTCAACTCCTTCCGAGTCCCTAGGAAGTCTTTTCATATTTGAAAAAACCTTCCCTTTAGGGGATTTTGGCACATATACCTCATCAAATTGAGGCATATCCGTCAATTCCTTGGTTATCACTTCTTGAACAAACCTTGGATACATATAAAACCGCTTTTTGGATTCCAGGTTTGATACAAGATCATTAAAGATCATAGCTGAAAAATTGTACTTTCTGGCAGTGGATAAGCAGACCAAGGCATATGCAATGGGACTGCTGAACTCACTCCATCCAGTAGTTTTCTTGGAAATACAGTGCATCAGGGTATGAACAAGAAATCTCCATTGGTTGAAAAATTTTGACTTGTAGAATTTAAAAACACCAATGGGACCTTCATACCCCATTCTTTGTAAAGTCGAATATAGGTCATCAGAAGATAGAGAGGTTATACCTGAGGCATCATCCAAGTGAAGAGAGATGCGAATAACCTCCTCTGTGACTTTCAAGGGTTTATCACAAACCCTTGTTCGAATGGTTTTCTGCCCTTCTTCGAAACTAACAGTGGCATGCTCCCAAAATTGCGTCTGATGTTCGATATAGATGGTTGGGCTCACCATTAGGGCATAGGAGATGTGCGAGGATTTAAGAAAATCGACGATATCGTGGAATCCCGCAGCTTGTTTCGGCTTCTGAAGCATGGCTATTTCATTGTGCTCATCAACAAACTCCATGATTCCTGAGGATTCTTGAAAGAAAAACACAAAGATTCTGGGGAGAAGGGGTTAGAGCGAGAGAGAGAGAAGAAGAAGTTAATGCGAAGAGTCGTTATGAACTTTGGCGGGCAACCAGGGGTATTTATAGCAGTATTTGCCCTAGAATTTCAAAAGCAGTATTAACGACATAGCAGTATTAACGACTGAGCAGTATTAACTACACAAGCAGTATTAACTGCTGAGCAGTATTAACTACACAAGCAGTATTAACTGTTGAGCAGTATTAACTACACAAGCAGTATTAACTGCACAAGCAGTATTAACTGCTGAGCAGTATTAACTACACAAGCAGTATTAACTGTGCATTAGCAGTATTAACTACTGAGCAGTATTAACTGCAAAGCAGTATTAACTACAAAGCAGTATTAACCACACCTGCAGTATTAACTACAAAGCAGTATTAACTGCAAGGGCAGTATTAACTACTTAGCAGTATTAACTGCAAGGGCAGTATTAACTACTAGAACACTGGCAGTAGTAACTCTGCACTAGCAGTAGTAACTCTGCACTGGCAGTAGTAACTCTGCACTAGCAGTAGTAACTCTGCACTGGCAGTAGTAACTCTGCACTGGCAGCAGTAACTCTACTTGCACTTTGCAGCATTAGTCAAATCCTCAAATGTCATCTTACCTTCTGACACATCACCTTTACCACTTCTCTTACCTCCTTCAGGATTATTTCCAAAAGTAACATGTCCTCCATCAATTCTTTTGAAATTCTTGAGGCAGGCCATGTTACCTGTCATGTGCCTGGAGCAACCACTATCAACATGCCAGATGCTCTTCCCCTTGAGCTGTTGGTTGCCCTGCACATCTGATAGATCAATTAGTTTTATTGGGAACCCAAGCCGAAGTGGTCTTGGGTCTCCCTTGCTCATCAAAGTACTTGCACTTGGTTTTGATGAGATTTTCAAATTTAGGTACTGCAGTACTGGAGTACTTTGTCAAAATTATTGGTGTAGCAGCACTAGAAGCAGTATTAACCTCAGAAGTACTAACAGTGCTAGCAGTACTAATACTGGGAGCAGCAGTATTGTTAGCAGCAGTATCAGCAGTACTAACAGAGGTAGCAGTATTAACAGAGTTAACACTGCTAGAAGCAGTATTAACAGAGTTAACACTGCTAGCAGCAGTACTATCTGAAGAAGAAGCACTAAAAGTGTTAGCAGCACTAACATTGCTAGCAGCACTAACTTTGGAATGATTACTAGCAGTATTAACACTGCTAGCAGCACTAACTTTGGAATGATTACTAGCAGTATTAACACTGCTAGCAGCACCAACTTTTGAAGCAGTACTAACAGTGTTAGCAGTACTAACACTGCTAGCAGCAGTATTGTTTTTAGTGCCTTTTGGAACCCACATAGTACCACATTCCTTTTCAGTCGTTTTCTTTATGTGGCTTTTGGGTTTATCTTGTTTCTTGGCCACATTTTTCTTTGCAGGCTTCCTATAACCAGAGGATTTTTGAAAACTTCTTTGTAAACTTCTCTTTTGGTTAATAGGATTAAAGTAACAGTATTTGGCAAGATGGTTCAATTTGCCACAAATAAAGCAAGGTTTTGGTCTGTTAATCTTTTGCAGATCAACTCCTTGCCTTAGTGCCCACTGGTTATTCCAGTTCCTTTGATTTCCCCTTTGATTATCATGTTTTTGGGGCTTGTTCTCTTTAGATTTCCTGCAAGAACACTGTTCACAAGTATTGGAGTTCACAACTGTGGTCTGTGTGTAATGAACTCCCTTTCCCTTGTCAGTCCTTTTTATCTCATTGTTTTTAACACATGGACTTTCACATTCCTCATCAGATCCTACTTTGTTAGTCTCATCCTCAACAACTACTTTATCTAAAGGATCTACTTCAGTGGCTCCTTTAGGTAAGTCCTTCCTATCCTTGGTTTCTAATAGGTCTGACTTAGGAGGGATGTAGTTGTTGTTGTAGGGTGGGGGAGTGGCATTATACCCTAGGCCTGTTTTCATCTTACCATGGACTTGAGCATTTATTATTGTGTCCATGGCTTTAGAAGCTTTTGAAAACTTTTCAACATCAGCTGTAACTTTCTTAAGTTCTTCTGTTAATTTCCCACACTCTTCCCTAGACTCTTTTAATTGGAACTCAAGATCACCTTTTTCCCACTTCCAGTAGTTTGTATCATATGAGTGTTGAAGTTCATTGGCTTGAAAAGCCTTAATTTGTTCTTCAAACCTCTCAACAATCAATACATAATCTCTTATGTCCTTTTCTAATCTCTTAAGGTCATCACACATTCCCTGATTGTGATCTCTATACCTTTTAACAGTGTCTATACAAGATTGAGAACAGAGATTAGATTTTACCTCCGTAGGAATATCTGAGACTTCTGCCATGAGAGCATGATTCTGGATTGCCTCTTCTGCTTGATCACTCCAATCAAAAGTACTGTTTGATTCAATAGAATTTTCCATAATGATTGTAGAATTCTAAGAAACACAAGCTCTGATACCACTTGTCAGGATCGAATCTTAACAAGACAACAAACACTTAGAATTCAGAATTAAAGAATCTGCGGAAAAGAACTTTAATTCTCACAATCAAGAACAATGTAACAGAAAATTCACAATGTTGTGTATTCACTAAATCAACTCACAAGATTACAACCAAACCTCAATCTTGTTGAACAGGCTCAACAAGACGACTTCTACTTCTCTAGAAATAGGGTTCTTCAACCTTGAGGTTAATTCTCTCTTGAATCAATATCTTCACTCAGAATATCTTTTGCAGAATGTATAAATTGAAACTCTCACGTCTCATCTAATAGCTATCTATTGAAGTCTATTTATACACAAATAATTACAAGATAACTACCAAAAGTAAATTGATCTTCTGAATCTTCGTTAAACATATCTTGATCAATTCCTTCTTTGTCTCCAAAAGTATCGCATACCAAACTTATCAAGTCAGCAGTATTAACCTTCATTCTTCATGAGCAGTACTAACAATCTTCAGCAGTATTAACCGATTTCATCTCCAGCAGTATTAACATCACTCCAGCAGTATTAATCATGAGCAGTACTAACAGATATTCAATTATGCACCAGCAGTACTAACCTTGACTTGCAGTAGTAACTGTGTCTAGCAGTAGTAACTTCACATAAGCAGTATTAATGAAGAACTGGCAGTAGTAAAATTGTCTTGGCAGTACTAACCATACTTAGCATATCTTCAGTTCCCAACAAACACCCTAAAAACAGGGCTAATTTAAACCTTAAAATTTCACAAGTTATGATCAAATAACGTCAAACTTATATAACCAGAGGATCAACGGTAAGGTTTTATATATATAAACAACTAACTTAAATAACCTTTTAATCTAATCATTACATCATAATTAGATTAACTAGGTTATCTAATCCTTCGTCCCAAAAATATCAAAAGAATAGCTAGATCCTCCATCATCTCTAAGTTTGAATCTTTCCAAAAGTCCTCATCACACATCCCCGCTTACTTCCCGGAACTTGTACCTGGTAAGAAAATTCAACTTGAAACATTAGGCTTTCGCCTAGTGAGAATATTCAAATCAAATTAAAATTTAACAATCAAAATATCAATAGATAAATCAAACATGTTCTCAACCATCTTACCGTACACGTGCTCAATCTCAACAACGGGAACCTACCCAAACTCAAAACTATGACTAACCTTCAGTAAGTCATGTTACCACAAACCAGAGCCAGCTACGAATCAATCCCAGATTCTAGATCAATGCTCAAATCTAATAAATAGCAATTACACATGCCTATTTATTAGAAAGGAAGTAGAGATTACAATTACTCATGTCAATATTTATTCCTCTTTAGAAATCAGGAATTACGATTACTCACATCAATCCCATGATTTCCCAAAAATGCAAAATAGGAATTACGATTACTCACATCAATTCCACATTTAACATACACTCAGGAATTATGATTACTCACATCAATTCCTTAATTCATATAAATGGAAATTACGATTACTCACATCAATTCCACATTTATCATATATACTGGAATTACGATTACTCACGTCAATTCCACATTCAACATACACACATTGGAATTACGATTACTCACGTCAATTCCATGTGTTCATATAAGCTAGAGCCTATGGATCCATTATACTCTATCATAAGTATATACAATACTATATACTATATCCCGTAACATATTCTATATACATCTATAAAAATATTAATCTCGACACCTCGACTTCTCAACTATCCCCTCTTTGCTATTTAGTACGGGGATCAATATCTCAAATGTAAACTACATGATCGGACTCACAAATAAGTCCCTTACAATTTTTCATCACATAGCTTTCATATCAAAATCTAAGTTATAATCATATAACAAATAGCATATAAATATCAGATTGCATTCCACATAAAAGCCTCAAACTGCTACTGAAAGTCCACAAAAATCGCACGCCACTGTAGCGAAAAACTACAATTTTCGCAAGCCAAAGCTGCGAATTTCTTAATTCTCGCAAGCCAAAGCTGCGAATTTCTTAATTCTCGCAACCCACTGTTGCGAGTTTCTCCAAAATTCGCAAGCCATGCTTGCGAATTTTATCTCTTTCGCAGTACTGTTCATCGTCTTCTTCATTTATCCAGTTCACAAATACTCCTAAATAAGCCTACTATTTATCAATTAAGTCATACTAAAGCATTCAGACACATATTTAACCATCTATTTCAACTTCAATGGCTTAATTTTAAAGAGAGTTGAATAACTCACCTGGATGTTTTCTGAACACTGTGCTATTCACCAACTTCACTTTCTCAGCTTAAACCATTTCTGAACAAATGAAATGCAAGCTTAATTTCTATCCATAAGAAGAATTCAGTGGTATAAAACAGAATTTCTTACCACAATTTCAATAATCCTTCTTTCTCTTCTTCCTCCCTTTCGTTCTTTCTCTCGATCTCTTTCTCTGCTTACCGAAATCCTCCCACAAACACACAATTAGTCATTAAATGACTAATTGTGTGACACCTCATCCTTTTAAAATCAGATGAGTCATAACTCATTTCCCAAATACCCTCCTACTTTAAAGAAATGACATAATGAACTCTCAAGTTAATATCTCCAATTAACTTTACTTTAACCAAATTACAAACTTAACCCTTATAGTTAATATTCTTCACAAATTAATACAACGAAAAATTCGAGATGTTACACGAAGAAAGCATGGCAGTGCCGTTGAAGGACATTCGTGTGGACGAGAAGTTAAATTATGTAGAGGAACCGTTGGCGATAGTAGATCGTAAAGTCCGGAAGACGAGAAATAAGGAAATATCGTTAGTGAAAGTTCAGTGGTGCTTCCATAAGGGGAAAGAAGCAACGTGGGAAGTGGAATTGGAGATGAGGGCCTGTTTCCCTCGATTGTTCGAAGATGGAATTCCGGGGATGGAATTATTTTGAGGGGAGGTTGATGAAATAATTGTGTCCTTTTTGCGAATAAATATTAATTATGGGGTGTAAAGTGTGAAAAGGGGGAAAGTTTGGTGTGCTTTGGGATGTGTATAAATAGGTGTAAAACCCTAGGGATTCTAAATTTCTCAAGAACTCTGTGTGCGGATGAGGTGCGATAAGTGGGTGCAAAATCATCAAGAAGTGAAGACGATTTGGGATTCTCCAGATTGGGTGTGTGGAATCAACTTGCAAGGTAATCCTCAATTCCTTCTCCTTTGCAATCTAATTTTAAGCTCCAATGTGGTGGAGTCTGAGTTTGTGTTATTCATTTTGGAAGAAAGGAAATGGAGACTGTGTGTGTGTTCTTCCCATTTAGTGTAATGTAAAATTGGATGGTTTAGATGCTAAGATGATCGGTATCGATATCCTCTTAATGTTAATGGTTAACACTGAGATTTGGATTCGAGTGTGAGGTGACCGATTAGATCGGGACTCTTAGCATTCGTAGTCTGGGAACTGGAACCTAAAAGGGAACCGGAACCGAAGGGAACCGGAACCCAAAGGGAACCGGAACCCAAGGGAACCGGGAGTGAGTCGGAAGCCGGATTTGGATCCGAAACTCGAGTTATTTTATCGGGGTTTTCTGTAAGACTTAATTAGTCTTGTGTGTTGGGTGCAATTGTAGGCGCGGGTAGATGATAAGTGATTTGCAAGTAAGAACTCCTAGCAGGACTTCAGGTGAGTGTTTCTGAACTAAAACTTATTGGTACTTGTTTGTTACTTGTACATTTATATTTAATGGTGTGGTTGTATTTGGTTTATTTGCACATGCTATAAAGTTGATGTTATGATATATATATATATATATATATATATATATATATATATATATATATATATGGGGAGTGTGTCCTATATGGAAAGATTAACAGGTTTAGTCGGTTCCTCAGGACGGGTGTGTGCCCGTCACAAGTGTGAGTATGACCAAGCGAGGAATAACAGCCATGCATTCATTTATACTAATTTACAAAATCGTTATTGCTTAATGATTTTAGTAAACTCTTTTAAATGCTACGTGGTGTGAATGTTGTTTGAGGGATCTCACTAGACCTTTTTCAAAACTGAAAACCTTTTTCAAGTAAGCAGGTTAGGGAGGGCTCGACTAGTGGAAAGGAGAAGATGTGAGTACGGGCGCACTTTAGTGGAATTAGAGGACTTTTCCTTTTTCTTTGAATAGTTAAATTTTCTCAGTTGTAATTAGGGTTTATTCCGCGAACCCAAGTTTTGGAATTTTGACATTGTGAGTTAGGGGCCAAGTTTGGCAGTTTTATTTTAAATATGATGTCTTGTTTTGACTAGTTTGGTGTGGGTTGTTACATTCTCCTTATCAAACTTTGAGGATTTACAAGAATAATGTTTTTAAAATAATGTCCTCCAGAGTAAGAAAAGTATGTTATTACTTTGTCTGAGTCTTTGAGGAAGAAGAAAAACTTAATCCATGACCACAATCAGGTATTTGATAATCCAAGACTTTTCTATGATTCATAGATGCTTGATTCCAATTCATCCTGGTGGATTTTTCCTTTTCAAGTTTTTTTTACCAAAAGGCGTTTTTCTATATTAAGAAACTTGCAAACAACTTTTAGATCTTCTAACTTAGTTTTAGACTTGTTAAGATCTTTGAGTTGCTCCAAACACTCAGACAAATTGACAATTAGTTTTGCAACTTTGTTCTCAACCTTTTCCTTATATTCAAGAGCATTACACATGTTTACATAAAGGCGATCATAAGAGGATATACCTCAAAAGTGATTGAGTTTCATATCCTTTTGAAGAGGAAGCATTGACTTTAAACTTTTAAGTATCATTTATCTTAGATAAGTGAGCCATAAAGCACAAGTTAGCTTTTTCTTCTTGTTCATTATCGGATGAAAAGGAATATTCTTCCCCTATATTGTAACACCCCGATCTTTGGAAGGTATCGATCTTTTAAGATAAATATGAAAAATAGGATTTTGGATTGAATCCTAGATTTTATGGTCTTGTTGGATGGATAATTCAAATACGAGTCCAACGGTTCTTTCTGGAGTGAAATTGGAGCTAAAACGAAGAAGTTATGGCCAAAATAGTGTTTAGGAAGAAATCGAGCGACCAGAGTCGCGCGCGGGCTTTGGCGTAGATGTACCCGCACGGAGAACCGTACGAAACGTCTGATCCGCATAAAAACATGATTTTCAGACACAAACTTCATTTCTTCATATCTCTCTCATTTCTACTCTGTTTTGGCGATTCAAATTGCTATGGTTTCTTTTTTGAGAGATTTTTTAGAATAGAGTGTTAATTTTTGGAAGATTCAAACTGCTGTATTTTTAGGTGTAACTTGAAAGGAGTCGTACGGACACTTAGGCTTTCATGTCGTTAAGTGTCATACGATTAACGTTGTATGAGTGGCATAGTTTTGTGTTCCTCCACTCTCAATGGATACGGGTCTCCCCCGTTGTCGGCCAACACTATTCTAGATATTAATGTCCTTACTTTATTATCGTCCTTACTTTATTTTGTGTTCCTCCACTCTTAATGTCGGCCAACACTATTCTAGATATTAATGTCCTTACTTTATTATCGTCGGTCTTGTGCGATTAACTGCGAATGATAACTTTAATATTGGATTTCCTCCGCGTATATTAAGGTTTGAATGAAGCTTGTCATTCCCATGTTTTGGTATTTGAAGTTCATTCCATTTTATGCTCACGTGAGTATCGGGTTTTATCCATGTTTTCAGTAATCGTTTTATATTTAATTGGATTGTTGTCCATGTTACTCGGGTCGGGCGTTATGCCTCACCCATGTTTGAATGATTTGAATAATAGTAATTTATTCACGTTTATATAATTGAGAATTAAATGTTTATTCACGTTTTGAGTGAGTTGGGATCGAAATCCATTTTGGAAAACGCTATTTATAATTTGGAACTCTCGTCATAGAATTGGTGTACGTTGGAAAATGAGTTGTTACATGCTTATCATAAACCCCTTTTGGAAAATCATGATTTAAGTAACACTCTTTCATTTAACAATTTATTTCAATCATGATTTAAACTCTTGAACTCAATAGGCGTTAGCCTAACCTTTTTTTTTGTCGGCATGTGCAACAGGTTCCGGTTGGGGAATAGCTCTAGTGACACTGTGAAGACTGGAGAGTTATATGTGCGTTCAAGAAGTAAGTGGCATGGTGAAGTCTTCCGCGTTTTGGGAATATCAACTTTGTATTGAGTTGAGTAGCACCCGACTTTTGTAGTCTTGGTGTAGGACTTAGGATATGAAATTGTTGAAATTGTTACGGTTCCACTGTTGGGGTATTTCCAAGGAAAGTTTGTATAAGGAATTTTATCCTTGTTTGTCTATTTATTCGAAATTTTTGTTTAGTTGCTATTTCCAATTTTGAGGGTGTTACAAGTTGGCATCAGAGCTTAAGCTTGAGAGATTTAGGTGTTGATTTTGAATACCTAGACTCAAGCTAGCGTTCTTTTAAGTGAATGAGAGTGAAATTGCACCATTAGGTACTTTAAGATAGAATATTTTGAGGTTGATGGAGTCACTAGAAACGAGAGATCACGTCTAGAGTAGCAAGGATGATCATGTACGGTACGTTCATAATTACACCTGGCTAGTGTAATGGTGAACCTACAAGTTACATGGGTATACTTGGACTACTTTGATGTGATGATCGTTGGGGTAGTGAAGGATTTTCTAAGCGAGTAGTCGTCAGAAGATAGTCGACGATTTTAGCATTTGTCACTTGGAGTGACACTTTATATAATTGATAATTAAATGTTTATTCATGTTTTGAGTGAGTTGGGATCGAAATCCATTTTGGAAAACGCTATTTGTAATTTGGAACTCTCGTCATAGAATTGATGTGCGTTGGAAAATGAGTTGTTACATGCTTATCACAAACCCCTTTTGGATAATCGTGATTTAAGTAACACTCTTTCATTTAACAAATTATTTCAATCATGATGTAAACTCTTGAACTCACTAGACGTTAGCCTAACCTTTTTATTTGTCGGCATGTGCAACAGGTTCCGGTTGGGGAATAGCTCTAGTGACGCTGTGAAGAGTGGAGAGTTAGACGTGTGTTCAAGAAGTAAGTGGTTTGGCGAAGTCTTCCGCGTTTTGGGAATAACAACTTCGTATTGAGTTGAGTAGTACCTGACCGTTTGTAGGTAGTCTTGGTGTAGGACTTAGGATATGAAATTGTTGAAATTGTTACGGTTCCACTATTGGGGTATTTCCAAGGAACGTTTGTATAAGGAGTTTTATCCTTGTTTGTCTAGTTATTCAAAAAAATTGTTTAGTTGCTCTTTCCAATTTTGAGGGTGTTACAATGTTCTTCTACCGTCATGTCCTTTTCTTTTCCTTGAGATTTCCTAGATTTGTGTTTTCAATCTTATTTTTCATTCCATCATTTCGTATGCAGAGGAAAAAATAAAGAATGTATGACACTAATAAAATAGCACTTTAGAACTTAGTTTGGCTGACAAGTTTTTGCATGTTCCCAAACTAGAATGAGTGTTTGGAAGAGTTGGTGAATCAAACCTTGTTGGACAAGTTTGCACTCCAAAGTTTGGCTTGCAAGTAGTATTGTTTGTCAAACTACTAGTTGACTTTATCTTGTATTGCTCTTATTTCATTTTAGTGAGGGATTACTTTGCAATTGTTAGTCATTTAATCCACTACAAAACAACAAACCTTTTCTGGTGAAACAATATTTTGGAAATATGCCGGAAAAGGTGTTACCGGTGGACTTCTGACGAATTTCTCAGCCGAAAACACCATCGTCGGAAATAAGATTCGCCAACAGATTTGGGCCCCCGAAAATCCGCAACTAAGTTTTTTTAATTAGATTTTCTCGACTTAATTAGTGTGATTAATAATTTTCATTAAATTACCAGCGGATTATCCGCCCAATTCCAGAAAAATTCATGTTTTTATTGATTTAAAAATTGTAAATCCTATAAATATTTAAAAAAGCTACAAAAAACATGAAACCAAATATAATACACTAATTAAAGTAAATACAATTGCGCGGGTGGAATAAAAATACAGGTTGTTCCAACGAAAATTAAATTGTTCCAATACAAATTGTTTTAACCAAATAATAAGAACTATGGCAAAAGTTGCCTTGGGAACCCGAGTTACGGAGATTGACTAAGCTCCTTGATCAAGTCCATCATCTCCTCGTGCTCCTTACTCCATTTATCCTCCTCCTCTTTCGGGTCTCCTCCTCCTTCTGCCGGAGCTTGTCTCAAAGGAGCAATTCTTGAACTTGGGACTTTAACACGTTAATTTCCTACAAATACAAGAAAACATTAGAATATTTAATATGAATATAATTCAAATAGATAAATTAAACATCATCAAAGGAAAAGAGGTACATACCTGACTAGCAGTAGACGACGCACCACCCTGTGTGTACGTGTACGTCCTGGTCAAGACCCAATTGGAATATTGTTGGTTGTTCCCAAACCCTAATAGACGACTTTTCTTGCTTCCCCCAACCGCCTAGTGCCACAACTTTGTATCAACTAGGGGATAGGTGGAGGCATCATCGCCGCACTTTTGGGTGAGATTGGTTGAATAGTCACCTTGTGGTTTAAAAAAATACTACAAGTCAGTTTCGACAGTATAAGGTTGTAAATGGACATTTCCAGCTAAAAAATCCTAACGTTTGTCCAAAAAAATGGCAACCCAAACTTGATACAGATATATACTAAACTTACTTAAACAATTATAATGTTTGTCCAACAAATGACAACCCAAACTAGATAGAGATACATACACAAAATTTCTAATTTAAACAATCTTAATGTTTATCTAACAAAGACAACCCAAACTAGATATATATACACATACACAAACCCTAAGATTTATAGTTACCCAAAGTTAAAAAAAATTAATAGTAAAGTTGAAGATGCGTATTATCTTTAAAGTAAAGAGATGATAACCAAATAACATAAAAAGATTAATTTGTACCCTTTTGGGATTATAGTTGATGGTATAATGTCATACGTGTTACCTTAAAATGTTTTTGGTAAAAAAAATTAATATCTTCTTTAAAAAAATATATTCTTAAAACCGAATACTAATTAAAAAGTAGTTTGAATTATTACTAATTTAGTTATTTCATAATAAATGTAGTGTTTTGTATGAGATTGTTTAACCATTAATTCAATATTTAAAATATTTAATACAATCAAATACAGATATTTGTAAATTGAAACCAACATAATGAATATATTAAATAATTATTATTAATAAAAAAATTAAAAAGTAGTTTGAATTATTACCAATTTAGTTATTTCATAATAAATGTAGTGTTTTGTATGAGATTGTTAACCATTAATTCAATATTTAAAATATTTAATACAATCAAATACAGATATTTGTAAACTGAAACCAACATAATGAATATATTAAATAATTATTATTAATAAAAAATTTAAATTTTTTTCTTAAAATCTCACACGGAATAAAAACGACTTTAAATAATAAATATAAATTTACTAGAAGTAATTTTTTCCATATGAAATTATGACTTTAATGAAAAACTGGATGAAAAACCCATATATTATATAATAACTAAAAATTAGAATGCATTGTGGTTTTAAAGTCTAAAACTCATCAAACATTTAATCATGACTTATAATTAATTTTGTTGTTTGTGCTTTTCAAGTTTAATTTATAGTCCATAGATCCTTAAAGATTGGTTGATTATTATTTTATCTATTAATATATAACATGGTTTCAAACTATAAATAATTCTATTTTTTCTAATTTAACTTACTTAGTTAAAGTTTTATTATAATTTAGAGTCAAAATAAAATTGTAATTTATTTTAGTTTATTTATGATTTGTTAATAAAAATAATAATAGAGTATTTTGTTAGAGATCAAAGATAGTTTAATTTGAATGATAATTTAAAATATTTTATATTTAAAATTAAAGAAATAATTATTTTCATAAAAATAGAAAATGAGGTGGTTTATCTCTTTTTCCTTGTGTTAATCAGGTTGTTATATGAATTAGAACTTTATTTTTATTATTAGATAATGATATTGTATTTTGCTAGGGCTCAGTTTAGTTTAAATGTTAACTATATCCAAAAATAAATAGATAATATATTTTGATGAAAAAGAAAAATAGATGTTTTATCTTGTAGTGTTTAGCTTGTATTATTATGTTTATCTGCAATTAGTATACGAATTTCAAACATGAAGTTTTAATAGTTTGTACTTGGAATTCATCAACTTATAATATTGAATTTTAAATAATATATATTGATAAACGGTACTCAATATATAAAAGTTGTTTTAAAATCCTAAATACTTAGTAATCTAATATGCATAAATATTTTGACGTCGTAATTGATAAAGAAAACAATCGTGTATATTTCAGTGTTATTTTTGGTAAATCATAATCTATACTATATTATAAAGCATTTAGGCTAATCTATTAAAATCTACTTTTCATGGATCAAGTACCACTTATTACTTAAAATTCAAAATTACAAGTTAATGAAGTATACGTGCAACTTATTAAAGCTTCATGTTTTAAATTCGTGTAACTAACCACAGATAAACATAATAAATACTAGATAAGCAGTAAAATGTCTAAATTTAAAAAAAAAACTCTTGATATAACTAACCGACAAGCACAAAAAAATACTGAGATAAAACACCTCACTTTATTTTTTTTAATTCAAGTATATTATCTCTTTAATAAAAATACATTTTTATTTTAAATCTAAATTATAATAAAACTTAAATCAAATAATTAAACTAGGAAATGAGAATTTTATAATCTTTAGTTTCAAACCCATATATATTTTAAGATAAAATAATAACCAACATATATCTATCTTTCTCAAAATCGTAAAATAAAATTGAGAAAAAAAAATCAATAAAATAAAGTATAAATCATGATTAAGGGTTCGAGTTTGAGTTCGGGATTTTAGACCATCCGCACCTCTGCAATAACAAACTCTTTTTTAAAGCGGCACATTAGTTTTACAATAACACATTTCACATCCATACAAAACTAAACTTCTTTCTAAAGTAATAAGTTATAATATAAATAATTATTTTTTTATAAAATATAGATAACTAAAATTTTTACTTTTGTTTTTTTTACTATAATTTGTGTAAATATAATTTAATTAACAAATAAAATAAACATTAATAATGTTCAAATAAATTAATAAATGAATTAAATTTAATAACATATCAATAATTAATGTTTAAACAAATTAATTAAATTAAACAAAAATGTATATATATTTTATTGTGAAATGTCTTTCTAAATTTGAAAGGTCTTGCTAAACCTTGTGTAAGATGGGTGTGGATGCTCTTAAAATCACGTTGCAATTCACGGGTTCCACTTCTAGTATGAAAAAATGTTTACTGAATACATTTTGTAGTTTTTTGCTATTTATTCCTTTTATTTAAGTACTTAAAAATGTTAGATATGATAGAACCCATATTTAATCAAAACAATTAATCCAACGTGTAGAACTCGATTTACATCATATATTTTATCTTTAATTTTATTACTAAAAATGTGTATGTAAAATGCAAGACGTTCAATTTCGATTTTGAAGTTGATAATTCGAACCATTTTATTTTTCTGGTTCTTCACTGTTTTAACTTTAAAGTTTTGTTAGTGTGTCATAATAACTTTTAAGTTTGAATATTGAAGTAGATATTTATGAAAATATCATATTCATATGTAGATCTATACATGTAATATTCATAATGAGGTGGAGGTTCAAAGGAGAAACTTTTTTTATTTAACCCCCAACTTTAATTATAATAAATAAAAATTAAAGCATTAAGGGTAGTAATTTAATTAGATGTTTTTTATATTATTTTAATTAGTTATAATTATCCCTTAATTTTCGATATATGTTTGCTAGTAAATCCCAGAATTATCTATCAAATTGTGATATGACTGATTAATTAATTTGGAATTTATTTTGACCTTCCAGAATGGAAGATTCTAATGATGCTGGTAAAGAATTTCTTTGATGTTTATAGTGATAATCACGATGAATCACATGATACAGTGTGATAGAGTTTGAAAGCACTGTGATATAGTGTGATACGATTGTGATGGAGTTCGAACAAGTTGTTTTGAGGAAGCTCGGTGATAATCGACTTGTGATAATCTCCGTTCGAGGAAGCCCTGTGATAATCGACTTGTGATAGATTGAAGTGTGATAGGAATGTGATAGAGTTTGATAAATCAAACGTTAACAGAGTAACAAATTGTGATAATCGACTTCTGATGAATCACACGATACAATGTGATAGAGTGTGATAACAATGTGATAGATTGTGATAGAATGTAATGTGATAAGAGTGCGCTAGAGTTTGAAACAACTGTGATAGAGTGTGATAAAGATGTGATACAGTTCGAACAAGTTGCTTTTGAGGAAGCTCGGTGATAATCGACTTGTGATAATCATCGTTCGAGGAAGCATGTGATAATCGACTTGTGATAAATCGTGTGATTGGTACCAAATCACCGTCTCCCACTATCAAGAAGTTCATGTGATAAAGATATCATAAGTAACACATACCTGTAAATAGTCGTCTTCTCTTCTACGTCGATGATGTGATAAAATCCTAAACTGATTTAACTTCTCTATGCGATTTTCTCCCTCTACACACTATCGGCCGTTGTGATAACAACAGTACGGTCACTTATCGTTTCTAGATGATCGGGAAAAACATGAACGTTTTATTTGAATTTTAGCCTTTGAATGCCGATTATACCCTTCCACGTTTTTAATATAATTAAAAATTATTTAATATTAATATTAATTTAAATTTAAAAAATCCCTTAAAACCTTACCATTTAATACTTAAATTAAAATGCTTGGCTTAGAGACTCTTCTCGCATTTTCGTAAATTACAGGGGTTCTCATTTGAACCCTTCCCTTCACAATGAATATATATATATATATATATATAAGGGCACATTCAAATACAAACATTGCATATGTTGCACCCTTTAGAAACCAATCATATTATTCCATTTTCTCATCCAATGGTCTATATTAAAAATGTATGAATTGTAAATTATGAATCCTAGTTACCAAAAACGAAAACAAAAATAGCATGTGAGGGAAAATTGGGTAGAACGCAACATATCTCAAATTAGGAAATACAAATCTCGACCGGATTCTTCTCTTCCATCTCCGACGACGGTTGAGCACACCGCAAAACACACGATTCTCCCTAATCTCTCAGGCACACCCCCTTGCAGCACCACAACTCCACCACCTACAATCACTCCACCAACTCCAACCGGTTCTTCTACGCTACCCTGTTCATATGTTATATGAAACCTATTACTGTTCATGTGCATATACATATGTTAAAGCATGTGCAGTTGTGTGCAAGAATATATATATATATATATATAATGGACATACATGCATATGGGATAATGTATATATGCATCTCAGATATATGCACATGGGAGTATGCATATATGCACATAAGAGTATAGATGGTTCTCCATAAATATGATTTTGCTACCGGTTGTTAATGTCATCCATTTCTGCTAAAATGAAACATAATTTAAAACATTTACCGATCTGCACACACAACCTAGCATGTCTTCATCATCTGCATGGTTTTTCTCCAACCATTGTTTCTGGATGCATGTCTTCTGTAGAATCTACCAAGAACACGGTTAAGAGGAAAAAGAAACGTGCAAATAAAAAATACACGCATACAGGATAAAGAGTATAGAAAGCATATGCTTGATTTTAGGAAAATATCTTAAATGATAATCAGATTCATAATTATCCTATTATATAAATATATTACTTAAATAAAACCTAATTATATTATTACCTTAATAACCCGTCACTACTAAACGAAAGACTTTTACCTACGAATTTTTCCTTGAGAAATCTGTCGCTAAAAGG
Source organism: Saussurea involucrata (assembly GCA_033807775.1). Taxonomy (NCBI): domain Eukaryota; kingdom Viridiplantae; phylum Streptophyta; class Magnoliopsida; order Asterales; family Asteraceae; genus Saussurea; species Saussurea involucrata. The sequence goes on from CM066327.1 coordinate 65,828,516, forward strand.
TGATTCATCACAAAACTGTCAGAAAAGTTGGTGGGTAGATTTTTGGTGGATCGAATTCTACAAAATCATTGGGCTTTTCTGGGTGATCCCTGGGTAATCACCGACGAAAATTTTCCTGTGTAAAAATTTTGTGGGTAAAAGTCATTTATTTTGTAGTGCGTTCGTTTTTAAATAAAAAAGAAAAAAGAAAAAAAAGTTTGAGATCAAGGGTGGAGATTGGTTTGTAAGGGATGCAACAAATATATGGTTTGTATTTGATTTGTATCCTATATATATGTATATATGTGTGTGTAGAGAGAGTAAATTACATGTCAGTCCCTGTGATTAAGGCGGCGTTTGTTTTTTAAGTGATGTTGAAGTCTGAAATCTGATTTCACTTCTGATTTTTAAGTGATGGTGCTGAAGTCTGAAATCTGAATAAAAAAGACTGTTTGTTTTTATAAGCTGAAAAAGTCTGAATATGTAATCGAAAATGAATTTGCAAATAAAACCTCCTAAAACCCAGGTCAAATGAATCCTTAGCAAAAATGAATTCGCAAATAAAACCTCCCAAAACCTAGGTCAAATGAATCCTTTTACCAATCTTAATTCTTCCTCCAAACCAAAAACTGATTGCAACCAATTCATGTGAAGATTCTTAGCCAAGACCAAAGGCATTCTTCAATCCACAAAAAAGCACATTGACACCATAATAGCCAATCTTGAATAAAAAGAGTTAATAGCAGAAAATTGGCCTTCCCAGAAATCAGAAACTTGCTTTCTGCAAGCCTGTTGAAGATGTTGAAATTGAAACATATTGTTGACAAGCAGAAACCATATCCAAAAATACATAGCCCACCAATTAGGATAAACAAACCATCTGATTTGATGCCAATGGGAAATCACAACAGTTTGAAAAGCAACAATTTTCCAACAATTTGAAGAAATCGAAAAGCAACAGTTTGGAAGCAATTTCTCCAACAATTTTCCAAGTTTGAAAAAACAACTGTTTGAAGAAATCGAAACCAAAAAACCTGACTAATACTTTGAAGGATTCGAAATAGAAACAGAAAACAGTTTGCAAACCAAAAAATCGAACCAGAAAGCAGATTGGAAATCAAAAATCGATTTTGGACTCGATTTGCAAATTGACTTGATTTGGAGATCGACTCGATTTGGACTCGATCGACTCGATTTACCTGTGAAGATCCAAGCACCGAAAAAAATCAAACAAGTTGAATCAAGTCTGGAAATCGATTTTGGAGATACGACTTCGAGATCGTTTTGGAAATGGATTTTGGAGATCGTTTTTGAAATTGATTTTGGAGAATCGATTTTGGGGATCGATTTGTAGTTGATTCGGTTGAAGTTCGATCTGTGTCTGAAGATCAATTTGGGTTGAAGATCGATCTCGTTTGGAAATCAATTTTGGAGTTGTGCGTATAGGTCTGATGAAGTTTGCGTTCTTTGATAAGAAAAAAGTGGAAAAAGTGACGTTATCACTTTTTGTTATTATTGACAAATTTAAGTGTGACTGAATTTAAGAAAAAAAACAACACTCTTATTTAATAAAAAAATCTGATCGAAAAAGTGATAATTGGCAATTAAGTGCTGAAAAGTGAAAAACAAACAGCCCCTAAGTGTTTTTATCGGTCTTTGTCACTTTTCTGAAAATGTAGTAAAACGTGTCCACGTGATTGCCTTTTTTAATTACTCATAACGACTATAAATTTTTTATGTAAAGAAACCTAAATTAGTTTTGCTGCTTCCAAAACCTATATCATTCAAAACCCTCGCACACAACAAAATTGTTTACCTTCGTCTCATCATTGTCCGTTCTCCATACCTCTAATCTCCGCCTCTACCCTATCCTCGATTTCCCTTGTTTTGATAACAAAATTGTTTACCTTCGTCTCATCATTGTCCGTTCTCCATACCTCTAATCTCCGCCTCTACCCTATCCTCGATTTCCCTTGTTTTGATATGTTGTTTTTCTTTTGAGTCTTGCACTTTTACAACGATTTAATGAAGCACATATATAGACATAAAAAAAGATGCAGAATCAAAAATAAAAGAAAATTTAAAGAGGCAGATTGATGATAGGGGCAACAATAATGGTTAGCCGATGAGATAGGGGTGACAAGGGGTTTGAATAACGTATGTTGTATTCTCGAGTTTTGAAACGAAAGAAAAGAAATGAAATGAAAGATAAAGAAAATAGAAGGAAAAAAAAGAAATATTTGTATTTATGTTTTGAGATTGAAAGAAAAGAAAGGAAATGGAAGAAAATAAAATAAATTTTCATTTTCTCGAGTAGGAGAGAAATAAATTGACATATGTCATTTTTAATATACCCTTATTTATTTAGGGTGCGTTTGGTACGCAGACAGGATGGGACGGGACAGGACGGAACAGGACAGGACAGCTATTCAGTGTTTGATAACACATAAATAGGACTGGACAGGACAGAACATGACCGGTTAAATGACCCATTTACCCCTAGTGATTTGTTTAGTGGTGGTGGCGGTGGCGACGGCGGTGGTGGCGGTGGCGACGGCGGTGGTGTTGGCGGCGGTGGTGGTGGCGGTGGCGGTGGTGGTGGTGGTGGTGGCGGCGACGGTGGTGGTGGTGGTGGCGGCGCCGGTGGTGGTGGTGGCGGCGGCGGTGGTGGTGGTGGTGGTGGTGGCGGTGGCGGCGGTGGTGGTGGTGGCGGCGGTGGTGGTGGTGGTGGCGGTGGCGGTGGCGGTGGTGGTGGCGGTGGAGGTGGTGGTGGCGGCGGCGGCGGTGGCGGTGGTGTAACGTCCCAAAAATTACAAGGAATTTAAAAATTTTAAAACATGCATTTCATTATAAAATAACCCCAATTTAATAATTCGCAATTCAAATTAAATTAACGTCGTTAACTCAAACAGTCAATAAAGTTTACGCAGCGGAAATTTCATAAAATAAAATCTAAAGGTTTAAAAGTGAAATTTTAAACACTCTCAGCACCCCGCACATAGTGTGTGTACCGTCAAGCCCGACTGCCGCTCGCACCTGAAATCACAACATATTGGGAAAAGGTAAGCTAATCGCTTAGTGAGTCCTACCACACACGCAGGTAGCAACCCCACGAATATCGCCCCTACTCGCAAGTAGGCAACGTCACCATCACCACAAATATAAAACCACATAATGATAAATGCATAAATACGAACCTCGGTCCCACCGAGTACACCAAAAATATATCCACACAAGCTCAGTCCCACCGAGCCCTCGGTCCCACCGAGTAAAGACATTGATACCAGCTCAGTCCCACCGAGCCCTCAGTCCCACCGAGTAAAGATAATACAATTGTACTAGCTCAGTCCCACCGAGCCCTCGGTCCCACCGAGCCCCCCAGTCCCACTGAGGTGTACGCAAGCACAAATAATCGACATATAATTTCAACAATCACAGCTAAATCATCCCATCCAAATTGGTCCACGTAAACACGTAATAACACGTAATAACACATAGCACAAAAACAACGATATACATGAAATTCCTAACTACGCAGTGAGAGAACTCACCTCAAAGCAAAGCGACGCGCTCCCGAGCCGCAACCCCAGCACGTCAACCTTCCTCACATTTTCCCACCTAATTACGCACTAAAAACGTCAACGGAAGGTCCCAACTCACGACACTTTTACTAGTTTAACGAAACTAAAAATTCCAGCTTTTATACTAAAAATGCAGGTCTGTTCGGGACCCATTTTACCCCTGCTAAACTGATCAAACCAAAAATCTAATCCACATTCAGGAAGTTCAATGTCTTACGGTTCCAGGGACGTATCGCACGCGTCCTAACGATATTCCTAGCACTCTATATGAATTTTACAAAAACACCTCTCAGAGCAGCTAAAACAGGACCTGTCCGTATAAAATGGCAATTTGACACTAGCTATGGCCCGAACTTGTTTTTCCACAAAACATATAAAAGTTACTAGACTCAGAATGGGAACTTTTGGCACCAGCTCCATCCCAATCCGACATTCCTAGCAAAAGTTATAACTTTTACAAAACAGGGCAGAAACTGTACAATTTACATAAAATGATAACCTTTTGAACTTGAACCCAATGAGACGTCTTAATCCAAACAGACCCGCAAAGCAACACGACTTACTGTTTTAGGGTTGACATGGGCTGAACCACACCATGCACCACCCACTGCTGCCTCCGGCGGTGGTGGTGGTTGGCGGCGACGACGGTGGTTGCGGTCGATAACCTCCGGCGAAACCTCCCAACAAAACCCGCAACCCCACACCCGCACACACCCACACACCCGCAAGCGCACACACTCTCTGCCGCCATCGCGGCGGCGTGCAGCGGAGGCCCCACCGCCGGCAGCCGTGGCTACGGCGGTGGTGGTGGCGGTTTACATTCTCCGACGAGGAAAAACATCAAATAAAACGAACGGGACACTTACCTTAACGGAATCCCTCTTCCTCCTCCTTTCCGACCACTCCCGACGATGGTTCCCTCACGCCGGCGATCGCCTCCTTCCTCCTCTCGACCCTTGCTCTCTTTCTCTCTCGGTTTTTCTCTTCCTCCCTCTCTCTTCCGATTCCTCTCTCTCTCTCTTTTCCTTTCTCGGCCGAAAACAACAAGAAGGGGGAGGGGAGATGGCTAAAGGTTCTTGGGGGTTACTAACATGAAACCGAAGGGGAAGGGGAAGGGGTGTCTCTTGGCTGATCCCATGCACAAGTTTGGCCCCCTTGCCACTTTTGGCCCCTCAACTAAACTCTTCTCGCAAACCAACAAAATAGTTGACATATTTAACAATTAGGTCCAAATCGTCTAATCCCGTTAACGGAAACCACGTTAAATAATAGCTTAAAAAAAGATTAATAATACGAAAATACATACCGGGATACGGGCTTTACAGGTGGTGGCGACGACGGTGGTGGTGGTGGCGGCGGTGGTGGCGACGACGGCGGCGGCGGTGGTGGTGGCGGCGGTGGTGGTGGTGGTGGCGGTGGCGGCGGTGGTGGCGACGACGGCGGCGGCGGTGGTGGTGGCGGTGGCGGCGGTGGCGGCGGTGGTGGTGGTGGTGGGAAAGAAAGAAGAAGAAGAAGAAGAAGGGGTATATTTGTCAAAAAATCCTTGTTCCACTTAGTTCTAGCAGGTAAGCATAGAACACACTTGTCCCATGATAGTTCCACTTAGTTCCACTTAGTTCTACATTTGGTCGCACCAAACATAGGACAGGTGTGTCCTGTCCTGTCCTGTCCCATGCTGTCCACCCTACCAAACGCACCCTTATAGTGGAATGTAATTAATGAGTATATACATGTGGGATTTTATAATTATTTTTAGTTCTTTTTAGAGCATCTCCAACAGTTTCTCCAAAATGGAGAAAATGGAGAAAATAAGGATTTTGGGCTAATATTTTGCTTCAACCGCTTCTTCAAAATTATCTCTAAAATGAAGAAAGTTGGAGAGAGAGTTTTTTTTCTCCAAATATGAAGATCACTCTAAAAATGATTACCAAGTGAGAGCACCAATAAGAAACTTTGAAAATAAATATATAGAGAGAGAAATAATATTTTAAGAGATGAATGCAATAACTTAATATTTTAATTAATGTTGGATTCTTCAAAATAAAGATACTGTTGGAGATGAATGTATTTTTTTAGGGATTTTGGCTTTTAATTCTTAATTTTAAAGAAATTATGGGAAGCTATTGGAGATCCTCTTATATTTCTTTCTTTTCTTTCCATAGCTCCCACAATTGGGAGGATAGTTTTAGAAGAAAAATTTACAATATTCATTTTTCTTTTCCTTTTCTTTCATATCTTAAAAAAACTTGAGAACACAATTTTTTTTCTTTTCATCCTACGTTTTTTTAATTTCCTTCATTTTCTTTGTAAAAAAACTTGAGAACACAACGGTAGAGTTTGGAAACTGTGATTGTTTTGGTTGTTTTACTTAAAATCTTTTCAAGTAATTTTAGATAGGTTTTTTAAGTTAAAATGATATACTTATAGTTTTTCATCTAAAAAAGAAACTTAAATGCAAAAGTTTGTTAGGTTTTTATTTATTATATTATATATTTATATTACACGAATTAAATGCAATTAAACCAAAAATATTCGATAAAAGGAGAATACATAGGCAGAAATATTTAAATATACATACACATTTTAACCACTTAGGTCTCTCTCTCTTTCTCTCCCATTCCCCCGGCGTTTTCCGCCAATCACCGCCGTTAGTCCGCTGTCAAAAGCTTGAGATCCCAGTAAAGGTTAGTTTCAAACGATCCTCCGCTAGATCTATTTCTTGGTGGCCCTCCAAAAATTAAGTTTTTGTTACCTCTCATCGAAACCACATAATGTTGTTATTTTTTTGTATGTGTCAGCGTGCATGTGTAAATATTAATATATATGATCCATCGAATGGGAATTTCTTGCATATTTGATGAATTTTATATAGTAGATCTAGGAATCAAAAGTCGCATTTGAAAAAAGATTGATTTTTTCTCTTGGGTTTGTTAGATGAATCAATACCTGATTCATCAACAAATAAATCACCATATATAACCTTTTGGATTCCAGAAAAAAATGAATTTCTTATACAATGAAAACTCATGATTCCATCGATAATCTTGATATAAATTTTAGTGATTTAAATGGGATCTTTTCAAAGATTTGGCTTCCATCCATATATATAAACTGGCCTCGTCTGTTGACTGCTGCTGCATCAGTTCGATGCATGTGTTTTGAATAGTAATGAAACATGTCTTAATTCATCATTTAGATGGATTAAATTTGTTTTTTTATACGAGTAATTAACCTCTAATCATACATTTATGCATATCAATATTTCTGTTAATTTGTTTCTTATTGTTTTAAGGATTGATTTTACTCTATGAAAATTAAATGTTTGTATAGTAAATGCCCAAAATGTCAATTTATAGAGTTTCTCTTGTATTATTTATTCTTCTTATGTATGTTTCTACTCCAAACAAAGAAAGTTGTTTGTAGGTTGCAAAATGGCAACCTAACTCATGTTGATTTTGAAGGAAAAATAACCTAACCATTAAGTCAAGCTATATTTTGTTTATAGCTACATAAAAAAAATGTGCATTTTAGAAAGCATAACTACTTTATTGAGCAACCGAATGAAGTAGTTATTAACAAAATTTCATAGTTTACAGTAAATTGTTATGATAAAGTTAGACTTAATAAGTTACAATAAATTGTTAGGATAAAGTTAATTAGACGACTTAATAAGTATTTGAAATATGTTTTATTAGCCTTTTTTATAAAACCTTTTTATGACACTTTAGGATAAAAGACGATTTACTTTTTGAGTTCTATCATTAATTTTGTACAGCATCGAACATAATGGTTGTCTAATTAATATCGTCTTAACAATTTATTATAACAACATTGTATAGTTCGTCTAAGAATTTGTTATATGAACATTCATTAATTAAGACATTTCAGGAGGTCTTAAAAGTTGGTTTGTTTTATATATAGTATATCATTTAATATGTTATCTTCTCTTGATAATACTAGAACTTAATGTTACATGTGTTTTAGCTAAGGTTCTAAATTGCATGAGGCTTCACGTGACGGTGATTTCAAGCCTTAAGCCACGACAAGGCTGCTACGTTTTTCAAGACGTGACTTATAACGGCAAAATAATCATTATATCATATATAATAATTTATATATAAACATATATTTTCTACTATTATTCAATAAGTCAATGATATTATATAATTTAAAACGGGTTATACATAAGAAACTAACAAACAAGATATTAAAAAAGTAGAGAAAAATCAAATATGGCGTTACAAAAACTGTGGATTAGACCACGACGTGCCACATGTTTAACGTGGCGTGAGAAACAAGTCTTAAGCAACGGCATGCCACGACGTCTGTTAAGGCGAACTTTTTTTAGGTGTTGAAAAGATTGAATTTTGACACAATATATATGAAGGTAGAAAAATAAAGAAAACTTCTAAACGAATCTTGAATTTGAAAATTTCGGTCACTACAACAAAATTGAGTTTATAGGACGAATAAACGTCCTAATAGAGTGTTTTATAGGACCTTAGTTTATAGGACCAAACAAAAAAGCGTTTATCTAAAAGTGTAGTTAATAGGACGTTTTTGGACGTCGTATAAGTTTTTTAGAACATTTTTTTAATAAAACGTCCTATTAACTATTTTATAAGACACTATTCAATAATTGTCGTATAAACACAAGTGTTATCTAAAAGGATGGGTTTATATGATACTTCTCAAAAACGTCTTATAAAATTAGCTAATACGACACTATATTTTGAAAATGTCCTAAAAAACTTGTACGACACTGAAAAACGTCATATAAACTTATTATAACACTTTTAGATAATACCCTTTTTTGTTTGGTTCTATAAACTTAGATCTCAACACTTATTTAAGTGTCCCATAAACTCAATTTTACAATAGTAACAGGTTGGCGTTCAAAGAGATAGACGATCACCGGATTACTTGCTCAGTTCCTCAATCAAACTGCTTTCTCATTTGACTTCCAACGCCTCTTCATACGGTACTCAATTTTGTTGTAGTGGATGAATGTCTGTGTTAATAAACACACTCTATGATGGTATATATATCGTCTTTAATTAACACTAGACCAAAAGGGGGTGTGACCATCACTCTAGAAACTGGAGTACTTCCATGACTTTGAGTTCTCCATAGTCCAAAGACATCATGGTAAATGTTTGGGCCAAAATTCAGCCTTACGACCATTGTGAGAAAACTTCTGACGAACGACTGTTTTTCCGATGAGCGTTTAAGATGATATAAGACGCCCCACGACTTTCATCGTTTGTTACTCTAAAAGATGACGACGAACAGTACGACAGTGAGTCGCTGGATACTTTGTGACTGACTTATGATACGTACGACACATGTTAGTATCATTAATTAGTCATTAGTCATGGGTGTGTCGACGTTTTCACCCTTTTTTTGAGACTTTTCATAGATTTTCCGTGTCACCAAATACTTGTGTCTTCTCTCTTCTCTCTCTCTCTTTTAGGCCCTTAAATTGCTGAGGTAAGTACTGCCTTTAGTTGTCTTATGTCTCATCTTCAAGTCTTCTTGTTCGATTTTTGGCATAAACAATATAGAGATCCTAACTCCCGAGGAGTTGTATAGTATACCTGTTGTTGAAGGTACACTTTGGTTAAATTTTGACTATTATATTTGATTTATCCCGAAAATTTTCATCTCTTCAAAGGCTCTTTGGGAGAACAATCGAATGGGATGCCATATATTTTCACTTGAAATCAGAACCAAGGTCTACCTACCACTCTGGGACAATGTGCATGTCTTGGATCATTAATTAATCCTCAATATAAGAGGTCTCTTTTGAAGAGTAATTTAATGAGATTGTTCATACTCTAATAGTTATATGTATATCAGTAATAACTTATAGCAAAAAAAAACATATCTGATTCCATATGCATTCATGATCACTTGATAATATATTAGCAAGTACTCTTTCCGTACAACGGTTGTTTACTATCTTGTTCACTTGATAAACACTTAATTTTGGAAGAAAACGAAGATTGAATGGCAGAAGACATCTATACGAATGATGGAACGGTTGACATCAACAACGAACGTGCTATCAGGAAGAAAACTGGAAACTGGAAAGCTTGCCCATTCATTCTTGGTACGGTATATATATACAAAACGATCAATCATGTTGGTTTGTTTCTTTTCTAGTTTTACTAAATATATGTTTTTGTTGTATAGGCAATGAATGTTGTGAGAGGTTGGCTTACTATGGAATGAGTACCAATTTGGTGAATTATCTCCAAGATCGTCTTAACCAAGGAAACGTACGTGCATCTGTGACTGTTACGAATTGGCAAGGAACGTGCTACGTGACACCATTGCTTGGAGCTTTCTTAGCCGATGCATACTTGGGACGATACTGGACGATTGCTGGTTTCTCCATCATTTATTTCTTTGTAAGTATATATATCTTGCTTTTAGAAAAAAAAGTACATAGCTTGTTGTTCTCATTACTACAAGTTTAAGCGGATTTATAAGACGTCAAATATGTTTAAAGGTCCTAGTTTATAGAACTTAAGTTTATTGGAACAAACAATTTATGTGTAAAAGGGTTACAAGAAGTTGATCGACGAATGCTTTTGGACGTTGTAGCGAGTTTTTATGAACACTTTTGCAATAAAGTTTAAATTTAAAAATGTTCTGTTAGTTTTTTTATAGGACACTTTTGAAAAATATCATATGAACAAATATTTTTATATGACATTTGTTTTTATATGCCACTTTCAAAAGATGTCATTTAAAAAGATCAATAGACGGTTTACTCCTACAGTGTTTTAAAAAACCTTTGAAGATGTCCAAAAGCTTCATACCAATTTATTGCAAGACTTTTATATAGGATATATGTAAAATTGTTTGGTCATATAAACTTCACTATTAAAGTACGTAGACCTATTTAGCATCCTATAAACCAATTTTGTTATGGTGTTCTATAACCAAAAGAGTTGGTTCTTTGAGGTTCACATCACAAAACACCCTCCTAATCCTTGGTGGAATTATGTAGGGAATGACACTCTTAACACTATCAGCTTCAGTGAAGGGGCTAAGGCCGATTTGCGACCCCGGTGGTTGCCACCCAACATCAACCCAAACTGCAGTCACCTTTGTCGCCCTCTACTTGATTGCGTTAGGAACCGGTGGCATCAAACCATGTGTTTCATCTTTTGGGGCTGATCAATTCGATGAAACTGATAAATCCGAGAGAAAAAGGAAGAGTTCATTCTTCAATTGGTTCTATCTTTCCATCAACATAGGTGCCCTTTTTGCATCATCCATTTTGGTTTGGATTCAAATGAATGTAGGTTGGGGATGGGGGTTCGGGGTCCCAGCCGTTGCCATGGCTCTAGCCGTTGCCTTTTTCTTCTCTGGTAGTCGTTTGTATCGAATTCAAAAACCATCTGGAAGCCCTTTAGTTAGGCTTTGTCAAGTGATAGTTGCGTCGCTGAGAAAGTATAATGTCAAAGTCCCCAATGATAAGTCTCTTCTTTACGAGACTGCTGATGCAGAAAGCCAGATCGTAGGAAGCCGCAAACTTGAGCACACCGATAAATTCAGGTACCATATATCAATTCAAAGTGTCGTTACAACAAAATCTGATTTATAGGAGGTTAAATATGTCTAAATGTCCTACACTTAAAGTTTATAAGATCAAAATAATTGTATGTCGTATATAAATATGTTACAATAAGTTGTTAAGACGTATTTAGACACAGTAACAAGTTTTTTTAGGATACTTTTCAAACAAAATATATCTTTTTAGGGACCGTTTACCAAATGCTTACCCGGATAAGCGCTTACCGGTAAAATTCAATACTATCACTTAGTTACCGGGTAAGATTTTAATCCAACAAAACGGTATCGTATGCAACTATTTTCCAGTTAAGCGCTAACTGTGATAAGAGTCTTCGCCCTCACTTACCAGGTAAGACTCTCGGTCCTTGCCTTAGGTCTTAGCGGGTAAGATTCTTGGTCGTTGTCATATTCGTCTTCATCCATAGGCTCCCAAGTACCCGGATCGATCGAAAGTTCGATTCTTGGTAAACGGCACCTTAGGGATTTTTTTCTTCCAGAAATGTCGTATGAATAATTTTTTTACCAAGAACATTTTTCAAATACTATCATAAACAAAAGGACTAATATGACAACTATTTCAAAATTATGCTAAAAAAAACTTGTTTGGATGTCTAAAAACGTCCTATCAACTTATTGTAACACATCTATATAAAACGCACAATTGTTTGAACTTATAAATTTAAGCTTTATTAAGTTGTGTATTAGGACATTTAGACATCATAAAACATCCTATAATCCCGATTTTATTGTAATGGATCATTAATTAATCGTAATGTACGTTAGCTTAAAGACTTATAAATGATTGATAAAATTATGCAGGTTTTTCGACAAGGCTGCAGTGGAGACAAATTTAGAGAACACCAAGAACTTTAGCAATCACTGGAGATTATGCACCGTAACACAAGTCGAAGAACTCAAATCAATCATCAGAATCCTCCCCATTTGGGCATCTGGAATCATATTCGCAGCAGTTTACACCCAAATGAGCACCATGTTCGTCCTCCAAGGAAACACCATGGACCAACACATTGGACCCAACTTCAAGATTCCATCTGCTTCTCTTTCGCTTTTCGACACCCTTAGTGTCATCTTCTGGGCTCCATTCTACGAACGCATCATCATCCCTACCGCCAGAAAATACACCCGCCATGAACGAGGCTTCACACAGCTCCAACGAATGGGCATTGGACTCGTGATCTCCATTTTTGCCATGATCGCCGCCGGAACTTTGGAGGTGGTCCGACTAAACTATGTCAAACGGAATAATCTCTACGAAGCTGAAACAATCCCCATGACCATCTTTTGGCAAGTTCCACAGTATTTCTTGATTGGGTGTGCTGAGGTGTTTACGTTCATCGGACAGCTGGAGTTTTTTTACGATCAGGCGCCGGATGCGATGAGGAGTTTGTGTTCGGCGCTGTCGTTGACGACGGTGGCCCTGGGGAATTATTTGAGCACGGTGTTGGTGACCGTGGTTGCGAATGTGACTACGAAGAATGGGAAGATGGGGTGGATACCGAATAATTTGAACAAAGGGCATTTGGATTATTTCTACTGGGTTTTGGCGGTTTTGAGCTTGTTGAATCTGTTGGTTTATGTAGCGATTGCGAAGTGGTACACTTACAAGAAGGTTGGTGGGTTTCCAAATCGAGGGTGATTAATTGTTGATGTATGTTTGTAAATGAATGTTGAGAGGGTGTTTTATGTTTTCTTGATTCATGAGCCTGTGTCATGGTGAGAGTTTAAATTGTGGTTAGGGTTTGAATTCGGGTTTTTATATATGTTTGATTAGTTACCGTTTATTGGAACATTTTTATACTCAAATTTTCGTTGTTATGCTAAATCTTTGTATTTTTATGTTTGAGAAGAAGGATTTGGATTTTTGTTTTTTTATGTATCTCTAAATTGTTAAAAAAAAGGGAAATTAATTAAAATACCCCAAGTTTGACCAACACTTACCAAAATGCCACAAATTTCTCTCCAGTTTGCAAAAATGCCCTTTTTTCCGCGATAGGAGCCCGCGATCGCGGGCTAAGGGACCATTTCTGACACTTTTTTAAACTTGCAGGGACCATTTTTAAAAAATTCAATCCCACGATCGCGAAGGAATCCCGCGATGGTTTAATTTTTGTGACTTTTCAATTGCAAGAGATCATTTTTGAAAAATTGCAGGGACCATTTTTGAAAATTTTACCCGCGTCGACCACTGTTCACCCGTGTTTCGTCCAATTTGATGAATTTAAAATGAAATGTTACACTTTCAACCCCTATACTTATTTACCAAATTTACTTTATACCTTTTACTTTCATTATTTTAATTTTACATTTAACACATATAATCGTTTATTAACTAAAATACGTTAAAAAAATACGTTTTAATTTTAACAAATTACACCATTATAATCGTCTCTTCGATACATTCGAAATGAGCCCAATCTTGAATTTTTTTGAATTTATATATTTTAATATATATCATATACAGTTATACACTACATAAAAAAAATATTTTTTATATTTAAAATTCATACCCTTATAGTTAATTATTTAATTTATGGTACATCTCTTATTTTTTTTTCAATTTTTTTACACTCCTATCGCATTAACATAATAATCATATATTAACTAATTCATTAAATCGTTTTAAATTATTATTATTTGAATGTGTTTATAGATATCGTGAATGGCAATAGGAGAAGGTTTTACGAGAAGAATATGAAATGGGGTTTTGACAAGTTGGTATCACTGGACTCATTTAAGAATTGTGAAAATGGGTATTTGAAGAATGATGATTCATGTGTGTTTGGAGCTGAAGTATTTGCAGTTACAGAGTATGCACAAAAAGATCGATAATAAAATAAATAAAACGTATTTTAACTATAAGGGTGCGTTTGGTACGCAGACTGGATGGGACGGGACGGGACAAAAAAAAATAGTTTCATGTTTGGTATGCCATGGGACAAAAATCAGATGGGACAACATGGAACAAAAACATGTTTTAATGGGACAAAACATAAGATTTTTTGTTCCACCAAAATAGGTGGAACAACATGGGACTAAAACATCAGATTACTAAAATACCCTTTTTTCCAACGTAACTTAGATTAAAATTATCTCCTCCAGTTCAGTCCCGTCCCGTCCCATCCAGTTCAGTCCCGTCCAGTTACGTCCCGTCCCATCTAGCATGCGTATCAAACGCTACCTAAAAGTACAACTGTATATGGTATATATTAAAATATATAAATCCAAAAAAATTCAAGATTGGGCTCATTTCGAACGTATCGAAGAGACGATTATAATGGTGTAATTTGTTAAAATTAAAACGTATTTTTTTAACGTATTTTAGTTAATAAACGGTTATATGTGTTAAATGTAAAATTAAATTATGAAAGTAAAAGGTATAAAGTAAAGTTAGTAAATAAGTATAGGGGTTGAAAGTGTAAATATGAAATCAAAATCACAATTTGGAATTGAAATTTACACTTTTAACCCCTATACTTATTTACTTACTTTACTTTATACATTTTACTTTCATTATTTTAATTTTACATTTAACACATATAATCGTTTATTAACTATAATACGTTAAAAAATACGTTTTAATTTTAACAAATTACACCATTATAATCGTCTCTTCGATACGTTCGAAATGAGCCCAATCTTGAATTTTTTTGGATTTATATATTTTAATATATATCATATACACTACATAAAAAATATTTTATATATTTAAAATTCATACCCTTATAGTTAATTATTTAATTTATGGTACATCTTTTTTTTTTCAATTTTGTTTTACACTCCTATCGCATTAACATAATAATCATATATTAACTAATTCATGAAATCGTTTTAAATTATTATTATTTGAATGTGTTTATAGATATCGTGAATGGCAATAGGAGAAGGTTTCACGAGAAGAATATTAAATGGGGTTTTGACAAGTTGATATCACTGGACTCATTTAAGAATTGTGAAAATGGGTATTTGGCGAATGATGATTCATGTGTGTTTGGAGCTGAAGTATTTGCAGTTACAGAGTATGCACAGGATCGATGTATTTCCAACGTAACTTAGATTAAAATTATCTCCTTCAGTTCAGTCTCGTCCCGTCCCATCCAGTTCAGTCCCGTCCAGTTCCATCCCGTCCAGTTCCATCCCGTCCCATCTAGTATGCGTACCAAACGCTACCTAAGAGTACCATAAATTAAATAATTAACTATAAGGGTATGAATTTTAAATATAAAATATTTTTTATGTAGTTTATAACTGTATATGATATATATTAAAATATATAAATTCAAAAAATTCAAGATTGGGCTCATTTCGAACGTATCGAAGAGACGATTATAATGATGTAATTTGTTAAAATTAAAACGTGTTTTTTAACGTATTTTAGTTAATAAACGATTATATGTGTTAAATGTAAAATTAAAATAATGAAAGTAAAAGGTATAAAGTAAATTTAGTAAATAAGTATAGGGGTTGAAAGTGTAACATTTCATTTTAAATTCATCAAATTGTACGAAACGCGGGGTGAATAGTGGTCTACGCGGGTCAAATTTTCAAAAATGGTCCCTGAAATTTTTCAAAAATGAACCCTTGCAATTGAAAAGTCACAAAAATTAAACCATCGCGGGATTCCTTCGCGATCGCGGGATTGAATTTTTCAAAAATGGTCCCTGCAAGTTTAAAAAAGTGTCAGAAATGGTCCCTGAGCCCGCGATCGCGGGCTCCATCGCGGAAAAAAGGGCATTTTGGCAAACTGGGAGAGATTTAGGGCATTTTGGTAACACTTGGTTTGACTTAGGGTATTTTAATTAATTTCCCTAAAAAAATATACTTTATAGAAGGGAAATTAATTAAAATACCCAAAGTCCAACTTCGAGTTACCAAAATGCCACAAATCTCTCCCATGTTACAAAAATGCCCCAAAAATCCGCGATGGAGCCCGCTATCGCGGGCCCCAGGCCACGTGTCACCAAACTTTGCCCACTTTGCCCGCGTTGGTCCCTCAAGAATGCCCGCGGTCCAGCTTTCTCTCCTCAAGAATGCCCGTGTTGGCAGTTTTGGTCCCTGCCCGCGTTTGACTTCCTTTGACCCCCGCGATCGCGGGCTAAAGTGCCACGTGTCGGCACAGGGTTAACCCTAAAATCACTTTGAGAACCAAAACCCTAATTGTTTTCTTCGGCCGCACTATATAAGGGGTGGGGGGGCCAAAAACCGGCTCCATCTCTTTTTTTATAACACTCTCAATTTTTTACTCCCACTCTCTCTCAATTTTCTCCCACTCTCTCAATTGTGTCGTGTGGAACACGTTTGCGTTTTGTGAAGATGTCTCGTATTACCTCTATGGTATGTTTCTTTTATGTTATTTGTTATTTTTTGTATGTTATTTTAAGTTAAGAAATATGATTTGTAGGTTGTTAGAGTGTTTATAACTTATGTTTGAATATGTTGTATGTTTAACATGATATGTATGGTTTTATGTTTGAATGTGATATTTATATGTTATAATGTGTATGTTGTTATAGTGTGTTTTTTCATAAAAAAAATTGTTAAGAGTGTTTTTTTATAAAAAAATTGTTAAGAGTGTGTTTTTATAAAAAAATTGTTAACAACAATGTGTTTTTATAAAAAAAAATTTAAAAACGTGTTTTTTATAAAAAAATTGTTAAGAGTGTGTTTTGATAAAAAATTGTTAAAAATGTGTTTTTTTTATAAAAACACACTCTTAACAATTTTCTTATAAAAACACACCCTTAACAATTTTTTTATAAAAACAGTTTTTTTATAAAAAATTGTTAAGAGTGTGTTTTTATAAAAAATTGTTATAGTTTTATGGTTTTTATAATGTGTTTTTTTATAAAAAAATTGTTAATTTTTTTTATAAAAACAGTTTTTAAAAAAAATTGTTAAAAATGTGTTTTTTTATAAAAAATTGTTAAGAGTGTGTTTTTATAAAAAAATGTTATAGTTTTATGGTTTTATGTTTGAATTTGATATTTGTATGTTATAATGTGTATGTTGTTATAGTGTGTTTTTTCATAAAAAATTGTTAAGAGTGTGTTTTTATAAAAAAATGTTAACAATGTGTTTTTATAAAAAAAAATTAAAAACGTGTTTTTTATAATAAAATTGTTAAGAGTGTGTTTTTATAAAAAAATGTTAAAAATGTGTTTTTTTTATAAAAACACACTCTTAACAATTTTTTTATAAAAACACACCCTTAACAATTTTTTATAAAAACAGTTTTTTTTATAAAAAATTGTTAAGAGTGTGTTTTTATAAAAATTGTTAAAAATGTGTTTTTTTATAAAAAAATTGTTAAGGGTGTGTTTTTATAAAAAATTGTTAAGAATGTATTTTTTATAAAAAATTGTTAAGAATGTGTTTTTATAAAAAATTGTTAAAAATGTGTTTTTTTTAAAAAAATTGTTAAGAGTGTGTTTTTATAAAAATAATTCTTAAAAGTGTGTTTTTATAAAAAAATTGATACGTTGTATTTTTATAAAAAAAACATTGTTAAGAATGTTTTTTATAAAAAAATTGTTAAGAGATTGTTTTTATAAAAATAATTCTAAAGAGTGTGTTTTTATAAAAAAATGTTAAGAATGTGTTTTTTTATAAAAATATTTGTTAAGAGTGTGTTTTTATAAAAATAATTCTTAAAAGTGTGTATATATAACAATATGATACGTTGAAATAAAATAAACCGCAACATGTATATATAACAATATGATACGTTGAAATAAAATAAACCGCAACATGTATATATAACAATATGATACGTTGAAATAAAATAAACCGCAACATGTATATATAACACTATTATACGTTGAAATAAAATAAACCGCAACCTCTATATATAACACTATTATACGTTGAAATAAAATAAACCGCACTTTATCTATTTATAACACTATTATACGTTGAAATAAAATAAACCGCAACATGTATATATAACAATATGATACGTTGAAATAAAATAAACCGCAACATGTATATGTAACACTATTATACTGTTGGTCCCGAAGGCCTATACAAGTTTGTAGAAGGGGGGGGGGGGGGGGGTTGAATACAAACACACAGATTTTACTTTTCTAAATTGTTTATTGATAAATCATTAACAATTTATAGCTTGTTGCAGAAACAAGATTAAGGATAAACCTAAATCTAAAGAAGTTGGAACACTAAGGTTTCTTGCACTAAGAGAGATAAGGAATTACTAATAATAACCTATCTTGAGATAAGAGATTGAACTTGTCCAGAGTTAGCAAGTTACTTCAAATGAAGTGGGTTCATCTCTTTATATACTGCATGCATTTAATGCAAGTCAGTATACACTTTACACCTGTCATCGGCTGGTTGGTTGCATGTCATTGACCTTGGTTGACAACCTTAGTAGCCGCATGGATGAATAGTGTAGTATCAGGATGGTTGTACGATTTCAGATAGTCGGAGGTTCTTTTCTGACAATTCGTACGGAGTCGTGCAAGGGAGGTTAAGACAAAAGTACTTTGTACGGAGGACTTCATGATCAGCTTTCGTTGATTCAGCGATTATCATTTACTATTCAGCAAATGATAAAGTTCAGCGATAGCTGAAGTCTTGTACTTGATACTTCACGTTGAGTGGACAAATCTAAGTCTTCGCTGATCCGCATCAGTTCATTAGGAGACTTGTCGCTGGTTCTTGAGCTTGATCTTCGACTTCAGCGTAGAACCTTTGTTGACGTGAAACTTGTTTTCAGGGATTATAAGTAAACAACTAACTTATCATCAATCATCATAATGACTGAACAGACTCAGCGTTAATGATGAATAGTGTTCGCTGAATGTTTAATTTAAAGAGCAAGAGTTCCTATCAGCGGTACTGTAAGATCTTAGTACTTATCAGCGATAGTGAAACTCTGATACATATTGTTTACTTACAATTTTCACTAAGTATATAAGAGAGGGTCATTATCAAATCACTGAGGGTTTGGATTAACAATCTCCCCCTATTTGATTATGACATAGCAACAAAGAAAATTGCTATTTAATGAAAACATAAGGATAAAAAGAACTCATAAAATATTTGTCCCTTTTACTGTTTTCTGGGATCTTTTCAGTACTGATGGAGTAAAGTACATTCGCTGAAATCTTTCTTTAAAACTTTGAATCAGGTTACAAAGAGAAATGGAAAGATTACAAGTACGAGCGAAATAAATTACAAGTACAAAAGGATAACTGATAAAATAGATGAAAGAGGCGATCCTATCAGCTTACAGAGGTTCTTCCTTAATGAGAAGTTCATCAAGGGTCTTTTCAGTGGGGATCATCCAGTCAGGAACCGTTACACCTCGTTTTCTTTTGTTCAGCGCTTCTTCAAAGATCAAGGGTTTTAGGTGTCGTGCCTGAATGTCTTTTCTGAAGTCACACCACCAGATGAGATCTCTGAGCTGTTCGATTGGAGTGATTGGAAGCTCAGCGATCCGTTGAAAACATTTACGTCCGTCCTAGTCGAGAAAGAATATTCCATAAGGATCACTGATGACTTTACCAGGGACGAAAAGTTCACATGGTGGCAAAGAAATGTCAAGGGCAGATAGATCAGGGTCAGGACCAAGCACTTCAGCGCGAGAGAAACCAATTCCAGTTTCATTTCGTATGACAGGACCTGAGTTTGAATCTTGACGTTTCTTCTTTAGAGAGGCCCTTTTTCTTTTCAGCTTAAGATCAGGAAGAGGAGGAAAGTCCACACAAGAAGATATCAAATCGATCTGTCTGTTTATCAGCTTTTCGAAATGATCCTTGTACTTAGATTGTGACGTTTGGATAGCTAACCTCATCTCCAGCCATTCAGAGAGACCATACCTTTTTACAGTGTCAGCGCGAAAGGCTTCAGATTGGCCATCTTCTCTGAAAAGTTTGATGTCAACAATAGGTACTCCGATAGAGGTTCTTCCAGAGATGAATACCTTGTTGATCTTCGCTGGACGATATCTGAAGTGTATTTTCTCTTTACACCAGATCAGGGTGGTCTGAGAAACTTCAGTTTTCTTTTCCACGATCTTCTGAGCTTCTTCCCAAAGCTTTCGTTGGACTTGAATGGGAACACGTTTCAGCTTGGGGTCTTTGACAGATTCTTGAGTAAGCTTGATGGCGTATTCTCTGTCTTTTTCTTCAGCTTCCTTTCTTTCAGCGATTAGGCGTTCAGCTCTGAGATGTTCCTTGTATTCAGCTTTGGAGATTCTGAACTTTGGAGGAACTGAAGGAAGTTGATCACGCCTCATAATGATTCGCTGATCCTCGAATCGCTTTATTATCTCCTCTCTTCTTTTCTGATCCTCTTCACTTAGCTTTTGAGGAACTAAGGAAGGTCTGCGTTTGTGAGAGAGAGTCTGTTCTTCAGGTTCATCAATCTCAGAGATCAAATACAAGACTGAGATTATTTCTTCAGCATCAGCTGGTATAGTTGTGGAGCCTTCAGCGATATCCTCAAACAGGGGAGAGGACTAGCTGAAACACAACGATCTTACAAGTAAGAACTTGGGTAGAATCAGATAGAGAGAATTGGTTCAAGTGTATAGGCTTGTCTAGAGGAGCTGATAGTGTATGATAGAGGAGGGATGGAGTAAGAGATGTTTAGTGTACCTGACAAACCGGCTTTTCAAGCAAGATCGTCAGATTGTCATCTTCAGCGACGCTTTTGCCTTTGCCTTTCTCAGCTCCAGAGGCTGAGGGCTTTGTCTTTGTCCGCTCCCCTGAAGGTTCATTTATCGAGATTCCCTTAAGAGCTTTGATCTTCGGAGCAGGTTTGACGATAAAGAAGTCATCGTCATCTTCATCATCATCATCATCATTCTTTGGAGAAGAAGATGGTTCATTATCAGGGATGTCGACGGCTTCATCATCTTCTGCTTCAGATTCTTCAGCGTCTTCTTCGAGTTGCTCCCCCTCAGATACAGAGGCGAGCTTCTCGGTTCCCTCAGGGTGTTCATCTCCCTGAGGTCCAGCGGCTGCTTCAGCTTCAATAGTTTTCTCACCCCTTTCAGCGAAGGTGAGGTCTTCGTTCTTCTCTCCCCTGATAGATTCATCATGGGAAAGGTCTTCAGCGCTCTTGGAAGGATTTTCAGCGCTCTTCTCCCCCTCTTTTTCATGATGACTGGGGGAGGAATGGGTAGATTCAGCAGCTTTGGTAGGTTCTCTGTCTTCTTGGCCAGAGAGACCTATACAATCTTCAATCTTTGCTAATCTGTCTTCAAGGCCAGAAATAGCAGGATTGATCTTCTTCAGCTCTGTGCGATCCGCCGCTGTGAAGTTTTCAGTTTCAGGGACAGGGGCAGGGGCAGGAGCAGGAGTATTCGCTTTGTGCAGCAGCTGTTCGATCATAGTCTTTATCGAACCAACGTCAGTCTTTACAGAGCTTAAGTCAGTCGTCAGAGTGTTGACATTTGTCTTCACAGCAGACATATCTCCCTCTAGTGTTCCAACCGATGTCTTCAGCGTTGTTACCTCGCTGGATATGGATGAAAATGAATTTTTGAGAGAGGTGTAGTCTGTGTAGATATCAACGAGCACCTTGGCGAAGTCGCTGAGAGTCTTATCAACCTGCTTCATGTCATCTGTGGAAGCCTTCTTCTCCACCACCGTTGTCAGCTTGTTCAGATTCTCTGCAGCGTTTGTTACAGCTGTAGAGTTATTGGAGAGAGTAGTGGTGAGACCTGTCAGCTTTGTCTCCACGGACTTCAGAGAGGCGTTGATATCTCCCAAATTAGGACCTGTAACAGATAAGAACTTGTGAACAAAGGAAAGCTCAGAAGTTTGGGGTTTAGTTACAGTGTTTATGGGTTGTTGTTTACCTGCAGGAGGATTGGTGAATTCATCGAAATCACGGTTCCTGAGTAAAGTTCCATGTCATCTTCAAAAGTGCCCATGGATTGTTCTGCAGGTCCTGTCTTCATCATCTCTGGATTATCAGCTTTAGCTTCCGTATAAATGATGGCATCTCCAGGGATAACTGGAGGAGAGACCAAACGAGTAGAGGGAGAAGCGAAGGATGAGATTGGAGGTTGGGTTCTGAGTTCAGCGTTGGAATCGCTGAGAATCACTTCATCGGTCTTTTGAGAGACTGAGGGAGGTTGGGAAGTTTCCAAGTTTGTAATCTCAACGTTTGGAGACGCTGAGATTTGGATGGAAGGGATGGCTTGTTCAGGTGTGGCAGAGCGTACCACTGAACGTTCCTTCAGCTCTGCAGAAAGAGCTGAGGAGTCTTTAGCATGAGATTGTTGGGGTTGCTCCTTTGTTTTCTTGATCCTTTTAGAATCAAGTGGGGTGGATGAATGTTTCCTTTTCTTAGAAGGAGAGGATTTTGTGGCCAGGGTATCAGCGATGGGTATTGTCGCTGAAGGAGCCACAGAAGTAGAAGAAGAAGGGTTGAGAAGAGTTAAGAGGGTAGAAAGACGTACCTCATTTTCAACAGGTTTGAAGTCGAGTACCTTAGGGCCAATCTAAGAGAGTTTCAGATCGCCCTCTTGAGGGTAGCTGTCCTTCAGGCCATATTGAAAGATAGCGCTGATGAATCGGGGGTAGGGAACCCATGCAGGCCTGTCAGCGGCAGAGTCTACTCTTTGCAGCAAGTCATCATAGATGAGAGATGCCCAGTCAATGTGTAGACCTTTCAGCAGAGCGTATCCCATAGCTTGCTGAGGTTGAGCGGCTTGATCAGAAGAGCCGGTATTGGCAGTCTTGCCGCTGATAAGGTGAGCGAAGATGAAGTTCATCTCGCTGGGCATTTTCGATTTTTTCAGCAGTGTTAGCTTCTTCTCAGGCTTCTTGTCTCTGCCCATTTCCCATACATAGCCCATTGCATCAAAAAATGCAATAAGAGCTTCTTTGTCAGCGAGCTTCTTATGGTCAGGGAAAGGAACAAAAGGTTTTTCCTTTGTAGCGATGGGAAAGTTCAGAGCTTTGCGAATGATGGCAGGTGTGATCTTTATCGTGCCATATTCAGTATCGCAGAGGATACAATCAACTGTTTTGGAGGGATCTTTGGCGGATGGTAGCTGAGAGTGTCTGGCAGAGTACCAGAACTGAGATAGTAGCAGCTGACTTGCAGGGGGTGAAATGGCCAGGGCTGTTGAAATGCAACAATTCTTCAGGAAATTCACAGCATCTGTCAGATGTGTGACTTGCTTTCGAGGAGGAAACTCGAGAAGCGCAGAAAGGTTGTTTATCTTAGTCCAGTCTAGTTGATCCAGAGTGAACTTAACCCGAGGAGCCTTGATGATTTCCACTTCCTCAGAGTCAGTAGAGAAGTTCTCAGCGGTAGTAGGAATGTTAGATGATGCCATTTCCTGTATTATCAGTTCAGCCAAAGATTAACAAATAAGAATAATCTTAATATGGAGAGATTTTCCATTAAGATGGTTCGAATTTTGTCCATATCATTCAGACAAAATGTCTTAATGAAGATTAGGGTTTTTCTTGATTTTGAAAACGGAAAATTTAAACCCAAAAAAAAATTTTGTTTTCCAGTTTTCTTTGAAGATTGGGATTCTGGAAAAACGAATGTGAAGAACAAGTTTAAGATTTTTGCATTTAAACTTGAAGAACAACCATGAAATGGTTGTGTTCATAAAATCATGAAAGAAAATGATTTCATTTTAAGAAGTTCTTTTGTTTGATCTTGTGAAAACAAAGAGTAGATCAGTAACAAGTTATTTTGCATTAGGTAATAAATAAGAACATATTAACCTTGATGTTTGATGAAGAAGATGATGAACAATTCTTGAAGTTTGAAAGCACAAATGCAACAGTGAATTCTTTCTTGCGGAGGAAGATTGATCGCGTAAAAGAAAAATATAAACAAAGAATTTGTTTATATAGAGATTTTAGAAAGAGAAAATCTTGAGCGGGAAAAGATTTTCATCATGACACGGACACGTGTTTGCATTTGATTGGAAGTTTGAACGAGACGTGCAAACGTGTGTCAGGAAGAGAAAACGTGCCAGGGTTTTATCCGTTGCAATGACGTCACAACTGTCCTTTCATATTCTTGGTTGTCTCTGAGGTTTTGAAAAACTCAGAGATACTTTTGAAAACATGAAGCACTGAATGAAAATATTCAGTAAAGGTTTTAGGAAATTTCAAAATATCGCTGTTAAGGAAGAGATATTCAGCGATGCATTTTGTTTTGAAATCTTGCATTTTCATGCGCTTGTCAGAGAGAGAGAACATACCTTGATATCAGTGAATCAAGTTTATTCAGAGAGAAGATGATAGAATGGGTTATACAAGTTGATTTTATCCTTTCGCTGATCAATGTGAACCGCTGAAGATTTTATCCTTCAAAGTTCAGCATTCCAAGCTCGCTGATGAGAAAGTTGAATCTTGTCTCATCAAGAGGTTTGGTAAATAAGTCAGCTAACTGATAATCAGTTGGGATAAAATGAAGTTCTATATCACCATTCATCACATGATCTCTGATAAAATGATATCTGATTTCTATATGTTTGGTCTTTGAATGTAGTACTGGATTGTTTGCTATAGCGATGGCACTTGTGCTGTCGCAATAGATTGGAATTTTGGAGAGCTGAAGATCATAGTCTAGTAGCTGATTTCTCATCCACAAGACTTGAGAACAACAGCTTCCAACAGCTACATATTCAGTTTCAGCTGTGGAAGTGGACACTGAATTTTGCTTTTTACTTGTCCAACTTACCAGCTTTCCACCCAGGAGCTGACATCCTCCTGTGGTGCTTTTCCTATCCATTTTGCAACCTGCAAAATCACTATCTGAATAGGCGGTTAGATCGAATCCTGAATCTATGGGATACCAAAGACCTAGATTCGCTGTACCCTTAAGATATCGAAAGATTCGCTTTACAGCTTTCATATGAGATATCTTAGGTTCAGCTTGATATCGTGCACACAAGCATGTTGCAAACATAATATCGGGTCGGCTAGCTGTTAGATACAATAGAGAGCCGATCATCCCATGGTACAGCGTGACATTTACAGGAACACCCTTAGTGTCCTTATCAAGTGTCAGCGGTGGTGCCATAGGGGTTTTCATAACTGAACTTTCAGTTAAGTCGAATTTCTTCAGCATATCTTTAACATATTTTTCCTGATTAATGAAAGTTCCTTTCTCAGTTTGCTTAATCTGAAGACCAAGGAAATATGTTAGTTCACCCATCATGCTCATTTTATACTCATCTTTCATTCTATCAGCGAAACGAGTACAAAGCTCAGGGTTAGTAGAACCAAATATAATGTCATCAACATATATTTGAACTAGAATGATATGACCTTTCACTTTTCTAAAAAATAGAGTTTTGTCAATCTTACCTCGCTCAAATTTTTCAATATGGAGATAAGTAGAGAGAGTGTCATACCATGCACGGGGAGCTTGCTTCAAGCCATAAAGTGCCTTATCCAGTTTATAAACATAACCTGGACGCTTAGAATCTGAGAATCCTGGAGGTTGTTCCACATACACTTCTTCATTCAGCTTTCCATTTAGAAACGCTGACTTAACATCCATCTGATGTACTTTGAAGTTTTTGTGTACAGCATATGCTAAGAATAGACGAATAGATTCAAGTCTTGCTACTGGAGCAAATGTTTCGTCGTAATCTATACCTTCCTCTTGTCTGTATCCCTGAGCAACAAGTCGAGCTTTGTTGCGGGTTACAGTACCATGTTCGTCCAACTTATTTCGATAGACCCATTTAGTGCCTATTACTGTTTTATCAGTTGGTCTCTGAACAAGTTTCCAAACTTTGTTTCTTTCACATTCAGTCAGCTCTTCTTGCATGGCGCTGATGCATTAATGCTGCTGGAACTCTGTTAATACTGCTGATACATTAATGCTGCTGGAATGAGTTAGTACTGCTCATGCTGAATGAAGTTAATACTGCTGATGTGATAAGTTTGGAATACGAAGATTTTGGAGATAAAGATGGAATGGATGAAGATATGCTTAAAGAAGATTCAGAAGATCAATTTATTTTTGATAGTTATCTTGTACTTATTGTGTATAAATAGATGTTGATAGATAGCTATTGAAGATACGCAATATTCGATAGTCTAAGAATACGTTTTTGTTTTGAGAGAGAATTAACCTCAAGGTTCAGAACCCTATTTCCAGAGAAGTAGAAGTCGTCTTGATTGAGCCTGTTCATCAAGATTGAGGTTTGGTTGTAAGCTTGTGAGTTGAATTAGTGAATACAAACAGCTGTGTGTTTTCTGATATATTGTTCATTGATTGTGAGAATTAAAGTTCTATTCCGCAGATTCTTTAATTCTGAATTCTAGGTATTATTAGTATTGTTAAGATTCGATCCTGACAAGTGGTATCAGAGCCTGTGTTTCTTAGAATTCTACAATCATTATGGAAAATTCTTTTGAATCAAACAGTACTCTTGTTTCTAAGGTTCCCATGCTCAGACCCAATGAATTTGACATGTGGAAAATTAGAATCAAGCAGTACATTCTGCTTACTGATTATTCCATCTGGGATATCATAGAGAATGGTCCATGTGCTGAAGGAAGAACTGGACCAGATGGCAAAAGACCTCCTCCAAAGACTGATGCAGAGAGAAAAGTCAGACAAATAGAGATGAAGGCCTTAAGCACTCTGCTTTTGGCTATCCCCAATGAATATCAGCATCAATTTCAACACTGCACTGATGCTCAGATTCTGTGGAATGCATTGGAAAAGAGATTCACTGGCACCAAAAGCACCAAGAGGAATCAGAAGGCAATTCTCAAGCAGCAGTATGAAAACTTTACTTCTACTAAGAATGAGTCTATGACTCAAACTTTTGATAGATTTAATAAGCTGATTGGAGAATTAGCAACAGTAGGAGTCAAGATGGAGGCTGGTGATGTTAACAGAAAGTTCTTAAGATCATTAGGTGAAGAGTGGACAATGTATACTGTGTCCTTCAGACAGAATGACCAATTGGAAGATAAAGAGCTTGATGATATTTACAATGATCTTAGAGTCTTTGAAGCAGAGGTTGAAGCCAAAAAGAAGCCCTCTGGATATGTACATAATGCTGCACTCCTTTCAGCATCACCTGATTCTACTGCTAACCCTGAATCAGTTAGTGCTGTTGGAGGAGTCAATCAGGAAAAGACCAATGATTCAGTACTAGAAGCCTTCTTCTCTAGTCATGTTAATTCCTCATTGATTAATGATGACTTAGAACAGATCAATGCTGATGATCTTGAAGAGATGGATATCAAGTGGCAGATGGCTATGCTGTCTATGAGGGTGAAGAAATTCATAAAGAGGATAGGGAGAAACAACTTTTCCCAAAGAAGAGAAGATGGTGCTGGATTTGACAAGACCAAAGTTGAATGCTACAAGTGTCACAAGATGGGACACTTTGCCAGGGAATGCAGAGGTGGAACATCTCACAACAGCCATCAACAAACTCAGGCTGGAAGCTCCAATCAAAACAGAAACTCTATTCAAGCTCTTGTCTCTCAACAAGGAATGGGATTTGATTGGAGTGATCAAGCAGAAGAGGCCATCCAAAATCAAGCACTTATGGCTGAAGTTTCAGATCTTCCCACTGAGGTAAAATCTAATCTCTGTACTCAAGCTTGTATAGACACTGTTAAAAGGTATAGAGATCACAATCAGGGAATGTGTGATGACCTTAAGAGATTAGAAAAGGACAGAAAAGACTATGTAGTAATTGTAGAGAGGTTTGAAGAACAGATTAGGGCTTTTCAAGCCAATGAACTTCAACACTCCTATGATACAAACTACTGGAAGTGGGAAAAAGATGGTCTAGAGTTCCAGCTTAGAGAATCCAGGGAAGAGTGTGAGAAACTAAGAGGAGAACTTGAGAAAGTAAAACTTGATGTTGAAAAGTTTTCAAAAGCTTCTAAAGTTATGGACACCATTATAAATGCGCAAGTTCAAAGTAAGATGAAAACAGGCCTAGGGTACAATGCCACACCTCCACCCTACAACAACACATACATCCCTCCTAGGTCAGATCTGTTAGAAACCATGGATAGTAAGGACTTACCTGAAGGAGCTACTAAAATAGATCCATTAGATGAAGTTGTTGTTGAGGATAAAACTGAAAAAGAAGAGGCTAAGAAAAGGAATACGAATGTCAGTGGTGAGATTCCCTTAGAGAATTACATCAAGACTAATGAGGATGGTGGAAGTCCCTGGGATAAGAACAATGAGATGAAAAGATCTGAAAAAGGAAAGGGAGTTCATTATACACAGACCACTGTTGTGAACTCTAATACTTGTGAACATTGTTCTTGCAAGAAATCTCAAAAGAATAAGCCCCAAAAACATGATAAAAAGAGGGGAAATCAAAGAAATTGGAATAACCAGTGGGCACAAAAGCAAGGAGTTGATCTGCAAAGGATTAACAGACCAAAACCTTGTTTTATTTGTGGCAAATTGAATCATCTTGCCAAATACTGTTATTTCAATCCTATTAACCAAAAGAAAAGTTTTCAAAGAAGTTTTCAAAAATCTTCTGGTTATAAGAAGCCTGCAAGGAATAATGTGGCTAAGAAACAAGCTGAATCAAGAAGCCACATGAGAAAACAGACTGAAAAGGAATGTGTCAATATGTGGGTCCCCAAAAGCACTAATGTCAGTACTGCTACCTCAGATAGTACTGCTGACAAGGATAGTGCTGCTAGAAGCAATACTACTGCCAATACTGCTGCTGGCAGTGTTAGTGCTGCTAACTCTGTTAGTGCTGCTAACTCTGTTAGTGCTGCTAACTCTGTTAGTGCTGCTAACTTTGTTAGTACTTCTTCTAAGGTTAATACTGCTTCTAGTTTTTGTGCTGCTAGACCAATCATATTGACAAAGTTCTCCAGTACTGCAGTACCTAAGTTTGAAAATCTCATCAAAACCCGGTGCAAGTACTTTGATGAGCAAGGGAGACCCAAGACCACTTTGGCTTGGGTTCCCAATAAAAACTAATTGATTTATCTTATGTGCAGGGCAACCAACAGCTCAAGGAGAAGAGCATCTGGCATGTTGATAGTGGTTGCTACAGGCACATGACAGGTAACATGGCCTGCCTCAAGAATTTCAAAAGAATTGATGGAGGACGTGTTGCTTTTGGGAATAATCCTGAAGGAGGTAAGATAAGTGGTAAAGGTGATGTGTCAAAAGGTAAGATGACATTTGAGGATGTTTACTATGTTGAGCAATTGAGATACAACCTGTTAAGTGTATCACAGGTCTGTGACAAGAAACATAGTATATTATTTACTGATTCAGAATGCATTATTCTTGCTCCTGGATTCAAGGTAGTTGATGAAAACATGATACTATTGAGAACTCCTAGAAAGGATAATGTGTATTGTTTAGATTTAGAAAGTATTTCATCTGATTCATCTCTAAACTGTTTAGTTTCAAAAGCTTCAATAGATGAATCATCACTTTGGCACAAAAGGATGTGTCACATGAACTTTAAAACAATGAATAAACTTGTTAAAAATAATCTTGTTAGGGGTTTACCATCAAAAGTCTATTCATGTGATGATCATTGTGTTGCATGTCTCAAAGGCAAACAACACAAAACTTCTCATAAGTCCAAAGAAATAAACACTATCTCAAATCCTCTTCAGTTGTTGCATATGGATCTGTTTGGCCCTACAAATGTCATGAGCATTGGCAAGAAATCATTCTGTTTAGTTATTGTTGATGATTACTCTAGATTTACTTGGGTATATTTTCTGAGAACTAAAGATGAGACAAGTGGACTGATCAAATCTTTTATTCTTAGAATTGAAAACCAATCAAATCAAAAGTGAAAGTCATTAGATCAGATAATGGGACTGAATTTAAAAACTTTGATCTAAACACCTTTTGTGAGGAAAAAGGAATTGAGAGACAATACAGTGCTCCTAGGACTCCACAACAGAATGGTGTTGCTGAGAGAAGGAATAGGACACTGATTGAGGCTGCTAGATCTCTGTTAGCTGATTCAAAATTACCCACTACTTTTTGGGCAGAAGCAGTTAATACTGCTTGTTATGTTCAGAACAGAGTTTTGGTAATAAAGCGTAAAAACAAGACACCTTATGAGCTTTTTCTGAAAAAGAAACCATTTATTGGATTTTTCAAACCATTTGGGTGTCCTTGTACAATTCTCAATACCAAATCTCACTTAGGTAAGTTTGATAGCAAAGCAGATGATGTCTTTCTTGTTGGTTACTCATCTCAGAGTAAGGCTTACAGAGTGTTTAATATCTCTTCTAGAATAATTGAAGAAAGTGACAATGTCAAATGCAATGAGAACACACCAAATCCTATTGGTTCAGGTCCTGATTGGCTATTTGACATTGATTCACTCACTAATTCTTTGGGTTTCAGTAGTGATGTAAATGCAGGACAAAGGGATGCACCACCATCAGATCACAGAGTTCAGTCTGTGATATTTCCACTCCCTACCATTGATCCTGTTGACTTCTGTGAACCAGAAAAGGAAGCTGAACCTATTCAGAGTGAAGAAGAGAGAAGAATAGAGGAAAATCAGACTTCAAGAGAGTCTGAAGTGACTGAAGAAGCTGTAGAAGATCCAGACTTAAATGAGTCAAATCTGGATGGAAACTTAGTTGAGGAACCTGGTCATCCATCAAGAACTCAGAAAAATCATCCTCCTGAGTTGGTTATAGGAGACATTGCTTCTCCAATGATGACTAGGAATCAAAGCAGACTTCAAGAGCTACAAGATCAGCAGAATACAGTAAATACTGTACTTACTTGCTTTCTATCCCAAATTGAGCCCAAAAAGGCTTATGATGCTATGAAAGATCCAAGTTGGATAGAAGCAATGCAAGAGGAGCTGCTACAGATTAAATTACAGGATGTTTGGGACTTGGTGGACCTTCCAAAAGGTCATAGAGCAATTGGCACCAAGTGGATTTTCAGAAACAAGAAGGATGACAGAGGAATTGTGATCAGAAACAAAGCAAGGCTGGTTGCACAAGGATATACTCAGGTAGAGGGCATAGACTATGAGGAAGTCTTTGCTCCAGTGGCCAGGATTGAAGCAATTAGGCTATTTCTAGCCCATGCCTCATACATGAAATTCAAGGTCTACCAAATAGATGTAAAAAGTGCTTTTCTGTATGGAAGTATTGATGAAGAAGTATATGTCTGTCAACCCCCTGGATTTGAGAATCCATTGCACCCTGACAGAGTGTACAGGCTGAAGAAGGCACTTTATGGTTTACATCAAGCCCCAAGAGCATGGTATGATACCCTGTCTACCTATCTCTTGAAAAATGACTTTGAAAGAGGAGTCATTGACAAAACCTTGTTCATTAAGAGGAGAAAGAAAGGCACACTACTTGTTCAGATCTATGTGGATGATATCATCTTTGGATCCACAAATGATCACATGTGTAAAGAGTTTGAAGAGTTAATGCACAAGAGCTTCAAGATGAGTTCCATGGGAGAACTTACTTTCTTCCTTGGGCTTCAGGTGAAACAGAGGAAAGATGGGATTTTCATAAGCCAATCCAAATATGTGAAAGACATCCTGGACAAGTATGGTTTAACAGACTCAAAGCCAGCAAGCACACCAATGGAGACACACAAACAGATCACTGCAGATCTTGAGGGGGAGGATGTGGATGTCCATCATTACAGATCTATGATTGGATCACTCATGTATCTCACAGCCTCTAGACCAGACATTATGTTTCCAGTATGTGTTTGTGCCAGATTTCAGGTTTCACCTAAGCAATCACACATGCATGCAGTCAAAAGAATTTTTAGATACCTAAGAGGGCAACCTAGATTAGGTCTTTGGTATCCTTATGAATCTTCATTTGACTTGCTTGCATACTCAGACAGTGACTTAGGTGGAGCTAATATGGATAGGAAGTCTACTTCAGGTGGATGTCAGTTTTTGGGTGCAAGACTTGTATCATGGTAGTGTAAGAAACAAACCACAGTGTCCTTATCTACAACAGAAGCTGAGTATATAGCTGCTGCAAGTTGCTGTTCTCAGGTGTTATGGATTCAGAACCAGATGTTGGACTATGGGGTAACATTTCTTCACACTTCAATCTTCATTGACAACAACAGTGCCATTAGCATTGTTAACAATCCTGTCAAGCACTCAAAAACAAAGCACATAGAGATCAGGTATCACTTTATTAGAGACTGTAATGAAAAGAAATTGATTCAAGTTGCTAAAGTTCATACCAATGACCAGTTTGCAGATCTATTCACAAAAGCTTTTGATGTGGGTAGATTCACTTTCTTGGTAGCAAGTGTGGGCTTGATCAATCTTGAATAAATTCATGCTTTTTATTTCTTTATATACCTGTATTTCTTTGTATATTTGGTGTTACTAACTAGCTTTCTCAGAACCTCAGTATGACTCAGATTGACAAGTGCTGCAAAGTGCAACTATAGTTACTACTGCCAGTACAGCGTTTCTACTGCTAGTACATATTTTCTACTGCACGTGTAGTTAATACTGCTTAGTAGTTAATACTGCTTAGTTGTTAATACTGCTTAGTAGTTAATACTGCTTTGTTGTTAATACTGCTTAGTAGTTAATACTGCTTAGTAGTTAATACTGCTTAGTAGTTAATAATGCTTAGTCGTTAATACTGCTTAGTAGTTAATACTGCTTAGTAGTTAATACTGCTTAGTAGTTAATACTGCTTAGTTGTTAATACTGCTTAGTAGTTAATACTGCTTTGTTGTTAATACTGCTTAGTAGTTAATACTGCTTAGTAGTTAATACTGCTTGTGTAGTTAATACTGCTGTGTAGTTACTACTGCCTTGCAGTTAATACTGCTAAGGTATTAATACTGCTACGTCGTTAATACTGCTTTTAAAGAAAACCAGGGCTAATACTGCTATAAATACTCTTTCAGCCCGCCAAAGTTCATAACGACTCTTTGCATTAAATTTTTTTCTCTCTCTCTTTCTAACCTTTTCTCCCTAGAATCTCTGTGTTTTCTATCCAAATCCTCAGGAATAATGACGACAATGGAGTTTGTCGATGAACACAATGAGATTGCGATGCTTCAGAAGCCAAAGCAGGTCGCAGGGTTTCATGATATTGTGGATTTTCTCAAGACCTCACACATCTCTCATGCCCTAACAGTGTGCCCAACCATATATATCGAGCATCAAAAGCAATTTTGGGAGAATGCCGCTGTTATTTTCGAAGATGGGCAGAAAATCATTCGAACAAGGGTTTGTGACAAACCCTTGAAGGTCACAGAGGAGGTTATTCGCATCACTCTTCACTTAGATGATGCCTCAGGTATAACCTATCTATCTAATGATGAACGTTTCTCGACCTTACCAAGAATGGGGTATGAAGGTCCCATTGGCGTTTTTAAATTCTTCAAGTCAAAATTTTACACCCAATGGCGATTTCTTGTTCATACTCTTATGCACTGTATTTCAAAGAAAACAACTGGCTGGAGTGAGTTTAGCAGTACCATTGCTTATGCCTTGGTCTGCTTAACCACTGCCAGAAAGTTCAATTTTTCAGCAATGATTTTTAATGATCTTGTGGCAAACCTAGAATCCAAAAAGAGATTTTACATGTATCCCAGGTTTGTCCAAGAAGTTCTTAACCATGAATTGACGGATTTGCCTCAGTCTGCTGAGGTATATGTGCCAAAACCCCCTAAAGGGAAGGTTTTCTCAAATATGAGAAGAATTCCTAGGGACTCGGAAGGAGTTGACACACCATTGTTCTCTACAATGATGGTTGTGTCCCACACCACTGAAGGTATGGCATCAGGGTCAAGGCCCCCATTAGACACACCCACTGATGACCAATCCCAACCTTCCATCACCAAAGACATCCCACAGTCCATTCTTTTAAGACCCAATCCCAAAATCACCAAGAAGTTTGAAAGAAGAAAGGTATACAAGGTTCCTTCCCTTGATGTACCTCCTAAAAGCCCAAAGCCTTTAAGCCCTCTAGTGGAGCATTCTCCATTAAAGAATATCGAAAGGGAAACCACAGGGGTGTCTCCCAACCCCAAGAAGGTGGTCTCTAAGGAGAAGGTTGAGCATGTGGGCTGCAAGGCTGCCACTACTTCTGCTAGCAAAGAGAAGGACAGTGGTAACATCAATAAGACCTTCCCCACGGCAACTCAGAATGTGAAAACATTCAGAGGACCCAGGCGCCAAGAAACCATGGGAGTAGGCAGTGCTTTTGCTAGGCAAAAGACACCTACTAAAATTTCCAGTGATCCTTTAACGGAGGTAAACACTCCTAAACAGGGTGAGGATAGATATACTTATGAGGAATTGATGGAAACCATTGCCAACATCAATATTGATGTCATGAATCAGCAGAAGGAGATTGATGAGCTTAAAAAGGTGATTCTTTATCAACACACCAAGATAGAGAAAAATAAGAAGATGATCACCAAGTTGCTGCAAAGAAGAAAGAAAGCTCAGTATGTTCTGAGAAGGAGAAGATCAACCACTGATGCTTCCAAAAAGGGGGAGTTAGAAACTGAACTAAACATGGAGGATACAAAGGTTGAGGGGGAGAATGAGCATAAGGTTGAGGGGGAGGCTGAGCAGGTTGCAGAAGTTGCAAAGGAAGCAGAAAGTGAGAAAGCAGCAGTAACTGAAGCAGCAGAAACCACAGAAAAAGTAGTAGAAACAGTTAATGCTGCAGTATCTGAGATTGAAGCAGCAGTAACTGAAATTATACATAGTCTTGTTGATGCAGCAGTTTCTGACAGTGAGAAGGAAGCAGTATCTGTTTTGACAGTAACTAAATCTGAGATTGAAGCAGAGGTATTTGAGATGGTGAAAGCAGCAGTATCAAAGATATTAAAAGAAGCAGTAACAGGAAGAGCAGCAGAAATGGTTAATGCTGCCAGTCAAAAAGCAGCAGAAACCATTCAAGCAGCAGAAATGGTTAATGCTGCTGAAAAACATAAGGCAGCAGAAACCATTCCGGAAGCAGCAGAAACAAAGGAAACAGCTGAAATCATTCCTGAAGCTGTTAAAACACTCAAAAGAACCAAGATGATGTCAAACAAAAGACCAAGAACAAAGTCTATAGCTTCAAAGAAGAAAGTTGTAAAGAAGCCCAGAGTGGAACCCAGTGTAGAAGAAGCTAAGGAGGAAGTTGTGAAAGAGAAAGCTGATCATAAAGTTGCTGAAGAAGAAGAAGTGGCAACTCCATCAGGTCAACCAAGCAATGTACAATCACCAACAAATACTCAATGTGATATGTATATTACTGTGGTTGATTCTAGTCCTATCAAAGTTAAACCATTAGCTTCTATGGCTCCTGAAATCATCTTCTGGGATACTTTGAAAGATCAGAGAAAGGAGTACATTAGAGTAAAAAGAGCAGATGGGAAGTTTGAGGTCAGTTCTACATGGGGAAGACTTTTAAGGATGTGCTCTAGATCAGACTTGGAAGAGATGTTCAAGGTAGGAATGAAGCTTTATGGAAATATGCTGACTGAAAATGGAATGTCCATCACCAAAATGGTACTTGAATACCTGTGCCTAATGTTCAAACCAGAAGCAGTTCAGTATAGGATAGAAAGAAATTTTCAAGTCATTACCAACTGGATGCTCATGGAAAACTGTGGAGTGTATGTCATCACTCTTGACAATACATACCATGAGTATTATTTGGTGGATGTGGTATACAAACATAGCAAGAAAAGATTGAATGGAATGCTACATACTAAGTTGACTTGCAGCAAGGATTCTGAAATGGGAAGATACTTGGTGAGAAGAATTCTCAATCAAAGTCTGGGAGTGAATCCTGATTTATGCGTTCATGATTAAGTTTTGGAAGCATCATCTGAAGAACTTGACTTCTCAACCTGAAAAGTCAAGTTAGGGGGAGATTGTTGGGAACTGAAGATTTGCTAAGTATGGTTAGTACTGCCAGAACAACATTAGTACTGCTAGATCATTGTTAATACTGCTGATGCATTAATGCTGCTGGAACTCTGTTAATACTGCTGATACATTAATGCTGCTGGAATGAGTTAGTACTGCTCATGCTGAATGAAGTTAATACTGCTGATGTGAT
Source organism: Saussurea involucrata (assembly GCA_033807775.1). Classification (NCBI taxonomy): domain Eukaryota; kingdom Viridiplantae; phylum Streptophyta; class Magnoliopsida; order Asterales; family Asteraceae; genus Saussurea; species Saussurea involucrata. The sequence continues at coordinate 65,864,718 of CM066327.1, forward strand.
AAGTTTGGAATACGAAGATTTTGGAGATAAAGATGGAATGGATGAAGATATGCTTAAAGAAGATTCAGAAGATCAATTTATTTTTGATAGTTATCTTGTACTTATTGTGTATAAATAGATGTTGATAGATAGCTATTGAAGATACGCAATATTCGATAGTCTAAGAATACGTTTTTGTTTTGAGAGAGAATTAACCTCAAGGTTCAGAACCCTATTTCTAGAGAAGTAGAAGTCGTCTTGATTGAGCCTGTTCATCAAGATTGAGGTTTGGTTGTAAGCTTGTGAGTTGAATTAGTGAATACAAACAGCTGTGTGTTTTCTGATATATTGTTCATTGATTGTGAGAATTAAAGTTCTATTCCGCAGATTCTTTAATTCTGAATTCTAGGTATTATTAGTCTTGTTAAGATTCGATCCTGACAAACTATGACCAGCGTATATTTCTTTCCAGCGATGGATTGTTTGTTAACAGGGCCAAACAAATCCATATGGAGTAGTTGTAGAGGAGATGACACTGAAGAAACTTGCTTTGACTTAAAGCTTGCTTTGGTCTGCTTCCCTTTTTCACACGCTTAACATAACGACTCTTTGGCGTATGAATGCTGAGGTAGACCAGTGACTAACTCTTTTGAAGAAAGAGTGTTCAGTGTCTTGAAATTTAGATGAGAGAGCCTCTTATGCCATAGCCAGTTGACATCAGATGAGGCCTTTGAGAAGAAACAGGAGTTCTCAGTGGTTGTTGAGTGCATGTTTATTACATAAACATTTTCCAAACGATAACCGCTGAGAGCTATCTTCTCCTTTTTGTCAGTGACAAAGCAGGATTCCTTAGTAAAGATTACTTTGTTATCCATGTCGCAAAGCTAACTGATGCTTAGAAGATTATGCTTCAGCCCTTCAACATATGCGACTCTTCTGAAGGAGGTTGTACCATTTGAAAGTACACCATACCCTCGGGTATGTCCTTTTCCATTTCCACCGAAAGTCACAGAGGGACCTTTCTCTTCCTTGTATTCAGCGAGCAGGTTTTTCTTTCCAGTCATGTGTCTAGAGCATCCGCTATCGAGATACCAGATACCCTTCTTAACCTGCAATACAAAGGAAGATTAGTTTTTCTTAGGTACCCACTTAACCATGTATACACGTTTGTCAGTGGAAGTAGTTGGAATGGAAGGTTCAACAGTCTTCGCAGCATTTGAAGATTCAGCTTTGTCTTTCTTCACTTTGGTTAATTTCTTAACCTCAGTGGTAGAATTTTCCTTGACCTGATTTGCACCAGGGTTGGTCTTCTTTGCCTTGGGGGCAATCTTCACCTTAGCTATCTTTTCAGCTTTGGTGGCTGTGGGGCACTTACTAGCAATATGATCAGTGAGTCCACAGTGATAACATTTCCTATAGCTAAAAGTAGTTCTAGGACCATTTGTATGCTGAGCTTTTAATTTCAAATTAGAAGTGCCAGCACCAAGTAAACTATTGGCTTTAGAAATGGGACGAATATTCAGTTCTTCAGATTTCTTACCAAGGACATCCAATCTGAGTCTAGGAGTAGATCGCTGAATAAATCCAGATATCTGCTTCCTTGATCCAGAGGGATGAGCCACTGAAGCTTTAGAAGCATTCAGCTTTGGTACTAAGGTACCCTTCTGAGGATTATGGTAAATAACAATTCCTTTACCTTTGTCTTTAGAGACAGAGGTAGGTTTTGAATAAACCATTTTCTCCTTGCCTTTTGAGGAGGTAGGAGTTTCCTCAGGGATTGGTGTAACGGACGAGGAGAACTGAGAAGATGAAGTATCAGCGACTGAGGATACGAACGTTCCAAATTTAAGCATTGAACGCTCAGTGGTTGGTTTTGGAGTTTCATATTTGTAACCCAAACCACGTTTATCACTCAGGGGAATCTGAGACTTTATTATCTCAGTGATCTTTGTTGAAGAATTACACCATCCTTCAACAATAGCTTTTTCAGCCTTTAATGCAGCGATAGCTTCTGCTCGTTCGATTTTGACTAGCTGATTTAAATATAATTGATCTTTAAAATCTTCTTCAATTTTAGAAAGCTTTTCTATTTGAAGGTGGCAGTTTTTAAGCTTTTCAGCGAGATCAAGATTTTGGTTTTCAACCACAGTTTTGCTGTTCATGGCTTTGTATAAACTTCTAGTCAAGAGATCGATCTTACGGAGACTATCAGCTTCATCAATATTTGCAATATTGGTAAAGAAAGAAGGTGATACCTGAATAGCAGATGTTGAAGTGGAGGGAATGTCTGAACTTTCATCCTCTTCTTCAATCTTGGCCATAAGACATAGATTTGCTTCATCATCTTCAGAGTCAGATGATGATGCTTCTTCATCAGAAGCAGCCCAATCATAGTCAGCCATCAGGCCTTTATTCTTCTTCTTAAAGCTTTTCAGCTTTGCATATTTTTCTTTCAGCTTTGAGTATTTGTCATCTTTATTTCTTGGAACAAAGGGTTTCTTTGTAAAAGCTGAGGGTCTAGAAACTTTCTTTGACCTGCACTCGTTAGCGAAATGTCCTGTCTTTTCGCAGTTAAAACAAGTAGCAGTAGCCTTATCAACAAAAGCTGATGATCTAGGCTTGTCAGTTATGGAAAGAGGTTTGTTCTTTCTAAACATTTTCTTTTTGGCAAATCTCCTGAACTTCTTAGTTAGGAGAGCCAAAGATTCATCATCTGAAAAATCAGAACTGATGACCTTTCAGAGTTACTTTCTAACTCAGTGATTGTGACCGAGGGTCGCTGAGTAGAAGGTTCCTCTGAGATTAAAGCAACAGGGGTGCTTCTGGAATATGTAACAAGATTCTTCTTAAGATGGCTCGATTGCTCATGATTCAGCAACGTGCCATATAAGGTTGAAAGGGTCATTGATTTTAGATCCTTTGATAGCTTGAGACACATAGCATAATTGTCCCAGCTTTCAGGTAAACATTCTAGAAACTTTGTCAGCACTTCAAAGTTAGAATATTCCTTACCAACAGTTTTCAGATCTATAATTAAACAATTAAAACGTTGGTGAACTTCAGAGAGAGATTCATTCTTACCAGAAATGAAGCTTTCGTATTGTCTTACCAGGTTGATCTTTCTTGAATCCTGGACTTCAGACGTTCCTTCATACTGAACACATATTGTGTCCCACATGGCCTTTGATGTTTTCAGATTCATGACGGAATGGTAGACTTCGTCAGGAAGAGCCATGGATAGTATGGATCTGGCTTTTGTATCTATAGCCACTTTCTTCTTATCTTCGTCAGTCCATTGAAAGATTTCCTTAGGTACCGGCCTTTCTGGAATAGCAGGTCTATTCTCAGCGGCTGGAACAGCAGCATCAATTCTTACAGGGATGAATGGACCATTTTCTAGATAGTAAGGCATAGTAGGGTCTACACCTTCTAAGAAGAGTGTCATCCTATTTTTCCATAAGTTGAAGTTATCTTTGGAAAATCTAGGGGGTTTAGCAAGAGAACCATTATCTATATAATTTGTGTTTGTGTTGGTGGCCATTTTAAGATAATAGCAAGGAAGAGAAATATCTTAGATTTGATCTTGTTTATGAGATTAAACAAATCCGCTCTGATACCACTTGTTGGTCCCGAAGGCCTATACAAGTTTGTAGAAGGGGGGGGGGGGGGGGGTTGAATACAAACACACAGATTTTACTTTTATAAATTGTTTATTGATAAATCATTAACAATTTACAGCTTGTTGCGGAAACAAGATTAAGGATAAACCTAAATCTAAACAAGTTGGAACACTAAGGTTTCTTGCACTAAGAGAGATAAGGAAATTACTAATAATAACCTATCTTGAGATAAGAGATTGAACTTGTCCAGAGTTAGCAAGTTACTTCAAATGAAGTGGGTTCATCTCTTTATATACTGCATGCATTTAATGCAAGTCAGTATACACTTTACACGTGTCATCGGCTGGTTGGTTGCATGTCATTGACCTTGGTTGACAACCTTAGTAGCCGCATGGATGAATAGTGTAGTATCAGAATGGTTGTACGATTTCAGACAGTCGGAGGTTCTTTTCTGACAATTCGTACGGAGTCGTGCAAGGGAGGTTAAGACAAAAGTACTTTGTACGGAGGACTTCATGATCAGCTTTCGTTGATTCAGCGATTATCATTTACTATTCAGCAAATGATAAAGTTCAGCGATAGCTGAAGTCTTGTACTTGATACTTCACGTTGAGTGGACAAATCTAAGTCTTCGCTGATCCGCATCAGTTCATTAGGAGACTTGTCGCTGGTTCTTGAGCTTGATCTTCAACTTCAGCGTAGAACCTTTGTTGACGTGAAACTTGTCTTCAGGGATCATAAGTAAACAACTAACTTATCAGCAATCATCATAATGACTGAACAGACTCAGCGTTAATGATGAATAGTGTTCGCTGAATGTTTAATTTAAAGAGCAAGAGTTCCTATCAGCGGTGCTGTAAGATCTTAGTACTTATCAGCGATAGTGAAACTCTGATACATATTGTTTACTTACAATTTTCACTAAGTATATAAGAGAGGGTCATTATCAAATCACTGAGGGTTTGGATCAACATATACGTTGAAATAAAATAAACCGCAACCTCTATATATAACACTATTATACGTTGAAATAAAATAAACCGCACTTTATCTATTTATAACACTATTATACGTTGAAATAAAATAAACCGCAACATCTATATATAACACTATTATACGTTGAAATAAAATAAACCGCACTTTATCTATTTATAACACTATTATACGTTGAAATAAATAAACCGCAACATCTATATATAACACTATTATACGTTGAAATAAAATAAACCGCACTTTATCTATTTATAACACTATTATACGTTGAAATAAAATAAACCGCAACATCTATATATAACACTAACTATAACATCTGTGAATGACTATGTAGAGGGATTTCTTTAACATCGACTTGACGCTAAAGTGCAAAGTTGCCTACATCGAGGACTTAAGAAACCGCTTTAGGGGATTAGGTGATCGCGCGGATACCCTTGAGGTTATCTTTAGAGGGACACCGTTCGGGCCATGGATGGATGTGTCTTACTCTGCTGGCGACCCTACGCTAGTACACATGTTTCTACAGTTGGAGGTCGAGGATGCCAACGCTGAGCCGGAGGAGATGCATTTTGATTTCTTCGGCTCTCGATTGCATTTTGGGCGTCGTGAGTTCTGTCTAATTACAGGACTACGTTTTGGAGAGGCTCCCCCCCCTTCCTCCCTTAGCAGACTGCTCCTTCGTTCCTAGGGTTTGGGGCATTTCAGCATCTCGTTTGAAGCTGAAGGCAGCCCGGGACATGATGAAAGAGGGCCTTAGTGCCCTAAGCGACGCCGATGCTGTCCGTGTATGCTTGGTGGTGATCGTGGATATGGGCTTCATGGGTCGTGAGTATAGCCAGTATGCTTCCTCGACGGTCCTTAGGGCCGTCGAGGACCTTGAGCTGTTTAACAGCTACCCGTGGGGTAGCCATATCTGGACACATTGCTACTCAATCTTGCACCGAGCCATAGCCAGACGTGACTCCGATCGACATGCAAAGATGAACCTTTGTGGTTTTACATACGCCTTCAAGGTTAGATACGTAGTATAACAATTGTTAATAATACATACAAACTGTTTGGCTTTTCTTTTTACGTACTTGCTCTTCTTGTCTAATTCCAGATATGGATCTTGGAGATGTTTCCCGCATCAATCCGATATTTCGTCAAGCGCGACGACCGAGTACTTAGGGGAACCCGTTGGGACAAGCGTGTTACCCTAAGTAGGTCGCTTTGGGTTCAGTTCTTCAATGAATCTAGACATGTAAGTTCTTTTACTATGTTTACAATTTGCTTACGTTGGTCCCGCTTATTAATTTTTTTTATGTTTTATCATATATTTAGCAACCACTCTTGCCTTTCGCTCGCCTTGAGCCTACTGCCGCCGAGATGGACACGGATTGGTACAGAGACAGCGTGGCCTTTATTGACGCAGAGGCGGCAAGGGCTCGACGTCCCTCTCCTTCCACATCTGAAAGATGAGGAAGGCGACGACAGGCCCCATTCCGGTGGATATCAGCAGCCCCCTTCCTCCTCCTATCCACCGCCCCCTCCCTATCCGCGGCCCCCTTCCTCCTCCTACCAGCCGCCCCCTTACGATCCATATCAGGCGGCCCCTTCCTACGAGCCACAGCGTGGCTGTCATGAGTACCTGTGGGACTACGTCCACGGGCCGCTAGAGTCAAATGTACAGTTTCTGGAGGGAGTATACAGACAGTTTAGCGCTGTCCATGTTAGTGTTTAACTTAATTTGTTGGCCACGTTTATTTAGTTTGTATATTAATATTACGTTCTAAATTTGTTTTAGCTGTCGAGTACGACACCGATCCCCGCTCCGTTCGGACAGGGGGCACAGGCGACGTTTGCCACCACATCCTATCCGTCATTCCCTGAAAATGTAAGTGACACTGAGTAACCATTATAGTTATATGTTTGTTCCTAAGTTTGTAACTCTTATAATGATCAATGTCACGCAGGTCGGGATGTCGGGGTCCGGGATGTCCCAAACGACGTTCGCCACCACATCCTATTCTACTATCCCGGAGAATGTAAGTGACACTGAGAAACCATTATAGTTATATGTTTGTTCCTAATTTTGTAACTATTTTAATGATCAATGTCACGCAGGCCGGGATGTCGGGGGCCGGGATGTCCCAAACGACGTTCGCCACCACATCCTATTCTACTATCCCGGAGAGTGTAAGTGACACTGAGAAACCATATAGTTATATGTTTGTTCCTAATTTTGTAACTATTTTAATGATCAATGTCACGCAGGACGGGATGTCGGGGGCCGGGATGTCCCAAACGACGTTCGCCACCACATCCTATTCTACTATCCCGGAGAGTGTAAGTGACACTGAGAAACCATATAGTTATATGTTTGTTCCTAATTTTGTAACTATTTTAATGATCAATGTCACGCAGGACGGGATGTCGAGGGCCGGGATGTCCCAAACGACGTTTGCCACCACAGCAATCACGGACATCTTTGGCGGTTCGGCCGGAGACTATTACAGGCCGGAAATGCATACTGTAAGTTATTTTGGTAATTTTGGTTTAATTGTGAACATTTCCTAAATTGTACTAAAAACATCTAATAACTTAATTTTCAAACGGGGTCTCCTATTATCCAGGATCACTTCTCGGAGCACTTCTCGGAGCCGGAAGATGACCCGATGGAGGTTGTAGATCCACCACCACAGGTGACCCCGCTCCCTCGAAAGCGGCCGCATAAAATTTCACAATGGTTTCGTCACCCGTTTGGCCAACAAGGATCTACGACACCACCAGCCGCTAAAAAACAAGCAAAGAAAGCGATGGGAAAGAAGGGAGGAAAGAAAAAGGGAAAGGTCCCTTCACCGGAGCCTCAACTGGCATCAGAAATATTGAGGATGTGTCGGACTGGTCACCTCTCCCCCATGATATTCGTCCCTTACTTGAGCCTGGAAATCACCCCCCGCTTTTTCCATGTATTGCTGGCGGATGACCCTTTGGAGTCTGAGTTACAGGATGTGGTTAGTATGAAGTTTAACTATAGTCATATAATCAAATATGTTTATATTACATGTCTAACCATCTATTTTTTATGTATAGCACATCGATTGTTGGGTCTCGCTGTTGCAAAGACATCGTGGAACAGACACCAGGTGGACCATAATGTATAGTATTTTCTTTGCCTACCTAGTGCTCCCCCATCAAGGTCCCGCCTCCGTGGCCAACTCATGCAACGGCGTGGAAGAAGTTTCTTGGGCTCTCCTCGATGTGGTATGTAAATCGTTTTACTCTTATTTTATTTAAGTTGTTTTGTTGCTAACTAAGTTGTCTATTATTGTAATATTCCAGGTGTACATCCCAATATGCATTCATCCCAAACATTGGCTGCTTGGAGTGTTTGAGCTTGACGCTATGACCATGACCATATATGACAGCGATAGTGCCAATCTCTTCAGAGACCAATTGGAAGACCAGATGAGAAGGTTTAAAGATGTGCTATTTGACTTCTTTTGTCGGGTCAAGGACACGAGGCGTTGCGATAGGTCAGAGCTCTTTCGCCATAAGTTCGCCAAGAATACACCCCAGCAGGCCGGGATGAATGCGGATTGCGGTGTCTGGGTATGTCGTAATGCTAGCATCTTGATAAATAACGATGTGGTATTTGTACACCCTGACCAGACCGAGGCCGAGGCCAAGGCATTTCACATACATATGGCGGAGTCCATTTATTCGCATTGTCAAATAAATCAAAGTTAGGTTGTTTATGTAACATTAAATAATTGTTATTTTTAGTATTAACTTATTTTGTTAAAGTATTGTGATTGACTTAGTGTTTACTTCATTTGGTTTTTGTTAATTTCATCCAATTACTCAACTTTGAGTATCGATATCTCTTTCACACATACTCCATTTTGGACGCATTATATATCGTTTCGAAGCTCTCATATAGGAGAACATAAACAAACATGGGGTTTTGTTTGTTAATGATGCTAGATTTTGCTAGCTGTGTTATCAATGTTCATTTACAAGCATATGTACGTGTGTATATATATAATATGAATATATTTATCATTTACAAACTAGTTGTGTTATCAATGTTCATTTAGAAGCATATGTATGTGTGTATATATATAATATGAATATATTTATCATTTACAAACTAGCTGTGTTATCAATGTTCATTTAGAAGCATATGTATGTGTGTATATATATAATATGAATATATATTTTACAAATCAGCGTTCAGATCAACAGTATCATATGTGTTTGTTCCATATGGTTCAAGCTGTGACGGGCCCAGGGTGTGACTGACTGAATGTCTCCTTGGCACGGTTGAAGGGGCGGGATTTGGACACTCTCCACGAGTGTGTCCTACGCATTGGCACCGAGTACATCTTCGTTGTATCGAACTTTCACCACGTGATGGACGTCGGTCGTTCTTTCTCGGTCTTCCGGCCATGTTCTTATCCATTAAAGGTGGATAGCATGGTGGAAGCGGGTCGGGTGGATACACCCATGCTGCAGGGGGTCCAGCTGGGTTTATTACCTCCACGTATGTTTTCCGGTAATATTCGGACGTGAAGAAAGGTACAGCCAAGTCGCTGCAATCTGTACGACCCATATATGTTGCTGCAGCGATGGCATGACCGCACGGTAACCCAGATTTATCCCATTCGCGACACGAACAAAGGTGGTCTTCCATATTCACAATCGCGTGAAACAACCAACATTGATGACAACCAATCTCTCATTTCATCCATAAACTGGTATTCCAAAAACACCGAGTTAACATTGATTCAAACATGCAAATGAATTTCAACCACAAATCGGTCTTGAAAGTACAATAATTGTGGAAAAAAACAGTAAAAGCATGCAAAATTCGTTTAAGTACAGGGGCTGAAAGTGTAAATTTTCAGGGACCAAAAGTGTAAATTTCCAAAGACCAAAACTGTAAAATTTGGTCCATCGCAGGCCATCGCGGGCAGGGGCCAAATGTGCACCGCGGCCAAAGTTGAGGGGCTCCGCGGGGCACTTTTGGCCAAAGTTCGTGCCACGTCATCCCGCGATCGCGGGGGTCAAAGGAAGTCAAACGCGGGCAGGGACCAAAACTGCCAACACGGGCATTCTTGAGGGGGGAAATCTGGACCGCGGACATTCTTGAGGGACCAACGCGGGCAAAGTGGGCAAAGTTTGGTGACACGTGGCCTAGGGCCCGCGATCGCGGGCTCCATCGCGGATTTTTGGGGCATTTTTGTAAGATGGGAGAGATTTGTGGCATTTTGGTAAGTGATGGTCAAACTTAAGGTATTTTAATTAATTTCCTTTTATAGAAATCAAAGCAAGTGCAATATTGCTTTATCCCTCGTTACTCGTTTATAATAAATTATCATAGCAAATTAATTTATAGTATGCTAGATGCTTGCAAATATATATATATATATATATATATATATATATATATATATATATATATATATATATATATATATAGGAGTGGGTTCAAATGAAAACTCAAATTCAATTGTAAACGTGAGGACAAACCACAACCGTTGATTAATAATCTGGTGAAGAGATCAATGGCAAAAAAACGCGGTGGCAATTTTGTAAATAAGTTGAAAACGCTGTCCATGACTTAGTGAATATTTAGCGCGCAGGGGTAAAATTGGAAAGATTAGAATCAGCGCCTCTTTTTGTTGAATTTTTATTTTCTTTTTTAATTAAATTTTTTTACCCCCTTAAATTTTAAAATAAATTATCTCAAAAATTAATAACATTTAATCAAACAAATTACATCAAAAAAACGAGAATTTCGTGCTCTTCGATATGACATCCATCATGATATAATTTTTTTTTTCGATTTAACCGTCTTTTACGTGAAATCGTGTATATGTGTTATATTCAGTCTGAATATAACACATATTCAGTCTGAATATAACACATATTCAGACTGAATATAACACATATTCAGTCTGAATATAACACATATTCATCACTCACGTCTTCTTTTGTTCACATCTATTGCTGCATTCTTTCACATTGCATATACATGCCACGCATGCATACTAAGGCCATTCTCCCTTAACCATCTGTGTTGTTCATCGAATATTGTTGCTGTTATTATCCATCTTTGGTTTTCTTGGTGACATACTTATCAATACATCGCATGAATTTTTTTGATTTGGTTATTGTTCAACTACCGCTAGCCTCATATTTTTCAGCTACATCTCGGTTTGAAGAACTTGATCATCACGTGATATCATATACCACATATTAGGTTTTACCACACAATTATTGGTCGTGTTTATCGCATAGTTTTATGTGTTATATTCAGTCTGAATATGTGTTATATTCAGACTGAATATGTGTTATATTCAGACTGAATATGTGTTATATTCAGTCTGAATATGTGTTATATTCAGACTGAATATGTGTTATATTAGTCTGAATATGTGTTATATTCAGACTGAATAATTCCATATATTCAGACTGAATATAACACATATACACGACTTCACGTAAAAAACGGTTAAATCGAAAAAAAACTATATCATGATGGATGTCATATCGAAGAGCACGAAATTCTCATTTTTTGATGTAATTTGTTTGATTAAAATGTTAGTAATTTTTGAGATAATTTATTTTAAAATTTAAGGGGGTAAAAGTTTTTTAATTAAAAAAGAAAATAAAAATTCAAGGCGCTGATTCTAATTTGACGAAAATACCCCTAAAGCTGAATTTTAGGAATGACTTAAATATGGTTGCGATCAATGGACGAAATTTGTCCTCATGTTTACAATTGAATTTGAGTGTTCATTTGAACTTTCCTCTCTATATATATATTAAATGATTCCATATCCGATATGATAATAAATTATCATAGCAAAATAATTTATAGTATGCTAGTTGCTTGCAAATATATATATATATATATATATATGGGTGGGTTCAAATGAAAATTCATTTTTAATTGTGAACATGAGGACAAGTCACAACCATTGATCAAGATTTGGAAAACTAATCAATGGTTAAAACTTAATTAAACCAATTGAGAAGTGATTAGGGGCAAATCTGGAAATTTGAATCAACGCCTACCATGTTTGACTTTTTATTTTTTTTTTAATTAAAAAACTTTTACCCCCTTAAAGTTTAAAATAATTTATCTTAAAAATTACTAATATTTTAATCAAACAACTTACATCAAAAAAACGAGAAATTCGTGCTCTTCGATATGACATCCATCTCGATATAGTTTTTCTTCATTTTAACCGTTTTTACGTGAAATGCTATGTATGTGTTATATTCGGTATGAATATGTATGCACGTTTCCTGGTGTGCATATTCAGTATCAATAACAAAGAGAAACGTTCATTCACTATTCATGACGAACAACACAGTATTCAAAATGAATAATACAACATTCAGGATGAATAATACACGAATTCCTGATTCATGTATTATTAAACATGAATCGTGTATTATTCATCCTGAATAACACATTATTCACCCTGAATAACACATTATTCACCCTGAATAACACATTATTCACCCTGTGTAAAGCCCGTATCCCAGTATGTATTTTCTTTTTATTAATTCTTTTCTCTTAAGTTTTATTTAACGTGGTTTCCGTTAACGGGTTTAGACGAATTGGACCTAATAGTTAATTATTTCAAATCGTTGGTTAGAGTGCGAGATGGAATTAGTTGAGGGATCAAATTGTTAAAGGGCCAAAACAATGTACATTTCGGCCCATGCACAACCCAAAACCGATTTCATGTTTCATTTTGAGGGTGTTGGTTTCGTGGCTTGGCAAGGAAGAAAAGAGGAAAGAAAGGGAGAAGGAAAAACCCTACGGCCCCTCCCTCCCCTTCCCTTGTGAGTTCGGCCGAGAGAGAGTAGCAACAAAAGAGAGTAGAGAGAAACAAGAAAAAGTGAGAGAGCTCCATTTTTCGTATTTGTAAACCTAGCTGCAGAAAACTTCTGTTTGCCGGAGATTGAACGGTCGGATCGTCGTGATTTTTGGTGAGCAGCTTCACGACATCTTCATCAACATTCTGGACGGTGGGATCGTGGTTTTAAGGTCCGGAGGTCATGGTTTCGTGGGGTTCTGCACAGCAGTAACTTTGTGGTGATTTTTCTCCATTCTTGCTCTATTTTGGTTCCATACATCTTGATGTGCTTATTTCCAAGTGTATGATGGTTGTGTATGCCTCTAGTATAATCTAGAGAAGACTTTGTATTGCTCTAATATTGGTGGTAGTGGATTTGAAGCGGCTCTAGTAGTCCCGTGGTTTTTACTCTCGATTTTGAGAGGTTTTCCGCGCTAAAATTTTGGGGTCTCATTGTGGTTGTTGATTGTATGTTTTGGGGTTGTTTTTACTTGCATTTAGAATACCCTATTTGTTTGCATCCTCAAAGGTTCATTCGGGTCTGTTTGGGTTAAGCTATGGCTTAATGGGTTACTAAGCATTATTTGTCATTTCATGTGAATTACACAGTTTCTGCCACTGTTTTGGTGAAAGCCATAACTTTTTATAGGAACATCGTATTATGGTGAAATCAGTTCCAAAATCTCCCATTCTGAGTCTAGTAAGTTTCATATGTTTTACGGAAAAACCAGTTCGGACCATAGCTAGTGTCAAATTTCTGTTTTGTACTGAAAGGTCCTGTTTTTCACTGTGCTGCAAGTCGGTTTTGTAAAATCCATAGTAAATTGTAGAAAAATCATTAGAGCGCGTGCGATATGTCCCTAGAACCCTAAGGCATGGGACTTTGTGATTATGGAAAACTATTCCTAGATTTATCAGTTTATAAGGGGTTTAACAGGTCCCGAACAGACCTGTGTGTTGAGAGTAAAAACTGGAAAATGTATTTTATAATTTAGTAGTCGTGGCTTTGGGTTGGGGCGTCACTTTGACATTTGTTAACACTTATTTAGGTGGAAAAAGGTGAGCTGGTGTTGGCCGGTTCGTGTTGCTGTTGAGGACATAAACTTTGCTTTTGAGGTGAGTTCTCTCACTAAATAGGATGGGAATTATATTTGTATTACTATAGCTCGAGTGTGATAGTTATGATTGTTTGTTGATATTATTGTGTTATGGGGTATATATAATTGTGTATATATATTGAACTGTGATTGATGTACTTCTTGATGGTTGTTCCAAGAAGTATATGTGTTTGTATAATGAGTTGCGATTATATCTTCTTGATGGTCGTTCCAAGAAGTATAAGGTTTATTGTTAATGGTGATATATTTTCTTGATGGTTGTTCCAAGAAGTATATGTGTTTATATAATGAGTTGTGATTATATCTTCTTGATGGTCGTTCCAAGAAGTATAAGGTTTATTGTTAATGGTGATATATTTTCTTGATGATTGTTCCAAGAAGTATATGTGTTTGTATAATGAGTTGTGATTATATCTTCTTGATGGTCGTTCCAAGAAGTATAGGGCTTATTATTAATCGTGATATATTTTCTTGATGGATGTTCCAAGAAATATATGTGCTGGTGTATTTGGTATATATAAATTTGGGTGCAGGACGTGATTGCATGGCATGAGTTGGTTGCGATAACCAGCTGTTTAAGGGTGATGCTGATATAATTGCGATCCTATTTATTGTTTGAATTCACTAAGCTTCGTGCTTACCCCTTCCCAATATCTTATGATTTCAGGTGCGAGTAGCAGTCGGGCATGACGGTACACACGGGCGCGAGGCGAAGACTGTTTAAGTTAAATTTTAATTAAATGGGGATTTAATTATATAACTTTTCCGCTGCCTAACTTTGTCTGACAGTTTAAATCAACGACGTATATTTTTATTGTAATGGGATTTGTGAACTTGTGGTTTGATTATAGTGAAATGCATTAATTTTAAAATTTAAATTCCTTGTAATTTTTGGGACGTTACAACTTGGTATCAGAGCACAGCTTGAGTGAATCAGACACATCTCGGTGTGTTTGGTCTCAAGTTGCGACTATGAAATTTCAATTTCTTTTACTAAAATCTTTTGAATGAAAGAAAAAGGAAAAACCCGTTTGGGAAACGGTGATGGAGGGCGCAGTGTGTACAGTCAGCCGACGCTAAGTGGGAAGGTACAGTACTTAGTGTATTTATTGCTTTCTAAATCCTAGGGTATGCATGCTGGATTGCTTATGTGGTTTACACTGTACTGTATGATGCTTGCTTGCTAGTAGGAATCAATGCTAGTTATAGTAGGTTGTTAAGTGAAGGCCCTATAGGTTGTATGCAGTAAGAATCATATAGCCTTAGAATATTTGAATTAGTTCTATTGCACAGCTCTTGTTTGAGTCCAACCGTTCTAGGGTAAAATCTTGTATTCGAATGTCTATTTGATTCACGCTGCATGCGACTGGGTATTCGTGAGGCAACTCGTTATGGCTAATAGGGATTCCGTTGTAGCAAGGGTAGTGGTATGAGATGAAATTCCTAGTGATCTGGGAAGAGTGTTTACATATGAGTAGGTATGCTAGATTGCTTTCTAGAACATAGGAGTATGTATGCTAGATTGCTTGGTGCTTATTACACTATACCGCATATTTGTTGCTTGCTAATAGGAGTTTATGCTAGCCTTGATGGGTTGTTAAGTGAATGCACTATAGGTTGTATGCGATAGGAACCGAATAGCCCTAGAATGTCGGATTTAGTTCTATTGCGCAGCTCTTGTTTGAGTCCAACCGTTGTAGGATAGAATCTTATATTCGAATGTCTATCTGGTTTTACACTGTGTGCGACTGTGCATTCGCGAGGCGACTCGTCATGACTAGTGGGGATTTCGTCATAGCAAGGGTAGTGGAGTTGGGTGGAATTCCTAGGGAGCTAGGAAGAGTGTGTACATATGCCGGTGCGGGCATATGTGTGTAGTTATCGGCGAGAAACTACTTGGACCCATCGGATGGAACTCGGAACGAGTGATGATAGGTGTGGAAGGTAGTAGTAGAGCTCCTACTATCGGAAACACATGATCAATGCTCGAGTCGGGGAAAGTCACGAGGAATCCAAGGAGTGAGCGTGAGCGTTGTTAGTGTGAGTTATTATGTGCTAATAACTCGTTGTAATATCTACCCTGAATAGCCATCATAAGGAGGAACGACTATAGTAAACCTACTAGTACATGTGTGTACTTGTTTTGCTTTGATGGGATGATCGTTGGGGTAGTGTCGAAGGTTATAAAATTAGTAGTTGTTGGAATAAAAGGACGATTCTAGTATTGATCACTTGGAGTGACGATAAGGATGATGTTTGTTTCGGGCCAAGATGGATGATTGTGCTAGAATCATAGGCTTATAGAGCCGACTTTGATTTGATGAAAAATCGTAGGGATTATTTGACGTAATTTCCCAACTTGCCTAAGAGGTTTAAATGTCCGGATGACGTTAGTGGACCGGAGAGATTTGGAGGAGTAGGAGTCGAGGCGTAGAATGCCGACTAAGTCATGCACAAAGTTTGATTTTTAAATAGATTGCATTAACAAATTCTTGTGTTTCAAATCATTTTATGGATGGTGTTTTGGAATTTTGGGAAATGTTCAGCACACACACAAGATTTTGAAATATGGTTTTGAAAGTGTATGAAATCGTTTTATCACGGGAGTGCAAACTTTGTTAGAATTTGTCTCATTTCTTTATTTTTCCAACGGTTCTTTCGGGTAAGATGATATCCGTGTTTTGTGGTGTTTAAAATGTCGGGCAAGTGACTACGGCTTGTGACTTTAACATTGGAACTCCTCCACATATGTTAGAGTTGAGACGGAAAGTTACATTCCACGATGTCTGTATAAAGCTATTTGAGTGATTTCGTTAAATAAGTTTTGTTTTACGGCATGTTGAGTCGTGTGGGTTTAATTTCACGAGGTGCATATCTTATTTGTTTATGTGACCATTTGGAGAAATCTTGGAAATCAATTTAAAGAACCCCACCTTTTGAGATTTTATGAGGTTTTAGTCGATATTTTCAAATGATGGAAACGGATTGGTTTTTATCTTTAAGTTTGAAACTTACACGAGACAGTTGTGTTTTAACAAAAATGTATTTGTAAACCGTTTCATCGTTTTGTATGACTAGCCGACGCGCGTAAGATTTGTTGGTGAACCCTGTGCCACGACATTTTATGTTGGAAAAGAGGAATTTTAGGGTCAAATGTCGTGGAACTGATTTTGAAATTATGTGCACACTTTTGTCGCACCCGGTGTAAGGTCGAGCGGTTACTTTAAATACATGTCATGAGTCAATTCATACTAGAACCGTGACGGTTCATTTTCAAAGAAATTATTTATTTCGCTTTACGTTTTGTGAGTAAACTAAGCTGCAATGAAATGATTTTCAACATGATTTTCATATGTGGGACGAGCGTGTCTATTTTTGCGTAACTACCGACCTGGTAATAGTAGTTTTATTGCTTACGGTCTTTTTGAAATGAAAAATCTTGACGTTGAAAATATTTTGTAAATGATTTTGTAAACCATTTGGGAAGTGCGCTTATAAGTGTTATGTGTCATTTTGAGAATTTTAAGGGTGTGAGTCCTTTTGGAAAACTCTTTGGTTTAACCCGTGTCGAGGTTGGGACTAATGTTGATTTTAGAGTATTGCTTGCTTAAACTTTATTTAAACGCGTTTTTGACCGACTTATGGGTCTAGCAAGCGTGGAGCGTTTTGCTCGGTTTTGACTTTGAGATAATCATGGGTCAATTGCACGGTTTTTAATGGCTCGATGTGGAGTTTTGTTGATGGGTTGTTTTGT
This sequence comes from Saussurea involucrata, assembly GCA_033807775.1. Taxonomy (NCBI): domain Eukaryota; kingdom Viridiplantae; phylum Streptophyta; class Magnoliopsida; order Asterales; family Asteraceae; genus Saussurea; species Saussurea involucrata. Next base: position 65,882,044 of record CM066327.1, read on the forward strand.
TGCACAGTTTTGCACTTATTGCACGTTGAGTATTTACATGTTGGGCGAGTGAGTCATTCCGGGATAAGCATGTTGTTGGTAGACTGTTTTGCATTGGATCCTTGGTCACGTCAGTCAGTCGTTGGTAATGGTAGGTTGGGTATCTCGGGGTGGGACTCCGGTATTCATGTGTTATGACCTTGACTTTCCAGTAGGCACTGGGAGGATATAGTCTTGGGCACTTACCTGAGAGGTAGTCCTGATATGTCGGGCCTTGAGACGTAACTGGGAGGTAGACGTTAAGGTGTATCTTGATACGGTGTAACTAGGCTTCGTAGAGCGAGTGTGGAGGATAAGTAGACGGTGGAAGGTTGGGTATTCCACGCGTGTTGGTAATGTAGGCCGAATAGTGTCGGTTAAGGGAATGATGCCTTTTGTAATTAGAAGAATAAATGCGCAGTAACCTTTTTGAAGTAAGTAGTATATTTAGGTGTCGACTTTTGGGCTTGAGTTCAAACACCCTTAGTGTAATCGGAGACTTGTAGCCGATTTTGAAATAATAATGGCGATGGTAGTAGTAACCCTGAAATGCTTAATTGTGATGAATGGTTATGGTGAAATAACCTTCGTGGGTGATTATAAGTTTACTGGTTTGATGATCTGCGTGAAATAAATTTTGGGAGCCTATAGAACTCGTGGAAGTAATCGGCAGTAATGGTAGGAATGATCGGATTCGAGTATCCTGTAGGGTATATTGGTGAGTACCTTTAGAATGGTTAGAGCTTGAAAGTTGAATAGGGATGTATGGAACATCTAAGGTTGGGAGGCAACCGAAGTCGTTTGGCTAGGAATGAATCCAGTTGTTGGAGTGTTCTTCCGGTCATAATTTCAGTGTCCTTGAAGGAGTTATGGTAGTAAGAAAAGTATTCGAGAAATTCTAGACGGGGTGAGAAATTTAGATTCTAGTTGAGGAAAGTCCAGTGGCAGCACCAAAGGGGTTCGAGTGGACGTGGGAACCCGAAGCGGAGATGCGCAAGAACTATTCCGAGTTATTCGCTAGCCTAGACTTCGAGGACGAAGTCTAATCCAAGTGGGTGAGAGTTGTAAAGCCCGTATCCCAGTATGTATTTTCTTTTTATTAATTCTTTTCTCTTAAGTTTTATTTAACGTGGTTTCCGTTAACGGGTTTAGACGAATTGGACCTAATAGTTAATTATGTCAAATCGTTGGTTAGAATGCGAGATGGAATTAGTTGAGGGATCAAATTGTTAAAGGGCCAAAACAATGTACATTTCGGCCCATGCACAACCCAAAACCGATTTCATGTTTCATTTTGAGGGTGTTGGTTTCGTGGCTTGGCAAGGAAGAAAAGAGGAAAGAAAGGGAGAAGGAAAAACCCTACGGCCCCTCCCTCCCCTTCCCTTGTGAGTTCGGCCGAGAGAGAGTAGCAACAAAAGAGAGTAGAGAGAAACAAGAAAAAGTGAGATAGCTCCATTTTTCGTATTTGTAAACCTAGCTGCAGAAAACTTCTGTTTCCCGGAGATTGAACGGTCGGATCGTCGTGATTTTTGGTGAGCAGCTTCACGACATCTTCATCAACATTCTGGACGCTGGGATCGTGGTTTTGAGGTCCAGAGGTCATGGTTTCGTGGGGTTCTGCACAGCAGTAACTTTGTGGTGATTTTTCTCCATTCTTGCTCTATTTTGGTTCCATACATCTTGATGTGCTTATTTCCAAGTGTATGATGGTTGTGTATGCCTCTAGTATAATCTAGAGAAGACTTTGTATTGCTCTAATATTGGTGGTAGTGGATTTGAAGCGGCTCTAGTAGTCCCGTGGTTTTTACTCTCGATTTTGAGGGGTTTTCCACGCTAAAATTTTGGGGTCTCATTGTGGTTGTTGATTGTATGTTTTGGGGTTGTTTTTACTTGAATTTAGAATACCCTATTTGTTTGCATCCTCAAAGGTTCATTCGGGTCTGTTTGGGTTAAGCTATGGCTTAATGGGTTACTAAGCATTATTTGTCATTTCATGTGAATTACACAGTTTCTGCCACTGTTTTGGTGAAAGCCATAACTATTTATAGGAACATCGTATTATGGTGAAATCAGTTCCAAAATCTCCCATTCTGAGTCTAGTAAGTTTCATATGTTTTACGGAAAAACCAGTTCGGACCATAGCTAGTGTCAAATTGCTGTTTTGTACTGAAAGGTCCTGTTTTTCACTGTGCTGCAAGTCGGTTTTGTAAAATCCATAGTAAATTGTAGAAAAATCATTAGAGCGCGTGCGATATGTCCCTAGAACCCTAAGGCATGGGACTTTGTGATTATGGAAAACTATTCCTAGATTTATCAGTTTATAAGGGGTTTAACAGGTCCCGAACAGACCTGTGTGTTGAGAGTAAAAACTGGAAAATGTATTTTATAATTTAGTAGTCGTGGCTTTGGGTTGGGGCGTCACTTTGACATTTGTTAACACTTATTTAGGTGGAAAAAGGTGAGCTGGTGTTGGCCGGTTCGTGTTGCTGTTGAGGACATAAGCTTTGCTTTTGAGGTGAGTTCTCTCACTAAATAGGATGGGAATTATATTTGTATTACTATAGCTCGAGTGTGATAGTTATGATTGTTTGTTGATATTATTGTGTTATGGGGTATATATAATTGTGTATATATATTGAACTGTGATTGATGTACTTCTTGATGGTTGTTCCAAGAAGTATATGTGTTTGTATAATGAGTTGCGATTATATCTTCTTGATGGTCGTTCCAAGAAGTATAAGGTTTATTGTTAATGGTGATATATTTTCTTGATGGTTGTTCCAAGAAGTATATGTGTTTATATAATGAGTTGTGATTATATCTTCTTGATGGTCGTTCCAAGAAGTATAAGGTTTATTGTTAATGGTGATATATTTTCTTGATGGTTGTTCCAAGAAGTATATGTGTTTGTATAATGAATTGTGATTATATCTTCTTGATGGTCGTTCCAAGAAGTATAGGGCTTATTATTAATCGTGATATATTTTCTTGATGGATGTTCCAAAAAATATATGTGCTGGTGTATTTGGTATATATAAATTTGGGTGCAGGACGTGATTGCATGGTATGAGTTGGTTGCGATAACCAGCTGTTTAAGGGTGATGCTGATATAATTACGATCCTATTTATGGTTTGAATTCACTAAGCTTCGTTCTTACCCCTTCCCAATATCTTATGATTTCAGGTGCGAGTAGCAGTCGGGCATGACGGTACACACGGGCGCGAGGCGAAGACTGTTTAAGTTAAATTTTAATTAAATGGGGATTTAATTATATAACTTTTCCGCTGCTTAACTTTGTCTGACAGTTTAAATCAACGACGTTTATTTTTATTGTAATGGGATTTGTGAACTTGTGGTTTGATTATAGTGAAATGCATTAATTTTAAAATTTAAATTCCTTGTAATTTTTAGGACGTTACACCCTGAATAATATATGAATGACCCGTGAAGGTTGAACACATGACACACTCTCTTTGTTTTCCGATTCACAACCGAAACTTGGTTTTGTTCTTTATGAATATGCATGCACATCTTCAGGTGTCCACATTCAATATGAATAACAAAGGTGAACGTTTCATTCACTATTCATGATGAATAATACAATATTCAGGATGAATAATACAATATTCAGGATTAATAATACAGTATTCAGGATGAATAATACATGAATTCATGAATCGTGTATTATTCACCCTGAATGATGTATTATTCATACTGAATGATATATTATTCATGAAGAATAATATATGAGTGACTCGTGAAGGTGTGGAGACGTGACGCACTCTCTTTTGTTCATCGGTTCACAATCGAAACTCGATAGGTTCCCGATTCATCTCGATAGGTGTTGGGTTATGGTAATGAAGAACACGATACCTTATGACGATGAAGAAAGTGTTGTAGAAGGTGATGTCGAGTTACGGACTTATGGTGTTGAGATGTTGTACGCACTTGAACATACATAAATATTCATACCGAATATAACACGTATATGACATTCCACGTAAAAACGGTTAAAACAACAAAAAAAACTATATCGAGATGGATGGATGTAATTTGTTTGATTAAAATGTTAGTAATTTTTAAGTTAATTTATTTTAAACTTTAAGGGGGGTAAAAAAATTTAATTAAAAAAGAAAATAAAAAGTCAAACATGGTAGGCGTGGGTTTTAATTATCTTCCATTTTTACCCCAATCACCTTAATTAATAATTTCAATTAAAAACTCTATTTAATATGAGTTATTGGATCAATATAGATGGAAGAGCCAAGATCCGCCCTTATGTTCACAATTGAAAATGAGTTTTTATTTGAACTTTCCTCTATATATATAGGAAAGTTCAAATGAAAACTCAAATTTAATTGTGAACGTGAGGATGAATCTTGGTCCTTCCATCTCTATTGATCCAATGACTCATATTAAATAGAGTTTTTAATTGAAATTATTAATTAAGGTGATTAGGGGTAAAAAGGGAAGATAATTTAAACTCACGCCTACCATATTTGACTTTTTATTTTCTTTTTTAATTAAAAACTTTTACCCCCCTTAAAGTTTAAAATAAATTATCTTAAAAATTACTAATATTTTAATCAAACAAATTATATCAAAAAAACGAGAATTCCGTGCTCTTCGATATGACATTCATCTCGATATAGTTTTTTTTTGTTGTTTTAACCGTTTTTACGTGAAATGTCATATATGTGTTATATTCATTATGAATATTTATGTATTCAAGTGTTTATAATATCTCGACACCGTAAGTCCGTAGTTCGACATCACCTTCTACAACACTTTCTTCAACGTCCTAAGGCATTGTGTTCTTCATTACCGTAACCCAACACCCATCGAGATGAATCGGGAACCTATCGAGATTCGATTATGAACCGAGGAACGAAAGAGAGTGAGTCACTGTGACAACCGTCAAATTTATACCTCAGGTTAGAACTACACTGAATATATCATTTTTCTCATGACATAGTTCACACAGTGCAAGTTTAGCAGTAAACGCGGTACGATAGGAAAATTCGAGAAATTTTGCCTAAGAAACCCTTGAATTAGGAAATTATCCATAAATCTCATAAAATGCCAACTTGACCTACATTTATACTACAAGTATTTATATAATTGATAATTTATGTATTTCAATAATAGTATATATATATACTTTATTTTATATATAATTACATTGTATTTCATTTATTAAGAAAATACTTGTATTTTAATTTTTAATCAAAAAGACAAGATTTGACAAATTATTTCTATCACTCACCACCCCCCCCCCCCCCACCTTGAGATCCCCCCCCCCCCCCCTCTCTCTACTCCATAAGAATGCAACAAGTCTTCACAATCCATTTCATTATCTCATCTCACTCTCTCTCTAAAAGAATACTTGCAATTCTTTCTCTCTCCATCTTCAAATCTTCATCTTCATCTTCACCTTCAAATCTTCATCCATCTTCATCCCAAATTCCAGCCCCTCAATCACTTTTCTTCAAAGGATAAAAATAATCCAAGGTTAATACAAGTGTGTTGGGTGAAATCCACACACACTCTTTTAAGTTATTTTCACTTTCTTGCATTTGATGAATGTTCTTCATCCCTTCTACACTTTCTTTAACTTTTTAAAAATCTTCTTTACAATGTCTTAATGTTTGTAGATTTACCACCATAACATCTTCTTGTTATTAAAAAGGTGGTGAATCCAAAATCAAACCTATGTTAAGACCAAAGATGAACATTTTAAACACATGCATGTAGTTTTCTTGAGAAATCCATCTTCTTTTGTTCAAGAGTTTCATGAGTGTATCTTTGTAATCCACTAAAAACATACTTAAACAAACATGCATGAGCTCAAAATACACAATTTTAAGTTGCATGTTGATGTTCTTGGCAAGAACATCAACATTCTTCAAAATGAGTCTTTTACAAAAGTTTATAAAAGATGAGTTGATAGGTAACTTGCATGTAATTTAAATGGTTCAAAAATGTGTTTTGGAACTGAAAATAAGTGTATGGAAAAGGGTCAAATCGGATTTTGCATGCAAAGGAATAAGAATTTTGGTTAAGAAGTCAATATAGGAGCACATGCACAAGGTGTAGTTTTGACAGCTTGCTGTCAGATTCCACATCTCTCTTCAAATGGTCATATCTCACTCAATAAAACTCTAAATTGAGTGATTCTTTTTCTGGAAATTATTTTTATGTGTTAGGATTCAAACCCATGTGGTTTCACTCAAAAACTCAAAGATTTCGTCTACCAAACAGTTTTCACAGAAACAGTGCGCAAGCAGCAACGTCTTCTGTCGAGTTTTACGTCAAGTATTATTTCATGTACTTAAACACTTCTAAAAGTTATGAAACTTATGCCAAAAGTTTTCTAACTCATTAAACCCTTTGGACATAAAATATCTTGACCTAACTATACCTGGAAGTTACCCAAAGATGGACACAAAGTGACACTAAAATCTGGACAGCAAAGGACAAATTTCTTATTATAATTAAGGACTAACTTCTAATCCCATTTCATCATTTTATGATGAAATAGTGGAATATATATGTATATCTTATATTTATATACATTTATGCATCTTACTTACTTATGCAATTTATTTATTCTTCATCCCTTTTCATCATTTTATGATGAAATTGTGGAATATACATATATATAATATATTTATATATATTTATGCAATTTATATATTGTTGATCCCATTTCATCATTTTATGATGAAATTGTGGAATATACATATATACTATACATTTATATTTATGCACTTTAAATACTTGTCTTTACATTTAAAACCCTTGTTAGTCCCATTTGAACAAGACAACGATTCATATATTGATAGATTGGTAACAAGAAGGTAGAATAATCAAAGTGGTGTATTATTCAAGATGAAAGCAACCTAGAGAGAGAATGGATCTCTCTCTAGAACACACACAAACACCTTGGAGGCTACATTGCAATGGACACTCTTAACCCTAATTACACACACTAAACATTATATACCCCTTGTTACATAGTTAAGCCCAAGCCCATTACACTATATCCAAGCCCATATTACTATTAATTACCCCTTTACAAAACTATCTTATAATTAGGACATTTAGTGTCCTAACAACCCTTAATTTTATCGTTTTTACGATAAAATTTCGGTTTATATATATGTACTATATATATATATATACGTTCTTTAAACCCTTTTCGTTACTTATTGTGACGAAATTGCGGAAACTTTAATCCAACGAGAACAAAGTATATATATTTGTTACGTTTATAATATTAAAACACAACAAGACATTTTATGACGATTTGGATAATTAGTACCGAACCCTCGAGGCAAAAACTTACTAGTGACCTTGCGTTCATAGGTTCAAAGTAGGATCATCTCGAGGTACTTGTGGGAGATTCTCGGACACTACTGCTTATCAAGTGACTTATCACAGGCCCTTTTTCAATATTTTACATATTTTGGTGTGAAAAGCATGTCGTTACTACAATTACTTTTACGCACCGGTTTACTTGTTTTATTGAAAACGTAAACTTTGCTATACTCATTTATGCTCTATAGTATGTATGGTTTGCGCGTGTTGTAAGTTTGAGCTTTCTCTCTATCATACGTAAGTCCCCGTTTAACTTACGTTGCCCGTTTAACTCAAGAGTGTGAGCCGTTGGTAATTATGAATAACGTTATTTGGTTGACACCCCACTCACAAGTAGCGCTTGTTTGAGTGCATAATTATTGTTTTCCGTACGCATTGTTGGTGATAGAACATGCGTTGGGGCTGCCGTCATATAGGTCGGGTAACGGGCTCACAACTTAAACATAATACATACTATTACCATGAGCAAGTTTTTCATAACCGGTTGATTTATCCACTTGTATGGATTCAACTACTTTGACTTATCCACTTGTGCGGATTTAAACTATTTTGCTATGATAAACAATGTAGTACTCATTAAACCTGTGATCTCACCAACTAGTGCATTAGTTGACCTTTTTATTGACATGCTTTTTAGGAGAACGTCTTTAAGGTTGGGATCTAGGAAGGCTACACGTGATGAAGCTTTCTTTTCTATCTTTTATTTATGTTCATTTCCCCTTTCGTAAAAACGATTGTAAAAGACAAGGTTTTAACCTTTTGAATGTATTTTGATGGTTGATGTGATCTTGTAACTTTTGCTATGAAACTTGAGCTGCATATCCCGTGTTTCCGCTTTAGCGGGGTGTGACAGATTTGGTATCAGAGCTAAAGGTTATAGAGAATACCGGTTTTCCTTTGGAAAACTACAACTATAACCAAAAACGGGAAAGAACACTTAAATTACTAAACATGTTGCTAGTATAACTAATTCGGGTATTGCATCATCGGTCTTTAATTAAACAAAGCCTGATCACCTATGTTTAATTAAAGAAAGAGTAATGCGAGACCGGAAATGGATATACTAGGAATATGTGTGTTTTTCGCACATGATGCTTCACGTTGTATGCCTAGTATGAGCGTAGTTATTGCCTATAGTATGCAATAGTATAGTACGTTTAGCCTTTACGCGACAAGTAATGTTATGCACTCTTACTTCAGTATCACTATGTCATCATCATCATCACACTCTTACTTCAGCACCACTATGACATCGTCATCGTCGTCATCAAGCTCACGACCCTCCTACACGCCGTCAAGCGAACGTACCTCTGGAGGAGAACAAGACCCGTACGATGGGCCAAGGATACCACCGACTGTGGTTCCACCATAACCCACCCCGATAGTGGTACAACCTAGTCCTAGAGGGCCACGCACGAAACTAACCGCTAGGAAGAGCGTCCCTATACCTAGACGAGTGTGTTTTAGGTCCGACCAGCGAGAGGAACCGGAACCCTCGCGGGTGATCGAGGGAGTGCCGATAAGTCGTGCGCCTGGCATGACCTGGGCCGAGGAACAGCATCTCAGGGCTGTGACAGCAGATTTGCATGGATGTCAAATGAGGGTAAGTCACCAGAGTCAAGTCCTAACGGAGCTAGTAGAGTTAAGTCACCTTTTGACCAACATGTCGTCTGACACCCTAAACGGAGCGATAATATCTCGGAGGATAGCTTTACGGGCCGAGATAGTGTGCATAGTAGTAGTGATGCTACTGACGTTATTGGTGTTGTGGGTTTTGATTGAAGTGTATCGGGGCGGATATTGACGTGGATGGTGGAAGATTTGCAAATGTGTTTAGAAAAATGCCACCAAGAAGATCCACACGTCGCACGGGAGAAAATCCTGATGAGCAAAACCCCGATATGCCCAGATCATAGCTCAACGTATCCAAGAGGCGATACCCGACATCGTAACCCAAGTCACCGCGGGCATCAATGAGCATCATAGGAATGTCAATGTGGGAGGAGGAACTCCCAATGATGTTCATGACAGTAGGGGATGCAGCTACAAGACATTCATGACTTGCAAGCCCAAGGAATTTCACGGAACCGAGGGTGCTATAGGATTACTTTCATGGTTTGATAGCATAGAGTCGGTACTCCATATCAGTAAGTGCTCAGAGGATCGCATGGTAGAGTATGCGGCATGTCAGTTGCAAAAGCGAGCTCTAACCTGGTGGAACATTCAAGTCCAAACCCGTGGAAGGGAGGATGCATACAAGCTGTCCTGGACTGAGTTCAAGGAATTACTCATTGAGGAATACTGTCCCAAGAGCGAAGTTCAAAAATTAGAGGCCGAACTTTGGGATCTTACCATGGTTGGTTCGGGGATAGATCGATACACCGCTCGTTTTCACGAACTTGCGAAGTTAGTACCCCACATGGTTACCCCGGAGAGCAAACGGATCGACCGGTATCTGTATGGATTGGCCCCGGAGATCCGAGGGATGGTTAAGTCATCAAGTCCAACCACAATTCAAGCCGCAGTAGCTTTAGCAACCAGTTTGACCAACAATGCGGTCTGAGCAGGAACTCTAACTCAGAAAGGTGTCGGTAGTAAGAGAAGGCCAGAGAGTCAGTTAGGAAAGGCGATTGGAGGTAGTTCAAGTAGGAACAAGAAGGTAGTGGGAAACTTTGGAATGAACGCTAAGGAAGTAGGGCGTTACCATGGACCCCTCCCGAAATGCAATCAGTGCAATTTGCATCATGAGGGAACCTGTCCCACCTGTGAACTTTGTAAGCAAAAGGGTCATTTCACCCGGTACTGTAAGAAGGGAAAGAGTGTGAAGGAGGAAGGTAGGGTATGCTATGAGTGCGGAAGTCCGGATCACTTCCGGAATGTGTGCCCAATGTTGAAAAGGGGACCAATCAATAACAACACTGGGTATCAAGCAAGGCAAGCCAATCAGGGAAACCAAGGAGGACAAGCTCGAGGACGGGCATTTGTTTTAGGAGCAGAAGAAGCACGTCGAGACCCCAATGTAGTGATAGGTACATTCCTCCTAAACGATTATTATGCATCCGTATTATTCGACACTGGTGCCGATAAGAGCTTTGTTTCGTTAGAATTTAGGCCTTTGATCAATCTAGAATCTAAGAATATGCCGAATGCTTATATTGTTGAGGTTGCTAATGGATATGAGTTAGAAGCTAAGGATGTAATCTTAGGCTGTACTTTGAACTTAGCTGATAAGCTATTTAGTGTTGATCTTATTCCAATTGAATTGGGGAGTTTCGATGTAGTGATAGGCATGGATTGGTTATCTAAGAACCGAGCAGAGGTTAGTTGTTTTGAAAAGACTGTCAAGTTACCATTACAAGGCAGAGAAACCCTTGTTGTCCAAGGAGATAGAGCTGGAAGGAGCCTAAGGATAGTGTCATGTATGAAGGTCCATAAGTATTTAAGAAAGAAGTGTGTTGTATTCTTGGCGCAAGTAATCGAGAAGAAGTCTGAGGAGAGGCGAGTCCAAGATATTCCTGTGGTAAAGGATCACCCAGAAGTGTTTCCAGACGAATTGCCTGGACTTCCACCGCTTAGACAAGTCGAATTTCAGATTGACCTTATACCTGGAGCGGCGCCTGTAGCCAAGGCCCCATATCGTTTAGCACCTGCCGAAATGCGGGAGTTGTCGAATCAACTTCAGGAACTTCTGGATAAAGGTTTCATTTGACCAAGTTCATCACCCTGGGGAGCCCCGATTCTCTTCGTCAAGAAGAAGGATGGATCGTTTCGAATGTGCATCGATTATAGGGAGCTAAATAAGGTAACAATCAAGAACCGATATCCTCTCCCTCGAATAGACGATTTGTTCGACCAGTTGCAGGGTGCAACTTACTTCTCGAAGATTGACCTCTGATCGGGATATCATCAGTTAAGAGTCCGAGAGGAAGACATTCCTAAAACAGCTTTTAGAACTCGCTATGGACACTACGAGTTTTTAGTCATGCCATTCGGGTTGACGAATGCGCCAGCTGTGTTTATGGATCTAATGAATAGAGTATGTAGACCATACCTTGATAAGTTCATGATTGTATTCATTGATGATATACTGATCTATTCTCAGAGTAAGAAAGATCACGAACAACATCTAAGAGTGATTTTAGAACTTCTCAAGGAGCAGAAGTTATATGCCAAATTCTCTAAGTGCGAATTTTGGATTCGGGAAGTACATTTCTTAGGTCACGTGATCGGGGAGAAAGGGATTCACGTAGACCCGGCTAAGGTAGAAGCCATTAGGAAATGGGAAGCCCCAAGGACTCCAACGGAAATTCGCCAATTTCTAGGCTTGGCAGGATATTACCGGTGTTTCATCGAGAATTTCTCTAGGATTGCTAAACCCCTCACCACGTTAACCCAAAAGGATAAGGAATTTGTTTGGGGAGTTTCACAAGAAGAAGCGTTTCAACTTCTGAAGAAGAAGTTGTGCAATGCACCGATTTTAGCCTTACCAGAAGGAACAGAAAATTTTGTGGTATATTGTGACGCGTCGCATCAAGGATTAGGTTGCGTATTGATGCAAAATGATAAGGTGATAGCATACGCCTCGAGACAATTAAAAGTTCATGAGATGAACTATACCACGCATGATTTGGAGCTCGGAGCTGTAGTATTCGCTCTAAAGATATGGAGACATTATCTATACGGTACCAAGTGCACAATTTTCACTGATCACAAGAGTCTTCAACATATTTTTGATCAAAAGATGCTTAATATGAGGCAAAGAAGATGGGTAGAACTACTCAGCGACTACGATTGTGAGATACGTTACCACCCAGGAAAGGCTAATGTGGTAGCTGATGCCCTGGGTAGGAAAGAAAGGGTAAAACCTTCACGAGTCCGAGCGTTAGGAGCACTGGTTCAAACAAGTTTGAAAACTCGGATTTTCGAAGCTCAAAATGAAGCAATGAAGTCTGAAAACCTGAAGGACGAGACCCTTCATGGTTTAGAATCGAGTTTTGAAACTAAAATTGATGGAGTACGTTACTTTAAAGGCAGGGTATGGATCCCAAAGGCTGACAACCTACGGGAAATGATTTTGGAAGAGGCTCATAAATCTAAGTACTCAATTCACCAGGAGCAGATAAGATGTACAAGGATTTAAGGGAGTACTATTGGTGGCCAGGAATGAAGAAGGATATTGCCACATATATAGGAAAATGCATAACTTGTTCCAAAGTCAAGGCTGTTTATCAAAAGCCATCAGGACTGTTGCAGCAACCAGAGATTCCCCAGTGGAAATGGGAACAAATCACTATGGATTTCATAACCAAACTTCCAAGAACTGCCAAAGGACACGACTCGATTTGGGTTATAGTGGATCGATTTACAAAGTCTGCACATTTCTTGCCCATTCGGGAAGACTTTAAGATGGAGAAGCTTGCTCAAATCTACATCAAGGAAGTTGTCACTCGTCATGGAGTCCCAGTTTCCATCATATCAGATAGAGATAGTCGCTTCACATCTCGATTCTGGCAGTCACTTCAAAAAGCGTTAAGTACGCAATTAAACTTGAGCACGGCCTATCATCCTCAAACGGATGGTCAGAGTGAGCGAACCATTCAGACGTTGGAGGACATGCTTCGGGCATGTGTGATAGACTTTGGAGGAAGTTGGGATAACCACTTGCCGTTAGTTGAGTTTTCTTACAATAATAGCTTTCACACCAGTATTCAGTGTGCACCATATGAAGCCCTGTATGGACGCAAGTGTCGGTCGCCACTTTGTTGGTTGGAAATTGGAGATAGACAACTATCTAGTCCGGACATTGTCCAAGAAACCACCGACAAGATTGCAATCATCAGAGATAGGCTTAAAGCAGCTCAAGATCGTCAAAAGAGCTATGCTGACAATCGTAGGAAGCCTTTAGAATTTCAAGTTAACGACAGAGTCTTTTTGAAGGTATCCCCTTGGAAGGGAACAATCCGATTCGGGAAAAGAGGAAAGCTTAGTCCACGATATGTTGGACCATTCAAGATCACAGAAAGAATCGGACCAGTGGCTTACAAGCTGGATTTTCCAATAGAGTTAAGTGCGATTCACAACACATTTCACGTGTCAAACTTAAAGAAATCTTTAGCCAACGAAGCAGTAACCGTGCCCTTGGAAGAAATCCAAATCAACGATAAGCTGCATATCGTAGAGGAACCAATGGAAATACTCGATAGGGAAATTAAGCGTCTTAAGCGAAGCAAAATCCCGATAGTAAAGGTTCATTGGAACACAAGGCATGGGCCTGAGTACACTTGGGAACGGGAGGATTACATGTTCCAAAAGTATCCTCATCTCTTTACTAGCAAGCCTGTTAACGCTAGCAACACTTGAATTTCGGGACAAAATTCTTCTAACCGGGGGGAGACTGTGACAACCGTCAAATTTATACCTCAGGTTAGAACTACACTGAATATATCATTTTTCTCATGACATAGTTCACACAGTGCAAGTTTAGCAGTAAACGCGGTACGATAGGAAAATTCGAGAAATTTTGCCTAAGAAACCCTTGAATTAGGAAATTATCCATAAATCTCATAAAATGCCAACTTGACCTACATTTATACTACAAGTATTTATATAATTGATAATTTATGTATTTCAATAATAGTATATATATATATATACTTTATTTTATATATAATTACTTTGTATTTCATTTATTAAGAAAATACTTGTATTTTAATTTTTAATCAAAAAGACAAGATTTGACAAATTATTTCTATCACTCACCACCCCCCCCCCCCCCCCACCTTGAGATCCCCCCCCCCTCTCTACTCCATAAGAATGCAACAAGTCTTCACAACCCATTTCATTATCTCATCTCACTCTCTCTCTAAAAGAATACTTGCAATTCTTTCTCTCTCCATCTTCAAATCTTCAAATCTTCATCTTCATCTTCACCTTCAAATCTTCATCCATCTTCATCCCAAATTCCAGCCCCTCAATCACTTTTCTTCAAAGGATAAAAATAATCCAAGGTTAATACAAGTGTGTTGGGTGAAATCCACACACACTCTTTTAAGTTATTTTCACTTTCTTGCATTTGATGAATGTTCTTCATCCCTTCTACACTTTCTTTAACTTTTTAAAAATCTTCTTTACAATGTCTTAATGTTTGTAGATTTACCACCATAACATCTTCTTGTTATTAAAAAGGTGGTGAATCCAAAATCAAACCTATGTTAAGACCAAAGATGAACATTTTAAACACATGCATGTAGTTTTCTTGAGAAATCCATCTTCTTTTGTTCAAGAGTTTCATGAGTGTATCTTTGTAATCCACTAAAAACATACTTAAACAAACATGCATGAGCTCAAAATACACAATTTTAAGTTGCATGTTGATGTTCTTGGCAAGAACATCAACATTCTTCAAAATGAGTCTTTTACAAAAGTTTATAAAAGATGAGTTGATAGGTAACTTGCATGTAATTTAAATGGTTCAAAAATGTGTTTTGGAACTGAAAATAAGTGTATGGAAAAGGGTCAAATCGGATTTTGCATGCAAAGGAATAAGAATTTTGGTTAAGAAGTCAATATAGGAGCACATGCACAAGGTGTAGTTTTGACAGCTTGCTGTCAGATTCCACACCTCTCTTCAAATGGTCATATCTCACTCAATAAAACTCTAAATTGAATGATTCTTTTTCTGGAAATTATTTTTATGTGTTAGGATTCAAACCCATGGGGTTTCACTCAAAAACTCAAAGATTTCGTCTACCAAACAGTTTTCACAGAAACAGTGCGCAAGCATAAACGTCTTCTGTCGAGTTTTACGTCAAGTATTATTTCATGTACTTAAACACTTCTAAAAATTATGAAACTTATGCCAAAAGTTTTCTAACTCATTAAACCCTTTGGACATAAAATATCTTGACCTAACTATACCTGGAAGTTACCCAAAGATGGACACAAAGTGACACCAAAATCTGGACAGCAAAGGACAAATTTCTTATTATTATTAAGGACTAACTTCTAATCCCATTTCATCATTTTATGATGAAATAGTGGAATATATATGTATATCTTATATTTATATACATTTATGCATCTTACTTACTTATGCAATTTATTTATTCTTCATCCCTTTTCATCATTTTATGATGAAATTGTGGAATATACATATATATAATATATTTATATATATTTATGCAATTTATATATTGTTGATCCCATTTCATCATTTTATGATGAAATTGTGGAATATACATATATACTATACATCTATATTTATGCACTTTAAATACTTGTCTTTACATTTAAAACCCTTAATTTTATCGTTTTTACGATAAAATTTCGGTTTATATATATATATGTACTATATATATACGTTCTTTAAACCCTTTTCGTTACTTATTGTGACGAAATTGCGGAAACTTTAATCCAACGAGAACAAAGTATATATTTGTTACGTTTATAATATTAAAACACAACAAGGCATTTTATGACGATTTGGATAATTAGTACCGAACCCTCGAGGCAAAAACTTACTAGTGACCTTGCGTTCATAGGTTCGAAGTAGGATCATCTCGAGGTACTTGTGGGAGATTCCCGGACACTACTGCTTATCAAGTGAGTTATCACAGGCCCTTTTTCAATGTTTTACATATTTTGGGGTGAAAAGCATGTCGTTACTACAATTACTTTTATGCACCGGTTTACTTGTTTTATTGAAAACGTAAACTTTGCTATACTCATTTATGCTCTATAGTATGTATGGTTTACGCGTGTTGTAAGTTTGAGCTTTCTCTCTATCATACGTAAGTCCCCGTTTAACTTACGTTACCCGTTTAACTCACGAGTGTGAGCCGTTGGTAATTATGAATAACGTTATTTGGTTGACACCCCACTCACAAGTAGCGCTTGTTTGAGTGCATAATTATTGTTTTCCGTACGCATTGTTGGTGATAGAACATGCGCTGGGGCTGCCGTCATATAGGTCGTGTAACGGGCTCACAACTTAAACATAATACATACTATTACCATGAGCAAGTTTTTCATAACCGGTTGATTTATCCACTTGTATGGATTCAACTACTTTGACTTATCCACTTGTGCGGATTTAAACTATTTTGCTATGATAAACAATGTTGTACTCATTAAACCTGTGATCTCACCAACTAGTGCATTAGTTGACCTTTTTATTGACATGCTTTTCAGGAGAACGTCTTTAAGGTTGGGATCTAGGAAGGCTACACGTGATGAAGCTTTCTTTTCTATCTTTTATTTATGTTCATTTCCCCTTTCGTAAAAACGATTGTAAAAGACAAGGTTTTAACCTTTTGAATGTATTTTGATGGTTGATGTGATCTTGTAACTTTTGCTATGAAACTTGAGCTGCATATCCCGTGTTTCAACTTTAGCAGGGTGTGACAGTTACGTCTCCACACCTTCATGGGTCACTCATGTATTATTCTTCATGAATAATGTATCATTCAGTATGAATAATACGTCATTCAGGGTGAATAATACACGAGTGTATTATTCACCCTGAATGATGTATTATTCATACTGAATACTGTATTATTATTCCTGAATATTGTATTATTCATTATGAATAGTGAATGAACGTTCACCTTTGTTATTCCTACTGAATGTGGACACTTGGATATGTGCATACATATTCATAAAGAATAAAACCAAGTCGTGGTTGTGAATCGGAAAACAAAAGAGAGTACGTCATGTGTTCGCACCTTCACGGGTCATTCATATATTATTTATCATGAATAATGTATCATTCATGATGAATAATACAACATTCAAGGTGAATAATACATTATTCATGTTTAATAATACATGAATTAGGAATTCGTGTATTATTCATCCTGAATGTTGTATTATTCATTTCGAATACTGTGTTATTCGTCATGAATAGTGAATGAATGTTCCCCTTTGTTATTCATATTGAATATGGACAGCAGGAAACGTGCATACATATTCATACTGAATATAACACATACATAGCATTTCACGTAAAAACGGTTAAAATGAAGAAAAAACTATATCGAGATGGATGTCATATCGAAGAGCACGAAATTCTCGTTTTTTTTATGTAATTTGTTTGATTAAAATATTAGTAATTTTTAAGATAATTTATTTTAAACTTTAAGGGGGTAAAAGTTTTTTAATTAAAAAAGAAAATAAAAAGTCAAAGATGGTAGGCGTTGATTCAAATTTTCATATTTGTCCCTAATCACTTCTCAATTGGTTTCATTAAGTTTTAACCATTGATTAGTTTTCCAAAATTTGATCAATGTTTGTGACTTGTCCTCATGTTCACAATTAAAAATGAGTTTTCATTTGAAACCACCCCTATATATATATAGGGATGGGATCAGGGGAGAACCTAAAAAAAAAAGAACCGAAGAACTAATCCCCACCACCCATCCTTCATAATCTAATGGTGAATAAAAATAGGTTGTTTAAAAAATCCAAAAGGGTAATATGGTACATTCATAAATAAAGAAATATTCCGTTTTCAAAAGAAAAAAAAACAAATAGTGGGTAGTTACTGCACCAGAACGTGATCCATATTTTGTGGGAATATCATTTTTCTACCATAACAAATTTGGAAAGAAAGTATAAAATATTATGAGAATTCTGGAAAAAAGCAAATGAACGTAGACGTTGACTATGGAAGGAAACAAATAGGGAAAGGAGCATGAATATGAAGAACACATCAGGAAAATCTGATTACGATGTGGTTGAATTCGCCGATGAAGATGGCGACTCCGAATCAAGTAAGTATTCAGTAAAATAAGGATTTGAAAACGTAGGAGATGATGAAGGTTTAGGATGTCACTCCATATTCACATGTGCAGTTTCTTTTTTCTGACGTTGCAACCTTTTTTAAGCATGGACATTCACATCGATTGTAAAATTAACATAAACTCGTACACAGGTGATGATTGCAATATGTCCAACAAATCACAATAGTCCGAGGGAATAGAGTATCCTGGTGGAGCAAGGTACTGGATTCCTAGTGTTGACGAAGACATGAAACCGGTGGTGAATATGATATTTGATACACTAGAGCAGGGAATCAAAATGTATTCAAAGTACGCTGATAAAAGAGGGTTTGAGATAAGGAAGTCCACACAGAAAAAAGATCTAGACGGGCCTGTTATGTTGAAATATGTTGTGTGCAGTAAGGCTGGACTGCCACAAAATAATCAGTTTGACAGTATGACGGAGATAGGAAACAAAAAACATCGGAATAGAAACTTCAAAAAAACAGGGTGTGAAGCTGGTGTTAGATTCACAATTGTACCAGGAACAAATACATTTAGGTTGTATGGTTTTGAGGAGAAACACAACCATGTGTTGATTGCACAAGACAAAATGCACCTTACTCGGGAAAGACGAAAGCTTGATTATTCGACAAAACTAGTTCTCCATAGTCTTGCAAATACAAACATTGGAGTGACACGGGCTCATAACATAATGGTTCAACTAAAGGGAGGATATGAGAATGTCGTTGGTACTAGTGTCGACTACAAAAACATTGCAAGAGATAGGAATTGTTACGTCGGGGGTAGTGATGCATACATGATGATTGAGAAAATGAGAAATAAGGAAAAACATGTGCCTAACTTCACATTTGAATATGTGTGTGTGAATAGTGAATTACAGGCCATATTCTGGGCAGATGAAGCGACAAAGAGAAGCTATGAAGAGTTTGGTGATGTGATCTCCTTCGACGCTACCTACGAAACAAATAAGTAAGAATATTAACTTTAAATATGAAAGCAATTCACACACTATTTTATTCTCATGATTAACGATTATCAACAAGGGAATGTCATTGTTAATCCATTTCAGGTACTGCATGGTGTTTGTTCCGTTCACTGGAATAGAAAATCATAAGAAATGCGTGACATTTGGATCTAGTATGCTTAACAAGGAGAGTAGTGAGAATTACACATGGCTCCTAACTGCATTTCTTAAAGCATTTGGTAAACAACCACGTATGGTAGTAAGTGATCAAGATAGAGGCATGAAGAAAGCAATTGAAGATGTATTCACTGAATCCAGACATAGATTATGCATGTGGCACATAACTAAAAAGTTACCAACGAAGGTATTTTGTAAATAATAAGTTGTCATCATATACTAATGTTTACGGCCAGATTAACACCACAAGAAACAGGGGTTTTAGCAATGACTTTTGTCGTCGCTAAAAGTCCATTTACCTCTAGAATCGGTTTTCAAAGACGACCTGCCCTCGCTATAACTTGTAATAGAAACTTTTCGTCGCTAAAAGCGCGTCGCTGAAAGTCACTTTTCTTGTAGTGTAATAAAATCTGGTTACCATCAAATTAGAACGTATTCATATTGCTTGATATGTAATTATTCACAAACATGGCAGGTAAATGCAAACATCCTACAAACCACCAACTTCAAGAAACACTTCTACGGCCTTGTATGGAATGTATGGATTGGTCCACAAGAATTTGATATGAGATGGAACGAATTGATAGAAGAATTTAACGTGAAACATATTGAATGCTTTTCGGATATGTTTGAAATACGGAACAAATGGATACCGGCATACTTTAGAGACATGGAAATGTCGGGATTAATGAGAACGACATCGAGGTCCGAAAGTGAAAATTGGTTCTTTTCTGGCTTCTCACATCCTGGGTCAACACTTGTAGATTTTGTGAATTCTTTCGAGTCTGCCATGGAGAAGCTAAGGTATACACAAGGAAGATTTGATCACAACACCACCACCACTACCCCCAAGATTAAAACCCGCCTGCCAATTGGCGCCATGCAAGTCAAGTGTACACGCTCTGTCTTCTTTTTGGTACAAAAGGAGATAAATGAATCTATTTTGGACATGCACACAAAAATCTGTAACCACATACGATGAGTGTGATGAGTTTATTATCATAGGAACAACCCCTTTCAAGATACGATGCAAGGGAAAAGGTAAGGGTGTGGATTACAATACATTGTTTCCGAAGGAGGACGACTACAAGGTATGCGTGAGTATTTGGTAAATGTATATTTTGTATATTAACAATTTACCACAAGCCATCGCGAATAAGTATGTGTGAGTTGTGTACAAATTTAACCTTGTAGTAATAAAGCTAATGTTGGTGTATTTGTTTTCTGTATGCAAGGTGTTGTATAATCATAATAACGAGACTTTTGAGTGTAGCTGCTTGTATCATGTGCATCACGGTCTTCTGTGTAGACATATTTTCTGTGCATTTAAGTATCTTCGTATAAACGAGATCCCCTCCAAATATGTATCAAGGCGTTGGAGAAGAGATATAATACTGTCCGAAGTATTGAGAAGGCGTTATTGGTATGGCGAGGGAGATGATCATTGTAAGAAAGTTGCGAACGATGCACATTCTATCGTGGATGCGTGTATTGGAATGCTTGTGAATGACAACGAAAGGCTTGAAGACTTTGCCAAGAAGATGCAAGAAATTAGGAGTGAGATAGAAGAAGATCTACATGGTCAACCAACACGCACCAACGAGAAAGACATGGATCGTTGATGGGAATATCGAAGCCAAATGTTATTGAAATCCAGAATCCAAAAGGAATATGAAATAAAGGCTGCGGAATAGGAAAACGATTAAAGGGTACGATGGAGACGGCAATAGTTGAGAGAGTAAAGCCCAAAAGGAAATGTAGAAAATGTGGGGAACTTGGTAGGCACGATTCAAGAAATTGTCGTTCGAATAAAGAAGGATAATACTGAAGTTAGCTTTTATTTTTGAAATTTATAGCTGGATAATTTAAAAACGTATGTTGTGCTAGGTTATGAATGTTAATTTATGAGTATCGTGGGCGGTCTTAATATACACATTATAATCTTTGTGGGTGAATTTCTTTACATTGTGGTACCACGTTGATGACAAGTTTCTTAAGGGATGAACCATTTGTCCATCATTATAAAGAGTATGTAGTAATCTTGACAGGGGAAATGCATGTGAAAATGAATTAGTAATTGAGAGAATTGTAATTTGGGTCTTAACACGATGGGGGTAAAAAGTGTCTAATATTGTAGATAGTATTAAAGGAAAACCAATTGCCATGAGACATTATCATAGAAAAGAAGATAATATTAGACGAAAAACCCATTCACAATACATTACCCACATTGTGGTACCATAAGGTGATTTTAACTATTCAAATACATCATATAATAGTAATACTCATGAAACGAACATGAAATAAACATAACTGAGCAAATCTATCCAACCTTAACCTACCATACTAGGAAACTACATAAGTACGTCAATACATCATACAACCATGACCCAAGGAAGAACATATGTATCTAGGGATGAACATCGACACCACTAACCGAAAACGGTGTTACATCGAGAAGCTAGTTTCCCTAAACCCTTGGCCAGAATTACGTCTCGCCTTTCAAAGTTATTGAGGTGAAACATGTCGGTCAATGAGAGCACCATTACCTTGTGCATGTTAATATCAGACAAAAGTATTTTGGCAGCATATTTAGACCTCAAGCGCTCCAGCTGATCGAATTGTTTAGCAGACTCAATAGCAAACCCAGATTACCATTTCTTGACGC
This sequence comes from Saussurea involucrata, assembly GCA_033807775.1. Taxonomy (NCBI): domain Eukaryota; kingdom Viridiplantae; phylum Streptophyta; class Magnoliopsida; order Asterales; family Asteraceae; genus Saussurea; species Saussurea involucrata. Next base: position 65,904,033 of record CM066327.1, read on the forward strand.
CTTGACCCATGCACGTTTCCATATGTCGCATGACAAAAATCCCACAATCAGTGACATTAGACTTGGTACGCCATTTCAATTTCAGTCGCTTTGGTTCACAGTAACGTAAACTGTTATATTTGGGATGACCAACAGATTAGAGGTACTTCAAAAATAATGCATGCTGCGACAAACAAACCACCAAGTTGTTAAAATGGTGGTTTTATGTACCAGTTAACGGATGAAAGCAAAAGTAAATCTTAAAAAAAATGCTAAATAAATAACTACAACATTATATGACTAACCAAAGCATTTGGATAATCCCCGTATTCATCTTCAAGGCACTCATCACTTTCAGTGTTATCAATAATAACAAAGGCTACCCTTTTCAAGTTGAAACACATCACGTAATAGTGTCCGACTTCAATGATTGGGAAGAAAACCTGATGCAATTAACACATATGGGGTTCAAAAACATAAATCATCAAACCCAAGACAAATTGATTGTAGATACTGAAACTTACAATGTCAAATGTTTTCATGTGAATTGTGTCTGTGATATTTTTCAATGCATCCTTCACATTTCTTTCAAAGTCGGTGAATGTATCCGTAAACTTGATACACTTGTCAACCATTCTTGGCGTCTAAAAATGACCAATAAAAAGATTTAATATCAAGTTGAATGAAAAAGAAAATGGATAACAGTGTACAACTAACCAGAATCGCAGAATGAAAAAACAGTCTTGCAGGAGAGTCAGATGCCCTATAGAGTTCTTCATGATTCAACACGGTTGCCCACGTATCTATCACGTTTGAAATAACACACGCACCAGGAATCAAGCTCTCCATACATACCCTGAGTGTCATTTCTCCGTTGATAGTTTCAAATATCGGTTGGCTATACAGCAAATACATTGACAAAAAGAAACTACAACGTTAGGAAACAACATTAAATGGGAAATGCAAATGAATTGGGAATAGTAGTTGTGAATGTGAATATATCGTGCCTCACATGTAGGGGGTGGGGGCAATAATGTAATAACAGATATATTTGAAGTAAATTTCTACGCAAAAGGGATCTCCGATCATTGCAAAAAGAGTGTTGGAAATCAGTCCCTTCCCCACCCTTGAACTCACACCCCGAACACGCCAATCAAAACGGCAATTTGGGATTTTCAATGTGTGTATTATATTAACAAGGGAAAACTGATTACTAATGAATTTTCTCTCCAAATACAAACGTACTGCACTGAATTTATATACAACAAAAGACTGCCACTAAGCCACTACTTCTACCACTAACTACTTGGACCTAAAGAAAAGGAAACAAACCAGCAAAATAGGAAAGACTATTTCAAAGGAAAATAAAGAAAGACCACCAGGAGAGAATCTGGATTAAACCCAACACCACTTACGGAAACTCGGTCAAACATGGACCTGCTGACCCATGAACCGCTGACCCGTGGATTACCTACTGACCCGCAACTGATCCGTGACCCATAACCCATCAAGATTACCCAACATTCACCCCCGTAATCTTGATGATCTTGACCCGAGCCTCTTACACGGTTCTTTCTCGTTCATAACACATGTAACATGTAACATGGCATCCCGTTGGAGACGTTCATTACCATCTCGACCTTTTCACGGATCCACGACCTCTTCCTCGGTTACATCCAACGTCATCTCGGTTTGAACTTCCAACGCCACAATGTTTACACCGTGTTGATTCTCCATTGTTCCCGACTTTTCCCGGACTCACGACCTTCACCTCGGTCACATCCAAAGTCTTCTTTCAACCCCTTTTTGACAGCTCCTAACGTCTTCACTCAAGCTTGTTCCGAGAGCCCTTTTCCACTGATCAAGAAGACAAGCTCACACCCGCCTTTACCGTCTTCCGTCATCCGCAAAACGAACTGAATCAAAAACCCAACTGTTTTGATGTCTTCCCGTCCGTTTATTCCGCAACCCCGGTTAGTCTCTCGCCAACACCGACCAAGAAAACAAGCTACCGCTTTACCGTCTTCTTGCACCTGCAGCAACGAACCAAATCCAAAGCCACCTGCTTTGACAGATCCTTTCCGTTCGTCTGTTTTCACGCAGCTCGGTTATTCTCTCGCCACACGAACAAGCTGATCAAAAACACCCCACAGCCCCTTCAACGAGCCTTGGGCTCTGATACCAATTGTTGGAAATCAGTCCCTTCCCCACCCTTGAACTCACACCCCGAACACGCCAATCAAAACGGCAATTTGGGATTTTCAATGTGTGTATTATATTAACAAGGGAAAACTGATTACTAATGAATTTTCTCTCCAAATACAAACGTACTGCACTGAATTTATATACAACAAAAGACTGCCACTAAGCCACTACTTCTACCACTAACTACTTGGACCTAAAGAAAAGGAAACAAACCAGCAAAATAGGAAAGACTATTTCAAAGGAAAATAAAGAAAGACCACCAGGAGAGAATCTGGATTAAACCCAACACCACTTACGGAAACTCGGTCAAACATGGACCTGCTGACCCATGAACCGCTGACCCATGGATTACCTACTGACCCGCAACTGATCCGTGACCCATAACCCATCAAGATTACCCAACAAAGAGCAGTTGAAACTTTTTCCTCTTCTCTTGTGATGACAGAGTTGACACACAATTGCCTACGCGTGAATGGTGAACGTAAAGCTGATGAAACCTTCACATGACATTTACTTCCCTTCGCACATTTATCCGCTGCAGCTGGTATAACACATTCATCAATGCTACCGAACTTGGATCTAAATTCACATTCACTGGAATTTACTGATTGTTTGTCACTATTTGGGGAAAGTGGAACATGGTCGGAGTCTTCAAATTCTTGTGTTAGACCAAGAGAAAACGAGGGCGTATCATCCGATTCCATCTTCAAAGGACGTTTACTTCCCTTTGCAAACTTATCCGCTGCTGCCGGTATAGTACCGTCATCTATGCTCCCGAACTTGGATCCGAATTCACAATCACCGGAAAGTATTGACTCTTTCTCACTATTTGGGGCAAGTGAAACTTGGTTGGAGTCTTTAAATTCCTGTGTTAGACCAAGGGAAAACGAGGGCATATCATCCAGTTCCATCGTCCGACTCCGAATTGCCGTTTCCACAGACCTATCGAGGGCCTACAGAACGTATGGGTCTGACCACCATTGTGTTGGCATTTCGAAAATTTTGTTTACTCCTGCAGTTACTTGAAACTCAACAGTAGTGATGGAATCGGGGTTGTCAACCGCATTCTCATGACTAACCCGATTTTCTTGAGCAACCGTATTTTCCTGACTTATTTGTAAGGCAACATCCGTTATTATGGGCGTGGGACTTGATTCAGTTAGATCCACAATTTGTACACCTTCACACTCGGGGATCGTTTGACCAGGAGTGTCACAACTTACTAAATCACGCGGACCAAAATTTTGAATATAAGCACGGTTCAAGTTCCTTAAATCCTTATTGCAAGGATACTTCAAAAACCCTTCTCTTAATTTCAACTTCACAACATCCTGTTGTTCCTTTATCCGCTTCAATGTTGCTGTAATGGTCGAAATATATCCCTGCAATTTGCCTTGAGTTGTTATACAATAAAAGAGAAAATATGAAACTTTGAATACCATTAACTTCTAGCTATGGACGTTCAGACCTTAATGTCATGCAGTGAAGACCTTAGAGACTCAGGTGTGTCAGTTACACTACCATCATCTATGTTGATTACTTGATGAATTGGTGGATTTAGGTCACCCTTGCCAAAACCACTATCTTCAATCTCAGCTAGCTCCCTTCTCCTCATTAGCTCTATTGTCCAACTTTTTATGACAGGCCTTTGGCGTGAAACAGGAACCTTGTCACAGTTTGTAGCATCGAGATACAAAAGCTTGATGAAACATACGTTTAAAATATCAGGTAATGAATATAGTATATAGCATGAGGCATGAGGCACATGTGAATAGACACCTTAAGAGTAGTGTAAAGACATATATACGTATATTTAAAATGAATCAATAACTGACCGTTAGCACAGTAAGTGGACCGGTGTAATAGCATCCGGGGTCATTCCGCAACCATCATTCCTTGCTGGATTTCAAACTGTCAAATATCAGCCCACACCAATCCAAAGAAGCAAAATCACCTACCTGGATGATTTTCCTAAGGACGCTAGTATTGCAAGTTCCCATCTTCCTAGTGCTTGACATCGTGTTTGCAAATAGCATCAGAAAATTCAACTTGAACATTATGCCTGCTTCTTTTGAACTATCTATCATTCATATAATACTTGCTGCTCGAATGTCCTTGTCTTAAAATTGCCTCTTCCATTCAACAAGCATAGGATTGTCAAACGCACAACTATCTAAGTCATTAATATCTTTTCCACCAATTGGAACCCCAACCATATCATGAATCGCTTGTTTGTTCACATTTATGTACCCATCCTTCAACTTAATAATCATCTTATTCGGATCAAATAAATCAACAACATAGTGGCCCAACTTTGCTGGAATACCATTAACTTTCATACCTATCAATGATCCGAATCCAATCCCATTAACCGCTTGCCGTTGGGCTTTATTCAAAGACTTAACTGCCTTGAATAGATTCTTTGGAGACATCCTTGTCCTAATTGACAGATTATGCCTTTTAGAAGTCATTGCATTATCACTCATTGTAATTGAACCTTTACAGAAGATGTCAATACTTGAGGACTCCAAATAATGTGTTGATCCAAACCCTCAGTAATTTGATAATGACCCTCTCTTATATACTTAGTGAAAATTTTAAGTAAACAATATGTATCAGGGTTTCACTATCGCTGATAAGTACTAAGATCTTCCAGTACCGCTGATAGGAACTCTCGCTCTTTAAGTTAAACATTCAGCGAACACTGTTCATCATTAACGCTGAGTCTGTTCAGTCATTATGATGATCGCTGATAAGTTAGTTGTTTACTTATGATCCCTGAAGACAAGTTTCACGTCAACATAGGTTCTACGCTAAAGTCGAAGATCAAGCTCAAGAACCAGCGACAAGTCTCCTAATGAACTGATGCGGATCAGCGAAGACTCAGATTTGTCCACTCAACGTGAAGTATCAAGTACAAGACTTCAGCTATCGCTGAACTTTATCATTTGCTGAATAGTAAATGATAATCGCTGAATCAACGAAAGCTGATCATGAAGTCCTCCGTACAAAGTACTTTTGTCTTAACCTCCCTTGCACAACTCCGTACGAATTGTCAGAAAAGAACCTCCGACTGTCTGAAATCGTAAAACCATTCTGATACTACACTGTTCATCCGTGCGGCTACTAAGGTTGTCAACCAAGGTCAATGACATACAACCAACCAGCTGATGACACGTGTAAAGTGTATACTGACTTGCATATAATGCATGCAGTATATAAAGAGATGAACCCACTTCATTTGAAGTAACTTGCTAACTCTGGACAAGTTCAATCTCTTATCTCAAGATAGGTTATTATTAGTAATTTCCTTATCTCTCTTAGTGCAAGAAACCTTAGTGTTCCAACTTGTTTAGATTTAGGTTTATCCTTAATCTTGTTTCCGCAACAAGCTGTAAATTGTTAATGATTTATCAATAAACAATTTAGAAAAGTAAAATCTGTGTGTTTGTATTCAACCCCCCCCCCCCCCCCCCCCTTCTACAAACTTGTATAGGCCTTCGGGACCAACAAGTGGTATCAGAGCGGATTTGTTTAATCTCATAAACAAGATCTAATCTAAAATATTTCTCTTCCTTGCTATTATCTGAAAATGGCCACCAACACAAACACAAATTATATAGACAATGGTTCTCTTGCAAAACCCCCTAGATTTTCCAGAGATAACTTCAACTTATGGAAAAATAGGATGACACTCTTCTTAGAAGGTGTATACCCTACTATGCCTTACTATCTTGAAAACGGCCCATACATCCCTGTAACAATTGATCCTTCAGTTCCAGCCACTGCAAATAGACCTGCTATTCCAGAAAGGCTGATTCCTAAGGAAATACACATGTGGACCGATGAAGATAAGAAGAAAGTGGCTATAGATACAAAAGCCAGATCCATACTATCCATGGCCCTTCCTGACGAAGTCTATCATTCCGTCATGAACCTGAAATCCTCAAAAGCCATGTGGGACACAATATGTGTTCAGTATGAAGGAACATCTGAAGTCCAGGATTCAAGAAAGATCAACCTGGTAAGACAATACGAAAGCTTCATTTCTGGTAAGAATGAAACTCTCTCTGAAGTTCACCAACGTTTTAATTGTTTAATTATAGATCTGAAAACTGTTGGTAAGGAATATTCTAACTTTGAAGTGCTGACAAAGTTTCTAGAATGTTTACCTGAAAGCTGGGACAATTATTCTATGTGTCTCAAGCTGTCAAAGGATCTAAAATCAATGACCCTTGCAACCTTATATGGCACGTTGCTGAATCATGAGCAATCAAGCCATCTTAAGAAGAATCTTGTAAAAGATTCCAAAAGCACCCCTGTTGCTTTAATCTCAGAGGAACCTTCTACTCAGCGACCCTCGGTCACTATCACTGAGTTAGAAAGTAACTCTGAAAGATCATCGGATTCTGACTCCTCAGATGATGATGAATCTTTGGCTCTCCTAACTAAAAAGTTCAGGAGATTTGCCAAGAAGAAAATGTTTAGAAAGAACAAACCTCTTTCCATAACTGACAAGCCTAAATCATCAGTTTTTGTTGATAAGACTACTGCTACTTGTTTTAACTGCGAAAAGATAGGACATTTTGCTAACGAGTGCAGGTCTAAGAAAGTTTCTAGACCCTCAGCTTTTACAAAGAAATCCTTTGTTCCAAGGAATAAAGATGACAAATACTCAAAGCTGAAAGAAAAATATGCGAAGCTGAAAAGCTTTAAGAAGAAAGGCAAAGGCCTGATGGCTAACTATGATTGGGCTGCTTCTGATGAAGAAGCATCATCATCTGACTCTGAAGATGATGAAGCAAATCTATGTCTCATGGCCAAGATTGAAGAAGAGGAAGAAAGTTCAGACATTCCCTCCACTACAACCTCTGAAATTCAGGTATCACCTTCCTTCTTTACCAATATTGCAAATATTGATGAAGCTGATAGTCTCCGTAAGATCGATCTCTTGACTAGAAGTTTATACGAAGCCATGAACGGCAAAACTGTGGTTGAAAACCAAAACCTTGATCTCGCTGAAAAGCTTAAAAACTGCCACCTTCAAATAGAAAAGCTTTCTAAAATTGAAGAAGATTTTAAAGATCAAGTATATTTAAATCAGCTAGTCAAAATCGAACGAGCAGAAGCTATCGCTGCATTAAAAGCTGAAAAGGCTACTGTTGAAGGATGGTGTAATTCTTCAACAAAGATCATTGAGATAATAAAGTCTCAAATTCCACTGAGTGATAAACGTGGTTTGGGTTACAAATATGAAACTTCAAAACCAACCACTGAGCGTTCAATGCTTAAATTTGGAACGTTCGTATCCTTAGTCGCTGATATTTCATCTTCTCAGTGCTCCTCGTCCATTACACCAATCACTGAGGAAACTCCTACCTCCTCAAAAGGCAAGGAGAAAATGGTTTATTCAAAATCTACCTCTATCTCTAATGACAAAGGTAAAGGAATTGTTATTTACCAAAATCCTCAGAAGGGTACTTTAGTACCAAAGCTGAATGCTTCTAAAACTTCAGCGACACATCCCTCTGGATCAAGGAAGCTGACCTCTGGATCTATTCAGCGATCTACTCCTAGACTCAGAGTTGATGTTCTTGTTAAGAAATCTGAAGAACTAAATGTTCGTCCCATTTCTAAAGCAAATAGCTTACTTGGTGCTGGTACTTCTAATTCTAAATTAAAAGCTCAGCATACAAATGGTCCTAGAACTACTTTTAGCTATAGGAAATGTTATCACTGTGGACTCACTGATCATATTGCTAGTAAGTGCCCCACAGCCACCAAAGCTGAAAAGATAGCTAAGGTGAAGATTGCCCCCAAGGCAAAGAAGACCAACCCTGGTGCAAATCAGGTCAAGGTAAATTCTACCACTGAGGTTAGAAATTAACCAAAGTGAAGAAAGACAAAGCTGAATCTTCAAATGTTGCGAAGACTGCTGAACCTTCCATTCCAACTACTTCCACTGACAAACGTGTATACATGGTTAAGTGGGTACCTAAGAAAAACTAATCTTCCTTTGTATTGCAGGTTAAGAAGGGTATCTGGTATCTCGATAGTGGATGCTCTAGACACATGATTGGAAAGAAAAACCTGTTCGCTGAATACAAGGAAGAGAAAGGTCCCTCTGTGACTTTCGGTGGAAATGGAAAAGGACATACCCGAGGGTATGGTGTACTTTCAAATGGTACAACCTCCTTCAGAAGAGTCGCATATGTTGAAGGGCTGAAGCATAATCTTCTAAGCATCAGTCAGCTTTGCGACATGGATAACAAAGTAATCTTTACCAAGGAATCCTGCTTTGTCACTGACAAAAAGGAGAAGATAGCTCTCAGCGGTTATCGTTTGGAAAATTTTTATGTAATAAACATGGACTCAACAACCACTGAGAACTCCTGTTTCTTCTCAAAGGCCTCATCTGATGTCAACTGGCTATGGCATAAGAGGCTATCTCATCTAAATTTCAAGACACTGAACACTCTTTCTTCAAAAGAGTTAGTCACTAGTCTACCTCAGCATTCATACGCCAAAGAGTCCTTATGTTCAGCGTGTGAAAAAGGGAAGCAGACCAAAGCAAGCTTTAAATCAAAGCAAGTTTCTCCAGTGTCATCTCCTCTACAACTACTCCATATAGATTTGTTTGGCCCTGTTAACAAACAATCCATCGCTGGAAAGAAATATACGCTGGTCATAGTTGATGAATTCTCTCGCTTCACGTGGGTAATGTTTCTCCGTTCTAAGAGTGACACCCCTGAAGAACTCATCACCTTTGTTCGGAAGATGGAAACCCTGAACAATTTGACCGTTCGCTCAATAAGGAGTGATCATGGAACTGAATTCAAAAACAGTTCTCTTGATTCCTTCTTTGAAAGTAAGGGTATTTCTCACAACTTTTCTTCAGTGAGAACACCGCAACAAAATGGAGTCGCTGAAAGAAGAAATAGAACAATTATTGAAGTTGCACGTTCAATGCTCAACGATTCTCACCTGCCTACTCAGTTTTGGGCAGAAGCTGTCAACACTGCTTGTTTTACGCAAAACAGGTCACTGACAGTTAAAAGATTCAATAAAACAGCCTATGAACCTTTTCATGGGAGAAAGCCCTCAATCAGCTTTCTTCACATCTTTGGATGTCAGTGTTTCATACTGAACAATAGAGATGCCCTTGGAAAATTTGACCCTAAGGCTCATGATGGAATCTTTCTTGGATACTCCTCAGATTCCAAAGCCTTCAGAGTCTTCAATCGTAGAAGACAAACTGTAGAAGAAACTATTCACGTCACGTTTGACGAATCCCATTCAGCGAACTCTAAACCAAACGCTGATACTGAAGAACTGAATCAATGGATGTTTTCTCATCTCGGTGATTCAGAAGATATTCCCACTCCTCAGGCTCATCCAGTAGAGGATGATATTCCCACTATCATTCCAAACATGCAGAATAGTGAAGCTGAAACATCATGGGTCTCAGCTGTTCCTATAAACACTGTACCTGCAGTTGATTCAAATGTCTCAGACATTCCATCTACTTCTCAGCAATCAGTGAATATAATGACAACTGCATCAATTCCTCTCTTGGCTGATACTCCCGACGTCGCTGAAGCTTCATCTTCAGTTCCTCTAGTTCAAGTGAGTCAGCATCTCACGCTCCGGCTCAGCGATGGACTATAAATCACCCAATTGATCAAATTCTTGGTGATCCAAACACTGGCATTCAGACTCGACGAAGTGCAGGTAATATTTGTTTATTTGTAAATTTTATTTCACTAACTGAACCAAAGAAATTAGATGATGCCCTCAAAGATCCAAACTGGGTCAGCGCCATGCAAGAAGAGCTGACTGAATTTGAAAGAAACAAAGTTTGGAAACTTGTTCGAAGACCAACTGACAAAACTGTGATAGGCACTAAATGGGTCTATCGAAACAAGTTGGACGAACATGGAACTGTAACCCGCAACAAAGCTCGTCTTGTTGCTCAGGGATACAGACAAGAGGAAGGCATAGATTATGATGAAACATTTGCTCCTGTAGCAAGACTTGAATCTATTCGTCTATTCTTAGCATATGTTGTACACAAAAACTTCAAAGTACATCAGATGGATGTTAAGTCAGCATTTCTAAATGGAAAGCTGAATGAAGAAGTCTATGTGGAACAACCTCCAGGATTCTCAGATCCTAAGCATCCAGGTTATGTTTATAAACTGGATAAGGCACTTTATGGCTTAAAGCAAGCTCATGGTATGACACTCTTTCTACTTATCTCCACATCGAGAAATTTGAGCGAGGTAAAATCGACAAAACTCTATTTTTTAGAAAAGTGAAAGGTCATATCATTCTAGTTCAAATATATGTTGATGACATTATATTTGGTTCTACTAACCCTGAGCTTTGTACTCGTTTCGCTGATAGAATGAAAGATGAATATAAAATGAGCATGATGGGTGAACTAACATATTTCCTTGGTCTTCAGATTAAGCAAACAGAGAAAGGAACTTTCATTAATCAGGGAAAATATGTTAAAGATATGCTGAAGAAATTCGACTTAACTGAAAGTTCAGCTATGAAAACCCCTATGGCACCACCGCTGACACTTGATAAAGACACAAAGGGTGTTCCTGTCAATGTCACGTTGTACCGTGGGATGATCGGCTCACTATTGTATCTTACAGCTAGCCGACCCGATATTATGTTTGCAACATGCTTATGTGCACGATATCAAGCTGAACCTAAGATATCTCATATGAAAGCTGTAAAGCGAATCTTTCGATATCTTAAGGGTACAGCGGATCTAGGTCTTTGGTATCCCAAAGATTCAGGATTCGATCTAACCGCCTATTCAGATAGTGATTTTGCAGGTTGCAAAATGGATAGGAAAAGCACCACAGGAGGATGTCAGCTCCTGGGTGGAAAGCTGGTAAGTTGGACAAGTAAGAAGCAAAACTCAGTATCCACTTCCACAGCCGAAGCTGAATATGTAGCTGCTGGAAGCTATTGTTCTCAAGTCTTGTGGATGAGAAACCAGCTACTAGACTATGATCTTCAGCTCTCCAAAATTCCAATCTATTGCGACAGCACAAGTGCCATCGCCATAGCTAATAATCCAGTACTACACTCAAAGACAAAACACATCGAAATCAGGTATCATTTTATCAGAGATCATGTGATGAATGGTAATATAGAACTTCATTTTATTCCAACTGATTATCAGTTAGCTGATCTATTCACCAAACCTCTTGATGAGACAAGATTCAACTTTCTCATCAGCAAGCTTGGAATGCTGAACTTTGAAGGATAAAATCTTCAGCGATTCACATTAAGATCAGCGACACTACTACTTTGGATAAAATCAACTTGTATAAACCCATTCTATCATTCTTTCTCTGAATAAACTTGATTCGCTGATATCAAGGTATGTTTTTCTCTCTGACAAATCGCATGTAAATGCAAGATTTCAAAATAGATTGTATCGCTGAATATCTCTTCCTTAACAGCGACATTTTGAAATTTCTTAAAACCTTCACTGATATTTCTATTCAGTGCTTCATATTTTCAAAGTATCTCTGAGTTTTTCAAAACCTCAGAGACAACCAAGAATATGAAAGGACAGTTGTGACGTCATTACAACAGATATGCCCTGGCACGTTCTTCTTTCTGACACACGTTTGCACGTTTCGTTTATTCTCCAATCAAATGCAAACACGTGTCCGTGTCATGATGAAAATCTTTTCCCGCTCAAGATTTTCTCTTTCTAAAATCTCTATATAAACAAACTCTTTGTTTATATTTGTCTTTTACGCGAACTTATCCTCCAAGCAAGAAAGAACTCACTGTTGCATTTGGCTCTCGACTTTTTCTCAAGAACAACTGTTCATCTTCTTCATCAAACATCAAGGTTAATATGTTCTTATTATTTACCGAATGCAAATAACTTGTTTCTAATCTATTCTTTGTTTTTAACAAGATCAAAACAAAAGAACTTCTTAAAAATAAAATCATTTTCTTTCATGGTTTTATGAACACAACCATTTCATGGTTGTTCTTCAAGTTTAAATGCAAAAATCTTAAACTTGTTCTTCACACATTCGTTTTTCCAGAATCCCAATCTTCAAAGAAAACTGGAAAACAAGATTTTTTTTGGGTTTGAAATTTTCGTTTCTTAAAATCAAGAAAAACCCTAATCTTCATTAAGACATTTATGTCTGAATGAAATGGATAAAATTTGAACCATCTTAATGGAAATTCTTTCCACATTAAGATTATTCTTATTTTTTAACATCTTTGGTTGAACTGCTAATACAGAGAAATGGCCTCGTCTAACATTCCTGCTACCGCTGAGAACATATCTGCTGAATCTGAGGAAATGGACATCATCAAGGCTCCACAAGTCAAGTTTGCCCTTGACAAACTGGATTGGACTAAGGTGAACAATCTCTCTGCGCTTCTCGAGTTTCCTCCTCGAAAGCAAGTCACACATCTAGATGATGCTGTGAAATTTCTGAAGAATTGCTGCATCTCCACAGCCCTGGCCATAACACCTCCTGCACATCAGCTTTTGCTCTCACAATTCTGGTACTCAGCGAGACACACTCAATTACCTTCAGCCAAAGACCCCTCCAAAATAATAGATTGCATCCTCTGCGATATCGAATATGGCACCATAAAGATCACCCCAGCCATAATTCGCAAAGCTCTCAGCCTTCCCATCGCCACCAAGGAAAAACCTTTTGTTCCCCTCCCTGACCCCAAGAAAAACTCAGACAGGGAAGCCATCATTGCATTCTTTGATGCAATGGGCTATGTATGGGAAATCGGCAGAGACATGAAGCCCGAGAAGAAGCTGACGATTATCAAGAAATCAAAAATGCCAAGCGAGATGAATTTTATCTTCGCTCATCTAATCAGCTGCATGACTGCAAAGAGCGGCTCTTCTGATCAAGCCGCTAAACCTCAGCAAGCAATGGGTTATGCACTCCTGAAAGGTCTCAACATAGACTGGGCATCGATTATCTATGATGACCTGGTTCTAAGAGTGGACACCGTCGCTGACAGACCTCCATGGGTTCCTTACCCACGTTTCATCAGCGCCATCTTCCAATGTGGCCTGAAGGAAACCTACCCAACTGATGGTGACCTGAAACTTTCTCAGGTCGGTCCAAAGATACTCGACTTCAAACCAACCGTGAATGAGGTACGTCTTTCTACACTCTTAACTATTCTTAACCCTCATACTTCTTCTACTTCTGCAGCTCCTTCAGCGGACAAACCCACCGCTGATACCCCAGCTGCTACCTCTATTCCTCTTAAAAGGAAACACTCTCACACCCCACTTGATTCTAAAAGGATCAAGAAAACAAAGGAGCAACCCCAGCAATCTCATGCTGAAGACTCCTCAGCTCTTTCTGCAGAGCTGAAGGAACGTTCAGTGGTATGCTCTGCCACACCTGAACAAGCCATCCCTTCCATCCCAATCTTAGCGTCTCCGAATTTTGAAATTACAGACTTGGAAACTACCCAACCTCCCTCAGTCTCTCAAAAGACTGATGAAGTGATTCTCAGCGATTCCAACGCTGAACTCAGAACCCAACCTCCAATGTCATCCTTCGCTTCTCCCTCTACTCATTTGGTCTCTCCTCCAGTTATCGCTGGAGATGCCATCATTTCTACGGAAGCTAAAGCTGATAATCCAAAGATGATGAAGACAGGACCTGCAGGACAATCCATGGGCACGTTTGAAGACGACATGGAACTTTTCTCAGGCATCCGTGACTTTGATGAGTTCACCAATCCTCCTGCAGGTAATCAACAACCCCTACACACTGTTACTAAACCCCAAACTTCTGAGCTTTCCTTTGTTCACAAGTTCTTATCTGTTACAGGTCCTAACTTGGGAGACATCAACGCATCTCTAAAGTCCGTGGAAACAAAGCTGACAGGTCTCACCACCACTCTCTCCAACAACTCTTCAGCTGTAACAAACGCTGGAGAGAATCTTCAAAAGCTGACAACGGTGGTAGAGAAGAAGGCTTCCACAGATGACATGAAGCAAGTTGATAAAACTCTCAGCGATTTCGCAAAGGTGCTCGCTGATATCTACACAGACTACACCTCTCTCAAAAATTCAGTTTCATCCATGTCCAGCGAGGTCACAACGCTGAAGACATCTGTTGGACAACTCGAGGGTGACATGTCTGCTGTAAAGACTGACTTAGGCTCTGTAAAGACCGATGTTGGTTCGATAAAGACGATGATCGAGCAGCTGCTACTCAAAGCGAATACTCCTACTCCTGTCCCTGTCCCTGAAACTGAAAACTTCACAGCGGCGGATCGCACAGAGCTGAAAAAGATCAATCCTGCTATTTCTGGCCTTGATGACAGATTAGCAAAGATTGAAGATTGTATAGGTCTCTCTGGCCAAGAAGACAGAGAACCTACCAAAGCTGCTGAATCTACCCATTCCTCCCCCAGTCATCATGAAAACGAGGGGGAGAAGAGCGCTGAAAATCCTTCCAAGAGCGCTGAAGACCTTTCCCATGATGAATCTATCAGGGGAGAGAAGAACGAAGACCTCACCTTCGCTGAAGAGGGTGAGAAGACTATTGAAGCTGAAGCAGCCGCTGGACCTCAGGGAGATGAACACCCTAAGGGAACCGAGAAGCTCGCCTCTGTATCTGAGGGGGAGCAACTCGAAGAAGACGCTGAAGAATCCGAAGCAGAAGATGATGAAGCCGTCGACATCCTTGATAATGAACCATCTACTTCTCCAAAGAATGATGATGATGATGATGAAGATGACGATGACTTCTTTATCGTCAAACCCGCTCCAAAGATCAAAGCTTTTAAGGGAATCTCGATAAATGAACCTTCAGGGGAGCGGACAAAGACAAAGCCCTCAGCCTCTGGAGCTGAGAAAGGCAAAGGAAAAAGCGTCACTGAAGATGACAATCTGACGATCTTGCTTGAAAAGCCGGTTTGTCAGGTACACTAAACATCTCTTACTCCATCCCTCCTCTGTCATACACTATCAGTTCCTCTACCCAAGCCTATACACTTGAACCAATTCTCTCTATCTGATTCTACCCAAGTTCTTACTTGTATGATCGTTGTGTTTCAGCTAGTCCTCTCCCCTGTTTGAGGATATCGCTGAAGGCTCCACAACTGCGAATTCACCAATAATACCAGTTGCCGCTGAAGAAATAATCCAGTCTTGGATTTGATCTCTGAGACTGATGAACCTGAAGAACAGTCTCTCTCTCACAAACGCAGACCTTCCTTAGCTCCTCAAAAGCTAAGTGAAGAGGATCAGAAAAGAAGAGAGGAAATAATAAAGCGATTCGAGGATCAGCGAATCATTCTGAGGCGTGATCAACTTCCTTCAGTTCCTCCAAAGTTCAGAATTTCCAAAGCTGAATACAAGGAACACCTCAGAGCTAAACGCCTAATCGCTGAAAGAAAGGAAGCTGAAGAAAAAGACAGAGAATACGCCATCAAGCTTACTCAAGAATCTGTCAAAGACCCCAAGCTGAAACGTGTTCCCATTCAAGTCCAACGAAAGCTTTGGGAAGAAGCCCAGAAGATCGTGGAAAAGAAAACTGAAGTTTCTCAAACCACCCTGATCTGGTGTAAAGAGAAAATACACTTCAGATATCGTCCAGCGAAGATCAACAAGGTATTCATCTCTGGAAGAACCTCTATCGGAGTACCTATTGTTGACATCAAACTTTTCAGATAAGATGGCCAATTTGAAGCCTTTCGCGCTGACACTGTAAAAAGGTATGGTCTCTCTGAATGGCTGGAGATGAGGTTAGCTATCCAAACGTCACAATCTAAGTACAAGGATCATTTCGAAAAGCTGATAAACAGACAAATCGATTTGATATCTTCTTGTGTGGACATTCCTCCTCTTCCTGATCTTAAGCTGAAAAGAAAAAGGGCCTCTCTAAAGAAGAAACGTCAAGATTCAAACTCAGGTCCTGTCATACGAAATGAAACTGGAATTGGTTTCTCTCGCGCTGAAGTGCTTGGTCCTGACCCTGATCTATCTGCCCTTGACATTTCTTTGCCACCATGTGAACTTTTCGTCCCTGGTAAAGTCATCAGTGATTCTTATGGAATATTCTTTCTCGACTACGACGGGCGTAAATGTTTTCAACGGATCGCTGAGCTTCCAATCACTCCAATCGAACAGCTCAGAGATCTCATCTACTGGTGTGACTTCAGAAAAGACATTCAGGCACGACACCTAAAACCCTTGATCTTTGAAGAAGCGCTGAACAAAAGAAAGCGAGGTGTAACGGTTCCTGACTGGATGATCCCCACTGAAAAGACCCTTGATGAACTTCTCATTAAGGAAGAACCTTTGTAAGCTGATAGGATCGCCTCTTTCATTTATTTTATCAGTTATCCTTTTGTACTTGTAATTTATTTCGCTCGAACTTTTAATCTTTCCATTTCTCTTTGTAACCTGATTCAAAGTTTTAAAGAAAGATTTCAGCGAACGTACTTTACTCCATCAGTACAGAAAAGATCCCAGAAAACAGTAAAAGGGACAAATATTTTATGAGTTCTTTTTATCCTTGTGTTTTCATTAAATAGCAATTTTCTTTGTTGCTATGTCATAATCAAATAGGGGGAGATTGTTGATCCAAACCCTCAGTGATTTGATAATGACCCTCTCTTATATACTTAGTGAAAATTGTAAGTAAACAATATATATCAGAGTTTCACCATCGCTGATAAGTACTAAGATCTTCCAGTACCGCTGATAGGAACTCTCGCTCTTTAAGTTAAACATTCAGCGAACACTGTTCATCATTAACGCTGAGTCTGTTCAGTCATTATGATGATCGCTGATAAGTTAGTTGTTTACTTATGATCCCTGAAGACAAGTTTCACGTCAACACAGGTTCTACGCTGAAGTCGAAGATCAAGCTCAAGAACCAGCGACAAGTCTCCTAATGAACTGATGCGGATCAGCGAAGACTCAGATTTGTCCACTCAACGTGAAGTATCAAGTACAAGACTTCAGCTATCGCTGAACTTTATCATTTGTTGAATAGTAAATGATAATCGCTGAATCAACGAAAGCTGATCATGAAGTCCTCCGTACAAAGTACTTTTGTCTTAACCTCCCTTGCACAACTCCGTACGAATTGTCAGAAAAGAACCTCCAACTGTCTGAAATCGTACAACCATTCTGATACTACACTGTTCATCCATGCGGCTACTAAGGTTGTCAACCAAGGTCAATGACATACAACCAACCAGCTGATGACACGTGTAAAGTGTATACTGACTTGCATTTAATGCATGCAATATATAAAGAGATGAACCCACTTCATTTGAAGTAACTTGCTAACTCTGGACAAGTTCAATCTCTTATCTCAAGATAGGTTATTATTAGTAATTTCCTTATCTCTCTTAGTGCAAGAAACCTTAGTGTTCCAACTTGTTTAGATTTAGGTTTATCCTTAATCTTGTTTCCGCAACAAGCTGTAAATTGTTAATGATTTATCAATAAACAATTTAGAAAAGTAAAATCTGTGTGTTTGTATTCAACCCCCCCCCCCCCCTTCTACAAACTTGTATAGGCCTTCGGGACCAACATAATGTTTGCTTGTCCTCCTTCTTTTTGGATAACGGGTGTCCGGTGTAGAGATACTTATACAATCATTATCTATGATTGACCGGAGAGGAATGGCAACAGTTTCTTCTATGTGAATCACTTTCTTAACATTTCCCTTTTCCTTCTTTTTCCTTTCGATACCTACGATGAGGATGGAACAAATCCAAGTCAGGTGTTTACAAGAAATAATCAATAGTGAATATGGTTGTATGACAATCGTAAACATGTGAATGAAAATTTGTACATGTGAATATGAACATGTACCAACATGCAGAACTGGGTGGAATGCATCCATTCAAACATGTATCAGATGCTGATAATTTAATTTCTAAAAACATGTAAACACAAATCCAACCAGAACTTACGAAGCCTTTCCATGGACTTCTTGGCATTCCTCTTCAAGACAATCTTGAGTAAATTCGAACTATCCACTTTTTGTTTCTTTAATCATGCATTTTAATCCACAAAACTCAATGTCGATATAAACACAATCAATAAACAAAAATACTTACTAGCACCTTGGGAAGCAACATTATCGTCTTCATCATCGATAATTTTTGAAGTTAGACTTACTGTATTTCCCTGCATTCATGTCTCTGCATCTCGTCATACCTATTGCAACAAGAACCTTTATTATTCAACTCAAATACAATCAACTAATTGCTTCGAAAGTGTAAAAAACGTCCCTCGAATTAAGAAAATTCAGTCAGGAAATTTCCATTAACGACAAATTGGACGAAAAGTCGAAAAACAAGCGTTCAAGCATACCAGTGTACAATCACTCTGAGACAGCTGATGAAGAAGATCGACTGATTGACTCCATGGAACCGTTCGCGCCCTTTAATCGGGAAAGAGAAACCATCGCAAGACATGGGATGTCTTGATTCAGGCGAGAAATCAGGCGTCGATCGAAACGTGGGTTTCTCCAACCCTGAATTACAAAATTACCCAAACCCTGAATTCCAAAATTAACCCTCATCATAGACAAAGGGTATTAAAGACGTCCCATGATCTTGTTACAAATAACAAAAATGGCACTGAAATCATGACCCTCAAGTTTTTTGGATGGATGGTGGGGATTAGTTCTTCGGTTCTTTTTTTTAAGTTCTCCCCTGAACCTTCCTCTATATAGGGATGGGATCAGGGGAGAACTTAAAAAAAAACCGAAGAACTAATCCCCACCACCCATCCTTCATAATCTAACGGTGAATAAAAATAGGTTGTTTAAAAAATCCAAAAGGGTAATGTGGTACATTCATAAATAAATAAATATTCCGTTTTCAAAAGAAAAAAAAACAAATAGTGGGTAGTTACTACACCAGAACGTGGTCCATATTTTGTGGGAATATCATTTTTCTACCATAACAAATTTGGAAAGAAAGTATAAAATATTATGAGAATTCTGGAAAAAAGTAAATGAACGTAGACGTTGACTATGGAAGGAAACAAACAGGGAAAGGAGCATGACTGCCACAAAATAATCAGTTTGACAGTATGACGGAGACAGGAAACAAAAAACATCGGAATAGAAACTTCAAAAAAACAGGGTGTGAGAATTCTGGTGTTAGATTCACAATTGTACCAGGAACAAATACATTTAGGTTGTATAGTTTTGAGGAGAAACACAACTATGTGTTGATTGCACAAGACAAATTGCACCTTACTCGGGAAAGACGGAAGCTTGATTATTCGACAAAACTAGTTCTCCATAGTCTTGCAAATACAAACATTGGAGCGACACGGGCTCATAACATAATGGTTCAACTAAAGGGAGGATATGACCCTCAATTTTTTTGTATGGATGGTGGGGATTAGTTCTTCGGTTCTTTTTTTTTAAGTTCTCCCCTGAACCTTCCTCTCTCTCTCTCTCTCTCTCTATATATATATATATATATGGTAATTTTATAAAATATTTATTGCATAGATCATCATCCATGGCTAATCCTGTTTGAGATAATAATCTTGAGAAATCTATTGTGAATTAAGGAGATAGAGAGAGAGTTTAGAAGGCCATATGAGAGAATGCTTCTAATATTTCTCAAAGGTTTTCTCGGTGTGTCTTACAATGAAATAGAAATTGCATTATATAGACAGATTAAAGGAACGAATCTAGACTAGACTAGGACACGTATAAAGTCTAAGCTAAATTATTAAAGCTATGTCGGCAACTAACGAATCTTAAAAGAAATAACGACAACTTACTTTATACAAAAGTCTAAAAGCAAAAAAGAAAGTGTCGGCCAATATTCTGAAAATAAGTTGTAGTGACGTCAGGCTGACGTTTCTTCTTCTAGATGAAAAGAGTCCTTCTAGAAGTCCCTGTGTGTGCTGTCGATTGACGGTGGTGAATCTGGATCTGTTCCGTTTCCGTCATAGTCATCTCTTTCGTCTGTGTTTTCAATTATAATTGGACTGGAATCATCTTCTCCGATGAATGGGAGGATCATGATCCAATTGTCTTGTACGAAAATCTGTGTATAGTGACCTTCTGCAATAAGTCTGTACTGTTTTCCCCAAGGTCGATTGAAAAAACCTGTAGGTAGTGTTGGTGTCCTTTGCCCCTGTATGATCATTTTTTCCACCTGTAACTGCAGAGTTTCCTTGCTGTTGATATTGTCCCACCATGTGTATTCGCGGCTGCATGCATATTTTATCAACATCATTTGTTCTTCTTCGTGATGGCTGATAAAAATACGTTTTCTGACAGGTCTGTATGTATAACTGTTGGCTTTAGGAAAGGATGCAAAAATCTTGCAACCTATCATTTGATCATTTGAATGAGATGCCATATTGTCGGCTATAAGAATAAATTTTTCCCCGAATTTGTTGAGGATTGCTTCTGTCTTTGGGTTCAAGCTGAATTCTATGTAATCGATCATTCCATTGTGGTAGAAACTTAGGATTTGATCGTCAGGCATGTCTGTGATCTTTAGGTTGACCTGTAATAGAAATATGTTGGTCGGAATCTGTGCTGCATAATGATGTGTTCTTTGAACCACTGTAACGCCTTTGTATTTTTTCTCTTCAAAGGTCATGTCGATGATATCTTGTTGTAACTTGTATAACACCAATGGAAATTCTGTGCAAACTTTGTCAGAAACCATCTGTTCGAATTCTGGGAAGTTTTCGAAAAGTGGTTGCATCGTTTGTTTCAGTGGCATATCTAGGATCCTTGCCTTGAAACTATCGAGGTTTCTGTGTATAACTGTGTTTGTTTCCTTTTTCTCAAGCTTTTGTATAAGCTGTGTATTTTTTGCTTCGTATATATATATATATATATATATAGTTGAAAACTATTTTACAAACCAGTGAAATCTAACAAACCAATGTTTTCAATGTTTAATTGAATGAAATTATTTCATGAAAGTGTTTCATATGATGAAATTGTTTCATATAATTCTTTTATTGATGAAACTATTTGTATATTTTTGTTTTTATGTAAAAATGAAATGTTTTCATGTATTTCTCATTTTGATGAAATTTGTTCCATATTTTCTTGATTAATCAACCTTCATATATTTTTGATGAAATTGTTTCATATATTATTGACTAATTAACCCTTATAATTAGGAAAAAGTGAATAAGCAATAGTTTTTTACTATAACTACGTGTAAAACGCAGATCATAAGCAAACTTAAATGCATATTTGTATCTTTTGTAACTCCGTAAAAGAATAAGCAATAGTTTTTACTATAACTACGTGTTTTCAGGGAAATACGAAAATACACACTATGACACTAATAAAAAACAAACTTTTGTCGGCGGATTTTCCACCAGAAATTTACCCGCGGATCACCGACCCATACAAAAAAAATCCACTTAGTTGACCTCTGCCACAAATCCGTCACATATTTTAATAAAAAATAAAAATAAAAATTGATTACTTTTTGTGGAGGAATATTTATTCATTAATTAAAAAACCCCACCAATCTACGGTCTATTTTTAAAAAAGTGATTAACATGAATTAATAAAAATATTGTGCCGCATTTTTCTAATTAAAATTTGTTACAAATTTAATTCAAATATTTTTTTAATAAATTTTTTGAATTGAAATTTGTGACGGATCACCGACGAATTACATTACAAAACAAAGGACTTTTACCGACGGAAAAATCCGTCAATAATACGTTGGTGAATGTTTCTCGGTAAAAATCCGTGGGAAAGGCATCACCTTACCGATGACGACCTTTTCCAACGGATTACCGACATATTGACATCACCCACAAATGCTATTACCAACGGTATGTTTTCTAGTAGTGTTGTAGGATCTGCCAGAAATTAAATTAATTGATTTTTTTTATTGTTTTAAACTAAAAAACCACTTTTAAAACATTTCCGTGAGATTATGGGATCCGCTGGTGATCCACCACAAATTTTAATTACAAAACTGAAAGAACAAATTGCATGAAAAAGTAGCGTACCTTGTCTTAATTCTTATCTTAGTTAACGTAATTTTAAAACATCTGTTATGGTACCTAAGATGTGAAGTTTCAAACATATGTACCTGAGTAACCGATTTAAACATTAGCTCAATATTATTTGATGATGTGTACTGCAAAATTAGTTTTAAATTTTGGTCAATTGACAGGGTTTTTTATTTATTTACTATTTGAACAATCTTCGTCTCTTTACATTCATACGAACATTGAACACCAAACTCAAGAACAATGAAGAAATCAAGAAATTTTCTTTCTGAAGTGTCCGATATAAAAATAAATCAAACATAAATCACCTTAATCAAAAGGTTTTGATACAAATCCAAAATCAAACGCAGATTTGAACCACGTCTCAAATCAAACTAAAACCTAAACCTAGATCAATGTTGTGGTTGACTTATTACAGACCCACGACGATGGAATGACGATGGTTGTTGAAGAATGATGCTGGTGAAGATGTACATAACTGACGACGATTGCTTTATCTGGGCTGAGACCAACGTTTCAAGACTTAACCACGAACACAGGGGAAAGGCGTTTCTACTACGATCTGCGATGGGGAACACATTGGGACAGGAAAAATCTGCGACAACGAACACAAGGGGATAGTGGTCCGACGTTGATCTGAGACGGGAACATTATGGGAGGGGTTTCCAGATCTGCAACGAGAACATTGTAGGGAGGCTTTGTAGTGAGGATTAAGATGAACAAAGTGAAGGGATTATGTTTTGTTAGGCGAAATATCCCAAGGCTTTGTAGTTATTTATCCTAGGTTTAATTTGAAGTTTGATTTATTGTTTTTGGCTTAGGTTTAGGGTTTCTTTTTGCTTGATCGAGAAGATGAAGAGGTTGAAAAAAAATAAGTGAAAATGATTTAGGGGGTGTTTGGGATTGCTTATTAAAACAAGTTAGGGGCTGTTTACCAAATTTTTTATTAAGTCCTGTATGGATAAACTTGTCTGTCTAGATAAATTTATCTGGTCGAATAAATTAATATTGTTGTTTACTTTTTTTCTGAATCAATGACCTGAATGATGCAAATGACCGATTTACCCTCAAATGATTTATGTACTATTTGATAAACTTGTTTATTTTTTTTAATAAAATAACCTATGAGTAGCAAATGGAAGCAGCATATGGCAAGAGATTCAAAAATAAATCTTCCAATTCCATAACATTGGAAGAAAATTAAAGAGAACTCCAATAACATTATTGGAAGAAATTCCCCAGCATTCGAAGAAAATCAATTTTTTTTACAGAACATTGGAAGAAAATCAAAAGAGATGCAGAAAAACAACAAATATTCCAAATCCACAATGGAAGAAAAATCGATGTCTTCTAACTGAAGCAACAATGGACCAGAAATAAGCAACTTTGATGGATTTCTGAAGCAACCTATGATTAAACAGGCACGTCGAAGGAAACCAACAGGAGAATCCATCTAGAAATCACCTTTGATGTAGAAAAAAGAAAGAGCAGGAGGAAGGAAGGAAGGAGGAAGTGGGAGATGAAACCATTAAAAGAAGTAGATATGGGTCGTCGGAGATGAAGCCAAAAGGAGAGGTCGCCGGAGATGAAACCAACAGGAGAGGTCGTCGGAGATGAAACAAACAGGAGACGGCGGCCTTCGGTGGACGACGAGCAGAGGCCCGACGCCTTCTTGATTTGGAGAGAGCAGGAAGAAGGATTGCAACCAGGGTTTGGAGAGAGAAGGAGGCGTGAGATAAAATTGGAGGCGTGAGTGAGGTTTCAGGGTTTTATTGTTCCTTTTTTTACAGGGGTATTTTTTTCATAAGGTTGTCTTAATGGGGACAAGAGCTCCTAACTTCACTATGCGAATAAGCCACCTTATGAATGATTAAGTCCCAAGTAAACAACATACAATGGCTGTGCGAATAAGCCATTTCAGCCATTAAGCTGATTAAGTCGTTAGTAAACATATCCTTAGGCTTGTTTTCAAAAGTATTTATCAATTTATGCTTATTTTTAAAAGGGCTTATCAACTTATAGGGGTAATAAAGTAATTTGGTTGAATAAGTAAATAAGCAGTTTTAAATAAGTCAAGATGGAGTAACTTATCAAAAACAACTTATTTGCGATGTGGAAAATTCATAAGCACTTTTTCTTTTTTCAATCAAAACATTAAAAATAGCTTAGAGCATCTCCAACAACTATGCTATAATTTTTTTATAATAGAGTACAAAAATTCAAAATCTCTAAAAAAATTACATCCATCTTCAACAGCTATTCTATTTTAGCAATCCTAACATTAACTATATTAATAAAATATAGTTTCTCTCTATTACCCATTTATTTCAATGTCTCTTATTGGTGGAAACATTAAAATATTATTTTTCTTTCCTCTTTTCTCTAATTTTAGCGTACAAGAAATTTCTCCAAATTTAGAGATTTGTATCCTCTCTCTCTCATCTTTTCTCTGTTTTAGCATACAAGATAAAATAGCTGTTGGAGCAAAAAATTGTTAAAATCTCCCTTTTTTCTATTTTAGCATAGCTGTTGGAGATGTTCTTATTTTGCGACGTGGAAAAGCCATAAGCAAATAAGTCAGAAAAATAAACAATCCCAAACACCCCCTTAATAGTATTAAGAAAAAAGATAATATCAAAAGACCAAAATAACATTTTTTTAAACGGAGATGTTAGAGTATCTATATATCTATATAAAAGCAAAATGTGGAGTTGCTTAGGTGGCCTAATTAGAAGCCACCATTTCTCATTTTCTAATTTCTCCTAATTTTGAATTTCTTTTAAATAAAAAATTAGCTTCTCATTAAATGACTTTAACTTTTCATTTAACATCTAATTTTCTTTGTATTTTATAATTATTTTTATTATACACAAAGACATCAACAACTATAATTTTTATCTATCTTACATTTATTATTTGACATATAATTTTCTTTATTCTTTATAATTATTATAATTTGCACAACATAAAGACATCAACAAATATAGTTTCTATTTACTTTACACTAATTTAATTAAACATTATTAAATGAATCCACCATCTTTTAATTAATTTTATAGTATTATAATTTATTTACCTTACATTTTTTATTTAACATTTAATTTTCTTTATTATTTTATAATTATCTTTATTTGCACAACATAAAAACATCAACAAATATAATTTCTATTTATCTTACACTAATTTAATCAAACATTTTATTAAATGACCACCATCTTTTAATTAAATTCATAGGATTATAATCTATCTATATATCTATATAACATAGAATCATCAAAAGATGATATGATTTCTTGAAAAAACTAGAAACATTAGTTCTTACTTTCTTCAGTTTTTGAGTTATTTAGCATGAAATGAATGAACATTTCATTTCTTTTTACAAGTTTCTAGAATTTTTTATTATATAAATATATAGCCTAATTTATGTTAGTACACTAATGTATCCAAGATTTAGTCTAATTGTAATTAGTCAACAAATGTCAATGTCAAAATAGCTAGGTTTGGTCAAAGGGTATATAAACCCAATTGTTAGGGTTTGGTGTGTGAGGTCATTTGTGTCTAGCCACCAAGAGTGTGTGTGTGTGTGGCCTCCAAGAGAAATTATTCCTAAATCTCATCTTCTACATTTCTCAATCAAATACAAAGGTTTTAATGGTTTAATCTTGTTACCTGATTATTCTCAATTGGTATCAGAGCCTAACAGAGCTGAATTTGTGCATCATTCAGTAATTTTTATCAATTTTTGAGAAAATGTTGAGTTTTTGAGTTTTTGCAAAAAGTTGAGTGTTCTTCTTTTTTTTTCCCATTTTTTGGTTGATTTTGATCATTTGAGTTCTTCAAATGGATTAGAATTGATCAAGGAGTGTTAGTAGATATTAACTGAGTGATTTCCTTCCGCAAAATCATTAGATTTTGACTCAGATTGAGCAAAATATATATTTTCGGACTTTTGTTTTGCAGCACACGTTTTTGCTTCGAAAAACAATTTTCTGTTGGTTTTTGGATAAAATTCGAAGAATTAAAGTTGTCCAGAATATCGTCGCGCACCTACCTACCAAATTTCAGCTAAATCCGATAAGATATGAAAATTTGACTCAAGAACACTTGAATGTTCATATTTATCTCAACCTTCATTGTTCATCTTTGTCTCAACCAAGGATTGAGACTTCCTTTGGGTTGAGACTTCCTTTGGGTTGAGACTTCCTTTGGGTTGAGACTTCCTTTGGATTGAGACTTGCTTTGGGTTGAGACTTCCTTTGGATTGAGACTTCCTTTGGGTTGAGACTTCCTTTGGATTGAGACTTCCTTTGGGCTGAGACAAGTTAGTGGGTTGAGACAACAGTGCATTGAGACAAAAGACTGTGTAACAATTAATTCCTATTCAGATCAGAAGGATAAGTTTATCGATTTAAAGTCCAGTTTTCCGCATTAATTTTTTCGAAATTAATTTTTGGGAGACAAATTTACAATTTGTTTTTCAAATTTTATTTTTGAAAATTTTTCAGACTTTATTCGTTTTTCTCTGATCGTTCAAGCGCACAAATTCTACTTCTCACGAAGTATCTGTTAACGATCCGACATTTTAAATTTACATGTAACAATGTCTCTAAATGAAGAAGATGAGGTAGATCTCTGCACTATTAATCATTTTGGTAATCAGTTTAAAGTTTTTCAATTAAAACTTGATGAACAAAGCGAGAAACTCATTAAAGCACATAAAACAATTGAACTTCAAAGACAAACAATCATTGACCATAAAAAGTTAAATGATGATTTGAAAATTGAACGGGTTGAAATCGAAAAATCACGTACTTATTTCCGAAGAAAAATGGATGAAATGGGAGAAAATGTAAGAATTGCTGAAAATAGGAAGAATGAACTTGAACAAATGTTGCGTTCTTACAAAGATATTAATAACGAATTGTCTGAAAAGGCAAGTGATCTAGAAGCGAAACTGTATAAACTTGGTCAATCTGAACAAACCATTTTTCTAAACACGCCAAAGAATTTCAGATATTACAATTCGAAATGGGATTTGGGATATGACAATCCTCATTATTTGGAGAATGCTTTGAAAAAGGCACCTTGTTTATACAAGTTTCGATGGCTTAAGTTTCTAAAAGATCCTAAATTCAAGATCAAATGGCTTAATGAGGAGGAACAAGGAGTTGAGGAAGAAGTTAAAAGAAAGACAACTGTAACCATGCAACTTCCTTATTATTATGATCAGGCAAATAGGAAGGCAATGCAAGATAAGAAAACCTTGCCTAATGACTATTTTGAAAACTATGTTGTTCAGCCACCAAAGGGAACTGTATCAAAACCCGTTTCTGAAGGAAAAATATATTATCCTCCTTTGGTACTCGGACAAAAGCTTGTCGATCTTGAGTTGAGTATTAAAAGCAAAATTGAAGAAGTCAGAAATGACGATCAACTCGCTTTTGATATTGAAAAGGAAGCCATGCTTACAGTTCTTTTAAACAGTGAGAGAGAGAAATCTGAAAAGAAGTTTTCTGATTTTTCCAAGAAATCAGTTGAAGAAAATAAATCTCTCGAACTTAGATGCTTAAAACTTTCACAACAAGTTTCTGATTTTGAAAAGGTTTTATTTTTAGAAAAGGAAAAGCTTGAGAAAAAGATGTCTGAGTTTGACTTTGAAAGAAAATTCTTTAAATCAAAAAGTGTTGAGCTTTCACTGAAAATATCTAATTTGGAGAATGAATTAGACATCGAAATAAAAGAATCTGAAAAGAAGAAAATTAAAGATTTTCAAGCAAAAAGTGTGAAAGATGTCTATTCAGATGAAAGAAAGGTGTTTCAGGCTGAAATCTCAAAACTCACAAGGAGATTATCTGCTTTAGCAACGGAAGCTATGATAGAGCAGAAGATCAAATCTATTCTACAGAAGAAATTTGATTACCGTGTTGCTACAAGTTCAGATACTCCTATCTTTAAGCCTGTCAAGATGGTTTGGAGAGCAAAAGGCTCAACTCCTGAAAAAGATGCCCCAACATCATCTGTTCCTCCACCCACCGTGAACAAGAAGAACAACGCTCCAAAAGGTAAGTCTTTTGTTAAACCTAATCTTGTTTATTCTGCAAATCATTTGATTAGGTTAGCACAAAAGAAAATATGTTGTTCTTATTGTGGAACTAATTATTTTGTTAAGAAAGAAGATGTTCAGTACTAGTATGGTACTTACAATATTCCTTCAAATCGAACTGCACATAACAAGCCAGGACCCAATTGGCAATGGGTACCAAAATCTACTTAATCTGTTTTGCAGGTTTATCATGTGTGGTGCTGATTGTCAGAACTATACAAACACATGACTGGGAAACAGAAGAGAATTGTGCAGATTTGAAGAAGAATACCTGTGCTGAAACCATCTGCATAATTTCAGGGGGAGAGATTCTAAACTTTTGATTGTTTGTGCTTATTGATATATCTTTCTACATGTTTATGGTTTCTGAATACTTCAGTTCAGAACCCGCTTTTCAAAGAGATTATGGTTTCTAAACACATCAGTTTAGAACCCGGACTTCAAAGAGATAATGGTTTCTGAATAATTCAATTCAGAACCCGCACTTCAATGATGTTAAATGGTTTCTGAATACTTCAGTTCAGAACCCACTTTTCAAAGAGATCATGGTTTCTGAATACTTCAGTTCAGAACCCGCTTTTCAAAGAGATTATGGTTTCTAAACACATCAGTTTAGAACCCGGATTTCAATGAGTTTATGGTTTCTGAATACTTCAGTTCAGAACCCGCTTTTCTAAGAAATAATGGTTTCTGAATACTTCAGTTTAGAACCCGGACTTCAAATAGATAATGACTTCTAAACACTTCAGTTTAGAACCCGAGCTTTAAATGTGTTTGACTTCTGATCATATCATATCAGGACTCGTTCTTAATCTTTAAATAATAATAATAAATAAAAAAAATAATAATAATAAAAAATTACTTTGACTGTTACATGTGCTGATTTTGTCAAATTAAGATCTTTGCAGATTTTGAGGGGGAGCTTATCCGATTCTTAAATCAGTCGATCATAATTTGAGGGGGAGATAATACTGTAAGTATCTTCTGAACTTAATCTGAGATTGTTTGAAAGAAGAACGACTTTCAAGCATGAAAAACCTGTTCTTAAATGTTCAAACCACTTCTCTAATTCAAACCGATTTTATAATTTTAGAGGTGTGTTTTTAAATGTTTTCATGTATATCTCGGACTGTTACATCATTATTTCTGAGCGTGTGTTTCCAAAGATTAATACTTGCGTATTATCTTGTCTATATACTTTCAAGTATTCATACAAACCGGTTCAGCTTTTTATTGACTTTGTTATTACCATGTCACAAAATGAAACAATTTTCGATGGTAATACTCCCGCTAGTATTCAAAGTTTGTTGAGCATCATATTCATTTCAGCGTAAGAGCATAACCGTTTCATTCAAAGATTGTTTATATTTGTTCATATAAACAAAATATTCAATTCTTTGATACCCTAACCGTTAATGAATATCTTTCATATTTTGATCTGATTGATACATTGTCAGATTCTCAAACAAGTGTTTCGAATTCATTTCATTCTTTCAATATCCTTGTTCTGAGAAATCTTCAAAGTTCAAATGCTCAAATATTTCATGATATTTTATTAAGAAGCATACATTCTGATGACAATGTAATTCAAAAATCTGAGATTCATATTTGTTCAAGATAAACTGTTGAGCAACATATCTTTTAGGACAACATTCATGGGAATCAGTGTGAGAGCTTAAAAGAACTTCTATGGATCCACGTTAAGCAGTGTTTCCTACCCAAGAAGTTATCCTTGAGTGATTGAGGGGTGAGGGGTCAAAATCAAAGAGTGGGGGAGATAACTCATCCGGTTGAGTAATCTCATTGTGCTGAGGTAAAATGAAAAAGAGACTTTGGTTAGCAGTGAGCAGATTAAAAACAGAAAGAGGGTGTGAGAACAGAGTTAAAAGAATACGAGAACTCTGCACCAGCCACTTTTTGAGCCGGGCAACCACATTGCTGATTGGTTCACATTCTTTGGTGACCGTCATTGAAACAGGCAACTAGCCCATGCCAACTCTTGCATTAAAACCCACCAGCTACTCATTTCTTTCTCAACAAAGAAATGTTTCAATTTTCTTGGGGATGCAGCATATTATCTATCCAATCTTCACTCGGAAGGTTTGGATATTGAAAAGAAGGAAGTTTTCCCCACCTTAGCTCTTCATTCATGCACATTGAGTCCGTGGAAAACTTGTTGTTGTCTCAACAGTTTACACAATTTGAGCCTAACTATTATCAAGCATAAGTTGCTTCAATCATTTCTACACTTGCACGTACACACAAGGAATATGTTTTCTTGTCATAACGTTCATAGAAATTTCTTCGTGTTTTTCGATTATTGAATGGAATGTAATAGCCCAAATTTTTAGTAGGTTTCGAAAACTTGGTGGTTAAAGTGAGAAGAATGGAAGTTTAGTTGAGGGGTCCATGTGCAATTTGTGGGAGGTATAAAATGGACCAAATCCCTAGGGCATCAACCAAAAATCAGTATTATTCTAATTGTTGGGGTGTTTGGCGGCTAGAGAAAGAAAGGGAAGAGGAGGAGAGTTCTTGGGGGAAAGAAATCAAGGAAGAGAAGAATCAGTAAGGTAACCTATTCTAATTTCTGGTAATTGTTAATCTAGTGTTCCTTTATCCTTTTGGTCTGGATTCTCAAGTCTAAAGGTAGTGATTCAATGGGTTTTCACCCACATTTCCTTAAAAGTGGGTTTTAAGGGTTTTGGTATTTATAATCCGATTTAAGGGGTTATAGATGGATTAAGTGGGTGTTTGGGGTTGGTGGATGAACCCTTATAGTTGTCTAATCAAACTAATGGCTTAAATCGGAGTTTAAATCGGTTCTAGAAATACTAAGTTCGAACAGCAGCGTTTTCCGGACACCAGCGTTTGGTGGTGTCCGGATATGTTGCATGTGTCCAGGTGAGTGCCCCGTGAAGGTGTCCGGGTAGTGTTGCCGGAAAAGGGAGTGTGTCCGGAAAAGGGAGTG
The DNA here is from genome assembly GCA_033807775.1 of Saussurea involucrata. NCBI lineage: Eukaryota > Viridiplantae > Streptophyta > Magnoliopsida > Asterales > Asteraceae > Saussurea > Saussurea involucrata. The sequence goes on from CM066327.1 coordinate 65,935,332, forward strand.
TGTCCGGAAAAGGGAGTGTGTCCGGAAAAGGGAGTGTGTCCGGAAATGGGAGTGTGTCCGAAAAGGAGTGGGTTCGGGTATCCGGGAAGTCCTAGTGTCCGGACTGTTCAGGTATTCGGGGAGTTGGAGTATCCGGAAAGTGTGTGTACCCGGTAAGTTCTGGATCTTTATTTCTGATTAAGGATTTATCTGATCTTTTAGGTGCTAAGCTTGGGTGACTCAAGTTTAGAATAGGAGTGCGTGCTTTGCCATAGCAGGTGAGTCTTTCTGAACCTAAATTTTATACAAAGTGTGTGGTTGATGATTATAATTTAACTTGTGAGTTTTCCAACGACTTTTATTACAAGTAAAGATTTGAGCGTGTGGCATGGTTATTATTTAAACAGTGTGCTTTTCAACTGCTCTTAGTTCAAGGAAAGGTTTAAATATGTAATCTTTATGTGTGGCTTACATGTGTGATTAAAATGTGTGTGACCGTGCTCTGGCTTTTGTGTGATATGGGCGGTGTGTGCCCGATTATTCTGTCACGGTGTGTGTGACATGGGCGACGTGTGCCCGATTATTTCGGTCACGGTGTGTGTGACATGGGCGGTGTGTGCCCGATTATTTCTTTCACGGTGTGTGTGTGACATGGGCGGTGTGTGCCCGATTATTTCTGTCACGGTGTGTGTGACATGGGCGGTGTGTGCCCGAATGTGATGTCACGGTGTATGTGACTTTAGCGCGTGCCAGTAGCATGTGTCAGTGTGTGCATATCAATTTTGTGTGTTTACCATGATTTATACAAATGTTTCATAACAGATTTTATAAACTGAAATATTTTGGTGTGACGCGGTGTGGAGGGAACTCACTAGACCTCATGGTCTAACCCTCGCTTTTCAAAACTAAAACCTTTTTCAGGTAAGCAGGTGTTAGGGAGCTCGGTTAAAGGGAAGGGGAAGGTGTGAGGTGGAGCTTGCGTCTTTGAGACTAGAAGCCTTCCATTTTTGTTTATTAGACTCATTCTCAGTTGTAATTAGGGTTAATTCCGCAAACCCCTTTTTACGAATATTGTTAAATATTTTGGTGTAGGCCAGGTTTTGGCAGATATTATTATCTATGAATTGACGTTTTGTTTCTAGTTTGGGTCGTTACAAATGGTATCAGAGCCTTAGTTTAAGAGATTTAGGTGACCGGACGGGCCTAAACTTAAACTGTGGGGTTAGAGGATACAACTGAGAACTAGGAGGACTTTAGTAAGACTGGGTAGAATGATTAATAGGGTGGCGAGGACTGTCATGTAAGGTAAGTTGGCGATTACACCTGGCCAGTGTAATTACGAGCTTACAGGTACATGTAAGTGCTTAATTGCCTTATTATCTTGGAACTGTAGACTTAATGTTGTTGGTATCTCTTTGTCAGTCAGTAATCATGATGAGGACATCCATGAGGGGAGTATCGGAACCTATTGATGAGGATATCGAAATGGAAGCACCATCGGTGCCGGCAGCCGCACGCGGTAGAGGTCGAGGAAGAGGTCGAGGAAGGGGACGAGGAAGAGCACCCCGGCGAGCGGCTACTCAGATGAATGAGGACGTGGAAAGAGCTGTGGTGAGAGCACGGGTTACTCGTGGCACGAGGAGCGCGGGAGTCCCGCAAGAACCAGAGGCATCTCATCAGGAGAGCTCTGCGTCCAAGCGGGGAGCGAGTCGAAGTGGGAGTCGTGGGCGAGGTCGTGCCCAAGATTTTGTGACCCAAGAAAATTTTGCCATTGCCTTAGGGGAAATCCAGGATACATTGAAAGCACTGTTGGCTAAGCAGAATGAGGCGGTTTCGGGGGGGGGGGGGGTAAGGAGGCCAGTGGTAGTAAGGGAGGGGAGACTAGCCCTCATGGTTCAACTTCGGGGAGCCCTACTCAGTCAAACCCGTTGGCAGTGAATGATCGAGTGCTAAGTGGAGGGTGTAGTTACAAGGCTTTTGCTTCTTGTAAGCCACCCGCTTTCAAGGGAGAATGCGATCCCGTGTTGGCGATAAAGTGGATCAGGGAAATGGAGCTGGTGTTCGACACCTGTAAGTGTGCTGATAGTGACAGGGTAATATTCGCTCTGTCCATGTTGAAATCAGAAGCTGTGTTTTGGTGGGATGCGGAGACCGCGGGGGAAGGGTCAAAGGCTGCTAAGAATATGACGTGGGAGACCTTTGTCTCAAGGTTTAAGGTGTCGTTTTGCCCTCTGGCGGCAGTGAAACGACTAGAAGAAGAGTTCATGAGTTTGGAACAAGGTGGAATGACGGTGAGAGAATACACCACGAAGTTTATGGAGAAGGCGAGGTTCGCTGAGTTGTATGTTCCGAATGAGGAACGTCGAGTTGAGAGGTACATCTTTGGGTTAAAGAGTAGCGTGCGGGAACTGGTCATGGCTAGGAACCCGACCACTTTTCAGGCAGCCATCAACGCAGCTGAATTGGTTGAAAAGGAGAAGAACCGACAATATGTGGAGAAGGGTAAGGAGAAAAGAAAGTGGGAGGGGTCAGCGCATGATTCGGATCGGGCTAAGGTGTTTAAGCCGGAGTCCCGAGGGGGATCAAAATTTGAAGAGAAACCTTGTGGGAAGTGTAATCGAGTCCACCGTGGAGAATGTGTGGGAGAAACCGAGGGATGTTTCAAATGTGGAAAATTGGGACATATGGCACGAGACTGTAGGAACCCAAGGGCATGCTACCAGTGTGGGTCTTTAGAACATTTGAGGTTGGATTGCCCTCAGCTGAAGAGAAGGGATTCGGGTGGTTTCGATGGTAGGAAAAGGGGAAGAGTGGGGGAAATGAAAGTGGAGCCAGCACAGGCGAAGGCTAGAGTTTTTCGGATGACGGCTGAAGAGGAGGAAGAGGTGCCCGAGGTTGAGACAGGTACCTATAAAACCTTATTCTATGTAATTGTTATTTGTCTTGGGTGTAAACTGTTCGTGGTATCGCCGGGATTTGCCCGATGTTTGCGTGTTAAACCTAGATGGTTGGAAGGTGTGTTAGGAATAGAATCTGTTGTTGATAGTCGGGGTTTGGTGAGGAAGGTGCGTGATGGATGTGGTATCGAGGTCGAGAGTCACTCGTGCCTTTGAAATTGTGTCTGCGAGCTTGGGAGAGAGTTTGACGTTATCATAAAAATGGATCAGCTGGCAAGTTATAACCCTAGCATTAGGTGCAATAGGAAATGATCCGTAGGTCTTATCTGATAAGTCGGGGGTGGTGACCGATGGAGGTAGACGAAAGCGTGAGTCTTGTCGTGTGTAGTGATGAAAGCAGGTTTTACGTAACTTTATGTTGAGGAATTCTGGGGACGGAATTCTCTTAAGGGGGGAGTGTTGTAATAACCCAAATTTTTAGTAGGTTTCGAAAACTTGGTGGTTAAAGTGAGAAGAATGGAAGTTTAGTTGAGGGGTCCATGTGCAATTTGTGGGAGGTATAAAATGGACCAAATCCCTAGGGCATCAACCAAAAATCAGCATTATTCTAATTGTTGGGGTGTTTGGCAGCTAGAGAAAGAAAGGGAAGAGGAGAAGAGTTCTTGGGGGAAAGAAATAAAGGAAGAGAAGAATCAGTAAGGTAACCTATTCTAATTTCTGGTAATTGTTAATCTAGTGTTCCTTTATCCTTTTGGTCTGGATTCTCAAGTCTAAAGGTAGTGATTCAATGGGTTTTCACCCATATTTCCTTAAAAGTGGGGTTTGAGGGTTTTGGTATTTATAATCCGATTTAATGGGTTATAGATGGATTAAGTGGGTGTTTAGGGTTGGTGGATGAACCCTTATAGTTGTCTAATCAAACTAATGGCTTAAATCGGAGTTTAAATCGGTTCTAGAAATTCTAAGTTCGAACAGCAGCGTGTTCCGGACAGCAGCGTTTGGTGGTGTCCGGATATGTTGCATGTGTCTGGGTGAGTGCCCCGTGAAGGTGTCCGGGTAGTGTTGCCGGAAAAGGGAGTGTGTCCGGAAAAGGGAGTGTGTCCGGAAAAGGGAGTGTGTCCGGAAAGGAGTGGGTTCGGGTATCCGGGAAGTCCTAGTGTCCGGACTGTTCAGGTATTCGGGAAGTTGGAGTATCCGAAAAGTGTGTGTACCCGGTAAGTTCTGGATCTTTATTTCTGATTAAGGATTTATCTGATCTTTTAGGTGCTAAGCTTGGGTGACTCAAGTTTAGAACAGGAGTGCGTGCTTTGCCATAGCAGGTGAGTCTTTCTGAACCTAAATTTTATACAAAGTGTGTGGTTGATGATTATAATTTAACTTGTGAGTTTTCCAACGGCTTTTATTACAAGTAAAGATTTGAGCGTGTGGCATGGTTATTATTTAAACAGTGTGCTTTTCAACTGCTCTTAGTTCAAGGCAAGGTTTAAATGTGTGATCTTTATGTGTGGCTTACATGTGTGATTAAAATGTGTGTGACCGTGCTCTGGCTTTTGTGTGATATGGGCGGTGTGTGCCCGATTATTCTGTCACGGTGTGTGTGACATGGGCGGCGTGTGCCCGATTATTTTGTCACGGTGTGTGTGACATGGGCGGTGTTTGCCCGATTATTTCTGTCACGGTGTGTGTGTGACATGGGCGGTGTGTGCCCGATTATTTCTGTCACGGTGTGTGTGACATGGGCGGTGTGTGCCCGAATGCGCTGTCACGGTGTATGTGACTTTAGCGCGTGCCAGTAGCATGTGTCAGTGTGTGCATATCAATTTTGTGTGTTTACCATGATTTATACAAATGTTTCATAACAGATTTTATAAACTGAAATATTTTGGTGTGACGCGGTGTGGAGGGAACTCACTAGACCTCATGGTCTAACCCTCGCTTTTCAAAACTAAAACCTTTTTCAGGTAAGCAGGTGTGTTAGGAAGCTCGTTCAAAGGGAAGGGGAAGGTGTGAGCTGGAGCTTGCATCTTTGAGACTAGAAGCCTTCCATTTTTGTTTATTAGACTCATTCTCAGTTGTAATTAGGGTTAATTCCGCAAACCCCTTTTTACGAATATTGTTAAATATTTTGGTGTAGGCCAGGTTTTGGCAGATATTATTATCTATGAATTGACGTTTTGTTTCTAGTTTGGGTCGTTACATGGAAGCCCTGGAGGAGTGAACATCAAAAAGCTCATTTCCAAAGTACATCCGTTGTACTAAGTGGCTTTGTGCAACTTACAGGCATCTTAACTGATTCATCCGTTGTTTCAGGGTTACAACTTTCATATTATCTGAATTTGAAAAGATTCGGATAAACATTTTTGGAATTGACGGTTAAACAGATTAAGAGGAGGAGATTATTTCTGATATTCAAAGACTGCTGAAATTGAAGAATTTTGATGATCATGATGCTCACAATCATCAAAAAGGGGGAGAAATATCAAACAGAAGAAAAGAGGGAGATAATTCGAATATCTCAATCTCCAAGAGTCAAAGAGATATTTGCCAAAGTAGAAGAAGTTCAACTCAATATGCTTCAATGTTCAGAGATTATTATTGTTCAGATGTGAAGATGCAAGACATTTCGTGCTGAAATATTATTCAAGAATGTCTTAAAGCTCAAAGCCCGTCAAACCTCAAATCCCGTTCATAATTCAAAGACTGAAGAAATTTGCCAAAAGGTCAAAGCTGCTGCAATGATCGAAGATTCAAAGATATAAAGATTTTGTTTGAAGACCTTGATCAACCTTACACAGATTTGAAGTTCGTGTTTCAAGACTTGTTGACTTTTTGACTTTAAAGAGCCTAAATGAAGATTAAAGCCGCCAAAGTGGATTCTTGAAGATAAAGCGTATCTGAAGATTAAAGTGCTGAAGACTAGCGTCATAATTTTTTAAATCTTGAATCCATAGGGGGAGATTGTTAGTACACTAATGTATCCAAGATTTAGTCTAATTGTAATTAGTCAACAAATGTCAAAGTCAAAATAGTTAGGTTTGGTCAAAGGGTATATAAACCCAATTGTTAGGGTTTGGTGTGTGAGGTCATTTGTGTCTAGCCACCAAGAGTGTGTGTGTGTGTGGCCTCCAAGAGAAATTGTTCCTAAATCTCATCTTCTACATTTCTCAATCAAATACAAAGGTTTTAATGGTTTAATCTTGTTACCTGATTATTCTCAATTTACATAATAAATCTATATAAATATATAAATTAATCAATATTAGACTAATTTACATAATAAATCTATATAAATGAGAATTGTCAAAACATGATGTAACATCTTGGCAATGTTTATATCCATAAAAGAGGGGTTTAAAGAGATGATATGACACATTCTAATACATAGAATGTATTCTCTTTTTTCTTATCAATTTTTTGATTTTTAAAATATAGAATATATTAAAGATTTTTCCATTCTCATATGTAAATTATATTTTTATTATAAATGAGGGTCTTTAATAGTAATTCTATATATCCATGGCAATTTATGTTATTAACCATTTGTTTTCCTCTTTTTATGTTATTAACTAGTTTTCCATTATTTATTTTGATTAATGATTCAATTTATTGTAATTTATGTTACCAACCATTCATTTTCCTTTCTTTATTTTAATTAGTCATTCATTTTCCTTATTTAAACATAAGTGTTTTCTTTTGTTATGTTATTGGTGTTTTAACCATTTGTCATTCAACAAACTACCTTTCACTTTCTCCCTCTAACACATTTCTCTTCTAAATTTTTAATGTTAAAAGATATTTGTTATCGATATTTGTTCATTGTTGAGTTATTTGTTATTGTATTGACTTCAAATGTCTTTTATGTTGTCTTTTTTTGTAGTAACTTACAAAGGAAACAAGCTATCTACGTATGTCGAAGAACATCAAAGTTTTATCATCAAAGCACATATATTATTATTACATGTAAGTATTTCATTTGAGTACTACTTCAAGTACAATGTATTATTGATTTTTTCTATTTTGTAGTTTCGTGATTTATTGCTACCTTAACTAGTGTTTGGTATCGCGCGTTGCGCGATTGCCGAAATTCATGTTGAAAAAAATGTATAAGTTAGTTTAATTGATTATTTTTATAAATTTAGGTTATGTTGCTAGGCCATAGTGAGAGTTCGAAGTTGCCGGTAGGTCAATATCCAGGGGTTGCTTTCCCTATGTTTGACGATGAAATTGAGTGTAGATGAACATTATTATTTTCAATTTAGTATATAAAGATTGTTCTGAGTCTTTTAATTAATAGGGTTATAAAGTATATCAGATGTGTAATGAAAATTATTGATAACAACTATAGTGTAAATATCTATTATATAACATATAATTAATTAAAATAAATTAATACAAAAATGACATAAGTTTGACGCCATAGTTTTCTTTTTATTTTTTCAACAATTCAATAAATTATGAAACCATAGTTAAGATTTTCATTGATACATATGTCACTTGGACATGGTTACAACGAACTATCGGCCATATTATATATTTTCACTTTTCTTGAGCATAGAAAACTTAACATCTTCATCCATCACATCATTTACAACCCTATTCTCTATACCTTGATGAAAATAGTATCCATCTCATTAGAGTGTTGCATAACTTCATCGTTGGCATTGTGAAGTTGTATAAAGCAAGGAAATAAATTACTTAAAATCAATTAATCTATTTTTAATCATGATTAAAAATAGTTGAAGGTGTAAAGACAAAATCTGAAGAGTATCAATCGATAACCACTGTTTATACTTTCTTAAAACCTTGAATTCTGAAATGCAACATTTTTTTCACTAAACAACAACTTAAAAATCGAAACTAAAAACGTAGTTTGCTAGTAACAACGTCATATCAAAATAAACAATATCCAAATGTTCTATTAGCATTGTGATAAATCTTGCAGGAAAAAATTTAGAAATGAGAATTAGAGTAATAATAAATGATGATTACAAAACAAACAAAAATCAACTGAGTTATATTGAAATTGTAGTTGACTAAATGACTTACATTTAATAATATAAGCGTATATTGTTCATGAAACCTTCATGTTCTTTATATGTTCAACGATCTTCACGACTTATTTAAACAATATCCCATTTGTTTTTTTTTTTTGTTTGTGACACCTTCTTCCAAAAAAAACAACAACAAAAAACACATAACACCATATAATTTAGCAATAAATATAAGTCCATACCTTAGATAATGAGAGAAAGTTTGAGAGAAAAGTTGTTTGACAACAAACCAAACCAAACCATTAAGTACTCAACGAAAAAATGAAGAACCACAAGGTAGAATAAATAAGAGAAAATTACTAATTAATTAACATAAAGAAGGGAAAATGAATAGTTAAGTAACATAAAGAAGATAAAATGAATAGTTAACTAACATAAATTTCAATGTGCATGTAAAAATACAAAAAACACCCTTACCTTTAATGAAAATATCATTTACATAAGATGACATAAAAGTCTTTATCTTATTAGTATTTTAAAAAATTGAAAAAAGGAGAAAAAAGATAAAAGAGTTTCTAGTCTTTAGAGAGTGCCACATCACTTCTTCTTGGTTTTCCTTTAATATATATATAGATTCTCATTTTTATGTCACTTTTCCGAAATGTAACCCACAATGCTAAAAAACATTTGAGTATTGATTATTTTGATATTACATTATTACTCGCATGGGACAACAAATCTTCGTTTTTATATTCGTTTCTTGATTTGATTCGAGTGTTCATTTGAAAAATCCATGTTCTACTAAAACGTAAATTGACTAACATTCTTCGAATTTGTTTTCTTGACCTCCAATTATTTTGAATTATGTTAAAAGTTAGGTCGATTTCATTTTGTGATTTTTTTTGCTTCATTAACTTATAAGTTTCAACATCAACTTTTTGCTACAATTTAACGAGATTGATACCACTGTTAACAATGTATCCAAGACAATCAATTTAGAAAATGAAGTTGATGAATCACATTTAAAAAAGAAAGTGTAAACGGATTGACAATGCTATGTAATCGTGTTCACGTGACTCATGCATCAATACAAACTTTGACCCAAACTACCAAAAAATTAAGGAATTGATCATAAAGGAGAAAAAAAATATGGGAAGAAAAGTCAATGACTAAACAAAAAAATGTAGATTCTTGATAAAAAGATCTCTTAGAATCTAAAGAATTCTACGTTTTTGTTATAACAATTTAATAATATTGATAAATATAAACACTTTATTACAGTTTTCACTTATTGTCATATTTTTTTTAAAAGATGATTACAATTGTTGAAATAATCATATTATTTGTTTTTTTATATAAAGATTCTTTAAATTACCTATTTTAATGATAATACAAAAATTTAATAATGTAATTTTATTTGGTAATTGTTGAAACAATTTGTATGTGTGTTGTTTCCGTTTAAATAAGTATAGAAGATTTATTCTAAATCTAAATGTTTTTAATTTTTATTTATTGTAGTCTCGAGCCTTGCTTATCTGATATCTTCTACTACTTTTTATTTTGTTTTATTTTTCAATTTATGTTATTTTTTGTAATGATTTATTTTAAACGACGTTCATTAATGTTATATATAAATATTTAAATTTTAGTTATTACTAATAATTTATCTCACACATCCAACATATTTCATAATTCTATTAACTAAATAATTTTAAAGTCAATCAATATTTAAAATAAATCATTGTATATGTATTTGCAACATATTCCATATCTATGAAAATAATAGCAACAATTTTCATAGTTTTGTTAACATAAAATTTGATCATCGCAACGCGCGATGTCGAACACTAGTTAAAACTAATTTTAGAGTAAAAATCCATGTAAGTAGCCACATTATCAAATAATATTGAGTTGGAAGCCACATCACTAGCCACATCAATATGGTAATCGGTTAATGTTTAAATTGGTTACTCATGCACTTAAATGTTTGAAACTTCACATCTTAGATACCAAAACGAATGTTTTAAAAATACGTTATCCAAAATAGGAATTAAGGCAAAGTATGTTACCGTTTCATGTAATTTGCCCAAACTAAAAAAAACATTATTTTTATTGACTTAAAGTTTGTGACAGATCATCAATGGATTGTGAGATCGGCCGAAAATTGTTTAATATTATATTTTGCGTATTTTTCCTTCTATATCCATAAAGACTTATTCTCCTTTTTATTATGTATTCCATATTTTTATATATGTAATATACTTACATATATACCACATAGAGGCGGGTTTAAACGAGAAGCGTAACAATTTAAAAAAACGCGAGGAGCACCGTCCATGTACAAAATCACATGTGATTCATAGCACAAACCGCGGGACAAACCGCAGGTCAAACCGCGCTGTGATCCCAGAAACAAGTAATCAATCCAATAACATTAAAGTGTCCACCTCTATATTCAATGAATCAATCAAGCTCACACAATACAATGAAGAACAAATCAAGTGTGTGTAGGTGACTCTTGTGACCTAATTAGGAAAAAAGCAAACAATATATACCTAGGGTAAAGAATCACCCTATTACAAAATAGGCCCCTCTACTTAGTACAACTAGAATTTAGGCACTAATATTCTCCCCCTTTGTACAAGTGGAGGCAAAGAAATTAGACATCTACTGGTGTCACAATATGTTTACGGAGACCAAAGATGAGTTCGAATCGGTGCAGTTCCAGGCGGTAGTCTTTCCGGTAAGAAATAGCTTTCAGCACATGGTTGATCAGGTCCTTTTCTTTGTCAGTGAGCTTTACCAATCCATTGACATCCAGACGAAGCCTGCTTTCCAGATGAACTGAGATGATCTTCAAGGTACCCTCACAGAACTTGTTCATTTCGATGACTCGCAAAAACCTTTTCGTTGAGTCAGGTTCAACATAAACAACCCCAAGTTCTGGCTTGCTTAGAACGGTGTAAGCGGGGAAACCTTCAATATCAGATAGTTTTCTGTTCGGTCTTTTCAGGTTCACACTCTCTTGAAAGGATTCCAGGCCTATCTGAAAGTCAGTAAGATAAGAGAACTTGAGAATGTTCTTCATAAAGTTCTTCACACTTCGGAAGGCAGCTCTGTATTGTATTCTGTTCTCAGGACTCTTCAACTCCGGATGATCAACAAGAAGGTTGAAAAGACTCAGAAGATCGTTCAGCCTCAGACTCTTGAAATCAGCTTCAGAAAATACGCTTTCAGACCCATCTGATCTCAAGACGGTGAACTCTGGATAGAAGACATCAAACAGCTTCTGAGATTCAACTTTCAGCACTTTCATAATCATGTTGTCTGATTGGACGGCTTCTGATCCTCTGTCTTTATGCTTCACAACGTACAGAAACTCGACTTTCTTCAGTGAAGGCCAGTCTTCAATTCCATACACCTTCTCCAAGTTGATCTTCTGAACATCCCGTACATATAGCTCTTTCCGTATGGTCTCTAGATAAGGAGTATGTATCGGTACTCTGTCTCCAGTGGCCACGTACCTTGGTTCCGCATCGACTAAACTCTGAAATACCTGGAGTTCTGCTTCAAGTACTTTATCTCTGATCTTCCCATCAGGTATAAACGGTGTTAGAGGAGCTAAAATACTTGAACTTGGACCTGCAGATTCGACATTTGTTGGAGCATTTTCTAGCATGGCCGAAACATCTTCTTCGGACTCTATATCCATATCCTGAACCCCAGTTTCTGTCTCATAGTCTAGTTCATCTAAGGCTTCAATCATTTCCTCTTTGATCTTGAAATTTAGAAGTTCAGGTTCTTCATCAGAATCAATGTCTATGAATTCGGTTCTATTGTCAATAGCCACAGGCTTTTCAACCCCAGCTATGACATCAGCTAGAACTAATGTGTCTTCCACGTTCTCCATCACAACATCCGTTCCACCTGTTCCCTTACCCTGATTGCCTTCTGGTTGGTCTGAGTCCTCAATATTTTCAGTGGCTGTTCCGCTAGATTCACCAACCCCTGTAGATCTCTTCTCCCCCTCATGTTGATCAGGCGGATCCTGATCATCATGTCTTCTTTCCGTGAGGCTTCGGCTTGAATACCACATCTTTCTTCGATTACCGTTACCCGTGTAACTAGAGATTGATATCCAGCAAGTAGGGCGCTAGTCATTTCTGTGAAAGCTTCGGTCATCTTCTTGATTTCTTCCTCTGTGGATATTGCTTGAGATTGGGTTTGCTGTCGAAGTAAATTGACAAGTTCTACATCTTCAGTGGGATTGGGGTCGGATTTGGCAAGTAAACGGGCAAGCAACTCAGATTTGAGCTGGTCTTCAGGAATTATATGTACCGGAATAGATGATGGGTGTCGTGGGTCAGGTTGAGCTTTGGTAGATTCTGCAACGCCTTTTCCTTTCACAGCTCTGGTTACATCTTGAGACAACTTCTTCATTTCGGCCTTCATGTCGTCCACATGAGCTTGATATGAGTTACTCAAGAACTTGATAGCTAGCTGCAAAAGAGGTACTGTCACAAGGTTATCCGGTCCATATGAAGACCGTACACGTTCAGCTTCTTGGGAACTAACACCCAGACCACTTAGGTTACTGGTTGAAGTAGCGGTTGAAGCAACCGTACTGCCTGTGTTCAAAGCTGGCATAGTGTTAGCAATGACAGGACTTCCACCCGATCCTCGTGGGTTACCAATAAATGGCATCCGCACTCTGGGTGTTCCGGTTGGGGCACGGAAGCCCGCAACTTGGTGTTGTGCCAACATTCGTGTCCTAGGGAAGGATGTAGTACCAAAAAGCTCTAGACTCTGTGTGATTTGAAAGAACGGCGGTGGTCGGGGCGGGAGCCCACCTTTTTCAATACCAGCAGACACCGAGTGTGTCGCCGATAGAGTTTGTGCTAAATCCCCTGTGGAAAATAAAACATCAGAAAATTGAGATGCCGATGAGTGGCTGAGTGGGGCTGAGCATTGCATGGCTGGGTCCACCATGGCTGTTTCAATACGCAACGGCGACGAACGCACGTCGGTAGTAGATGTGGCTACCCGGCTAGTAACAGTTTGGGAAGGATCAGTAGTTAAAACTTTATCTGTCCCTGTCACAGCTTCACTCAATTCTTTTCCTCCCTCATTCTCACCACTAGCTAAAACTACATCTGCTTCTACTTCTTCGTTTACAGCACCGGTTGTAGTCTCAGCAAGTTCCATATTCCAGGTAGAATCATCAGAAGAAACTACCATTCTTGGTCTTTTTCGCATAAAGCGCGGAATCAAGTTCGTATTGGGATCAGGATCTGAATCATCGTCATCATCATCAAATGGAGGTATAGCGGTATTCTCCTCAGCTTCTTTGTTAACAGCTTCATCATCGGGAGATGATGCAGCATTGGCATCAGCAGAGTTCCATGAAACGTCATCGGCGAAAACATTTACTTGAGGTACCTTCGATGGTCGTTTAGATGATGCTTCACCAACAGTCCGTATTCTTCTCCCGACTCTCTTTCTTTTAGTTCTTCTCACCCCTCGTTGTTCAGGAACCCCCCTGTTCCTGAACCCCCTCGAATATTGGACCCTCACCTCCTAAAGGATTTGCATCGTGGGTAGGTCCCTCCGGCTCTGGCTGGACCGGCAATGCATTTTCTATCCTATACTGCCTAACTACCCTGGACTGTTGGTCGGCATAAGCGAGTAAGTCTTCACGTAGAACGGCAATGTGAGCAAAATTCATCGCTTTGGGCATTCTAAGAACATGCATGTACTGGCTTGGCCCTCTGGGATGTTGCTCTCGTCGTGGGATCTGGTCGTTGTCTATCATTGCTTGATGGATCAAGATCTGGAAGAAACGCTGAAATGGGACGAAGTTACGTCTCATCTTGGGTTTTAACTGATCAGCAGCAAGTTCAACCATTTCATTCCAAATCAAGACAGCGTAGTCGATATTGTGGTTGAAGACAAACGCGTGAAACATGCGTAAAGTGGCTAAGTTGGTCTTGTCTAATCCAGTATGCTTTGAAGTCCTACACCTGTTGAAAATAGAGCATATGGAATAGTAGAGTGGCGGGAGGAAATTACGTCTGAAAGTGGAAGATCCAGTCAGTGGAGCATTTTCTGGTGGTTGATAACCTAGACTTCGAATGTCATCAAGTAGCTGAGATTCGGGAACCGGATCCTGAAGATTGTCACTGGGAAGGTCTAGAGATCGTCTGAGTCCCCGTAGTGTGAATCAGACATCGAAGTGGTCAAGCTTTGCTGTAAACTTTGGTACTTGATCAGTTGGTCGGTAGGCTAATGTATTCCAGAACTGTTTAAGGTAGATCACGGGCACGAGTTCAACTTTCATCAACGCAGTCAGAACCGGATGACGGCGGATGATTTCAATGATGATTTGATGGTCAAAACGAACTGCAAGATCTAAATGATGGTTGTTATCTAGAAATTGCACATTCGGACTCGTCCTCGGATATATCTCCTCGTCTAAGTCATGCGCGTTAACTGACGGATGTGATGAACGATGCGAACGGATGATGGTATTTTCATCCGAAGCATATTCATCGTGATCAGCCATCTGGAATAGTACACAGTTAAGAATCGGACCAAAATCGAGTTTGCCTTGAAAAACTTTTCCAAAAAATTTTCTAAGTGTTGGCCAAGTCGCAATCAACTAAAAGGAACAAGTCACAGACCACTGCGACATCGCAATGGGAATAGGAATGGACAAGACGAAGTCGCAATGCAAGATTGCGATTCGGTCTCCAAGTTGCAATGAACGACTGCGACTTGGTTGAATATGTGACCACTGCGACTTGGATGAATGTTTGAAGGTCTGTTGACTGCGACTCGGATGAATGTCAGGAAAACCTAAGTGTTTAAACCCTAAAATTCATGTTTTTCGCACAACAGATGTTAAAACTACCACAGACAGACTCGTATATGCATCGTGAGTAAACCCTAACTATCTAAAATCCCTAACAATCAACAACACAAGATCGATTTGGCAGATAACAAAAAAATTGAAACATAAACCCTAAACTCGAACATTCCAGATGATTTAATGGATTAAAATCGATGAGAAACAAGATGGGTTACCTCGATGATGATCTGAGATGATTCCACTAATCAGAATACACGAACAACAACTTGAATCGATTGACAGTTGAGAGAGACTTCGTATGGGTTTAAGAAAAAAAAACTTTGAAATTTTGAAAAGTCAAACCCTCAATATATACGAATTTTCAAAAACGGTGACACGTGGCACAATCTGATTGGTCCAAGGTTTGACCAGCCACGTGTCATCAAGTCGCAATGAACGAATCACGACCTAATAAATTTTGAAGTCGCAATAGACCATAGCGACTTCGCACTATTCATCTGACCAAGTCGCAATAGGCTATTGCGATTCGGTACTGTTCATACTGTTCACATAGTCAAGTCGCAGTAGGCCATTGCGATTTGGCACTGTTCAAACCTCCAAGTCGCAATAGATCATTGCGATTTGGCACTGTTCAAACTTCCAAGTCTCAATGCACCATTACGATTTGATACTATTTAAGCTCTTTGAGAAGTCGCAATAGAAGGCTGCGACATCTCACTGTTCACATGTGAAATCGCAAGCGATATTGATATAATTTGGACATTTTTCAGATAACAAAAGAAAGATTTTATCACATTGGAAGATGTCCAACTTCCATTTGATTAAGCACTTAAGGTTTTAAAACACGGTTTTCACTCCCCCTTAAATGATGCAAAGATTTTGCAAAGAGATTTTCATCATTTAAAAGCAAGTGGTTTAATTACGAGTTAGAGTACTTACCTTAACTCCTCAGAAATTGTTAAACACAACAGATCAACACTCACATGATGTGTATGCACACTCCTCCTAGATTTGTGCATAGGATGAAATCTGTTTACTCCCCCTGAAATCATGAACAAACCTTTCGTGCAGATACAGATAGCATAACATATCATAAATAAGACAAATTAAACGAACTGAGAAAAAAAGAACAAATTGAATAAATATATAAAATACAACGAGGATATGACAATTTAAATAACATATATTAAAAATAGAATATGATGAAAATTTTAGTGTATTAATCTAGAAGCAAAGTCTAGATTAAGATACAAATATTTCCATCTATTATATGTTTAATACATGGAAGTTAAACTTTCATATTAAGCATGCCGAGCTTGGATACAAGAAAATTGAAACGTTTTTCATCCAAGGCTTTGGTAAAGATATTGGCAAGCTGAAACTAAGTTGTAACAAAATATAATTCAACAGTTCCTTTCTCAACATGATCTTTTATGAAATGATACCTGATGTCGATATGCTTGGTTTTGGTGTGTTGGACAGGATTAGCAGATATGGCGATTGCACTTTTACTGTCACAGTAAATGGGGATTTTCTCATATTTATATCCATAGTCTATGAGTTGGGTCTTCATCCAAAGAATTTGTGAACAACAACTCACAGCGGCAACGTATTCTGCTTCCGCTGTAGACGTGGAAACACAATTTTGCTACTTTGATGACCAACTCACGAGCTTGTCACCCAAAAACTGAATATGACCAGAAGTACTCTTTCTGTCCAACATGCTTCCTCCGTGATCAGCATCTGAGTATGCGGTGAGTTCGAAACCGGTTCCCTTGGGATACCACAGTCCGAGATACGGAGTGCCTTTCAAGTATCGAAAAATTCTTTTAACGGCGCCAAGGTGTGACATTTTAGGATTAGCTTGAAATCTAGCACAGAGACAAGTCGAAAACATTATATCTGGACGACTAGCTGTCAGGTACATTAGAGACCCAATCATTCCTCTATAAAGTTTTACATCAGCATCAACGCCATGTGGATCAGGACCAGTTTTGGACTGATGACTCATAGGTGTACCAATCGAAGTGCAGTTCTCCATCTTGAATTTCTTCAAAATGTCAAACACATACTTTGACTGATTGATGAAGATACCAGTTGAAAATTGTTTCACTTGTAATCCGAGAAAGAAATTAATCTCTCCCATCATACTCATTTGGAATTGAGTCATCATAATGCCCGAAAACCAAGTACAAAGTCCAGGATTAGTCGAACCAAAAATAATATCATCAACGTAAATCTGAACTAAGAGAATATCACCTTCCTTGCGTAGAGTAAATAGAGTTGTGTCGATTTTACCTTTCTCAAAGCCATCTTTTAGTAGAGAGGTTGATAGTACTTCATACCAGGCATGGGGGGCTTGCTTCAGACTGTAAAGCGCTTTGTCAAGAATGTAGACGTGATCTGGATGTTCTTTGTCCACAAAACCTTCAGGTTGAGACACGTACACCTCCTCCTTAAGAACACCATTCAAGAAAGCAGTCTTCACGTCCATTTGATAGACAGTGAAGTTCTTGAAAGTGGCATACGAAAGAAACATCCGAATTGCCTCAAGACGAGCAACCGACGCGTACGTCTCATCATAATCTATCCCCTCCTGTTGCCTATACCCTTTAGCTACCAATCTAGCTTTATTTCGCACAATTACTCCGTCTTTATCTTTCTTGTTCTTTAGGACCCACTTCGTACCAATAACTGTTTTACCCTTGGGTCGCGGAACTAATCTCCACACTTTCAAAGCTTTGAACTGATTCAGTTCTTCTTGCATCGCAATCAACCAGTCAGGATCTTCTAAAGCCTGTTGAACTGTTGAAGGTTCAACCTGACTTAAGAATAGCGCGTATAAGATTTCATTTGCGGTTGCGGAAGCGGATCTTGTCTTTACTGGTTCAGATACATCACCAATCACCTGATCAATTGGGTGACTGCGTGTCCACTTGGTAGAGTGTGGATGGAGAGATACAGCACCATCATTGGGGTCTACAAGGGTAGGATCCGCATCAAAGTTCAACTCGATCGTTAGTGTCGGTTCCGGATTTGAGACGGGTTGCCTGTCAGAATTGACAATCGGCACAGCCTCGGGAACTGATTCGGTAGAATTGTCATTTGAAGTTGTTCCAGATGAAGAAGCACCACTTGTAGATATTTGTTGTCGTGCTTGTGGAGAATCTGTTGATGTGTTCCTTGGAGAAATTACAGGAGTAGTTGAACCAGTATTTGGTGTAGTCAGTACCGGTGAAGGACCCGACATAGAAGTTTGTACTGGCGGGGTTACAACTTGAATCCTGTCATTTACAGATGAAGACGATTTGTTACTGTTAAAATAGTCATCATAAAAATATTCAAACAATAAATCAAGTTCATTAGGTGTAGAGTTAGAAGTGGAAGCTTGATCCTTGTTTGACGATCTAGTCATCATTGGACGAAATTGTCCAGATGCTAGAATACCAGATAACTCGGGTTCTGTACTGTTTTGCACAGAAGCCATTGCTTCAGTCTCGTCGAATTTGACATTAATGCTTTCCATCACGTTCCTGGAAGATTTGAGGTAGATCCTGTAAGCTTTTGATGTGAGAGAGTATCCGATGAAGTAGCCCTCAAGACCTTTAGGACTGAATTTGTTCAGGTTGTCCTTATCATTCAGCACAATACACCTGCATCCAAAAACACGGAAGTAGTGTATCACAGGTTTTCTTTTATTCATTAACTCATATGGAGTTTTACCAAACCGTCGATGAACAATTGAGCGGTTTTGTGTATAGCATGTCGTTGCAACAGCTTCAGCCCATAGGAATAGTGGTAGACCAGCGTAGGACAGCATCGTTCTTGCGGCTTCAACAAGTGTGCGATTTCGCCTTTCAACAACTCCGTTCTGTTGAGGAGTTCTGGCTGCTGAATACTGATGAGTTATACCTAATGACTTAAAGAAGTCATCAAGAGTCTTATTCTTGAACTCTGTTCCATTATCTGATCTAACTGTCTGAACTAATTGTTGACGATTCACTTGAAGCTGTTTGATTAACGAGATGATCAAGTCAGGAGTTTCATATTTTGAGCGTAGGAACTTGACCCAAGTGTATCTCGAATAATCATCGACAATCACTAACACGTAACGTTTGGCATTGATACTTTGAGTCT
This sequence comes from Saussurea involucrata, assembly GCA_033807775.1. Taxonomy (NCBI): domain Eukaryota; kingdom Viridiplantae; phylum Streptophyta; class Magnoliopsida; order Asterales; family Asteraceae; genus Saussurea; species Saussurea involucrata. The sequence continues at coordinate 65,954,204 of CM066327.1, forward strand.
TCATCGAACCACAGAGATCCATATGAAGGATTTCCAAAGCTTGTCTTGTGCTGGGCTCGGGTTTCGGTGGATGAGGAGCACGCTTCATCTTCCCTTTCTCACAAGCAATACAGAAATTATCTTTCTCAAATGTCAGAACTGGTAGACCTATGACTGAATCACCTAACATCAACTTTTGAATGTAACGGAAATTGAGATGAGATAGTCGTCTATGCCATAACCAACTTTTCTCTAACGACCCTTTTGACATCAAACATATGTCGTTCTTTGGTTTAAGAGTGGATAGGTCAATGGTATACAGGTTTGACTTCCTAGAACCAACAAGAAGTTCGTCACCTCCATCGGTAAGAACAGCACAATGGGTCTTCTTGAAATGAACCTCTAGGTCTTTGTCACAGAATTGACCTATACTAAATAAGTTGTAACCTAAGCCCTCGACATTATTGACTTTTGTAATCCTTACATTGTCCTTTACAATGTCCCCATAACCCAAAATTGAAGCATATTGATCATTTCCAAACTTCACTTTTCCACAATCCTGTTCTACAAAATTAACTAGCAGCTCTTTTCTTCCAGTCATGTGTTTTGTGCACCCTGAATCTAAATACCATACATGACTGGGCTGCAAAATGGAAATTAAACAGTTTTAGGTACCCACTGCCAATCGGGTCCTTTTGGGTTAGTAGGCTTGGGTTTCACATTTTGCTTTCTATAATCGGATTTAAAATAAACATTTGAGTAAAACCAACGATTATAGTCAGATTTGCAGATAAAATCATCCACACCACAAGAAGCACAACAAATTTGATCTCTTGCCAAATTAATCAGTTGTCGCATTGAATAAACCTTGTAAGGAACTACAAGTTTTTGTCTATTGCCAACATCATAATTAATAACATTTGAAACAAAATTGTCTTTCTTGGAATTTAAAACATTTGAATTGACGTGGGATGATTTGATCTGGGCCACATCCTATGTGGACGCCTTTATTCTCCACTCTAGTCGCGTGTTGTTTCTCAAATTACGATCTGAAAAACCAGACAAATATGAGTTGTAAGCTTTTGAATATTGAGTCTGAAAAGAATTAACACGCTTCTTTCTTTTTGTTTTTCTTTTCTTTTTCTGTAATGATGGTTTTGATTTAGATTTGGAATGATCATCATTAACAGAAACTTTCTCAGCTGATTTTGAAGATTCTCCTTCCAAGATAATCTTTTCAGGTTCCTCTTCATTTATTAGAAAATCAGAATGATCTGGAAGTTTGGCACTGAACTCAAATTGAACAGGCACTTCACATACACCTTTACCTTTGTCCTTACCAACATTCTCGCTTTCAAAATCAATATCAATATCAGTATCAGTATCATATGATGGACTATCATTATCATCAGACTTGGGAAAAAGAAAGTCATTGTATTCTTTTCGAAAGATTTTATCTTCTTCTGTTGGAAAATATATAGGACGATCATTATCAAACTGATCTTCCAAATCCCAAGGTTCAAAATCCTCTCGGTCATTGGTTGTCCAGTCTCTCAAAAGAGCATTTCCTATAAAAGCTTTGCATGAGGAAACATCTGAATCTGAAGATTGTTTTTCTCTTAAAACCTTTTCTTCAGATATTTCCTCAAGTCTGACATTCATTCCTTTTAAGCTTTCTGAAAATACAGTGAGCAAAACTTCCTTTTCAATCTCAAAAACAAGTTTCTCGTCATTTCTAACTTCTTGAATCGTACTTTGAAACTTGTTTTCGAGGTCCATGAGTTTTTGTTCAAGAACCATTGGTGGAAAGTATCTTTTACCTTCAAAAACTGGTTTGTCAATTTCAACCTTTTGAGTATTTCCTTTTTCCTCTGGTTCTTTAACAACATGTCTCTCAAAATAATTGTTTGGTAAGGTTTTCTTAGAATTCAATGCCTTTGCATTGTCTGGACCATACCAAAAAGGAAGTTGCATTTTAACTGTGGTTTTCCTTTTTATTTCTTCTTCCGCCTTATAGTCTTCATTATCCATCTTGATTTGAAAGTTTGAATGTACGACAAGTTCAATCCATTCAAATTTGTACAAAGTGGGAGATTTTGTTAAAGCATTACTTAGGTATTGTGGATTGTCATACCCGATTCCCCACTTTGAGTTGAAATATCTAAACTTGTTTGGTTTATGCATGTGAATTGTTTGTTCAGTTTGGCCTGCTTTGTACAATTTATTTTCCAGATCTTTAACTTGTTCAGACAATTCATCATTTCTATTTCTGTAAGCATGTAAAAGACTCTCAAACTCGCTATTCTTGACTTGCGAACTCAATAATTTATCTGATAGTTCAGTCATTCTATCTTGAAAATAAGCATGACCAATCTTGAATTCAACCTTTTTCTTTTTAAAATCCTTTAATTGATTGTCTTGTTCAATTAGTCTTGCCTTTTGAGTGGAAATTATTTCATTTGCTCTATCTTGATCTTTTGTAAGGTTTTCTAATCTTTTAGTTAAACAAGCCCGTTGAGAAAAGAATTGATTATAAAGATCGGAATATACCTCATTGGAAGTAGACTCTGAATCTTCACCATCAGTGTTCTTGGTCATGAAGCACAGCTTTGTCTGATCATCTTTCTCACCTTCAGCTTCATTATCAGAAAGATCAAGCCAATATTCTTCTTCAGCCATCAGCACTATCCCTGCTTCTTTCTTCTCGGCAAGCAGCAACTTGTTCTTGTAGTATGTAGAATCCCTGACTTTCGGCTTCCAACACTCTTTTGAGAAGTGACCAGGCTTCCCGCAATTGTAGCATGTCGGAACTTCCTCTTTTTTTTTCGAACACCCTTTTCTCTTCTGGCTTCTTATACTCAGGCTTCTTGTACTCCTCTCTCTTGTACTCAACCTTCTTATCATCAAACCTTCTACTCGACTCAACATTCGCCTTGTGTTCAAAATTCTTAGAACCAGACGCATACCTTTGATTGTTGGACCCGGGAGATTTTCCAAACTTTCTCTGAAAAGAGTTAGTAAGAAGTGCCATTGCTCGCTTCATACTTTCAACATCATCTGTCTCACCATCTTCACCCTGTTCATCATCAGAATGCTTTGAATAATTTCTGTTTGGTTTGACAGACACCAAAGCAAGCGGATCTAGTTCTTCTTCCTTCTTATCCTCTCTTTTCTCTTCCCTCTTGTCCTTCTTCTTTTTCTTTGCCCTCTTGGCTTCAGCATCTTCTTCATCCTGTTTCAAAGTCTCGTACATCTCTTGAAGAGGCAAAACATTCAGCCTTGAATTTTGTTTCATACGATGAGCATACTTCTTCCACTCGGGTTGAAGTACATTCAAAAACTTCACATTATGCTCAATTATCGATTTGTTGATGCTGTATCTGTTCAGCTCGTTCAAGATAGTAGTAAAACGATCGTATGTGGAATCAAGAGCTTCACCATCCTTCTGTTTAAAACTCTCATACAGATTAATAGCATTTGAAATTCTCATCTGGTTTTCAATCTCAGAACCTTGATAAAGTTTTGTCAGCTCATCAAACATGGCTTTCCCGGAGTGATTCTGGCTATCTACCTTTCGGTAAATATCATTAGTCAACGCTTGAATTACAAAGAACTTTGCCATCTTATCCCCATTATATTTCTTCTTCTCTTCAGGGTCATAGTGAATTGGTAAAACTTCAACAAGATCTGGAACTGGTTCACCATCGATAAGAATTCCTCTTCTATATACCTTTCCCATTGGCCCATTAATCAGTGAATGTGAAATGTATTCCCCGTTCTCTTGTCTTTCCACATAATCCATAAAACGGTCTTTCCAAATTTTGAATTCTTTAGGAAACAGAACCGGTGGTTTATCCTTAGATCCAATCAATAGCATATCTCTTGCAGTCATATTGAATTACTTGTCGTTGATCGTTTGTATTCTTTAGATTTGATTAGTAATTTTTTTTTTCAAACTGAAGTCTCAACACACTTAAGTCGCAATAGGGTTGAAGTCGCAATGCAATGAAGTCGCAATGCTTGAAGTCGCAACAGTTGGAATCGCAACAAATGAAGTCGCAATAATTGGAATCGCAACACTTGGAGTCGCAATGAAATGGAATCGCAACAGAGTAAAAAATTCACTCGAGTCGCAATAGAGGATTGCGATTTGGTACTGTTCATGGGGTAATGGACTGCGATTCGGGATCGAAGTCGCAATAGGTCACTGCGATTTGGGAGTCAAGTCGCAATAGGTCACTGCGACTTGGAACTGTTCACTCAACGTTCACTGCGATTTCGATGAATATCAGACGATTGCGATTTCGATGAATATCATGATTGCGATTTCGATGAAGATTCAAATGATCGGGAGTTGATTCTTCAATAATGATCCAAATGATCTGAAAATTGGTAGGTAAGGTCGAAATACGATTATGGACAGATTTACTACTTCAAGTTTTGTCCAAAAACCACTAGAACAGTGATTTTCGATCCAAAACAGTAGGTTTTTGCTCAAAAGTCCGAAAATCCGAGTTTGCACGATTTGAGATCGATTCTGGTGTGATTATGGAATCAAAACACGCAGAAATGAATATCAAACACTTCTAGATCGATCCTAATCCATTTGAAGAACCCAAATGATCAAAATCAATAAGAAATGGATGAAAACTTGAAGAACACTCAAAATGAAAAAACTCTCAATAAAATCTAATCTGATCTAGATGAATACATTGCTCTGATACCAATTGTGATCCCAGAAACAAGTAATCAATCCAATAACATTAAAGTGTCCACCTCTATATTCAATGAATCAATCAAGCTCACACAATACAATGAAGAACAAATCAAGTGTGTGTGGCTGGTGTGTGTAGGTGACTCTTGTGACCTAATTAGGAAAAAAGCAAACAATATATACCTAGGGTAAAGAATCACCCTATTACAAAATAGGCCCCTCTACTTAGTACAACTAGAATTTAGGCACTAACACGCGCGCTTTGCATTTTTTAATCACATATGATTTTGTTGTGAATCACATGTGATTTTGTACATGGCGGTGCTCCTCGCGTTTCTCGTAAATTATTACGCTCCTCGTTTGAACCTTTCTCATACCATATATGTATATCAAACATACATATGGCTTATTGATGTTAGTAGGCTTTAATAACTAATAAATTGTCTTATTGGCCTTTAGAGGGTTTTATTGTGGTTTAGTGGTTCTTATTGGGCCATAGTGGGTCTTAGTCGTCTTATCGAAGCTAATACACACCACATACATATGAGCAATGCATACTTGCATACAAACACGTGATAACTCACCGATGGTGTTATTGGACATTAATAAGTCATACAAAGTCTTATTGGGCTATAATGGTTCTTAGTGAGTTTTATTGAGCTTCCATGGGTCTTAGTGGTGTTATCGAGTTCAATACACACCACATGCATGTATGTAGTAGGTACCTGCATACAAACACGTAATAAGTAACCATTGGTGTTATTGGGTGTTAATAGGTCATAAAGGGTCTTATTGGACTATAAATGGTTCTTAATAGACTATAGTGGGTCTCAATGGTCTAATCGAGCCAATATACACCATATGCATATATGCAGTTCATACCCGCATACAAACATGTAATAAGTCATCGATGGTGTTATTAGGCCTTAATAAGTCATGAAGGGTCTTATTGGGCTATAATGGTTTAATAGGCTTTAGTGGTTCTTAATAGGCTATAATGAGTCCTAGTGGACTTATCGAGCCAATACACACCACATGCATATATGTTGTACATACCTGCATACAAACACGCAATAAGTCACAATTGATGTTATTAGGCCTTAATAAGTTATAAATGATCTTATTGAGTTTTAATAGATCATAGTGGACTTTAATTGATTTTACTAGGCTTTAAATAGTTTTATTGAGCTTTAAATGAATTTATTGGTTTTTAATGGATCTATCGTGCTTTATTTGGTTTTAATGGGTTAAATTGGACTTTAATATTGAACTTTATTGTTAGTACACTAATGTATCCAAGATTTAGTGTAATTGTAATTAGTCAAATGTCAAAGTCAAAATAGCTAGGTTTGGTCAAAGGGTATATAAGCCCAATTATTAGGGTTTGTGAGGGTGAGGTCATTTGTGTGTCTAGCCACCAAGAGTGTGTGTGTGTGGCCTCCAAGAGAAAGTGTATCCCATTCTCATCTTCTACATTTCTCAATATACAATGAGCTTAATGTGTTAATATTGTTACCTGATTATTCTCAATTGGTATCAGAGCTTAACAGTGCTGAATTTGTGCATCAATCTAGTAATTTTTATCAATTTTTGAGAAATTGATGAGTTTTTGATTTTTGAGAAGTTTTATTGAAAACTTTTAAGAATTCGAAGTTTGGTTGTGATTTGATTCAATTTTGCTTCACAAATCATTTCGTTTGTCGTTTTTGAAAGGATTACAACGATTTTATTTGATTTTTAGCAACAAACCAGAAATTTTTTTGGGATCAAAATGTTAACGGTGATGGTGTTGAAGGTTTTTCATAATAGTGATGGATTTTATTGGTTATTAAATGTTTTAATCGAAGGTTGCATCACAGATTAGTTTGTCTCTTGGTTTAGATTAGCTTGCAAGTTTTAGATCTGAAAAAAAAATGGTTTCAGTTAAGTTGCTTTCAAGTTTTTTCCAGATCTGAAAAAAAAAGTGTTCATCGAAGGCTTCATGAAATGTTGATCGATCTGCGTTTCGTTTGAGATTTGATAGATTAAATCATCACATATCAATTCGTTTTGTGTTTCTGATCATTTTGCAACATTCATATTTGAAAAACATTGAGAAATCAAGGAATTAGGTTGCAAAAAGTCTTCGCCGGAATCTGGGTAACCTTCGCCGGAAACTGCTTAATCTCGCCGGAAATTGCTTGTTTCGCCGGAATATTCATCGGAGTCGCAACTCAAGTAAAGGGAAGTCGCAACGTCACCGGGAAGTCGCAACTCAAACTCCCCGAAAAGTTCAAGTTCGCCGGAAAAACGTGGGTCGCCGGAAAATCTATATCTCGCCGGAAAAACGTGTTTGTATGCAAATCTCGCTATTTTTCGTGGAAATCCGTTGGTTAATGACTTAATAACGCAAAGAAACCAAAAACAATTGTTTTGGACGTGAAAATCAGAACAAAAGAGAAGCTCAGATCTGGAAATCGTCGATGATGATGGTGATGAACAGTACTAACGGTCACCGTTAGTACTCCGTTAATTTCTTTACATTTTTGGTCCTGTTTTCGTTAGTTCTGTTAGTTTTCGTTAATTTTGTTAAATTTTTAGTCCGTTTCTGTTAAGTTTTAGCTAGTTAGGTTAGTTTCATTTTATTAACAGTCCGTTAGCTTTTTCCGTTAAGTTTCTTACAAATTTGGTCCTTCCGTTAAGAGTCCGTTAAGTCTATTTAATTAGTTTAGGAGTTTGACCCTTCTGGTCCCTGGACTTCTAGTTTCAGGGTTTAGCAGTTTTAGTCCCTGTAGTTTAGGTTTTAGGTTAAGTAAGTTTTAGTCCTCTAGTTTTAACTTTAGATTTTTACATTTTTAGTCCTTTGAGTTTTACTCTTTTTAGGATTTTTCATTTTTAGTCCTTTGAGTCTTAATTTTAGAATTTTTGTCATTTTTAGTCCTTGTTTTTCATTTTAGTTTCGTAAGTTGTCAGCTTTAGTCCTTATTCTTCATTATTTTTCATTTTTCGTCGATTTTATCAGTTTTTGCCTGCAATGAACCATAACTGATATATCTTTCTCGTGTTTTGCAGGTTTGTCGATTTAAAGTCTAGTTTTCCGCATTAATTTTTCGGAATTAATTTTGGGAGACAAATTTACAATTTGTTTTTCAAAATTTATTTTTGAGAATATTTTTCTGACTTTAATCGATATTTTTTTTCTCTGATCGTACAAGCGCACAAATTCTACTTCTCACGAAGTATCTGTTAACGATCCGACATTTTAATTTTTCAGGTAACAATGGATGATTATTCATTGGATGATTATCTCGTGCTAGAATATATGGGTTGGAATGATTCATCAACAGACAATCCCAAGACAAGCTCAGAGGAACCACTACTCTCAAAGACAAGATGCCAGCTCCTGAAGCAAAAGTTGAATCACAAGCAGTTGATTTAACTGAGAAACTCAAAAACGCGCATAAAATAATAGAATCTCAAAGAAAAGTAATCATTGACCATAACATGTTAAAAGATGATTTGAAAAAGGAACGAGTTGAGATCGAAAAATCTCGAACTTATTTCCGAAGAAAAATGGATGAAATGGGAGAAAATGTAAGAATTGCTGAAAATAGGAAGAATGAACTTGAACAAATGTTGCAATCTTATAAAGATATAAACAACGAATTGTCCGAAAAGGCAAGTGATCTAGAAGCGAAACTGTATAAACTTGGTCAATCTGAACAAACCATTTTTCTAAACACGCCTAAGAACTTGTCAGGATCGATTCTTAACAAGAATTAAACTTCTTAGAAACAGAATTTAGAGAATCTTGCGGAATAGAACTCTAAATCAATTAAAGAACACTCAATAGAAATTCAATAAACTGTATATATATCAAACAGTTATAACTCACAAGTTTTACACCAAAACCTCAATCTTGTTGAACAGGCTCAACAAGACGATTTCTACTTCTCTAGAAATAGGATCTATGATCTTGAGGTTAATTCACTCTTGAATGAATATCAAATTCTATTTCACTCGTATATTATTCATCATTCTAATAGCTATCTATCAATACTATTTATACAAAAGTAATTACAAGATAACTATCAAAAGTAAATTGATCTTCTGAATCTTCGTTAAACATATCTTGATCAATTCCTTATTTGTCTCCAAAAGCATCGCATACCAAACTTATCAACTCAGCAGTATTAATGATGATTTGGCTCAGCAGCATTAACAACCTTCAGCAGTATTAATCTTCACAGTCTTCAAGCAGTAGTAACTCAGCTCAGCAGTACTAACCATGTCCAGCAGTAGTAACTTCTTCTAGCAGTAGTAATCTCTTCTAGCAGTAGTAACTTCTTCTAGCAGTAGTAATCTTGCCCAGCAGTAGTAATGACTTCTAGCAGTAGTAACTTCTTCTAGCAGTAGTAATCTTGCCCAGCAGTAGTAATGAAGAACTGGCAGTAGTAATGAAGACTTAGCAGTACTAACCATACTTGGCATATCTTTTAGTTCCCAACAATCTCCCCCTAACTTGACTTTTAGGAAAAGAAGTCAAGTTCTTCAGATGATGCTTCCAAAACTTAGTCATCATGTACACACAGATTAGGACTTAGGCCTAGACTCTGATTGAGAATCCTCTTTACCAAGAATCTACCCATTGCTGAATCCTTGTTGCAGGTCAGCTTAGTGTGTAACATTCCTTGCAGCCTCTTCATGCTGTGATTGTATATTTCATCTACAAGATAGTATTCTTGAGTTGCAGAGTCAAGGGAGATGACATATACTCCACAGTTTTCATAGAGCATCCAGTTGGTAATGACTTGAAACTGTGTGTTTAACCTATGCTGAACTGCTTCAGGTTTGAACATTTGGCACAAGAATTCAAGTACCATTTTAGAAATTGACATCCCTGGCTCAGTCAGCATGTTTCCATATATCTTCATCCCAACTTTGAACATCTCTTCTAAGTCTGATCTTGAGCAAGTTCTGACAATTTTTCCCCAAGTAGAAAATACTTCAAATTTTCCATCAGCTCTTTTTATCCTAATGAACTCCTTTCTACCATCTTTCAAAGTGTCCCAAAAGATGATTTCAGGAGCCTTAGATGATATTGGTTCAGCCTGAAGTGGAATTGGGTTAGAGTCAACACTGGTAATGTACAAGTCACATTGGGCATCCGTTTGTGATTGCACATTGCCTGATTGCCTTGATGGAGTTGCCACTTCTTCTTCAGCAACTTTTCCATCAGATTTCACTGTTTCCTCCTGGGCCTCTTCTGCAGATGACTCCACCCTTGGCTTCTTTTCAATTTTCTTCTTTGAAGTTATTGGCTGGGTTCTTGGTCTTTTCTTGGACATCATCTTGGTTCTTTTAAGAGTTTTGACAGCCTCAGGAGTTGGTTCAGCTGCTTTAAGTTTTTCAGCAGCAATAACCATTTCTGCTGCTATGGCTGTTACTGCTTCTCTTAGTACATGTAGTGATGCTGCTTCAATACAGTTCTTTACAATCCAGTAAATTTCTTCATCTATTTCAGCTTGAGATGTAGTTACTGCTTCCTGCTCAGTTTCTGCTGCTTTGACTGTTTGGCCTTCAGCAGCATTAACTGTTTCTGCTGCTTGTTCAAACTCAGCAGCATTAACAGTTTCTGCTGCTGTGGTTTCTGCTGCTGTGGTTTCTGCTGCTTTGGTTTCTGCTGCTTTAACACACTCTTCCCCCTTTTCTGTCTCACTGGTCTCCCCCTTAACCTGTGCATACTCCATTTCCATCTCAGTCTCTATGTGAACAGTCTCCCCCTCAATATGTTGACCCTTCAGTTTCAGTTCTGCTTCTGACTCTGACTCCCCCTTTTTGGGAGCATCATCAGTTGAAGTTCTTCTTCTTAGCACAAATCTTGCCTTTTTCTTTCTGTTCAGCAACCTGGTGACCAGCTTTTTGAGCTTCTCAATTTGAGACTGTTGGTAGGTGACCACAGTCTTAAGTTGCTCTATCTCTGTCTTTTGTGCCATTACATCCAAGTTGATATTCCCTATGGTTTCCATCAATTCCTCATAGTTATATCTATCCTCACCTTGTTTAGAAGTGTTTACCTTCTTTAAAGGATCCTTGGAAGTTTCAGCAGAAGCCTTCTGCCTAGCAGAAGCACTACCTGCCCCCTTGGTTTCTTGGCACCTGGGTCCTCCTAATGATTTCTCATTTAGAGTTGCCATGGGGAAGGTCTTATTTATGTTACCACTGTCCTTCTCTGTGCTAGCAGAAGTAGTGGCAGCCTTAGCACCCATATGGTCATCCTTCTCCTTAGAGACCACCTTCTTGAGGTTGGGAGACACCCCTGTGGTTTCCCTGTTGATATTCTCAATTGGAGAATGCTCCAATTGAGGGATTAAAGGCGTAGGGCTTTGAGTAGGTACAACAAGGGAAGGAGCCTTGTGCACCTTTCTTCTTTGAAATCTTTTGGTGATTGTGGGAGTGGGCTGTTCAAGAATGGACTGTGGGATGTCTTTTGAGATGGAAGGTTGGGATTGGGCATCAGTGGGTTGATCTAATGAAGGCCTTGATCCTGATGCCATACCTTCAAGGGGGTGGGACACAACCATCATTGTAGAGAACAATGGTGTGTCAACTCCTTCCGAGTCCCTAGGAAGTCTTTTCATATTTGAAAAAACCTTCCCTTTAGGGGATTTGGGTACATATACCTCAGTGAACTGAGGTAAGTCCATCAACTCCTTGTTAAGAACTTCTTGCACAAACCTTGGATACATGAAGAAGGTCTTTTTGGATTCCAAGTTTGATACAAGATCAGTAAAGATCATTGCTGAGAAATTGTACTTTCTGGCAGTGGATAAGCAGACCAAGGCATATGCAATGGGACTGCTGAACTCACTCCATCCAGTAGTTTTCTTGGAAATACAGTGCATCAGGGTATGAACAAGAAATCTCCATTGGTTGAAAAATTTTGACTTGTAGAATTTAAAAACACCAATGGGACCTTCATACCCCATTCTTTGTAAAGTAGAAAAGAGTTCTTCATTAGGAATAGAAGTTATACCTGAAGCATCATTCAACTGAAGGGAGATGCGAATAACCTCTTCAGTGACTTTCAAGGGTTTATCACAAACCCTTGTTCGAATGGTTTTCTGCCCTTCTTCAACACTAACAGTGGCATTCTCCCAAAATTGTTTCTGATGTTCGATATAGATTGTTGGGCTCACTGTGAGTGCATAGGAGATGTGCGAGGATTTTAGAAAATCGACAATATCGTGGAATCCAGCAGCTTGTTTCGGCTTCTGAAGCATGGCTATTTCATTGTGCTCATCCACAAACTCCATGATGCCTAAGGATTCTTGAAAGAAAAGCACAGAGATTCTGGGGAGTCTAGGTTAGAACGAGAGAGAAGAAGTAAATGCGAAGAGTCGTTATGAACATGGGCGGGCAAACAGGGGTATTTATATGCCCTAGATTATCAGAAGCAGTATTAACTACCTCGCAGTATTAACTACCGAGCAGTATTAACTGCCAAGCAGTATTAACTGCCAAGCAGTATTAACTATCTAGCAGTATTAACTACCGAGAAGTATTAACTACCTAGCAGTATTAACTACCTAGCAGTATTAACTACCAAGCAGTATTAACTACCGAGCAGTATTAACTGCCAAGCAGTATTAACTGCCAAGCAGTATTAACTGCCAAGCAGTATTAACTACCTAGCAGTATTAACTACCGAGCAGTATTAACTACCGAGCAGTATTAACTACCGAGCAGTATTAACTACTGAGCAGTATTAACTGCACTAGCAGTATTAACTGCACTAGCAGTATTAACTGCCAAGCAGTATTAACTACCTAGCAGTATTAACTACCGAGCAGTATTAACTACCGAGCAGTATTAACTACCAAGCAGTATTAACTACCAAGCAGTATTAACTACCTGACAGTATTAACTGCACTAGCAGTATTAACTGCACTAGCAGTATTAACTGCACTAGCAGTATTAACTGCTGAGCAGTATTAACTGCACTAGCAGTATTAACTACTGAGCAGTATTAACTACTAGAACAGTATTAACTACTGAGCAGTATTAACTACTGAGCAGTATTAACGACTGAGCAGTATTAACTGCTCAAGCAGTATTAACTACGAGAACACAGGCAGTAGTAACTCTGCACTGTGCATCACTTGTCAAATCCTCAAATGTCAACTTACACATCACTTTTACCACTTCTCTTATCTTCAGCAGGATTATTTTCAAAAGTAGCATGTCCTCCATCAATTCATTGAAAATATTGAAGGCAGGCCATGTTACCTGTCATGTGCCTAGAGCAACCACTGTCAACATGCCAAATGCTTCTTCCCTTAAGCTGTTGGCTGCCCTGCACATCTGAGAAATCAATTAGTTTTTGTTGGGGACCCAAGCCATAGTGGTCTTGGGTCTCCCTTGATCATCAAAATACTTACATTCTGTTTTGATGAGCTTGTCAAAGTGAGGAACATCAGTGCTTGAGTACTTTGTTTTGATGATAGGTCTAGAAGCAGTACTAACTGATGTAGGAGTGCTAACTTTGGCAGCACTAACATTGCTTCCAGAAGTACTAGCCTTCTCAGCAGTATTAACTAACTTAGCAGTACTAACACTAGAAGCAGTATTAATTGTTGAAGAAGTACTAACTGTGTTAGCAGTACTAACACTGCTAGTAACATTATTGCTTCCTGCAGTACTAACATTGTTAGCAGTACTAACTGAGTTGGCAGTATTGTCATTAGTACCTTTAGGCATCCATACTCTAACACTTTCTGTTTCTGCCTTTTTCATGTGGCTTATGGTTTTAGCTTGTTTCTTTGCCACAACTTTCCTCACAGACTTTTTATATCCCCCACTCTTTCTGTAACCAGCAGGTTTTTGAAAAGATCTTTGAGCATTAAACCTTTGGTTAATAGGATTGAAATAACAGTGTTTGGCTAAGTGATTTAGCTTACCACAGATGAAACAAAGTTTTGGCCTGTTGATTCTGTTCAGGTCAACTCCTTGTCTCATAGCCCACTGGTTATTCCAGTTCCTTTGATTTCCCCTCTGATTATCATGTTTTTGGGGCTTGAGCTCTTGAGATTTCTTACAAGAACAATGTTTACAGGTATTGGGAGCCACAACTGTGGTCTGTTTGTAATGGACTCCCTTTTTCTCTTCATTCCTTTTGATCTTAGTGTTCTTGACACATGGACTCTCACATTCCTCATCAGAGTCTACTTTGTCAGTCTCATCCTCAACAACTATTTCTTTTTCACAAGGATCTATATCAATCTTTAATTCAGGTTCCTTTCTATCCTTGGTCTCTAACAAATCAGACTTAGGAGGTATGTAGTTGTTATTGTAGGGTGGAGGTGTGTTATTGTATCCTATCCCTACTTTCATCTTGTCATGGATTTGTGCTTTAATGATGGTGTCCATGGTTTTAGAAGCACAGGTAAACTTTTCAACATCAAGTTTAACCTTTTTAAGCTCTTCTTTTAACTTTTCATTCTCCTCCCCAGACACTTTCAGCTTAATCTCATACTCATTCTTCTCCCACTTCCAATAGTTAGTATCATAGTGGTGTTGAAGTTCATTAGCTTGAAAAGCCCTAATCTGTTCCTCAAACCTTTCTACAATCCTAACATAATCTTTTACATCTTTCTCTAGCCTCTTAAGGTCATCACACATACCCTGATTGTGATCCCTATATCTTTTAACAGCATCAATGCAAGCTTGAGAACAGAGTTTAGATTGTACCTCAGTGGGGATATCAGACACTTCTGCCATAAGAGCTTGATTCTGACAGGCTTCTTCAGCTTGATCACTCCAATCAAATCCCATTCCTTGTTGAGAAACATGGGCTTGAGAGGAGCTTCTGTTTTGGTTTCCATTTGGAGCCTGTTGATGTGATCCTCCATAACACTCAACCTTGGATTGGTCAAAGCCTTCACCATCTTCTCCAATCTTTCCTTCATTACATGGGCCATTTTCTATGATGTCCCATATTGCATAATTAGTAAGAAGAATGTACTGCTTGATTCTCAGTTTCCACATGTCCAATTTATTGGGTTTGAGCATGGGAACTTTTGAAACAGGAGTACTGTGAGTATCCATTGAATTGTCCATAGCTTCTAAGATACCAATGCTCTGATACCACTTGTCAGGATCGATTCTTAACAAGAATTAAACTTCTTAGAAACAGAATTTAGAGAATCTTGCGGAATAGAACTCTAAATCAATTAAAGAACACTCAATAGAAATTCAATAAACTGTATATATATCAAACAGTTATAACTCACAAGTTTTACACCAAAACCTCAATCTTGTTGAACAGGCTCAACAAGACGATTTCTACTTCTCTAGAAATAGGATCTATGATCTTGAGGTTAATTCACTCTTGAATGAATATCAAATTCTATTTCACTCGTATATTATTCATCATTCTAATAGCTATCTATCAATACTATTTATACAAAAGTAATTACAAGATAACTATCAAAAGTAAATTGATCTTCTGAATCTTCGTTAAACATATCTTGATCAATTCCTTATTTGTCTCCAAAAGCATCGCATACCAAACTTATCAACTCAGCAGTATTAATGATGATTTGGCTCAGCAGCATTAACAACCTTCAGTAGTATTAATCTTCACAGTCTTCAAGCAGTAGTAACTCAGCTCAGCAGTACTAACCATGTCCAGCAGTAGTAACTTCTTCTAGCAGTAGTAATCTCTTCTAGCAGTAGTAACTTCTTCTAGCAGTAGTAATCTTGCCCAGCAGTAGTAATGACTTCTAGCAGTAGTAACTTCTTCTAGCAGTAGTAATCTTGCCCAGCAGTAGTAATGAAGAACTGGCAGTAGTAATGAAGACTTAGCAGTACTAACCATACTTGGCATATCTTTTAGTTCCCAACAGAACTTCAGATATTACAACTCTAAATGGGGTTTGGGATATGATAATCCTCATTATTTAGAAAATGTTTTGAAAAAGGCACCTTGTTTATACAAGTTTCAATGGTTTAAGTATCTAAAAGATTCTAAATTCAGTATCAAATGGCTTGATGAGGAAGAACAAGGGGTTGAGGATGAAGTTAAAAGAAAAACAACTGTAACCATGCAACTTCCTTATATTTATAATTCGGCAAATAGGAAGGCATTGCTAGATAAGAAAACCTTGCCTAATGACTATTTTGAAAGCTATGTTGTTCAACCACCAAAGGGAACTGTATCAAAACCCGTTTCTGAAGGAAAAATATATTATCCTCCTTTGGTACTCGAACAGAAGCTTGTCGATCTTGAGTTGAGTATTAAAAGCAAAATTGAAGAAGTCAGAAATGACGATCAACTCGCGTTTGATATTGAAAAGGAAGTCATGCTTACAGATCTTTTAAACAGTGAGAGAGAGAAATCTGAAAAGAAGTTTTCTGATTTTTCCAAGAAATCAGTTGAGGAAAAGAAAGTTGTTGAACTTAGATGCTTAAACCTTTCACAACAAGTTTCTGATTTTGAAAAGGTTTTATTTTTAGAAAAGGAAAAGCTTGAGAAAAAGATGTCTGAGTTTGACATTGAAAGAAAAGTCTTTGAATCAAAAGGTGTTGAGCTTTCACTGAAAATATCTGATTTGGAGAATGAATTAGACATCGAAATAAAAGAATCTGAAAAGAAGAAAATTAAAGATTTTCAAGCAAAAAGTGTGAAAGATGTCTATTCAGATGAAAGAAAGGTGTTTCAGGCTGAAATCTCAAAACTCACAAGGAGATTATCTGCTTTAGCAACGGAAGATATGAAAGAGCAGAAGATCAAATCTAATCTACAGAAGAAATTTGATTACCGTGTTGCTACAAGTTCAGATACTCCTATCTTTAAGCCTGTCAAGATGGTTTGGAGAGCAAGAGGCTCAACTCCTGAAAAAGATGCCCCAAAGTCATCTGTTCCTCCACCCACCGTGAACAAGAAGAACAACGTTCCAAAAGGTAAGTCTTTTGTTAAACCTAATCTTGTTTATTCTGCAAATCATTTGATTAGGTTAGCACAAAAGCAAATATGTTGTTCTTATTGTGGAACTAATGATTTTGTTAAGAAAGAAGATGTTCAGTACTGGTATGGTACTTACAATATTCCTTCAAATCGAACTGTACATAACAAGCCAGGACCCAATTGGCAATGGGTACCAAAATCAACTTAATCTGTTTTGCAGGTTTATCATGTGTGGTGCTGATTGTCAGAATTATACAAAGGAAACAAAAGAGAATTGTGCAGATTTGAAGAAGAATACTTGTGCTGAAACCATCTACATAATTTCAGGGGGAGAGATTCTAAACTTTTGATTGTTTGTGCTTATTGATATATCTTTCTACATGTTAATGGTTTCTGAATACTTCAGTTCAGAACCCGCTTTTCAAAGAGATTATGGTTTCTAAACACATCAGTTTAGAACCCGGACTTCAAATAGATTATGGCTTCTAAACACTTCAGTTTAGAACCCGAGCTTTAAATGTGATTGACTTCTGATTATATCATATCAGGACTCGTTCTTAATCTCTAATAATAAAAAAAATAAAAAATAAAAAGATTTTGATTGTTACATGTGCTAACTTTGTCAAATTAAGATCTTTGCAGATTTTGAGGGGGAGCTTATCCGATTTTAAATCAGTCGATCATAATTTGAGGGGGAGTTAATACCGATGATTGTAAGTATCTTCTGAGCTCCATCTGAGATTGTTTGAAAGAAGAACAACTTTCAAGCATGAAAACGTGTTCTTAAATGTTCAAACCACTTCTCTAATTCAAACAGATTTTATAATTTTAGAAGTGTGATTTTAAATGTTTTTCATGATTATCTCAGATTATATCATTGTTTCTGACCGTGTGTTTCCAAAGATTAATACTTGCGTATTATCTTGTCTATATACTTTCAAGTACTCATACACACCGGTTCAACTTCATATTGACTTTGTTATTACCACGTCTCAAAACGAAACAACTTTCTCGATGGTAATACTCCCGTTTGAATTTCCAATTTTGTTGAACATCATACATTCATTCAGCGTGAGAACTTAAGCGTTTCATTCAAAGGTTGTTTATATTTGTTCATATAAACAAAATATTCAATTCTTTGATACCCTAAGCGTTAATGAATATCCTTCATATTTGATCTGATTGATACATTGTCAGATTCACAAACAAGCCTTTCAAATTCATTTCATTCATTCAATATTCTTGTTGTGTGAAATCTTCAACGTTCAAATGCTCAAATATTTCATGATATAATTGAGGAGCATACATTATGATGACAATGTAATTCAAAAGCTGAGATTCATATTTGTTCAAGCTAAACTGTTAAACAATGCATCATTTTAGGACAACATTTCATGGGAATCAGTGTGAGAGCTTAAAAGAACTTCTATGGATCCACGTTAACCAGTGTTTCCTACCCAAGAAGTTATCCTTGAGTGATTGAGGGGTGAGGGGTCAAAATCAAAGAGTGGGGGAGATAACTCATCCGGTTGAGTAATCTCATTGTGCTGAGGTAAAATAAAAAAGAGAGTTTGGTTAGCAGTGAGCAGATTAAAAACAGAAAGAGGGTGTGAGAACAGAGTTAAAAGAATACGAGTACTCTGCACCAGCCACTTTCTGAGCCGGGCAACCACATTGCTGATTGGTTCACATTCTTTGGTGACCGTCATTGAAACAGGCAACTAGCTCATGCCAACTCTTGCATTAAACCCCACTAGCTACTCATTTCTTTCTCAACAAAGAAATGTTTCATTTTCTTGGGGATGCAGCATATTATCTATCTAATCTTCACTCGGAAGGTTGGATATTGAAAAAGAAGGAAGTTTGCCCCACCTTCGCACTTCAATCATGCACATTGAGTCCGTGGAAAACTTGTTGTTGTCTCAACAGTTTACACAATTTGAGCCTAACTATTATCAAGCATAAGTTGCTTCAATCATTTTTACACTTGCACGTACACACAAGGAATATGTTTTCTTGTCATAACGTTCATAGAAATTCCTTCGTGTTTTTCGATTATTGAATGGAAGCCCTGGAGGAGCGAACATCAAAAAGATCCTTTCCAAAGTGCATTCGTTGTACTAAGTGGCTTTGTGCAACTTACATGCATTTTAACTGATTCATCCGTTGTTTCAGGGTTACCACTTTATATTATCTGAATTTGAAAAGATTCGGATAATTTTTTTTTGGAATTGACGGTTATATAGATAAAAATGAGGAGATTGTTTCTGGTATTCAAAGACTGCTGAAATTGAAAAGAATTTTGATGATCATGATGCTCACAATCATCAAAAAGGGGGAGAAATATCAAACAGAAGAAAAGAGGGAGATAATTCGAATATCTCAATCTCCAAGAGTCAAAGAGATATATGTCAAAGAAGAACAAGTTCAACTCCAGATGCTTCAATGTTCAGAGATTATTGTTGTTCAAATGCGTGAAGATACAAAGACATGCCATGCTTAAAGATTATTCAAGAATGTCTTAAAGTTCAAGACCGTTAAGCCTCAAATCCTGTTCATAATTCGAAGACTGAAGAAATTTTTCAAAGGTCAAAGCTGCTGCAAAGATCAGTGATTCCAAGATAAAAAGATTTTATTTGAAGACCTTGATCAACCGTACACAGATTTGAAGTTCGTGTTTCAAGACTTGTTGACATTAAAGAGCCTAAATGAAGATTAAAGCCGCCAAAGTGGATTCTTGAAGATAAAGCCTATCTGAAGATTAAAGAGCTGAAGACTAGCGTCATAATTTTTTTTTAAATCTTGAATCCATAGGGGGAGATTGTTAGTACACTAATGTATCCAAGATTTAGTCTAATTGTAATTAGTCAAATGTCAAAGTCAAAATAGCTAGGTTTGGTCAAAGGGTATATAAGCCCAATTATTAGGGTTTGTGAGGGTGAGGTCATTTGTGTGTCTAGCCACCAAGAGTGTGTGTGTGTATCCTCCAAGAGAAAGTGTATCCCATTCTCATCTTCTACATTTCTCAATATACAATGAGCTTAATGTGTTAATCTTGTTACCTGATTATTCTCATTTATTCAGTTTCATTGGACTTTAAATGGTTTTACTGGGTTTTAATAATAATAATGTTAGTGCCATATTTAGCACCTTGTATCAAGTAGAGGGTTTATTCCGTCACTTTCCTATTTTCCTACTATATATTGTTTTAGCCCTTGTAATTTTCAGTGTGTCATTCCCTATTCCATGTACACATTCCACTTTCTCTCTATGTTCATCATATTTGTACTTAGAGAATTTATGCTTAACGAGAGGGATGACAACTTGATCTTCATTGTGATATATTGAATGCTTGTTCTGGGATCACAATTGGTATCAGAGCATAGCAATTCATTCTGATCCAGATCTATTTTTCACGAACATTTGAGCTTCATTGAGTTTTCTTCATTTTCTATCATTTTTGATTGATTTTGGTCATTTGAGTTCTTCAAACGGATCAAAATTGATCAAGGGTTGTTTGGTGATTGTTCCTACGTGAATTGATTCCGCAAATTCACTGAAATCCAATCCAGATTTGATAGATCTATCAATTTTTTGTGACAAAGTAAAGAGCTATTGTTTTTAGACCGTGTTTCGTGTTTCTGAGTGTTTTTGGACAAAGTTGCTAGTATTAAAAGTGTTTAGAATCATCTCGCGCACCTATCTGCAAGTTTTCAGAATTTTTGGACGTAATTTGAAGATCGTACTTAGGATTTTATCTGAAATTCATCTTTATCGCACGAGAGTGAGTTCATCTTAATCGCACACAATTTTTATCACAAGGAAATTTCATCGCCCTCGTGTCGTGCGATAAACCAGTTTTATCCCATCATTCAGAAAGTGAACAGTGTTTTATCGCACCCCTCTAGTGCGATAAACCCTGTGAAACAAATTTATCGCGTGGTGTGGTCTGCGATATATTTTCATCACAAGGGAGTTGTGCGATTTGTCTGAGACATCTTTTATCGTGTGTTTGGTGTGCGATAAACAGTTGTATGCGAAAAAACCAGTGGTTGGGTTGAATTTTTTTTTTGATCAGAAGGTTGTTAAACGACGTAAACAAGTATTCGCACAATGACGACTAGGGATATGTTAGTCATAGGCTCTAAGGATAAACCACCTGTCTTGTTTCCTAAAGACTTTAGAATATGGAAGGATCGGTTCATGGACTATGTAGATAGACAAGAGAATGGGTATTACATTGTAAAGTCCTTAAAAGATGGTCCTATAGGTGTTATTAAAACAACAACTCAAGTTGGCGAAGGTGAAGGACCTGGAGAAGAGGTTGAAGTTCCGCCTCATCTTTACGATGTAGAACAAACAAAGAAATACAATACAGACAAAGCATCTAGATCTTTGGTTATACAAGCTTTAACTAATGGCATCTATTAGAAGGTTGACAGTAAAAATATATCTGGAAAGGCGATGTTTGATGAATTAGTTAAACTCTATCAAGGATCTGATGTTAAAAACCAGATGAGAGTATCCAATGCTATCAATAAGTATGAGAATTTTAAACAAAAAGAAGGTGAGACACTTGATCACACCTATGACAGGTTCACTACCATACTGAAAGAGCTGAACAGACACAATATTGATAAGAAAGTAATAGAGCACAACGTGAAATTTCTGAGTGTTCTCCAACCAGAATGGAAGAAATATGCTAGTCGGATGAAACAACATTCTAAGTTGGATGTGTTGCCCTTACAAGAGATGTTTGAGATGCTCAAACAAGATGAGGATGATGCAGAGGAAAAACGAGAGAAGAAGAAAAAGAAAGAAAAGAAAGAAAAGAAAGAAGAAAAGAAAGAGAAGAAGGAAGTAGAAGAAGAGATTGATCCAATCGCCTTGATGTCTAGCAAGTCAGGAAAGCAATTTTCAAAGAAAGAGAGCACCGGGCCTGATGAAGATAATGATATGTATGAAAGTGATGGTTTAGACGAAGCCGAGAGTCTGAAACAAGCAATGATTCTTTTGACAAAGGCTTTCCATAAGCAACTTGTCAAGAAGACCGACTCTAACAATCAGAGATATTCATCAGGCTCCAAGAACTTTGAACACAAGGATCGTATAGAATCAAAGAGAAGATTTGGTGAGAAAAAGGATGAGAGCAAAAGGGAGGATAAGAAGTTTGAGGAAAAGAGAGTGTTCGAGAAACGGGAAGAAGAGCCAAAGTGCTATAACTGCGGGAAAACTGGTCTTTTTGCAAAGGAATGCTGGAAGCCAAAGGTTAGAGATTCAGATTATTACAAGAACAAGATGCTTCTTGCTAAACAAAAGGAATCAGGGAAAGCATTAATGGCTGAAGAGGAGTACTGGTTGGATGAAACCGATGATGACGAGGAAGAGGAAACAACAACTCTTGCAAAGTTGTGCTTCATGAGCAGGGACACCGAGGAAGCTGAGCCAGAATCGCAGTCAGAGACAAATGAGGTACATCCCGACCCTCTTGTTAAATTTCTTAAAATTCAAAAAGTTCAACAAAATAAGTTAGATGACTTGACGAAAAAACTGAAAAAATAAAAAGAATCAATTGTTTATCAAAATGATAAATTGAAAGAACAGGTGATTCTGATTGATAATTTGAAAACGAAAAACGTTGAGTTTGATAACCACCAAGAGTATTTTAGGAAGAGAATGTCTGAATTGTCTATGAAATTTGAGAGTTCCGAAGCAAAGAAGAATGAGTTTGAAAAACTCTTACATGCTTATAAAGACAGAAACACAGAGCTTAGTAATAAAGTTAAAGGATTGGAAGAAAAACTTTACAAAATCGGTCAAACTGAACAGACAATCCACATGAATAAGCCAAGTGAATTTAGATATTTCAACTCTAAGTGGGGCGTAGGATATGAAAATCCTCACTATTTGAAGAATGCCGTATTAAAAGCCCCTACCCTTTATAAATTTGAATGGCTTATACTTCCATCACTGCATCCTTGTTATCAGATCAAATGGCTTAAAATGGATGGTGAAGTATGAGGCTGAAGAAGAAGTTAAAAGAAAAACAACTGTTAAAATGCAACTTCCGTTCTACTATGGCGTAGAAAATAGGAAGGCATTGGAAAACCAGAAATCTTTGCCTAATGACTATTTTCAAAGCTACATTGTTGAACAACCAAAGGATAAGGAAAATAGTCAAAAAGAAACTGAAATTAAACCTGTTTCTGAGGTAAAGAGATATTTTCCACCTATGGTTCTTGAACAAAAGATTATTGATCTAGAAAGCAAGATTGAAAGTACAATTGAGGAAGTCAGAAATGACGACAAAATTGCTTTTGAGATTGAGAAGGATGTTATGTTGACAGTATTTTCAAATGGCCTAAAAGAAATGAAAGCTAAACATAAGGAAATGTCTGAAGAGAAAATTTCAGAAGAAAAACATTTTTTAGATTCAGATGTTTCCTCGTGTAAGGCATTTATGGGAAATACTATCTTCAAAAGCACAACTATTGATGACCAAGAAGATTCTGAATCTTGGGACATGGAAAATCAATTAGTTAATGCTCCTCCTGAGAAATATTTTCCTACAGAAGAAGATAGAGCTTTTTGAAAAGAACAAAATAAATTTCTCTATCCTAAGTCTTATGGTATCTTTCTGTAACGTCCCAAAAATTACAATAAATTTTGACTTTTAAAAATAAGCATTTTAATAAATAAAACCTCATTAAACATCCAACACCGTTTCGTTTGCAAACTTAATAATAAATATCCTCGGTAATAATAAACAACGGAAATTAAATCGTTTAAATAATAATTCTAATCTCATAATCATAATAACTCTTCACGCACGCCAGTGTGTACCCGTCACGCCTTGGAGCCACTAGCACCTGAAACCACATTTATAGGAAAGGGTAAGCACAAAGCTTAGTGAATTCCATCACATGCGCAGGTAGAAATTATATACACATCACTCCTATTCGCACATGAGCAACAACACCACAGTTACATAATTTAAGTAAACACATACAAGTAATTATGTACCCAACTCCTCGGTCCCACCGAGTTCCCGGTCCCACCGAGTTCACACAACATTTCCATCCACTTCCTCGGTCCCACCGAGTTGTAATGTAACACACTTGTCCCACCGAGTTCGCACAACATTTCCATCCACTTCCTCGGTCCCACCGAGTTGTAATGTAACACACTCGTCCCACCGAGTTCCCACAACATTTCTATCCACTTCCTCGGTCCCACCGAGTCCTCGGTCCCACCGAGTCCTCGGTCCCACCGAGTTGTAATGTAACACACGTTTATACTAAGCATTTAACCCAAGCACATATTACGCACCACAAACAACTAGTTCACACCACAAGTACAGTAGTACATACAAACTACCATAACATGCATACAATTCCTATCTACACAGTGAGAGAACTCACCTTAAAGCAATGCAAGCCTTCGAAATCAGCAACACCAACCGGGCAACTTCCCTCACCTTTTTCCACCTAGATACGTGTTATCAAACGTCAAAAGGGAAGTCCCAACCCAAACCACAATTACTAGCTTACAAACTAAACATTCCAGCTTTTAATCTAAAAACACAGGTCTGTTCGGGACCTGTTTAACCCATTTTAAACTGATAATTCCAGATATCAAATTCCATAATCACAAAGTCCCACGTCTTAGGGTTCCAGGGACATATCGCACGCGTTCTAACGATGTTCCTATCATCCTATATGAATTTTACAAAAGCGATTCGCAGAACAACGAAAAACAGGACTTGTCAGTACAAGACGACGATTTGACACTAGCTATGGTCCGAACTGATTTTTCCACAAAACATATAAAAGTTACTAGACTCAAATTGGGAAATTTTGGCACTGGTTTCACCCAGATCCGATGTTCCTAGAATAAGTTACGGCTTTTACAAAACAGTGGCAGAAACTATACAATTCACATGAAATGATAACTATTGATTATTAATCCATTAAGTCATGGCTTAACCCAAACAGACCCGGAAGGCATACTAGCTACTGAATAAAGGTTAACCTAGGCTGGACAACATCCGTGCACCACCCACTGCCGCCTCCGGCGGTGGTGGTGGCTGGCGGCGGCGACGGTGGTTACGGTAACACCCTCCGGCGAAACCTCCCAACACCACCCATCCCGACTCACCCACAACCTCACACCCGCACACACCCACACACCCGCACACACACGCACCCCCCTGCCATCACCCCGGCGGCGTGCAGCGGCGGCCCCACCGCTGGCAGCCATGGCTGCGGCGGTGGTGGTGGCGGTTTACATTTTTCCGACGAAGAAAACATCAGTTTAGACGAACGGAACACTTACCTTAACGCGACCTTCTTCCTCTACTTTTCCGATCGAACCCGACGGTGGTTCTCTCACGCCGGCGATCACCTTCTTCCTCCTCTCGACTCTCGCTCTCTTTCTCTCTCGGTTTCTCTCTCTCTCTCTCTTCGTTTTTTCTCTCTCTCTCTCTCTCTTCTCTTCTCGGCCGAACACAACAAAAGGGGAGGGGGAAAGCAATCTTAGGGTTGCTAACAATTGGGAAGGGGAAAACCGCACAAGGGAGGGGGAAGGTCGGTCCTTGGGGCCGTACCCCATACAAGTTTGGGCTTTGCCCCATTTTAGCCCCTAAACTAGTCCCTAACTCTCAACCTACACTACATTGACCCTATGTTAACAAATTGGTCCGACTCGACTAACCCCGCTAACGGAACCCACGGTAAACCTAACAGCTTTTCTAACAAAAAGAAAATAAATAAAATACGTACCGGGATACGGACTTTACAACTCTCCCCCGCTTGGATTAGACTTCGTCCTTGAAGTCTTGACCGACGAATAGTTCGGGATAATTCTCGCGCATCTCCGCTTCGGGCTCCCACGTCCACTCTGAACCCTTCCGGTGCTGCCACTGCACTTTCACCTGTCCAATGACTTTGTTCCGCGAGGTTCTCGTTCTCCTGTCAAGAATGGCAACCGGCTTTTCCACGTAATTAAGCCGCTCGTCGATCTGAATGTCCTCGAGAGGAATCACTGCAGACTCATCCACCACACACTTCCGCAACTGAGACATGTGGAAAGTGTTGTGGATCAAACTCAGCTCGTCCGGTGACTCTAAGCGATAAGCTACCTTTCCCACTCGAGCGATAATCTTGTAAGGTCCAATGTAACGGGGCCCCAACTTTCCCCGCTTACGAAACCGGGTCACTCCTTTCCAAGGTGAGACCTTCAACAAAATATAATCTCCCACCTGAAACTCCAAATCTGATCGCCTCTTGTCGGCGTAACTCTTCTGCCGACTATGTGCATTAACCAGACGGTCCCGCACCATTTGTATCATTTCAGTCGTCTTCAGCACAATATCGGTGCTCCCCAATACTCGCTGTCCAACCTCGCCCCAACAAATGGGCGTTCTGTACTTCCTACCATACAACAACTCGTACAGCGGCATGCCAATACTGAAATGGATCCTGTTGTTGTAGGAAACTCCGCCAACGGAAGATACTGATCCCAACTACCTCCAAAATCAATAACACATGCCTGAAGCATATCCTCAAGAGTCTGAATAATCCGCTCACTCTGCCCATCGGTCTGCGGATTGAAAGCCGTGCTAAAATGTAACCGTGTACCCATCTCATCCTGAAACCTCTCCCAAAACCGGGAGGTAAAACAAGTGTCCTTGCAGAGACAATCGAAACTGGCACCCCGTGCCTGGCTACAATCTCTCGCACGAACATCTCTGCGAGCTTCTCCGCCGAGGAGCTCTCCCTAATGGCAAAAAAGTGAGCACTCTTAGTCAGACGGTCGAGGATCACCCAAATAGCATCATTCCCACGTGGAGTCTTTGGGAGTTTCGTAATGAGATCCAATGCAAAACAGTCTACCAACAACATGCCTATCCCGGAATGACTTACTCACCCAAACATGTAAATACTCAACGTGCAATAAATGCAAAACTGTGCAACAAAAACAACCCATCAACAAGACTCCACATCGAGCCATTAAAACCGTGCAATTGACTCATGACTATCTCAAAGTCAAAACCGAGCAAGATGCTCCACGCTTGCTAGACCCATAAGTCGGTCAAAAACGCGTTTAAATAAAGTTTAAGCAAGCAATACTCTAAAATCAACATTAGTACGAAACTCAACACGGGTTAAACAAAAGAGTTTTCCAAAAGGACTCACATCCTTAAAATTCTCAAAATGACACATAACACTTAAAAGCGCATTTCCCAAATGGTTTACAAAATCATTTACAAAATATTTTCAACGTCAAGATTTTTCATCTCAAAAAGATCGTATGCAATAAAACTACTATTACCAGGTCGGTAGTTACGTAAAAATGGACACGCTCGTCCCACATATGAAAATCATGCTGAAAATCATTCCATTGCAGCTCAGTTTACTCACAAAACGCAAAGCGAAATAAATAATTTCTTTAAAAATGAACCGTCACGGTTCTAGTATGGATTGGCTCATGACCTGTACTTAAAATAACCACTCGACCTTACACAGGGTGCGACAAAAGTGTGCACATAATTTCAAAATCAGTTCCACGACGTTTGACCCCAAAATTTCTCTTTTTAAATCATAAAATGTCGTGGCACAGGGTTCACCAACAACTTTTTACGCACGTCAGCTAGTCATACAAAACGATGAAACGGTTTACAAATATATTTTTGTTAAAACACAACTGTCTCGTGTAAGTTTCAAACTTAAAGATAGAAACCAATCCGTTTCCATCACTTGAAAATATCGACTAAAACCTCATAAAATCTCAAAAGGTGGGGTTCTTTAAATTGATTTCCAAAATTTCTCCAAATGGTCACATAAACAAATAAAATATGCACCTCATGAAATTAAGCCCACACGACTCAACATGCCGTAAAACAAAACTTCATGAACCTTAACGAACTCAATGACTCTAAGTCAACAAAATAGCACCATACATTGTGACCCCAAAGTCAATTTGTTAAAAGCAAAATCATGTATGAGACGCCAAAATCTCAAAACTCTCTTTCCACGGTAAAACCATAAACAACATTGTTTAACAAACTCATTTTAAACAAATCACCAAAATAGTTTTATACAGACATCGTGGAATGTAACTTTCCGTCTCAACTCTAACATATGTGGAGGAGTTCCAATGTTAAAGTCACAAGCCGTTGTCACTTGCCCAACATTTTAAACACCACAAAACACGGATATCATCTTACCCGAAAGAACCGTTGGAAAATAACAAAATGAAACAAATTCTAACAAAGTTTGCAACTCCCGTGATAAAACGGTTTCATGTACTTTCAAAACCATATTCAAAATCTTGTGTGTGTGCTGAACATTTCCCAAAACACAATCCATATAAGGATTGGAAACACACGAATTAGTTAATGCAATTTTACTTTCAAAATCAAACTTTGTGCATGACTTAGTCGGCATTCTACGTCTCGACTCACACTACTCCAAATCCCTCCGGCCCACTATCGTCATCCGGACATTTAAACCTTTTAGGGCAAGTTGGAAAATCACGTCAAATCAACTTACGACTTTTCCTCAAATCAAAGTCGGCTTAATAAGCCTATGCTCCTAGCACAACCATCAATCTTGACCCGAAGTGGCTTACTTAAAACAAACCTCATCCTTATCGTCACTCCAAGTGATTAATACTAGAATCGTCCTTCTATTCCAACGACTACTAGTTTAGAACCTTCATCACTACCTCAACGATCATCACCTCAAAGCAAATCAAGTACACACCTGTACTAGTAGGTTTACTATAGTTGTTCCTCCTTGTGATGTCTATTCTGGGTAGATATTACAACGCGTAATTAGCACACAATAAATCCTGCTATCTACGCTCACGCTCAACTCCTCGGATTCCCCGTGACTTTCCTCGACTCGAGCACTGATCCTGTGCTTCCGATAGTAGGAGCTCTACTACTACCTTCCACACCTATCATCACTCATTCCGAGTCCCATCCCGAAGTGTCCAAGTAGTTTCTCGCCGACAATTAATCCCATATGCCCGTACCAGCATATGACAACACCCTTCCTAGCTCCCTAGGAATTTCACCCAATTCCACTACCCTTGCTATGACGAAATCCCCACTAGTCATGACGAGTCGCCTCGCGAATGCACAGTCGCACACAGTGTAAAACCAGATAGACATTCGAATATAAGATTCTATCCTATAACGGTTGGACTCAAACAAGAGCTGCGCAATAAACTAAATCCGACATTCTAAGGCTATTCGGTTCCTACCGCATACAACCTATAGTGCATTCACTTAACAACCTATCAAGGCTAGCATAAACTCCTATTAGCAAACAACAAACATGCAGTACAGTGTAATAAGCACCAAACAATCTAGCATACATACTCCTATGTTCTAGAAAGCAATCTAGCATACGTACTCATATGTAAACACTCTTCCCAGCCCCCTAGGAATTTCATCTCATCCCACTACCCTTGCTACAACGGAATCCCTACTAGCCATAACGAGTTGCCTCGCGAATACCCAGTCGCATGCAGCGTGAAACAAATAGACATTCGAATACAAGATTCTATCCTAGAACGGTTGGACTCAAACAAGAGCTGCGCAATAGAACTAAATCAAATATTCTAAGGCTATGTTATTCTTACTGCATACAACCTATAGGGCATTCACTTAACAACCTAATATGACTAGCATTAATTCCTACTAGCAAGCAATAACCATACAGTACAGTGTAACCAATACAAGCAATCTAGCACGCATACCCTATGATCTAGAAAGCAATAAATACACTAAGTACTGTACATTTTCCTTTCGCTCCGGCTGACTGTACACACTGCGTCCTCGATCACCGTTTCCCAAACGGGTTTTCCTTTCTTTTATTTTCCAAAAACTTTAAAGAAAATTTTATAGCCGCAAACTTGAGATCAAACACACCAAAATGTATTTGATTCGCTCAAGCTGTGCTCTGATACCAAGTTGTAACGTCCCAAAAATTACAATAAATTTTGACTTTTAAAAATAAGCATTTTAATAAATAAAACCTCATTAAACATCCAACACCGTTTCGTTTGCAAACATAATAATAAATATCCTCGGTAATAATAAACAGCGGAAATTAAATCGTTTAAATAATAATTCTAATCTCATAATCATAATAACTCTTCACGCACGCCAGTGTGTACCCGTCACGCCTTGGAGCCACTAGCACCTGAAACCACATTTATAGGAAAGGGTAAGCACAAAGCGTAGTGAATTCCATCACATGCGCAGGTAGAAATTATATACACATCACTCTTATTCGCACATGAGCAACAACACCACAGTTACATAATACAAGTAAACACATACAAGTAATTATGTACCCAACTCCTCGGTCCCACCGAGTTCACACAACATTTCCATCCACTTCCTCGGTCCCACCGAGTCCTCGGTCCTACCGAGTTGTAATGTAACACACTCGTCCCACCGAGTTCCCACAACATTTCCATCCACTTCCTCGGTCCCACCGAGTCCTCGGTCCCACCGAGTTGTAATGTAACACACTCGTCCCACCGAGTTCCCACAACATTTCTATCCACTTCCTCGGTCCCACCGAGTCCTCGGTCCCACCGAGTTGTAATGTAACACACGTTTATACTAAGCATTTAACCCAAGCACATATTACGCACCACAAACAACTAGTTCACACCACGAGTACAGTAGTACATACAAACTACCATAACATGCATACAATTCCTATCTACATAGTGAGAGAACTCACCTTAAAGCAATGCAAGCCTTCGAAATCAGCAACACCAACCGGGCAACTTCCCTCACCTTTTTCCACCTAGATACGTGTTATCAAACGTCAAAAGGGAAGTCCCAACCCAAACCACAATTACTAGCTTACAAACTAAACATTCCAGCTTTTAATCTAAAAACACAGGTCTGTTCGGGACCTGTTTAACCCCTTTTAAACTGATAATTCCAGAAATCAAATTCCATAATCACAAAGTCCCACGTCTTAGGGTTCCAGGGACATATCGCACGCGTTCTAACGATGTTCCTATCATCCTATATAAATTTTACAAAAGCGATTCGCAGAACAGCGAAAAACAGGACTTGTCAGTACAAAACGACAATTTGACACTAGCTATGTTCCGAACTGATTTTTCCACAAAACATATAAAGGTTAATAGACTCAAATTGGGAAATTTTGGCACTGGTTTCACCCCGATCCGATGCTCCTAGAATAAGTTACGGCTTTTACAAAACAGTGGCAGAAACTATACAATTCACATGAAATGATAACTATTGATTTTTAATCCATTAAGTCATGGCTTAACCCAAACAGACCCGGAAGGCATACTAGCTACTGAATAAAGGTTAACCTAGGCTGGAAAACAGCCGTGCACCACCGACTTCCGCCTCCGGCGGTGGTGGTGGCTGGCGGCGGCGACGGTGGTTACGGTAACACCCTCCGGCGAAACCTCCCAACACCACCCATCCCGACTCACCCGCAACCTCACACCCGCACACACCCACACACCCGCACACACATGCACCCCCCTGCCGTCACCCCGGCGGCGTGCAGCGGTGGTGGTGGTGGTTTACATTTTTCCGACGAAGAAAACATCAGTTTAGACGAACGGAACACTTACCTTAACGCGACCTTCTTCCTCTACTTTTCCGACCGAACCCGATGGTGGTTCTCTCACGCCGGCGATCACCTTCTTCCTCCTCTCGACTCTCGCTCTCTTTCTCTCTCGGTTTCTCTCTCTCTCTCTCTCTCTCTCTCTCTCTCTCTCTCTCTTCGTTTTCTCTCTCTCTCTCTCTCTCTCTTCTCTTCTCGGTCGAACACAACAAAAGGGGAGGGGGAAAGCAATCTTAGGGTTGCTAACAATTGGGAAGGGGAAAACCGCACAAGGGAGGGGGAAGGTCGGTCCTTGGGGCCGTACCCCATACAAGTTTGGGCTTTGCCCCATTTTAGCCCCTCAACTAGTCCCTAACTCTCAACCTACACTACATTGACCCTATGTTAACAAATTGGTCCGACTCGACTAACCCCGCTAACGAAACCCACGTTAAACCTAACAACTTTTCTAACAAAAAGAAAATAAATAAAATACGTACCGGGATACGGACTTTACACTTTCATACATCCTATGATAGTCAGTCTGATCTTGATAGTGAGAATGTTTTTGAGGACAAAGGTAAAGGTGTAAGTGAAGTGCCTGTTCAATTTGATTTTAATACAAAACATCCAGATCATTCTGATTTCATTATCAAAGAGGATGAACCTAAGAAGAGTTTCTTCAAGGGTGAATCCTCAAAGTCTGTTGAAAAACCTCATGTCAACGATTATTATTCAAAATCCAAATCCAAAAGATCATTACAGAAAAAGAAAAGAAAAACAAAAAGAAATAAGAACAACAACTCTTTCCAAGCTCAACATTCTAAAGCTTACAACTCTTATCTTTCTGGCATTTCAGATCGTTATCTGAGAAACAATACGAGACTTGAGTGGAGAATAAAGGAGTCCACACAAGATGTGGCCCAGACAAAATCATCCCACGTTGCTTTTAATTCCATGAAACAATTTTGTTTCTGCTGTAAGAAATCAAGCTGTTTGCACTAAATAAAAACTTGTTATTCCTTACAAGGTTTATTCAATGCAACAATTGATCAATTTGTTGATCCAAACCCTCAGTGATTTGATAATGACCCTCTTTTATATACTTGGTGAAAATTGTAAGTAAACAATATGTATCAGAGTTTCACTATTGCTGATAAGTACTAAGATCTTACAGTACCGCTGATAGGAACTCTCGCTCTTTTAAATTAAACATTCAGCGAACACTGTTCATCATTAATGCTCTGAGTCTGTTCAGTCATTATGATGATCGCTGATAAGTTAGTTGTTTACTTATGATCCCTGAAGACAAGTTTCACGTCAACAAAGGTTCTACGCTGAAGTCGAAGATCAAGCTCAAGAACCAGCGACAAGTCTCCTAATGAACTGATGCGGATCAGGGAAGACTCAGATTTGTCCACTCAACGTGAAGTATCAAGTACAAGACTTCAGCTATCGCTGAACTTTATCATTCGCTGAATAGAAAATGATAATCGCTGAATCAACGAAAGCTGATCATGAAGTCCTCCGTACAAAGTACTTTTGTCTTAACCCCCCTTGCACGACTCCGTACGAAATGTCAGAAAAGAACCTCCGACTGTCTGAAATCGTACAACCACTCTGATACTACACTGTTCATCCATGCGGCTACTAAAGTTGTCAACCAAGGTCAATGACATACAACCAACCAGCTGATGACACGTGTAAAGTGTATACTGACTTGCATTAAATGCATGCAGTATATAAAGAGATGAACCCACTTCTTTTTGAAGTAACTTGCTAACTCTGGACAAGTTCAATCTCTTATCTCAAGATAGGTTATTATTAGTAATTTCCTTATCTCTCTTAGTGCAATAAACCGTAGTGTTCCAACTTGTTTAGATTTAGGTTTATCCTTAATCTTGTTTCTGCAACAAACTGTAAATTGTTAATGATTTATCAATAAACAATTTAGAAAATTAAAATCTGTGTGTTTGTATTCAACCCCCCCCCCTTCTACAAACTTGTATAGGCCTTCGGGACCAACAAGTGGTATCAGAGCGGATTTGTTTAAACTCATAAACAAGATCTAATCTAAGATATTTCTCTTCCTTGCTATTATCTGAAAATGGCCACCAACACAAACACAAATTATATAGACAATGGTTCTCTTGCAAAACCCCCTAGATTTTCCAAAGATAACTTCAACTTATGGAAAAATAGGATGACACTCTTCTTAGAAGGTGTAGACCCTACTATGCCTTACTATCTAGAGAATGGTCCATTCATCCCTGTAAGAATTGATGCTGCTGTTCCAGCCGCTGAGAATAGACCTGCTATTCCAGAAAGGCTGGTACCTAAGGAAATCTTTCATTGGACTGATGAAGATAAGAAGAAAGTGGCTATAGATACAAAAGCCAGATCCATACTATCCATGGCTCTTCCTGACGAAGTCTACCATTCCGTCATGAATCTGAAAACATCAAAGGCCATGTGGGACACAATATGTGTTCAGTATGAAGGAACGTCTGAAGTCCAGGATTCAAGAAAGATCAACCTGGTAAGACAATACGAAAGCTTCATTTCTGGTAAGAATGAATCTCTCTCTGAAGTTCACCAACGTTTTAATTGTTTAATTATAGATCTGAAAACTGTTGGTAAGGAATATTCTAACTTTGAAGTGCTGACAAAGTTTCTAGAATGTTTACCTGAAAGCTGGGACAATTATGCTATGTGTCTCAAGCTATCAAAGGATCTAAAATCAATGACCCTTTCAACCTTATATGGCACGTTGCTGAATCATGAGCAATCGAGCCATCTTAAGAAGAATCTTGTAAAAGATTCCAAAATCACCCCTGTTGCTTTAATCTCAGAGGAACCTTCTACTCAGCGACCCTCGGTCACTATCACTGAGTTAGAAAGTAACTCTGAAAGGTCATCAGATTCTGATTCTTCAGATAATGATGAATCTTTGGCTCTCTTAACTAAGAAGTTCAGGAGATTTGCCAAAAAGAAAATGTTTAGAAAGAACAAACCTCTTTCCATAACTGACAAGCCTAGATCATCAGCTTTCGTTGATAAGGCTACTGCTACTTGTTTTAACTGCGAAAAGACAGGACATTTCGCTAACGAGTGCAGGACTAAGAAAGTTTCTAGACCCTTAGCTTTTACAAAGAAACCCTTTGTTCCAAGGAATAAAGATGACAAATATTCAAAGCTGAAAGAAAAATATGCAAAGCTGAAAAGCTTTAAGAAGAAGAATAAAGGCCTGATGGCTGACTATGATTGGGCTGCTTCTAATGAAGAAGCATCATCATCTGACTCTGAAGATGATGAAGCAAATCTATGTCTTATGGCCAAGATTGAAGAAGAGGAATAAAGTTCAGACATTCCCTCCACTTCAATATCTGCTATTCAGGTATCACCTTCTTTCTTTACCAATATTGCAAATATTGATGAAGCTGATAGTCTCCGTAAGATCGATCTCTTGACTAGAAGTTTATACGAAGCCATGAACGGCAAAACTGTGGTTGAAAACCAAAATCTTGATCTCGCTGAAAAGCTTAAAAACTGCCACCTTCAAATAGAAAAGCTTTCTAAAATTGAAGAAGATTTTAAAGATCAAGTATATCTAAATCAGCTAGTCAAAATCGAACGAGCAGAAGCTATCGCTGCATTAAAAGCTGAAAAAGCTACTGTTGAAGGATGGTGTAATTCTTCAACAAAGATCACTGAGATAATAAAGTCTCAGATTCCCCTGAGTGATAAACGTGGTTTGGGTTACAAATATGAAACTCCAAAACCAACCACTGAGCGTTCAATGCTTAAATTTGGAACGTTTGTATCCTCAGTCGCTGATACTTCATCTTCTCAGTGCTCCTCGTCCATTACACCAATCCCTGAGGAAACTCATACCTCCTTAAAAGGCAAGGAGAAAATGGTTTATTCAAAACCTACCTCTGTCTCTAAAGACAAAGGTAAAGGAATTGTTATTTACCAAAATCCTCAGAAGGGTACCTTAGTACCAAAGCTGAATGCTTCTAAAGCCTCAGCGACTCATCCCTCTGGATCAAGGAAACAGATCTCTGGATCTATTCAGCGATCTACTCCTAGACTCAGAGTGGATATTCTTGGTAAGAAATCTGAAGAACTGAATGTTCGTCCCATTTCTAAAGCCAATAGTTTAGTTGGTTCTGGAACTTCTAATTCTAAATTAAAAGCTCAGCATTCAAATGGTCCTAGAAATACGTTCAGCTATAGGAAATGTTATCACTGTAGACTCACTGATCATATTGCTAGTAAGTTCCCCACAGCCACCAAAGCTGAAAAGATAGCTAAGGTGAAGATTGCCCCCAAGGCAAAGAAGACCAACCTTGGTGCAAATCAGGTCAAGGTGAATCCTACCACTGAGGTTAAGAAATTAACCAAAGTGAAGAAAGACAAAGCTGAATCTTCAAATGCTGCGAAGAATGCTGAACCTTCCATTCCAACCACTTCCACTGACAAATGTGTATACATGGCTAAGTGGGTACCCAAGAAAAACTAATCTTCTTCTGTATTACAGGTTAAGAAGGGTATCTGGTATCTCGATAGCGGATGCTCTAGACACATGACTGGAAAGAAAAGCCTGCTCGCTGAATACAAGGAAGAGAAGGGTCCCTCTGTGACTTTCGGTGGAAATGGAAAAGGACATACCCGAGGGTATGGTGTACCTTCAAATGGTACAACCTCCTTCAGAAGAGTCGCATATGTTGAAGGGCTGAAGCATAATCTTCTAAGCATCAGTCAGCTTTGCGACATGGATAACAAAGTAATCTTTACTAAGGAATCCTGCTTTGTCGCTGACAAAAAGGAGAAGATAGCTCTCAGCGGTTATCGTTTGGAAAATGTTTATGTAATAAACATAGACTCAACAACCACTGAGAACTCCTGTTTCTTCTCAAAAGCCTCATCTGATGTCAATTGGCTATGGCATAAGAGGCTATCTCATCTAAATTTCAAGACACTGAATACTCTTTCTTCAAAAGAGTTAGTCACTGGTCTACCTCAACATTCATACGCCAAAGAGTCGTTATGTTCAGCGTGTGAAAAAGGGAAGCAGACCAAAGCAAGCTTAAAGTCAAAGCAAGTCTCCTCAGTGTCATCTCCTCTACAACTACTCCATATGGATTTGTTTGGCCCTGTTAACAAACAATCCATCGCTGGAAAGAAATATACGCTGGTCATAGTTGATGAATTCTCTCACTTCACATGGGTTATGTTTCTCCTTTCTAAGAGTGACACCCCTGAAGAACTCATCACCTTTGTTCGGAAGATGGAAATCCTGAACAATCTGACCGTTCGCTCAATAAGGAGTGATCATGGGGCTGAATTCAAAAACAGTTCTCTTGATTCCTTCCTTGAGAGTAAGGGTATTTCTCACAACTTTTCTTCAGTGAGAACACCGCAACAAAATGGAGTCGCTGAAAGAAGAAATAGAACAATTATTGAAGTTGCACGTTCAATGCTCAGCGATTCTCACCTGCCTACTCAGTTTTGGGCAGAAGCTGTCAACACTGCTTGTTTTACGCAAAACAGGTCACTGATAGTCAAAAGATTCAAAAAGACAGCCTATGAACTTTTTCATGGGAGAAAGCCTTCAATCAGCTTTCTTCACATCTTTGGATGTCAGTGTTTTATACTGAACAATAGAGATGCACTTGGAAAGTTTGATCCTAAGGCTGATGATGGAATCTTTCTTGGACACTCCTCAGTTTCCAAAGCCTTCAGAGTCTTCAATCGTAGAAGACAAACTGTAGAAGAAACTATTCACGTCACGTTTGACGAATCCCGTTCAGCGAACTCTAAACCGTCCGCTGATACTGAAGAACTGAATCAATGGATGTTTTCTCATCTTGGTGATTCAGAAGTTATTCCCACTACTCATGCTCATCTAGTAGAAGATGATAGTCCTATCATTCCAAATATGCAGAACAGTGAAGCTGAAACTTCTTTGGTCTCAGCTGTTCCTATAAACACTATACCTAACGCTGAACCAAATGTCTCAGACATTCCATCTATTTCTCAGCAATCAGTGAATATAATGACAACTGCATCCATTCCTCTCTTGGCTGATACTCCTGACGTCGCTGAAGCTTCATCTTCAGCTCCTCCAGTTCAAGTTGAGTCAGAGTCTCACGCTCCGGCTCAGCGGTGGACTATAAATCACCCAATTGATCAAATTCTTGGTGATCCAAACGCTGGGATTCAGACTCGACGAAGTGCAGGTAATATTTGTTTATTTGTAAATTTTATTTCACTAACTGAACCAAAGAAAGTAGATGATGCCCTCAAAGATCCAAACTGGGTCAGCGCCATGCAAGAAGAGCTGACTGAATTCGAAAGAAACAAAGTTTGGAAACTTGTTCAAAGACCAACTGATAAAACTGTGATAGGCACTAAATGGGTCTATCGAAATAAGTTGGACGAACATGGTACTGTAACCCGCAACAAAGCTCGACTTGTTGCTCAGGGATACAGACAAGAGGAAGGTATAGATTATGACGAAACATTTGCTCCAGTAGCAAGACTTGAATCTATTCGTCTATTCTTAGCATATGCTGTACACAAAAACTTCAAAGTACATCAGATGGATGTTAAGTCAGCGTTTCTAAATGGAAAGCTGAATGAAGAAGTGTATGTGCAACAACCTCTAGGATTCTCAGATTCTAAGCGTCCAGGTTATGTTTATAAACTGGATAAGGTACTTTATGGCTTGAAGCAAGCTCCACGTGCATGGTATGATACTCTTTCTACTTATCTCCATATTGAAAAATTTGAGCGACGTAAGATTGACAAAACTCTATTTTTTAGAAAAGTGAAAGGTCATATCATTCTAGTTCAAATATATGTTGATGACATTATATTTGGTTCTACTAACCCTGAGCTTTGTACTCGTTTTGCTGATAGAATGAAAGATGAGTATAAAATGAGCATGATGGGTGAACTAACATATTTCCTTGGTCTTCAGATTAAGCAAACTGAGAAAGGAACTTTCATTAATCAGGGAAAATATGTTAAAGATATGCTGAAGAAATTCGACTTAACTGAAAGTTCAGCTATGAAAACCCCTATGGCACCACCGCTGACACTTGATAAGGACACTAAGGGTGTTCCTGTCAATGTCACGCTGTACCGTGGGATGATCGGCTCTCTATTGTATCTTACAGCTAGTCGACCCGATATTATGTTTGCAACATGCTTGTGTGCATGATATCAAGCTGAACCCAAGATATCTCATATGAAAGCTGTAAAGCGAATTTTTCGATATCTTAAGGGTACAACGAATCTAGGTCTTTGGTATCCCAAAGATTCAGGATTCGATCTAACCGCCTATTCAGATTGTGATTTTGCAGGTTGCAAAATGGATAGGAAAAGCACCACAGGAGGATGTCAGCTCCTGGGTGGAAAGTTGGTAAGTTGGACAAGTAAAAAGCAAAATTCAGTGTCCACTTCCACAGCTGAAGCTGAATATGTAGCTGCTGGAAGCTGTTGTTCTCAAGTCTTGTGGATGAGAAATCAACTACTAGACTATGATCTTCAGCTCTCCAAAATTCCAATCTATTGCGACAGCACAAGTGCCATCGCTATAGCAAACAATCCAGTACTACATTCAAAGACCAAACATATAGAAATCAGATATCATTTTATCAGAGATCATGTGATGAATGGTGATATAGAACTTCATTTTATCCCAACTGATTATTAGTTAGCTGATTTATTTACCAAACCTCTTGATGAGACAAGATTCAACTTTCTCATCAGCGAGCTTGGAATGCTGAACTTTGAAGGATAAAATCTTCAGTGGTTCACATTAATCAGCGATAGGATAAAATCAACTCGTATAACCTATTCAATCATCTTCTCTCTAAATAAAACTTGGTTAAAACTGATATCAAAGTATGTTTTCTCTCTCTGACAATCGCATGAAAATGCAAGATTTCAAAACAAAATGCATCGCTGAATATCTCTTCCTTAACAGCGATATTTTGAAATTTCTTAAAACCTTCACTGAATATTTTCATTCAGTGCTTCATGTTTTCAAAAGTATCCCTGAGTTTTTCAAAACCTCAGAGACAACCAAGAATATGAAAGGACAGTTGTGGCGTCATTGCAACGGATAATACCCCGGCACGTTTTCTCTTCCTGACACACGTTTGCACGTCTCGTTCAAACTTCCAATCAAATGCAAACACGTGTCCGTGTCATGATGAAAATTTTTTCCCGCTCAAGATTTTCTCTTTCTAAAATCTCTATATAAACAAATTATTTGTTTATATTTTTCTTTTACGCGATCAATCTTCCTCCGCAAGAAAGAATTCACTGTTGCATTTGTGATTTCAAAAACTTCAAGAACTGTTCATCATCTTCTTCATCAAACATCAAGGTTAATATGTTCTTATTTATTACCGAATGCGTATAACTTGTTTCCGATCTTCTCATTGTTTTAACAAGATCAAACAAAAGAACTTCGTAAAATGAAATCATTTTCTTTCGTGGTTTTATGAACACAACCATTTCATGGTTGTTCTTCAAGTTTAAATGCAAAATCTTAAACTTGTTCTTCATTCGTTTCCAGAATCTATTTCTTCATAGAAAACTGGAAAACAAGAAAATGGGTTTTACATTTCGTTTCAAAAATCAAGAAAAACCCTAATCTTCATTAAGACATTTTGTCTGAATGAAATGGACAAAATTCGAACCATCTTAATGGAAAATCTTTCCACATTAAGATTATTCTTATTTGTTAATCTTTGGTTGAACTGATAATACAGGAAATGGCAACGTCTAACATTCCTACTACCGCTGAGAACATCTCTACTGACTCTGAGGAAGTGGAAATCATCAAGGCTCCTCAGGTTAAGTTAACTCTGGATCAACTAGACTGGACTAAGATAAACAACCTTTCTGCGCTTCTCGAGTTTCCTGCTCGAAAGCAAGTCACACATCTGACAGATGCTGTGAATTTCCTGAAGAATTGCTGCATTTCAACAGCCCTGACCATTTCACCCCCTGCAAGTCAGCTGCTACTATCTCAGTTCTGGTACTCTGCCAGACACTCTCAGCTACCATCCGCCAAAGATCCCTCCAAAACAGTTGATTGTATCCTCTGCGATACTGAATATGGCACGATAAAGATCACACCTGCCATCATTCGCAAAGCTCTGAACTTTCCCATCGCTACAAAGGAAAAACCTTTTGTTCCTTTCCCTGACCATAAGAAGCTCGCTGACAAAGAAGCTCTTATTGCATTTTTTGATGCAATGGGCTATGTATGGGAAATGGGCAGAGACAAGAAGCCTGAGAAGAAGCTAACACTGCTGAAGAAATCAAAAATGCCCAGCGAGATGAACTTTATCTTCGCTCACCTTATCAGCTGCATGACTGCCAAGACCGACTCTTCTGATCAAGCCGCTCAACCTCAGCAAGCTATGGGATACGCTCTGCTGAAATGTCTACACATTGACTGGGCATCTCTCATCTATGATGACTTGCTGCAAAGAGTAGACTCTGCCGCTGACAGGCCTGCATGGGTTCCTTACCCCCGATTCATCAGCGCTATCTTTCAATATGGCCTGAAGGACAGCTACCCGCAAGAGGGCGATCTGAAACTCTCTCTCAGATTGGCCCTAAGGTGCTCGACTTCAAACCTGTTGAAAATGAGGTACGTCTTTCTACCCTCTTAACTCTTCTCAACCCTTCTTCTTCTCATTCTGTGGCTCCTTCAGCGACAATACCATCGCTGATACCCTGGCCACAAAATCCTCTCCTTCTAAGAAAAGGAAACATTCATCTACCCCACTTGGTTCTAAAAGGATCAAGAAAACAAAGGAGCAACCCCAGCAATCTCATGCTGAAGACTCCTCAGCTATTTCTGCAGAGCTGAAGGAACGTTCAGTGGTACGCTCTGCCACACCTGAACAAGCCATCCCTTTTATCCCAACTTCAGCGTCTCTAAACGCTGAGGTTACAAACTTGGAACCTACCCAACCTCCTTCAGTCTCTCAAAAGACCGATGAAGTGATTGTCAGCGAATCCAATGCTGAACTCATAACCCAACCCCCATTCTTATCCTTCGCTCCTTCCTCCACTCATTTGGTCTCTACTCCAGATCTCATTGGAGCTGCCATCATTTCCTCGGAACCTATAGCTGATTCTCCAGGAATGATGAAGACAGGACCTGCATAACAATCCATGGGCACTTTTGAAGATGACATGGAACTTTACTCAGGAACCCGTAATTTCGATGAATTCACCAATCCTCCTGCAGGTAAACAACAACCCATAAACACTGTGACTAAACCCCAAACTTCTGAGCTTTCCTCTGTTCACAAGTTTTTATATGTTACAGGTCCTAATTTGGGAGATATCAACGCCTCTCTGAATTCCGTGGAGACAAAGCTTACAGGTCTCACCACTACTCTCTCCAATAACTCTACAGCTGTAACAAACGCTGGAGAGAATCTGAACAAGCTGACAACGGTGGTGGAGAAGAAGGCTTCCACAGATGACATGAAGCAGGTTGATAAAACTCTCAGCGACTTCGCCAAGGTGCTCGCTGATATCTACACAGACTACACCTCTCTCAAAAATTCAGTTTCATCCATGTCCAGCGAGGTAACAACGCTGAAGACATCGACTGGAACACTAGAGGGAGATATGTCTGCTGTGAAGACAAATGTCAACACTCTGACGACTGACTTAAGCTCTGTAAAGACTGACGTTCGTTCGATGAAGACTATGATCGAACAGCTGCTGCACAAGGCGAATACTCCTGCTCCTGCCCCTGAATCTGAACATTTTACAGCGGCGGATCGCATTAAGATCGGGAAGATCAATCCTGCTATTTCTGGCCTAGAAGTCAGATTAGCAAAGATTGAAGGCTGTGTAGGTATCTCTGGCCAAGAAGACAGAGAACCTACCAAAGATGCTGAGTCAACCCATTCCTCCCCAACTTATCATGAAAAAGAGGGGGAGAAGAGCGCTAAAGATCTGGAGAAGAGCGCTGAAGAACTCTCCAAGGGCGATGAAGACCTTTCCCATGATGAATCTATCAGGGGAGAGAAGACGAATACTGAAGAAACCACCGCCGGACCTCAGGGAGATGAAAACCCTGAGGAAACCGAGAAGCTCGCCTCTGTATCTGAGGGGGAGCAACTCGAAGAAGAAGCTGAGAAAACTGAATCCGAAGCAGAAGATGATGAAGCCGTCGACATCCCTGATGATGAACCATCTTCTTCTCCAAAGAATGATGATGATGATGACGAAGATGACGATGACTTCTTTATCGTCAAACCTGCTCCGAAGATCAAAGCTCTTAAAGGAATCTCGATAAATGAACCTACAGGGGAGCGAACAAAGACAAAGCCCTCAGCCTCTGGAGCTGAGAAAGGCAAAGGCAAAAGCGTCGCTGAAGATGACAATATGATGATCTTGCTTGAAAAGCCGGTTTGTCAGGTATGCTAAACATCTCTCACTCCATCCCTCCTCTATCATACACTATCAGTTCTACTACCCAAGCCTATACACTTGAACCAATTCTCTCTATCTGATTCTACCCAAGTTCTTACTCGTAAGATCGCTGTGTTTCAGCTAGTCCTCTCCCCTGTTTGAGGATATCGGTGAAGGCTCCACAACTGCGACTTCACCAATAATACCAGCTGCTGCTGAAGAAATAATCCCAGTCTTAGATTTAATCTTTGAGACTGATGAACCAGAAGAACAGC
Source organism: Saussurea involucrata (assembly GCA_033807775.1). Taxonomy (NCBI): domain Eukaryota; kingdom Viridiplantae; phylum Streptophyta; class Magnoliopsida; order Asterales; family Asteraceae; genus Saussurea; species Saussurea involucrata. Next base: position 65,997,206 of record CM066327.1, read on the forward strand.
TACTCTCGCACAGAGGCAGACCTTCCTTAGCTCCTCAAAAGCTAAGTGAAGAGGATCAGAAAAGAAGAGAGGAAATAATAAAGCGATTCGAGGATCAGCGAATCATTCTGAGGCGTGATCAACTTCCTTTAGTTCCTCCAAAGTTCAGAATTTCCAAAGCTGAATACCAAGAACACCTCAGAGCTGAACGCCTATTCGCTGAAAGAAAGGAAGCTGAAGAAAAAGGCAGAGAATACGCCATCAAGCTTACTCAACGATCAATAAAAGACCCCAAGCTGAAAAGAATTCCCATTGATGTTCAACGTCAGCTCTGGGAAAATGCCAAGAAGATAACTGAAGAAAAGAGAACTGTATCTCAGTCAACTTTAGCCTGGTGCAAAGAAAAGGTCAACTACAGAGACTCTCCTACCAAAATCAACAAGGTATTCATCTCTGGAAGAACAACCCTTGTTTCAATCGCTGAAGTCGAGATATTCAGAGAAGATAAGAAGTACGAAAAACTTTATGCTGAAGCCATAACGAAGTACGGTCTCTCTGAATGGTTGGAGATCAGGTTAGCCATCCAGAAGTCCAAGTCGAAGTACAATGAACATGTTGAAAAGCTGATCAACAAACAAATCGACTTAGTCTACTCCTGTGTGGATATTCCTCCTCCTCCTCTCGAAAGTCAGAAAAGAAAGGCCTCAGCGAAGAAGAAGAAGAAATCTATATCTTCAACTGATGGCCCTGTAATACGAAATGAAACAGGTATTGTTTTTTCACGTACTAAAATACTTGGTCCTGATCCTGATCTTTCCATGCTTGACACATCTCTTCCTCCTGGTGAGACTTTCATCCCTGGCAAAGTCATAAGCGAACCCTGCGGGATATTTTTCCATGACTACGATGGTGGAAAGCATTTTAAACGCATCTCTGAACTTCACATCACTCCCATCGAACAACTGAGAGATCTCATCTACTGGTGTGACTTCAAGAATGACCCTCAGGCACGACATCTGAAACCCTTGATTTTTGAAGAAGCGCTGATCAAAAGAAAACAAGGTGTAACCGTTCCTGACTGGATGATTCCCACCACATCAATGACCCTTGATGAACTTCTCATTAAGGAAGAACCCTTTACAAACTGATATGATCGCCTATTTCTCTATTGTATCAGTTATTCTTCTGTACTAGTAATTTATTTCGCTCGTACTTGTAATCTTTCCATTTCTCTTTGTAACCTGATTCAAAGTTTTAAAGAAAGATTTCAACGAATGTACTTTACTCCATCAGTACTGAAAAGATCCCAGAAAACAGTAAAAGGGACAAATATTTTATGAGTTCTTTTTATCCTTATGTTTTCATTAAATAGCAATTTTCTTTGTTGCTATGTCATAATAAAATAGGGGGAGATTGTTGATCCAAACCCTCAGTGATTTGATAATGACCCTCTCTTATATACTTGGTGAAAATTGTAAGTAAACAATATGTATCAGAGTTTCACTATCGCTGATAAGTACTAAGATCTTACAGTACCGCTGATAGGAACTCTCGCTCTTTTAAATTAAACATTCAGCGAACACTGTTCATCATTAATGCTCTGAGTCTGTTCAGTCATTATGATGATCGCTGATAAGTTAGTTGTTCACTTATGATCCCTGAAGACAAGTTTCACGTCAACAAAGGTTCTACGCTGAAGTCGAAGATCAAGCTCAAGAACCAGCGACAAGTCTCCTAATGAACTGATGCGGATCAGCGAAGACTCAGATTTGTCCACTCAAAGTGAAGTATCAAGTACAAGACTTCAGCCATCGCTGAACTTTATCATTCGCTGAATAGAAAATGATAATCGCTGAATCAACGAAAGCTGATCATGAAGTCCTCCGTACAAAGTACTTTTGTCTTAACCCCCCTTGCACGACTCCGTACGAAATGTCAGAAAAGAACCTCCGACTGTCTGAAATCGTACAACCACTCTGATACTACACTGTTCATCCATGCGGCTACTAAAGTTGTCAACCAAGGTCAATGACATACAACCAACCAGCTGATGACACGTGTAAAGTGTATAATGACTTGCATTAAATGCATGCAGTATATAAAGTGATGAACCCACTTCTTTTTGAAGTAACTTGGTAAATCTGGACAAGTTCAATCTCTTATCTCAAGATAGGTTATTATTAGTAATTTCCTTATCTCTCTTAGTGCAAGAAACCTTAGTGTTCCAACTTGTTTAGATTTAGGTTTATCCTTAATCTTGTTTCCGCAACAAGCTGTAAATTGTTAATGATTTATCAATAAACAATTCAGAAAAGTAAAATCTGTGTGTTTGTATTCAACCCCCCCCCCCCTTCTATAAACTTGTATAGGCCTTCGGGACCAACACAGTTTAGCACATGACTAAATTTGTTGTTCATATTGTGGTGTGGATGGTTTTATCTACAAGTCTGATTATTCTCATTGGTTTGGTTATGATACTTATGGTCCTAAACGTTTTTATTCAAATGGTTATCATAAAAGAAGTTTTAGAAAGAATGGTACTAAATCCAAACAAGTACCACCTCCTAGCCCAAAATGACCCATTTACAAATGGGTACCTAAAACCACTTGATTTCCTTTTTTCAACCCAGTCATGTGTGGTACTTGGATTTGGGCTGCTCAAAACACATGACTGGAAGAAAAGAGTTGCTCAATAATTATGTGGAGAAATATGGTGGTCGAGTCAAATTCAGGAATGATCAATATTCACCGATTTTGGGTTACAGAGACATTGTTAAAGACAACGTCAGGATTACAAAGGTTAATTATGTTGAGGGTTTAGGACACAACTTGTTTAGTATAGGCCGATCAATTCTATGACAAAGACCTAGAAGTCAACTTCAAGAAGACACGGTGTTCAGTTCGAACCAAAGGAGGAGATGAACTTCTAGTGGGTACGAGAAAGTCAAATCTTTACACCATTGACCTGTCGAAAATCAAACCCAAGAACGACGTATGTCTGCTGTTTAAAGCATCTATGGATAAGAGCTGGTTGTGGCATAGACGATTATCTCACCTTAATTTCCGTTATATTCAAAAGTTGATGATAGGTGTTTTGTCAAAGGTCTACCAGTTCTGAAGTTTGAAAGAGACAATTTCTGCACAGCCTGTGAGAAGGGAAAGATGAAACGAGTTCCTCATCCGTCAAAACCTGAGCCAAGTACACACAATGTTTTAAAAAGTCTTCATATGGATCTTTGTGGGCCGATGAAAAATCAGAGTATAAGTGCCAAGCGGTATGTGTTAGTGGTCGTTGACGATTACTCGAGGTATACATGTGTAAAGTTTCTACGCTCTAAAGATGAAACACCTGAGTTGATCATATCTTTAATCAAGATGCTTCAAGTCAATCTTCAAAAATCAGTTCAAACAATACGGTCAGACAATGGGACATAATTCAAGAATAAGACTCTAGATGATTTTCTTAAATCATTGGGAGTGTCACGTTAATACTCTGCGGCAAGAACACCACAGCAAAACGGGATAGTTGAAAGACGAAACCGTACTCTAGTTGAAGCTGCAAGAACAATGTTGTCCTATGCTGATCTTCCTTTGTTTCTCTGGGCTGAAGCGGTGTCAACGACTTCCTACACACAAAATCGTTCTATCATACACCGACGGTTTGGCAAAACACCATATGAGATTATAAACAATAGTAAACCAGTCATAAACTACTTTCGCGCCTTTGGTTGCAGGTGTATCGTGTTAAATGACAAGGACAACTTGAACAAATTCAGTCCTAAGGCAAATGAGGGCATGTTCATCGGATACTCATCAACCTCAAAGGCATACAGAGTCTACTTCAAATCTTCAAGAACTGTGATCGAAAGTATAAATGTCAAATTTGATGAGACAGAAGAGATGGCTTCTGTGCAAAGCAATACAAAACCCGCAATATCTGGAATTCTAGCGTCTGCACAAATCCGTCCAACATCTTCTAAGTCAAACAAAGATCAATAATTCTAATACTAATTCTAATGAACATGATATTTTGTTTGAGAGTTTTTATGATGAGTTCTTTGGAAGTAATAACTCATCTTCAAATGTTAAATGCAAGAATCAAATTGATTTGAATCCAGTACAAGATACATTGTCAGGTCCTTCAACGGTACCGACATCATCTAATGCTGGTGCAACGACTCCTACGTCTTCCCCAAGCAATCCAAACATGACATCTACACAAGCAATAAAACCAGTATCAACTAATGGTGCTTCTTCATCAAGTACGACTTCAAATGTTAATGACCAGAGTACTGCTAACTTACCAGAGGTACCTACTGAAGCAGTTCCCGAGGCAGTGCCAATTGTTACTTCTGACAACCAACCAGCGTCACAACCAGAACCGACGTTGACAATTAAGTTGAAATTTGATAAGGTTCCTACACTAGTTGACACCAATCAAGATGCAATTTCCCCACATCCGCATTCAAAGAAGTGGACACAGAGTCACCCATTACATTAAGTAATTGGAGAAGTGTCTGACCCTGTAAAGACCAGATCTGCAACTGCAAATGAAGTTTTTTTTGCGCTTTTCCTAAGTCAAGTTGAGCCAACCACAGTTCAGTAAGCTTTGGAAGATCCGGACTAGATAATTGCTATGCATGATGAGCTAATTCAATTTGAAGCTTTGAAAGTGTGGATATTAGTTCCTCGACCCAAGGGTAAAACAATCATTGGTACAAAGTGGGTCCTGAAAAATAAGAAAAATGAAGATGGTATAGTCGTGAGGAACAAAACACGGCTAGTAGCAAAAGGGTACCGACAACAAGAGGGTATAGACTATGATGAAACATACGCTCTGGTTGCTCGCTTGGAAGCAATTCGGATTTTCTTAGCATTTGCCGCCTACAAGAACTTCACAGTCTACCAAATGGATGTGAAGACTGCATTCTTGAACAACGTATTGAAAGAAGAAGTGTACGTGTCTCAACCTGAAGGCTTTGTAGACAAAGATAAACCATATCATGTGTACATCCTTGACAAAGCTCTTTATGGTCTCAAGCAAGCCCCACGTGCCCGGTATGAAGTTTTATCCACTTTTCTTCTAGGATCCGGCTTTGTGAAAGGTAAAATTGACACGACTCTATTTACCAAGCATGAGGAAGGTGAAATTCTTCTCATACAGATTTATGTTGATGATATAATTTTTGGTTCGACTAATCCTTTGTTATGTACCTGGTTCTCTAACATTACCAGATTCCAGATGAGTATGACGGGAGAGATTAATTTCTTTCTTGGACTACAAGTTAAGCAATTCTCAACCGGAATCTTCATAAATCAGTCCAAGTATGTGTTTGATATCTTGAAGAAGTTCAAGATAGAAAACTGTACGACGATTGGTACTCCGATGGCACCAGGATCTAAGATCGGTTCGGATCCTGACGGTAAGGATGTTGATCTTAAGACATATAGAGGTATGATCGGGTCATTACTGTACTTAACTGCGAGTCGTCCATATATTATGTTTGCAACTTGTTTGTGTGCGAGATTTCAAGCTAATCCAAAGGGGACGAGATACGAACTCACCGCATATTCAGACGCTGATGATGGAGGAAGCATGATAGACAGGAAGAGCACATCCGGTTATGTACAGTTTTTGGGAGATAAGCTCGTGATCTGGGAGTCAAAAAAGCAGATCTGTGTGTCGACATCAACTGCGGAGGTTGAATATGTAGCCGCAACCAACTATTGTTCACAAGTCATGTGGATGAAAACCCACCTCATGGACTACGGGTTAAAATATGAGAAAATCCCCATCTACTGTGACAACAAAAGCGCCATTGCCATATCTGCTAATCCTGTCCAACACACCATGACAAAACACATTGATATCAGGTATCATTTTATTTAGGATCACGTTGAGAAAGGTACAATTGAATTATACTTTGTTACAACTGAGTTTCAACTTGCCGATCTTTTCACAAAAGCCTTGGATGAAAAACGCTTTAATTTCCTAGTATCCAAGCTTGGCATGTTGAACATGAAAGTTTAACTCTCATATATTGATCATATAATAGATGGAAATATTTGTATCTTAATCTAGATATGTTATCTAGATTGATACATTTAAATTTTCATCATATTCTATTCTCAATATATGTTATTTAATTTTTCGTGATTCTATTGTATTTCAAATGTTTATTCAACTTGTTATCTCTTTTCTTTCATTGATTTATCTGTGATTAAATATGATACTTGTGTCTGCATAAGGTGTGTTCATGGTCTCAGGGGGAGTGTATTATTCTTTATATATGCATGAGTCTAGGGGGAGCATGCATAATTGTCAAAATGTGTGAGTTTAGATGCCATGGGATATACTTGAAGACAAGCAGGTAAGTATTCTAATCTGTTTTTTTAACACACTCCTAAATGATGGAAAACTTATTTGAAAATTCTATGCATCATTTTAAGGGAGTGAAAACCTGTTTTTGAAAACTCAGAGTGCTTAATCAATTGAAAGTTGGACATCTTTCAATGTGATAATTTTTTTGGAATTTATTGAATTTTTTTTGAAAAATGTCTAAGTGTTGATGTTATCGCACGTAGCTATGCACGATAACATGTTTCATTGCACGTGCCTTCATGCGATAATACATCAACATTTTTAATCGCACGGCGCCTAATGATATAAAACCGCGATAACCTTTTTCATCGCAACTATGGTGTGCGATTAAACCCCATGAACAGTGTTTGTTGCACCCTTCATATGCGATTAAATATCTGGCCTTGTTATCGCACCATGTTATGTACAATAACTTTGAAGGTTTATCGTACCCTTGTTCGTACGACAACCTGACACGATGGCAGGTCAACCGTTGGACCAATCCTTCACTGCCACGTGTCACCATCCCCGGGTTCTTATTTATAGAGCGGTTCTTTCAAACAGTTTTCTTTTTCTCGAACCTCAAAACCCTCTCAAGCCACTGCTCATTTTTGAGATTTTTTTGAAGATTCAAGTGTTCAAATCAGTTCCTTTGCATTCAAACTTCAATCGAGGTACATTTTCTTTGATTTTCGATCCTGTTTATCCAAGATTCTTCAACATACAGTCGATTTCTTAGGGTTTAGGGTCGAAACCCACATGGGTCCTTTCGTATTCTTGCCTGTAATCCATCTGTATGTTAGTTTTAGGTGTTAAAATTGTTAGGGAATGTTTCTGGCACTTAGACGACACTAGTGTACTAGTTGAAAAATCCTTTTGTGCGAAAATTTTGAAATCTGGGTTGACTATGTGTTCAGTGTTCAAGTTTATCGCAGGGTTCAGTGTTTTTCATGTTCATCTTTATCGCACCCTTCACGTATTCATCTTTATCGCACATGCCTGCGTGCGATAACCTTTTATCACATACAGTTCCATGCAACAAACTGTGATGTGCGATAAAACCTTTGATGTACCATGCGATAAAACCCAGACTTAGGCTATTTTTGAAAGTTTTTCAACAAAACCATTTTTGAGCACTTCACTGATATCATTCTATCCATATGGCTGCCATGAGACAAAATGGTGGCAATTCGTCAGACGAGAACACCGTGATCCCATCTCACCGATCCTCGCACCCATCGGTGAATGCACGTGACTTAGATGAAGAACTATTACCCCGAAGGTATCATTTGGAGTTTTCTGACAACAACCATACTCTTGATCTCCGAGTTAACTTTGATTATCTATCATTCTGGAGATACTCAAAGGTCACCCACTCCACACCGCCTTAACCAAAACCATAACCGTACCAGCAATCTACCTACAACAGTTTTGGAATACCATACAGTTCCATCCCATTCATCCCCGTGGCCAACGCTTTACTGCTAAAGTCGACCATTTTGACACCAAACTCACTCTGAAGTGCCTTTGTACTGTACTTGATTTACCTTATCAAACCGATTTTGAAGACCAAATTCCCGAAGCCGAACTATGTGCAGATAGACCTGGCAAACGGGTCGTGTCGTGTCGGGTTCGTGTCGGGTTCATGGGTTAAACGGGTTGAGAGTGCCTAACCCGAACACGACAGGTTTAATAAACGGGTCAGAAAATCTCAACCTGAACACGACCTGATTTAACCCGTCCAACCCGACACGCCAACCCGTTTAACCCACTAACCCATTTAACCCGTTTAACCCATTTAACCCGTTTAACCCATTTAACATTTATAAATATAAAACTTTTAATAGGGTGCAACAACATAATATGGTGCACCAACTTAGAGGGTCCAAGCCAACGGACTCAAACCACCAAGCTAGGGTCAAGGGGGTGATGCAAATGAAAATACAAGGGGTGAGATCATATTTATAGTGGGCATAGAGCATAAGGTTTTTGTTTCCCACCAATGTGGGATGGGAGGAAATCCCACTTCCTTGTGAAACATACAGAAATTGACAGCTCCTATATGCAATAAGTTACGATATATTTCTTCCATTTAGAAGCTAAATTAGACACTATCATCTAAATGAAAGCTGTTCATTGATATATTGGGATTCCACAGAAACTAGATTCATGCAATTCGGAGCTATAATCGGACCGCTATAACCTTTACAAAAACAGTGCGCAGGTTCTTGTGTATAATGTGAGCTGATTCAAAAACTCTGTGTTTTGACACATTTAAACTCATAATTAGGACTTTAATTCTTCATAACAGTTCTTAAGGACATTCTAAGCTTTCCAACGGTATATCATACACCTCATTTAGATCAATGGTTAATTTTCTATGAATTTTCTAATAACATGGCAGAAACTTTAAAACTCATAATTGACAACTCCTATATGCCATAAGTTACAATATATTTCTTCCATTTAGAATCCAAATTGGACACTATCATCTAAATGAAAGTTGTTCATTGATATCTTAGGATTCCACAGAAACTGGATTCATGCAATTCGGAGCTATAATCAGACCGCTACAACCTTTACAAAAACAGTGCGTAGGTTCTTGTGTACAATGTGAAAATCAGTGTTTTGACACATTTAAACTCATAATTAGCACTTTAACTCTTCATAACAGTTCTTAAGGACATTCTAATCTTTCTTACGGTATATCGTATACCTCATTTGGACCAATGGTTGATTTTCTATGAATTTTCTAATAACATGGCAGAAACTTTAAAACTAAAAATTTGATTGTCAAAGCCCATATTTAATTGTTCATACATAAATAGATAATAGTCAAAGCCCATATTTATTTGTTCAAAGAATGGCCTAATTTAAACGGGTTAAACGGGTCAATTTCGAGTTGAATTTTTTAACCCTAACCTTACCCGTTTAATTTCCGTGTCGTGTCGTGTCAACCCGTTTACTTAAACGGGTTGAAATGTATTACCCAAACCCGTTTATTTCGTGTCGGGTTCGTGTTGGGTTAGCGTGTCGTGTCAGTTTTTGCCACCTCTATGTGCAGATATCCGCAGTTTAGGATATCAACCTACTGATGGGGTTATGCTCACTCAGTCTTCAAAGTTCAAACGAAAGTACCTACCCCGAATATGGTATACCCTGTTCTCCATAATCAACCGATGCATGACTCCAAAACACACGGGTTTGGATAAGTGCAACATTGCTACCTTATGCGTATTCCATGCCGTGGCGTACAACAGGAAAATTGAATATGTATTCATCATCTGGAACGAGCTCATTAAACTGGTTGGTGACAAGACCAAGCCACACAAAGCCAGAAAATTTGTGCCCTATCAACGATTCCTTCAAATCATTATCCAGAGTATCATGGACTCAAACCCAGAGATACCCCGCCGACCAAATGCTGTTCAAGGACCAAGACAGTGGATGCATTTTCTCAAGATGCTCGCTGAGATCAACTTTGCCCACACTGCCGTTATACCTGAAGCCGTTCTAGCTTATTCCAACCAGCAGTCTCCGATTGTGAGAGAGTATAGGTTAGAAAATGCATTGACGGTCCAGCCAGATCCGGAGGGACCTCCCCACAGTACAAACCTTTTAGGTGGTGAGGGTGTACAAGTCGAGCAGGTTCAAGAATACGGGGTTCTTGAACGGGAAGAGGTGAGGGAAAATATTATTGAGGGGGGGGGGTACATGAGTTGAGGGTACTGATGGTTTGGCATCCACATCTCGAGCCACCCTTACTCAAATATTTGATGATGATGTGTGTTGGGATTCCCAGGACGACGCTGATCGTGTGATATCTGCCTCTAGTTATGAAGATGAGGCCTCTACCCATCTAAAAAGGAAAAGGTGATGCTGATGGTGCATCCGACTCCGACTCAGATTCAAATCACGACCCAGACGTAAGCAAAATCCTAGAACATGTTGGTCCGCGACTTCACGTTGAGAGTTCTGATGTTGATTCCAATTGGAACGTCAGACTCTCGGGCGATATTGGTGACATAAGGCGAGATGAGGGAGTTCAAGTTGAAAATTTGGAAAATATGAGCCGAGAGAGTGTGAGAAAAGAATTAGGAGCGACTGAAACATAGTCACAAAAGGTTTTAACCAAAGACTCTTCCCAAACCAAGTCAAGTCGGGTAGCCACATCTACTGCCGACATGCGTTTGTCGCCGTTGCGTATTGAAACAGACATAGTGGACCCACCTATGCAAAACACAACCCCACCAAGCCACTCACTAGTCTCTCAACAAACTGGTGTTTCCATTTCCACAGGGGATCAAGCACAACTGCTATCGACAACACATTCAGTGTTTGTTGATATTGAAATAGGTAGGCAATTACCCCGGCCACCACCTTTTATTCCGTGCACATCGAGTCTAAGGCCTTTTGGTAGAACTTCATTTTCTAGGACACGAGCGTCGGTTACTCAATTTGTTGGAAGCTTTCGTGCTCCAACCGGAACACCCCGAGTTACGCCGCCATTCGTTGGTGCCTCGCGAGGACTGGGTGGAAGACCTGTCAGTGCTAACACTATGCCAACGCTGAGCACAAGCCATGTGGTTGCTTCAACCGGCATGTCAACCGGTAATCTAAGTGATCCAAGAGTTATATCTAATCTTGCGACGCAACTTCAATCAATTCTTGGCCCGCCCCCACATTACACAACGTTAGATTTTCTGCACGGTGCCCTGGATTTTACCAATACTTCCTATAAGAAACAGGCGACTGAGCTGCAACAGATTGTCAGTGACATACCTTAGACATACCTTCATCCGAAGCAGAATCTTCGTCCATCTCAGACATACCTCTATCCGAAGCCCAACCAAAATCTCAACCTCCACCATACCAGCCTCAACGAACCATTCCCATCCATGAACTCAAATCTGAGTTATTAGCCCGGTTACTTGATCAAGGAGACAACGCTGAATATGAAGAACAAGAGCTAGTAGGTTTACTTAGAAAACAAATGGAAGTACAAACCCGCCTTCCTACAAGCTCAGATTTCCAAAATCTCTAAAAATCCATGCAAGATATGACCGTAGCCATGCAGTTAGGTTTCAAATCTTTATCTGATAGAGTATCTGTTTTGGAACAATCGTGTGGTGCTCAAGCCCAAGGTTCAAGGAAAAGAAGACATGATGATCATGATGATCTTGATCAACATGAGAGGGAGAAGAGAGCACAGGTTGAAGCGTCTATCCAAGCTGAAACAGAAACTACTGGGGGTCAGATCAAGTAGTAACAGAGGGGGCAGAAGGACAGGGTAATGAGAATGTCAAAGTGGATGATGTTCTAGATGATATCACACTTACGGTTGAAAAGCCTCAAAGTGGTGATAATAGAACGGAGGATGAGCAGATGTCAGACGATCTGATAATGGATTATATCTACATTGATTCTGAGGAGGAACCGGAGATAACAGAGGTCCAGATTAAAGAGGAATTGTATGATGTATTTGTGTTGATCCAAACCCTCAGTGATTTGATAATGACTCTGAGAAACACTTAGTGAAAATTGTAAGTAGACAATATGTATTAATGTTTTGTCATCCAAGAAAAAGATACTATGTCTGTTTAGTATCGCTGATGAAAAACATGTTTTAATTTATACTTCAGCGAACACTGTACATCAGTGAGCCCTGAGCCTGTTCGGTCTCACTGATGATTGCTGAATGTTCATCATGTATTTGTTTACTTATGATCTCTGAAGACAATATTCGCGTCAACCAAGTTCGATGCTGAAATCGAAGACCATGATGAAGAACAAGTGACTAAGTCTATTAGTGACCTGATGTGGACATTAGCAAAGACAAGACTTGTCCATTCCACGCGAAGTTTCAAGTAGAAGACTTCAGCGAACACCGAACTTTATCATTCGCAGATATAGATCCATTCAGCGAACGCTGATCATGAAGCCTGTTCTACAAGCAACTTTTGTCTTATCCCCTTGCACGCCTCCGTACGATTTTGTCAGAATGGACAACCCTTTTGTCCAGAATCGTACAACCAACTCTGCAACTACACTGTTCATCATGCGGCCACAAGGATGTCTGCTGATGTCAAATAATGCAACAACCAGAGGCTGCCACGTGTAAAGGTGTACTGTTTTGCATTTAATGCATGCAGTATAAATAGAGAACCCTACTTCACAAATGAAGTGCTCGGCTTCTCTTCCTCGTTGAACTACTGTGTGATTACCAAACTCTCCTTAGTTTTCTTATTTCTTTTCTCTCTATTTCTAGTGCAAGAAATCTGTATGTTCTCATAGTTTGTTTAGATTAGGTTTTTAACTTGATCTTATTCCGCAACAAACTGTAAATTGTTTGATTATATTAATAAACAATTTAGAAAGATAAAAATCTGTGTTTGTATTCACCCCCCTTCTACAAACTTGTATAACCATTTGGGACCAACAAGTGGTATCAGAGCAGAGTGTTTAATCTTATAAACAAGATCTTGCTTATACTCTCTATTTTTCTCTTCATTGCTAATTTTCTAAAATGGCAAATCATCAGAATACAAATTACATAGATAATGGATCACTTGCCAAACCTCCTCGATTCAGCAAAGATAATTTCAATTTATGGAAAAATCGAATGATGCTATTCCTAGAAGGTGTAGATCCCATTATACCTTACTATGTAGAAAATGGACCTTATGTTCCCCATGTGGTCCATGGTCCTGTTGCTGCCACTGCTACCACCCCTGCCATCCCTGAGAGAACTCTTATAAGAGAAGTTTCTCAGTGGACTGAAGAAGATAAGAAGAAGGTGGCCATTGATACAAAGGCCAGATCTATCATCTATATGGATCTTCCTGACGAAGTCTACCACTCCATCATGAAGAATAGTTCAAAAGCCATGTGGGACACTGTATGTGTTCAATATGAAGGTATTGCTGAACTCCAGGACTCTAGAAGAATAAACCTGGTAAGGCAATATAAAAGTTTCATCTGTGGTAAGACTGAAACTCTTTTTGAAGTTCACCAATGCTTTAACTATTTAATTATTGATTTAAAAAATGTTGGTAAGACCTACTATAACTCCGAGATCCTGACAAAATTCTTGGAATGTCTTCCTGAAAGCTGGGACAATTATACCATGTGTCTTAAGCTCTCTAAGGATCTAAAATTTATGACCCTTGCTACCTTATTTGGCACTATGCTCAATCATGAGCAGTTGTGTCAACTTAAGAAGAATCTTGTAAAAGATTCCAAAAGCACACCTGTCACGATCACTGAAATGGAATCTAACTCTGATGATTCATTAGACGCTGATCCTTCAGAACTTGTTGAGTCACTGGCACTCCTGACAAATTCTTTCAGGAGATTTTATAGAAAGAGTAACTTCAGAAGAAGTAAACCTCTCACTATCACTAACAAGCCTAAAACTACTTCTATTGATAAGGCTATTGCTACCTGCTTTCACTGTGAAAAAGTAAGACACTTTGCAAGTGAATGCAGTTTAAAAAAAGTCTTCAAACCTTCATCTTCCTCCTTCAAGAAATCCTCTAACCCCAGGGCTAGAGATGACAAATACCAAAAGCTGAAAGAAAAGTATGCTAAACTGAAAGCATACAAAAAGAAAGGTAAAGGTCTGATCGCTGAAGATCATGACTGGGCTGAATCTGATGAAGAATCATCTGACTCTAAAGAAGATGAGGCTAATCTTTGCCTCATAGACCAAATACACGAAGAGGAAGAAAAAGCTGAAAATCCCTCTAACTCCACTTCTATTTCTCAGGTATCAAACTCTCCTACTGCTACTTCTGCCTTCCCTGAAGCTGATAGTCTTCATGCTATCTATATACTAACTATAGATTTATATGATGCCATGAATGGCAAGACCAAAGCTGAACAACTAAATCTTGATTTAGCTTAACAGCTCAAACAATGTCATTTAAAAATTCAAGAACTTTCGAACATTGAAAATAATTTTAAAGATCAGGTCTATGTAAATCAAGTTATCAGTATCAAGTGTGAACAAGCTATCGCTGAACTGAAAGCAAAAAAAGATACTGTTGAAAAATGGTATAAATCCTCAGCAAATATCACTGAGATAACAGGTGCTCAAATCCCTCTTAGTGACAAACGTGGTCTTGGTTACAAAGTTGACGCTGAAGAACAAACCACTGATCGTTCCATGCTTAAGTTTGGAATGTTCATGTCATCTATCCCTGACACCTCTTCATCTCAATGCTCGTCTTCTAAAACTCCCATTCTTGAGGACAAACCTATCTTGATTTCTAAAGGTAAGGAAAAATAAATTCAGAAACCTCAGAAGGGTACCAAAGTACCGAAGCTAAAAGTTTCTAAAACATCAGCGAGCCATCCCTCTACTTCAAAAACTAAGATCCCTGAATTCATTCAGCGATCTACTCCTAAACTAAGAGTGGATGTAATTGGTAAGAAATCTGAAGAACTGATAGTTCCTCCAATTTCCAATGCCAAAGGTATTCTTGGTGCTGGCCCTGCCCATTTAAAAATCTCTGCTAAGCATGCAAATAGTCCTAAAGCTACTTTTATCTATAGGAAATGTTGTCACTGTGGACTTACCGATCATATTTCTAGTAAGTGCCCCACAGCTACCAAGGCTGAGAAATTAACCAAAGTGAAGAATGTCACTGAAGCTGAATCTTCAAATGCTGCGAAGATTGCTGAATCTTCTACTTCCTCTACCACCACTGACAAATGTGGTCCCATAGTTAAGTGGCTACCTATTCAAAACTAATCTTCCTTTGTTTGCAGGTCTCGAAGGGTATCTGGGATCTTGATAGCGGATGCTCTCGACATATAGCTGGAAAGAAAAACCTGCTCACTGAATATAAGGAAGACAATGGTCCCTCTGCGACTTTTGGTGGAATCAGAAAAGGCTATACCCGAGTGTTTGGTGTACTCTCTAATGGTACAACAACCTTCAGAAGAGTTACATACGTCGAAGGCTGAAGCACAATCTTCATAGCATCAGTCAGTTAGTGACAAGGACTTCAAAGTTTGCTTCACTAAGGAAGCATGTTTCGTTACTGACAAGAAGGAGAAAGTCTCCCTCAGCGGATATCATTTGGAAAATGTTTATGTAATAAACATGGACTCAACAACCACTGAAAATGCTTGTTTCTTCTCCAAAGCCTCTCCTAATGTCAACTGGCTATGGCATAAAAGGCTCTCTCATCTCAACTTCAAGACACTGAATACTCTTTCTTCAAAAGAGTTAGTCACTGGTCCTCCTCAACACTCATACGCTAAGGAATCTCTCTGTTCAGCGTGTGAAAAAGGAAAACAAACCAAAGCTAGTTTAAAGTCCAAACAAGTTTCCTCAGTGTCATCTCCACGTCAACTTCTCCACATGGATCTGTTTGACTCTGTCAACGTTCAATCCATCGCTGGAAAGAAATATACGTTGGTTATCGTGGACGAATTCTCTCGCTACACCTGGGTTATGTTTCTCCGTGCTAAGAGCGACACCTCAGAAGAACTAATATCTTTTGTCAGAAAAATGGAAGTCCTGAATAATCTCACTGTTCGCTTGGTTATCATGGAACTTAATTCAAAAATAGTTCCCTTGATAGCTTCTTTGAAAGTAAGGGTATTTCTCACAACTTTTCCTCAGTGAGAACACCTCAACAAAATGGAGTCGCTGAAAGAAGAAATCGAACGATCATTGAAGCTGCTCGTTCAATGCTCAGTGATTCTCATCTACATACTCAGTTCTGGTCTGAAGCTGTCAACACTACTTGCTTTACGCAAAATAGATCGCTGATCGTCAAAAGATTCAACAAGACTGCCTATGAACTTTTCCATGGAAGAAAACCATCTATCAATTTTCTTCACATCTTTGGTTGTCAGTGCTTTATCTTAAACAACAAAGATGCTCTTAGAAAATTCGATCCCAAAGCTGACGATGGAATATTTCTTGGATATTCCTCTATATCCAAAGCTTTCAGAGTCTTCAATAAAAGAAGACAAATTGTAGAAGAAACTATTCATGTCACTTTTGACGAATCCCGTTTAGCGAACTCAAGACGATTTGCTGATAACGAAGAACTCAATCAGTGGATGTTGTCTCATTTTGGGTGTGGATCCCAGATTAACAAGTGAAATGTAACAAATCAATATAAACGTCATAAATCTCACTTGTATTGATGAACAGAAAACTTGAATATTCAGTAGCCGTACATAAGGTAATTAGGAAAACTGATTAGGTCATTAACCCTAATCTGAAATCTTAGCAAACTATTTATATCCCAAAAAGGATATTTACAAGAAATGGCAAAACTAGTCCCTACACTTTAATTCAACTAACATGAGACCTAACATACCACCCCTTTGAATTGAAGTTCAATCTCACGCCAGTTAGGGACATAACGCTTCCTGATTGCAAACAAAATTTCAAAGTGCCAAATAGATTTTCTGAATTCCGACCTTTCTTCAATCGCCTTGAGGAGCTCTTTGGCAAGATATTTTCTGATATTCGCGTAGTTCTCTGACGAGTCTCTTTCTTCTTTTTTGATGATCTTCTTCAACACGTTTTGAACTTTCATCAAAGTTCCCTCACCGAATTTATGCACCTCGCTGATCCTCATGAACCGTTTCTCCCCTTTTTCATTCAGATACATGATCCCTATTTCTGGTTTAGGCAGGAGAGTATGTACCTGTACGTCTTCGACATCGGGAAGAGTCAGATTGGGCTTCAGAATATTGATCTTCTTCTGGTTGCTTTCTAAACCCAACTGAAAGTCATTGATATATGCGAGGGTAATTGTGCACTTCATGAATATCTTTAGGGTTTCGAGAGCTTTGTTGTATGGCAATGGTCGGATAGTGCGTGTCTTCAACTCTTTAAGTAGAACCGGGAAGTCATTCAGATTCAGATGTCTGAAGTCAGCTTCCGAGAATACCCATTCCTTTCCGTCATCCCTTTTAACCGTGAAAATTGGGAACCATACCTTCAAGACTATATCGGACACGATCTCCACGATTTCTATAACTCTTTGAATGGTTCAGACTTCGTGGACCATTCTGCTTCTGTTCATAACTTCCAAGTACTGTGAGCGAATCGGATCTTTCAGATGTGAGACCCTATGGCACATAACCGGGTCAAGGGGTCTAATCCAGTGAGCAAGGATCTTTTTCTGCGATTCCTCTAAGTATGGGACCAAGATTCGGATTCTCTCCCAACGAGCTGCTTGAACAGGTTGGGTCGAGCCGTTTCCGAGTCAGGTGTTGGAAGTTCAGATGTACATGCAGTATCGTGTAAGTCGTGCTGAGAAACTGATACCTATTCGCTTTGAAGAAGGAACTGATCATATTCGTCGCCGTTCATAAACTCATCTTCATCTGAGAAATTCCAAAGATCATCTGTCTCAGATTGGATGGCTGAAACTGCTTTCTCTCTCCGTTCTCTTTCCAATTCTGAATTGCCATCGAAGTCCTCATCAATAAATTCCAGGACTGGCCTTTCAGGAACTGTCAGCATCAAGATATCTTCTAGTTCTCCCTCGGGCTTTTCAATCGTTGGGTCTACTGACTCTGGCATTGAATCTTTGGCCGGTGTGGATAGCTCCATGTCCTGAACCATATCTGTGTCGTCTGGCTGTTGGTTCGGCTCTATTGAAGGTGGAGTATCGGATGGTAGTTCTGTCGCTGAGGTTGACAGCTCGGTCAGTCTTAGTCTTTTCTCCCCTTCATGTTGGTCAGGATCCTTCTGACCATCATATCTTCATTTCGAGCCCTGTGCTTGACCCTTACACGTGTTCTCTAAGCTGGCAACCCTCTCAGATAAGGTTTCGAGGGTGCGTTGGACGTCGGTTAAGGATGTAGTAAGTGTATCAAGATTTGTGGTTATTTGGGGTTGTGCATCTGTAGGAGTGGTTGGGGGTTGTATTTGGGCTCGTGTGTGGAGAATACTTACTAGATCAGCTTCAGAGGATGCGTCGGTGTTCGATTGTAACATGAGCTTATCGAGGAGTGCGTCTTTGAGTGCCTCGATGCTCATGTTCTGCAGGTTCGGGGTTGGGTGAGGAAGTGTGATCTATAGTTGCGTAGGGGGATCTGATGAAGCTACTTCCTTTCCCTTGATGGACCTCTTGATGAAATCCATCTCCTCTGATCGCTTTCTCAAAATCTCTGCTTGGACAGCCTTTAAGGCGCCGTCCAGAGTTTCCTTGGAGACGAACTCCGGGACACTCACACCTGGATCACTTAGCTTACCAGTTGTAGTAACCACGACGGATTGCACCGCGGTACCGCCTGCGCTCACGGTTGTCTTGATGATAGCCGTGGCAGGTCTTCCACCCTGTCCTTGCAAGCCACCAGAAGGTAGACTTACTCGGGGTGTTCCGGTCGAGTCACGAAGAATCTCGACGGTAGCAGTAGATATGGGTTGTGTCCTAGCCAAGGAAATAATATAAGCAAATGGGTCTAGACTCGATTGTGCGCCTAAAGAAGTCGAGAACCTGGGCTGGTGTTCTCTTGTTTCAACACCGGAACTCTCCAAGTGAGAGACCGCTGGTATATGTGCTACGTCCCCGTGAGAAGTTGAAACAGTTTTCTTTTGCGAGGAGACTGAGTGGCTAGTTGGGGTGTACAATTGCGTCGCTAGGCCCACGACGTCTTGTTCAATACCCTGTCCCAACAGATGAGACGTGGTAGTAGATGTGGTTGCCTGGCTAAATGGAGGCTTGTTGGGAGCAACCTGAGTAGATTGCTCCATCGCTCGAATGCTCTAATTCTTTTTCTTACTTCTCCGTTCACACACTTGCTCACTTGTACCTTCTTTTTCTACTTCAACTCCCTCCGCTCTCCCTATCTCTCCAGATTTGGCTATGGTTCATGGAATGGGTTCCATGCGGAACTGATCATCGTCGTTGTCGTCCGATTCAGTGGACCCATCATCTGATCCGGATTTCGAGGACCCTGATTCAGAACCGGACTCCAAACCTGATTCAGAACCAGATTCGGAACCCGACTCTGAGCCAGAGCCTGACTCGGAACTGGAAGAGGAGGTTGCCTCTTCTGCTTGTACCTGTTGCTGTTCACGCATGATATCGACCATCTCCACCTCATGTAATTCAGGTTCTTCTTGTTGTGGTGAAGAAGGTGGAGTGGGTTGGCGATAGGATGAGCTAGCTTCGCGTGTAGACCTTTCACCACTGCCCACGCCGTGTCCCATCACAATATGTTCTCTCATCATGCCCTGTTCGGGAGCCCCTGCTCTCCGAACCATGCCACCTCTAATACGGGAGCGATCATGTCTCTCGGGGTACGCTCCTTGGGTAGGTCCTACCGGATCTGGCTGGACCATCGGAGCGACTAAATTATGCTCATGCCTATAAGCTATCACACTCAGTGCCGATTGGTCAGCAATAGCTAGCAAGTCGTTAGGTAACAACATTGGGACTAGGTCAGGGATCAGTTGTTTATTATAAATCCTAGTCATTCTGGTTGAGATAAGTACCTCGTGATTGGCGCGTTGAGGGCTCATAGGGTCTGCATCCATGAAATGTGCAACAATGAGCTGCAGGAATCTCGGGAACGGTAGGAACATGAGGCGTTTGTTGCATTCCTTCTTCTGAACCTTCTCGAGCAGTTCGGTCCATAGGATTGTAGCATAATCAATGTGGAGGTTGTAGGCCACGCCGTGAAAGAGTCGGAGCAGGTTGACGGTCGTCTGATCAATGCCTTTGATGATGGATGATAAACACATGTTCATGATAGTGAACAGGGTGTATCATATCAGTTGAAGATGGATTCTGGAGAAGCGCAAAGGATGGTTAAGCTCGATAGCATAGCCGAGGGCACGCAATTCTTGGCATAGGACAACATCGGGTACGGCATCATCGTAGTTAGCTCAGCCGGGAACAGATGTTGCTTCTGGTAGATCAAGTATCCGACGGACAAGGTCTCGAGTAATGACCACCGGAGTGTCAGCGATGCGACCTTGGCGGTTGAACTCTTGGCCACGTTCGACTGAGGTTAGGGACCTCGAGAGTTGATGTACGTAAACATTCGGAATGTTGGCGGTGGCCATCAGTGCACGGTTGATCGGGTGGCGTTTCAAGATTTCCACAATGACAGGACATTGGCAAATGATGTTTTACGTGTCCAAATGGAAGTTGTTCGGTTGGATCGGTAAGTTTGGACCAACAGGTAGGAGCGGGGCATCGCCTTGGGGTTGGTTTGGTTGCGCCATGATCGTACCTGTTAAGGAACTAATGGTGTTGAGTTTTCATGGCTAATGTAAACCAGGCGCATGTTTCGGGGCTCGTATTCTCGGATTTGAGAAAACCAAGAGTCGATGTCGGTCCGAAATAGGTCACTACCCGGGTCTTAACGAGCCCATAGTGAGTGTATAATTGCAATTGGATAACTCACTACCAATTAGATTAAATTAAAAAAAAAATTGAAACAGTGCTCCCGGTATGTATGTGATTCGGATTCGGAATGGAAACCAGAACTGGACTTGAGATCGGGACCCGGAATGGACTCCGGAAACCGGTATCGGGACCGGGACCCGGAAACTGATCCGGAACCTATACCATCTGGAACCGGAACTCAACACCGTGATACATCGAAACCGGAACTCAACAAAGAACCAGAACCAGATCTGGGAGATGCGGAACCCAGAACTCGATTGGGTCTAGGACTTCGCAACCCCAGAACCCAATCCAGGACTCCATATCGGGAGTTCGATTGAACAAAATAACAAAAATGAACCCAACTCGATGGTGATTCGAGGGTCAAAATCGATCTGATTCGTCGATTTGAGATCGATTATGAGCGCAAAGCTTCGGTGTTAGTTCGATTTAGCAAGCCGAAGGGTCGAAGAACCCTAATCGGCGCCGAACGAATATAAATCGATCTAATCGGACAATATTCGACTCTAAATGGATCAATTTGAAGCCTCGATTATGAATAAATGCAGATTAGAACACATACATGTGGATTTGATGACGATCGGAGACTGATTGGAGCAAAAATCACTAGTTTGAGAGATGAAGTTGGTTTAGGAGAGGTTTGGCGCGAGATATTTGAAAAAGTGAGGAACCGTTAGTCAAAATCCGATATTTATATCGGTAAATACCGGGAGTGAACCCGGTACCGGTTCCTTACCTCTCCTGGTTCCAACTTAACTCAACTTTGGGAAAAAGGCAAAATTTACCCCTAAAGTTTGAAAAACTTTAAAAGAGTACCCTGAGTTTCAAATAATTTAGGTTTAGAAAATTTAATTCTCTCCCCCTCATCTTGTCAAAATGAGAACTCTCCCCCCAACTTTAAAAAAATTACAACTCTCCCGTCCAACTTTTCAAAAATTGCAACTCTCCCCCTTAACTTTTCAAAAATGTAACTCTCCCCCTCAACTATTCAAAATTGTACTTTCTCTTAGCAAAGATCGAGGAACATACCTTGGAGACTTGGTCTTTGGTGATAATCCTTATAGAATAGTGAAATAGTGACTCGGGAAAATAATCGAAAACAAAGACTAAAGTAAAGAAATTAAAGAAAAACATGCAGAGAAACGAAAAATAAAACGAAAAATAAAACGAAACACTATAAAGTAAATACAGAGTACATGTTACTGATGTGCTTGAAACACCGAAACTACACTGCGAGACAAGTTTAACTGTTCCAGAGACAATTATCCTGTAGTGAAGAAAAGGTGTGACAAGAACAACGTTGACTCAAACTTTCAAATTAAGCATACCCAGTTTGGACACGAGTTCATTGAACCGTTTTTCGTCCAAAGCTTTTGTAAACATGTCTGCTAATTGATTTTCTGTACTTATGAAGTAGAGTTCCACCGTACCTCGTTCCACATGGTCTTTGATGAAGTGATAGTGCACGTCAATATGTTTTGTTTTCGTATGTTGGACCGGATTGCTCGTGATTGCTTTGGCACTCTTGGAATCACAGTAGATGGGGATGTTCGAGTAGTGAAACCCGTAATTCTTCAGTTGCATACGCATCCCGATGACTTGGGAACAAAAACTAGATGCGACCACGTACTCCGCTTCCGCCGTGGAGGTAGACACACACATTTGCTTCTTGGAGGCCCAGCTAACCAACTTGTCGCCAAGGAACTAGACATGACTCGTGGTGCTCTTCCGGTCGAGCATACTTCCCGCATGGTCAGCATATGAGAACGCTGTTAGTTCAAAACCTGTGTCCTTAGGATACCAAAGGCCAAGATCAGTAGTACCTTTTAAATAACGAATAATACGTTTAACTGCTATAAGATGTGAGTCCTTAGGTTTAGACTAAAACCGAGCACACATAAAGGTAGAGAACATTATATCCGGCTTACTTGCAGTTAAATACATCAATGAACCTATCATTCCTCTATAGGTAGTAGTATTCACGTCCTTTCCATCAGGATCGACGTGTAACTTCGTACCAGGTGACATTGTAGTCTTTATGGGTGTACATTGTTCCATCTTGAATTTCCGAAGAATATCCGCGATGTACTTAGATTGATTGATCAATATCTTGGTCGACAGTTGTTTAACTTGTAGACGAAGGAAAAAATTCATCTGACCCATCATACTCATTTTAAAATTGGCTTTCATGAGGACTGAAAAGTTGTAACAATATTGTGGGTTCGTAGAACCGAAAATAATTTCATCGACATAGATTTGAATTAGAACGATGTCCTTACCTTCTCTCTTTATGAAGAGAGTCGTGACGATTTTACCTTTCGAGAAACCATCATTTGTGAGAAAAGTAGATAATGCATCATACCAGGCTCTCGGTGCTTACTTGAGTCCGTACAGGGCTTTGTCGTGGAGATACACATGGTTGGGGTGAGCCTGACTGATGAAACCGTCCGGCTGGGAGACGTAGACTTCCTCCTTGAGTTTGCCATTTTCACGTCCATTTGAAAGACGGTGAAATTCTTGTGAGAGGCGTACGCGAGGAACATCCGAATAGCTTCGATTCGGGCAACTGGTGCGAACGTCACTTCTTAGTCGATCCCCTCTTGTTGTCGATACCCTTTCGCTACCAAGCGAGCCTTGTTCCGAACAACGATCCCGTTCTCTTCCTTCTTGTTCTTGAAGATCCATTTTGTTCCGATAATGGTCTTGTTCTTGGGTCGAGGGACTAGGCGCCATACTTTGAGGCTTTCAAATTCGTTCAACTCTTCCTGCATGGCTATCACCCAGTCTGGGTCGTTCAAGGCGTCTCTTATGGTTGCTGGTTCAACATTGCGGAGGAAGATGGAAAAGAAGCACTCATTTGCCGTTGCCGCCCATTTTTGAGTGTTGCTCATGAAGTGTAGGGGCGGCGTCTTCGGTTTCCGCCGTGGCTCTAGTTTGAACGGGAGCAGACGGATCTCCGATGATTTGCTCAGGTGGATGCAGTCGAGTCCACTTCCGTGTGTGGGGTAGCGGGTCTGTGAGTGGTTGAGAATTATCAACATCAATGTATGAGCCAAGGGGTAAGTCTTGAACCGCTTCTAACGATGGAGTCGGATGTAATCAGACGGCAGCCGCTGGTTGTGGAAGAACAACAGTTGTCGAAGATTCGGCTGTTGTGTCAGTGCTGTTGCTTGATCCGGGGGAAGACGGAGTGGGTTGAACCACTGGGGATGGAGTCGCAATCACCGTATATGTGCTTGAAGATGGTGTCGTCTCTATCATGGGTGATGGGGGGAGTCCTCCGATGATGTAGTGTTGGGGGTTGGTGGAGGACCAGAGATGTGTGACGATACCACTACAGCTCCATTTGCATTCATAGAACCATTAGTAGATACAGGGGTAATATTGAAATCATTGTAGAAATGTTCGAATCGTATATCTAACTCAGAATGATGTGACTTCGACGTATTGGACGACGAAGGATCTACTATAGTGTGCTTGGATTCCGATCTAGAGTGATCGGAAGCCAACACTCCAGTAAGCACGAGTTCTGAACTGGATTGTTCAGAAGCCAAGTCGACCAATTCATCGAAGGCCACATTGATGCTTTCAATAACACTCTTTGTCCTCTTATTGTAGAGTCGGTACGCTTTCGAAGAAGTGGAATTGCCGATGAAGATTCCTTCGTCAGCCTTTGGCTTGAGCTTGTCGAGATCATCTTTGTCGTTCAGCACGAAACACTTGCACCCGAACGCATGAAAGTAGCTAATGTTGGGGGTGCGTCTATTGATGAGCTCGTATGTCGTCTTCTAAAAACGTTTGTTGATGATGGATCTGTTCTGAGTGTAGCACGCCGTTGCGATGGCTTCGGCCCATAGAAACATGGGAAGATTGTACTGAGTCAGCATAGTGCGGGCCGCTTCCACCAAGGTGCGGTTACGACGTTCCACCACGCCGTTCTGTTGAGGAGTCCTTGCAGCAGAGAAATTGTGGGAAATCCCAGCCGATGTGAGATATTTACCCAGGACGCGGTTCTTGAACTCAGTGTCGTTGTCCATTCGAATCGATATTACGGATAGCTGCAGGTTGTTTTGGACACCCTACAGATGGTTGACTATTACCTCAGGAGTCTCGTCCTTTGCATGGAGGAATTTGACCCAGGTGTATCGCGAGAAGTCGTCCACCATCACCAGTACATACTTCTTGTGGCTTATGCTTTGGAAGCGTATAGGGCCATACAGATCCATATGAATCAGCTCCAAAGGTCTGGACGTGCTAGGAACAACTTCGGTTTATGAGACACCATCTTCATTTTACCCATCTTTCATGCGGAGCAGAGATGTTCTTTCGCGAATCGTAGTTCGGGCATACCTTTGACGAGTCCGCCGAGCACCAGCTTGTTGATGTTCTTGAAGTTCAGATGTGAAAGCCGTCGATGCCACACCCAGTTCTGCTGAGTAGTAGCTTTGGAAAGGAGGCAAACCGCTTTGTCGGTCTTCACGGAGGCAAGGTTGATAGTGTATAGATTCGTTCTTCGAGTTCCAACAAGGATCTCCATTCCGTCGTCGTTACGAATACTGCACCGCTTTGCCTTGAAGTTGACATCAAGATTCTTGTCGCAGAACTGGCCGATGCTGAAGAGGTTGTGACCCAAGCCTTCGACGTAGGACATGCGCTTGATGGTGAGCTTGTCCTGAACTAGATCGCTATAGCCCATGATCGGGGCTACGTTGTCATTCCTAAATCGTACATCACCACAGTACTTTTCCTTGAAGTTGGTGAGCATCTCCCGTTTACCAGTCATGTGTTTGGAGCACCCGGAATCTAGAAACCACACATGACCGGGCTGCAAAACAGAAATTAGGGTTGTTTAGGTACCCATCTGTAAATGGGTCCTTGCGAGTTAGGTGCAACACCTTTGCTTGGGGCCCGTTTAGTTCTGGGTCTTTTTTTAGAAGAATTACGATTAGAACGGGAATTAAACACATGGTATGTACCAAACCAATCAGATGCATGTTTATGTTCGACAAAATCATTCATTCCACACATTGAACAACACACACAATCACGAGAAATCTTAATCAATTGCTGAACGAAAGTAAGTTTAAACGGAAATTCAAAACCATGTTCAACATAATTATTTAAAGCAAAACCATGATTGTTATTGTTTCTTCTATTGTGCGAAAACGAATTAAATGACTTGGTCTTCTTAGGCTTCTTCTCTATCCACTCTTTCCGAACTGCTTTCCCCCGACCCGTTCTATCTAAAATGACATTAGAGTTATTGTCAAAGGAGCTTGAGTAATATGGTTGTCTTTTAGAACTCTTACCGGTTTTAGCTCGTTTCTTGGACCAACGTTTAGATTTCGATTTCGAAATGGTCTAAGAAACGGTTTTAGAGTTGGAACACTCTCCTTTTTCAAAATTAACCGGTGTGGGCACTTTTTCTAGAAATTGAGTGTGACTAGCAAGCTTTAGAGCAAAATCAATCTTTGAAACATCATCATCATGACAAGGAGAGGAATTCATAAACTCAGAAAACCGTCGTGCAGAGTCAAGTGGGGTTTCACCATCAGAGGCGGACGAGGAGTCATCCGCAAAGGGATTATAAAAAACTGGAAAAAGATTCCTTTGAACAGAAACGGGTTGAATTGCCTTACCTTTATCTTTGTAGCTCAAATTCTTATCACTGGTGTCATTAGACACTCCTAGAAAGGCTTTACACGAGCAACTATCCGAACAAATAGGTGACGAGTCAACCGAGATGGTTTCAGGAGTGGCAGGCTTCATTGGAGTATCCTTTGGACTCTCTTTAGCCATTCTTCCTTTTAAAGCTTCTGCCGACAAGGCGGACAGTTGAGACGTTAATTTTGCAATCTCGGTTTTATAATTCGCTCTTTCTGATTCGGATAATGACTCGGTTTTGTTCTGTTTGAGCTTGTTTATAGTGGATAAAAGTACAGTTATTTCGGTTTCAAAAATAACCTTATCCCTCACAATTGATTCTTCGAGTTTAAAAATGATGTTTTCCAAAATCAGAGGTGGAACATAACGTTTGAACTCTGATTTATCGTTAGATGCTACATCTGGTGTTGCCGTAACGGGAACCGGAGTTTCCACAGTTTTAGCAAGAGAGCAGATGTCGAAGTAATCATTTGAGAGGTAAGGGGTTTTGCTTTTTAAATAAGACTCATTTAGCGTTTCGTACACGAAAGGAACTTGTACATTTATATTCTTCCTAGGTGGCTCATCCTACGATTTAGTGTTAACTTCAGAATTAGAGTTACCAGTTTTAGGCTTTGCCTCAACTTTTGGTAGAGGAATACCTGTTTTTCGTTTAAGATCTTCCTTTTCCTCATCCTCCTGGGACGGCTTAGTCCACTTGATCTTATATTCAGGATATTGCTTATTGTTAACACCAGATCTATTAGGTAAACATGTAATCATCCATTGATCTTCAAGAATCTAGAGTTTTACATAAGAATTCCAAACTTTCTCTCTCTTGATTCTCTCTCTAACAAAGCTCTCTTGATATTACAATTATGCTCATTCACGTAATGACTTTCTTAACAACTAAGCTAACTAATCCTATTTATACCTAGGATTACAACGCATTAAATGCTAATTACATTGACTCTCTATTTAACACTACTTTGACTTTGACATCTTTGACTTTTACTTTGACTTTACAATGTTTGACCATTACAAGACTTTACAATAAATCTTGAATACAATAATGCTCTAACATTCTCCCCCTTTGGATTCAAGATTTAAAAAATATAGCAGCAGTCTTCAGTACTTGATCTTCAAAACTTTAACTTTGACCGCTTTAAACTTTGAAGCTCAGATAATCTTCAAACAACTTTATCTTCACTAGTTCACGGCGAACTAAATGCTTTGACATTCTTTAAAAACTCAGCTTTGAATAATCTTCAGTCAAAATTGAGAAGTCTTCGTCTTTCACATTGTAAAGTCAATCTTCTTGAAATAATCTTCAAACTTTCTTCAAGTCTTGAATGCGAATTTCAGATCTTTGCAGCTTTGATCTTTGTAACTTTAACAACTTTGAAAACATTGAGGCTTTAGTCTTTGAAGCTTTGAACTCAAACTTTGAATGATTTCTTGAATTTTGTATCTTCGTCTGAAATTTGTATCTTCGTCTCTTTGACCTTGAAATTGTCTTTGAATAACGAACTCTCTTGAATTATCTCGGAATGTCTTCTTGACTTTGAGAAATCATTTCTCCCCTTTAATCTTTCAATGACAAATCTTCTTTTTCTTCAGGGTATTATTTCTCCCCATGTTCTTCAGTATACTATTTCTCCCCCTTTTTGATGATTGTGAGCATCATGATCATCAAAACCTTCATTAATTTTCAGCAGACTTTTTGTACACCACAAGTAACATTCTCCTCCTTTTCGATCTGATAAACCGTCAATTCCAAAAGAATTTATCCGAATCTTTTCAAATTCAGATAAAAGAATGTGGTAACCCTGAAACAACGGATGAATCAGTTTAAATGCCTATAAGTAGCACGGAGCCACTTAGTAAATGAGCTTTTTGATGTTCACTCCCCCAGGGCTTCCATTCAATCATCGAAAATCACAAAGGAAATTCTATGAACGTTATGACAAGAAAACGTATTCCTTGTTTGTACGTGTTTGTGTAGAAAGAATAAAGCAACATATGCTTGAATAATAGGCTCAAAGCGTGTAAACTGTTGAGACAACAACAATTTTTCCACGGACATAATGTGCATGAATGAAGATCGAAGGTGGGGCAAACTTCCTTCTTTTTCAATATCTAGACCTTCCGAGTGAAGATCAGATAGATTATATGCTGCGTCCCCAATAAAAATGAAACATTCCTTTGTTATGAAAGAAATGAGTAGCTGGTGGGGTTAATGCAAGAGTTGGCATGGGCTAGTTGCCTGTTTCAATGATGGTCACCAAAGAATGTGAACCAATCAGTAATGTGGCTGCCCGGCTCAGAAAATGGATGGGGCAGAGTTCTCTTATTCTTTTAACTTTGTTCTCACACCCTCTTTCTGTTTTTAATTCGCTCACTTCTACCCAAACTCTCATTTACATTTTACCTCAGCACAATGAGATACTCAACCGGATGAGTTATCTCCCCCACTCTTTGATGTAGACCCCTCACCCCTCAATCACTCAAGGATAACTTCTTGGATAGGAAACACTGGTTAACGTGGATCCATAGAAGTTCTGTATGCTCACACACTGATCCCATGAAATTGTCCTAAAAGTTTGTGTTGTTCAACAGTTTAGTTTGAACAAATAAAATATCGGCATTTGATTAACATTGCCATCAGAATGTATGTTCCTCAATAATATTTGAGCATTTGATCTTCGAAGAATTCTCAAAACAAGAATAAAGAATGAATGAGATGAATTCGAAGTACTTGTTTGAGAATCTGACAATGTATCAATCATATCAAATATTTTGAAATATATTCATCAACGGTAAGGGTATCAAAGAATTGAAATTTGTTT
Organism: Saussurea involucrata; assembly: GCA_033807775.1. Classification (NCBI taxonomy): domain Eukaryota; kingdom Viridiplantae; phylum Streptophyta; class Magnoliopsida; order Asterales; family Asteraceae; genus Saussurea; species Saussurea involucrata. The sequence goes on from CM066327.1 coordinate 66,026,437, forward strand.
ATATGAACAAATATAAACAATCTTTGAATGAAACATTTAAGTTCTCACGCTGAAATAAATGCGATGCTCAACAAAATTGAAATGCAAACGGGAGTATTACCATCGAAAAATTGTTTCGTTTTGAGACACGGTAATAACAAAGTCAATATGAAGCTGAACCGATGTGTATGAATACTTGAAAGTATATAGAAAAGATAATACACAAGTATTAATCTTTAGAAACATACGGTCAGAAATGATGTTACAACAATCCAAGATATATATATGTATATATATATATATATATATATATATATATGAAAAACATTTAAAATCACACTTCTAAAATTATAAAATCTGTTTGAATTAGAGAAGTGGTTTGAACATTTAAGAAAAAATGTTTTTCATGCTTGAAAGTCGTTCTTCTTTCAAACAATCTGAGATTAAGGTCAGAAGATACGTACAGTCAGAAATATTTGAGCTCCCCCTCAAATCATGATATAATGATTTAAAATTAGTTAAGCTCCCCCTTAACTTGTGCAAAAGATCTTTATGTGTACAAAATCTGCACAAAGAACAAGACTTGGATCAAAATATCCTTAATCATGAAAATGAGTTCTGAATTACCAGGATTGAAGTAAATTCAGAAGTCATAGTCGTTGAAGAACGAGTCCTGATCTGAAATGATCAGAAGTCAATATACAAATTACCTTATCTTAGGTACCCATACCAGTATGGGTCCTTTTGTGTTAGTACGAATCAGTTTATTTATTTCAGTTGAGGAACCTTGAATTTTGCCTTTAAACTTTAGTTCCTTTGGTGAACTTGGTTTGTTAACTTCATCTTTAGGAATCCATTTCCAAACCATGTTCCCTTCAATTGTTTTAATGTCTTTCTTTAAATTCTTCTTTTTCAGCCCAAAACCAAACATTCTTGCTGAGTGATTAGCTGCAGATTTTGAAGAAGAATTCGAAGTTTTAGCATTTTTAAATTTATTATCCTTAGAAGCATTGCGATTTAACTTGAAATAGTTGTCCCAACAGTGAGCACAATGTATTCTTCTCTTCGCTTGTGTCAACAATTTAAAATCTGAGATCGATGTATTTTTATAGACACTCGCATTGTAGACATTACAAGAATGCGTACAATTTTTATTGCAAGAAATACATTTCTCAATATTGGTCTTTCTATTCTTGCTAAAATCACTTGGCCTTTTCAGATCCAAGAGCTTTTCTTCATCCATTTATGAGAATGAAGAAGAAGAAATGTTAGAATACTTAGAATTAGGAGATTCATATGAACAAGAATCAGATGTGTGTCCGGATGACTCTCCTTTCTCATTAGTACAGTATTCTTTTTCATTCGAATCTGAATTAGATTCAAACAAGGAATTATCAAAGCATACAAATGATGATTTATTTATAGAAATAGAGTCTTTTGTCTTAAGATTGATTTCTTCGAAAAAACGTTTCTCTTTTGCATTGACCGAACTTGATGACTTTCTTAACAACTAAGCTAACTAATCCTATTTATACCTAGGATTACAACACATTAAATGCTAATTACATTGACTCTCTATTTAACACTACTTTCACTTTGACATCTTTGACTTTGACTTTACAATGTTTGACCATTACAAGACTTTACAATAAATCTTGAATACAATAATGCTCTAACACTTATCTAGGCCCATGAAATTGAATTCATAAAGGGTGAAAACCTTTGATAAGATTTTTTTAGGTAACACGGATTATCATACCCGAGTCCCCATTGTGAGTTGTAATACTTGAATTCCTTTGGTTAATTCAAGGGGATGGTTTGTTCCAATTGACCAAGTTTATAAGGATTGGATTAAAGATCCTTAATCTTAGTGGTCAACAACTCATTTTCTTTTCGAACGTTCTCTTGGATAACAACACTCTTAGAATACTCCTCCTGAGACATTTCTAACTTTTGTGAGAATTCAGATAGTTGGGTCTCTAGGGATTCAGCTCTATTTGAAATGGTTGAGCATTCGGATTGATAGTTGTCTATCACACACTTGTCTTCAGCCTTTTCAATAGCTAGCTTATCTATGGTGTCGTATTTAACTTTAGCGTCTGCTTCTAGCTTAGATATTTGGGCATCTTTGGTTTTAACCTTTAGTTTAAAAGAATCTAAGGTACGCACCATAACTTGCATCTGATCAGCAAGGTTAGCATTAGAAGAACCACATACCTGGCATTCGCTTTTGTCCTTGTTCTTTCCGGAAGAGTCATATTCAGATTCGGATTCTTCTGGGTTGATGCCGGTGTAGCACATATGAGCTTCCTCTTCGCCGTCTTCATCTTCAGTTAGCACGAGCCAGTGATCATCGTCCACCAGTAAAGCTTTTCCCACTTCTTTTTGCCTTGTCAATAACATCTTGTTCTTGTAGTACTCGGCATTGCGTACCACATGTTTACGACAGTCTTTGGCGAAGTGTCCTCATTTTCCGTAGTTGTAACACTTCACTGGTTCATCAAATCTCGCTCGTCTGATTTTCCTTCTGACTTCTTCCCTTCCTCAGTCTTCTTCCTTCCATCATCAGACTTACGCTTCCCTTCATACTTATCTCTGTAATCCCGACGCTTTGTATTGGTGGAGTAACGCTGGTTGTTGTTGGATGGTTTATTGAAAAACTTCTTCCTAGCATACTCCCGGGATAGTAAGGGAACGACTTTCTTGATGCCGTCAAGCTCTGGATCGGAATCACTTTCCGGTTCTGCATCCTCATGCTAAGAATCACTATGTGCTTACTCTCTATACGAACTTCGTTGGACTTGTTTGTCCTTTTTGTGAGACATGAGAGCAAGAGGGTCTTCTTTTGTCTTTTCCCCAGACTTCTGGTCTCCCATCAGCTCACAAATATCATTTTCGTCTTGTAGCAACATCTCGTAGAGCTCGTGCAACGGAACATTCTCTAAGGAACGGTTGTGACGAACATGGAGGACAAATCCCTTCCACTCACATTGAAGGTTGTTTAAGAACTTGATGTTACACTCGAGGTTCGTCTTAAAGATGTTGTTCTTGTGAAGATCGTTGATGAGCGTGGAGAATCATTCGTACGTCTCGGTTAGTGTTTCCTCTCGTTTGGCTTTGAATGCTTCATATCGTTTGGTCCCACGTTCATTTTGTCGTGTCTTTATGGCTGTCGTTGCTACAGTAGATGTTGTTTGGAAGACTTTAGACGAGATAAGTCTTCGCCAGTTTATCTCCATCTACTTTCCTCTTTTCTTTGACAGTCAGCTTGTCATAAGGTTTGGCCACCCGACGAGCTAGAGCCCCTCCTTCTTGCGCTAGAACGTCCATCATGGATGGAGCAATAGGTCTGTGGGTCAGTGATCGGAGAATCTCTTCAAAGAGAGGCTTGGTCTCGATGAAACACATGAAGCGGTCTTTCTAGACATTGTACTCCCCTCTGTACAGGATCGGAGGTTTGAGTTCAGATCCTATGGCTAACGCGTCTTGCGTGTTCATTTTCGGGCACTTGTGTGTGATCGTAAGACGAATAGGGTGATTCAAAGGTAAAAGAGTGGTCTAACGCACAATCTAACGTAAACTCTAACGCAAAATCCTAAGGGAGTGATAAACTAAAGCAATCCTAAGAATAAGTAAGGGACCAAACACAAAAGGAAAGAACACACATTCAAATAGATGCAAAGAGGAACTTACTTGAGTGAGCAAACTGAGTTCCGGAATAAGAGATCCGGATTTGAGATCCGGTATAGAGATCCGAATTATGAAATCCGGAATTTTATGATACGGAACCGGAATCAAGCGGATCCGAAATTGAATGAAAGTCGGTACTAAATCGGGACTGGATCCGGGTTTAGAACAGGTACCGGTATCTTGCGGAAATGAAGTAAATCTGAAACCGGGTTTGAATCCAGGTAAGATCCGGAACCGGGTAAAATCCGGTCTTCGCCGGAACTGGATGTGAGTCCGGTAATAACCGGAACCGAATTGGAAGTCCGGTATTAAAGAATCCAATATTGCTGGAACTGGATTTAGATCTGGTATAATATGGATCCGGTACAAGAAAGGAACCGGAACTCAAGAAAATTGAGTCCTGTATTCAAAGTCTGGTCGAAAGAAAAAAAAAGTACCTAGAGACCAAAATTGCAACCTTTTGGCTTGAAACCTTTGGGGAACTTCTGCAAACACTTACACAATTCTAACAACAAATAAATAGCTCACAAACAACTAACCAAAACGATTAATGAAGCACTTTTAAGCAAAATTTAGATTTTTTAAGAAAACAGAGTGTAGCAACCCAGAAAATTGAAATCTCAAAAATTGACTTACACAAACTTGATTAAACACGAAGAAACTTTGATATGACTCTAGAAACGCAACAAAAAGACCTTCTTAAACATTAATTTCAAGTTTTAACACTTGAATCAAAACAAAAGAATATCCTTTGAAAAAGACACAGTCGACAAAGTTTGAATGACCAGAATTGAGAAAATTTACCTTTGAATCGATCGTCTTTCTGCTCTGATACCAATTGTGGATCCCAGATTAACAAGTGTAATGTAACGAATCAACACAAATCAGTATAAATGTCATAAATCTCACTTGTATTGATAAACAAAAAACTTGAATATTCAGTAGCTGTACACAAGGTAATTAGGAAAACTGATTAGGTCATTAACCCTAATCTGAAAGCTTAGAAAATTATTTATATCCTAAAAAGGATATTTACAAGAAATGGCAAAACTAGTCCATACACTTTAATTCAACTAACATGAGACCTAACATTGGGGATTCAGAAACTGTTCCTAACCCTGACCCTCAGGTCAACACTCCAACCGCTGATGATGATCCTATCATCATTCCTAGTATGCAGACAAGTGAAGCTGAATCATCTTGGGTTTCAGCTGTTCCTATCAACACTATGCCTGTTTTTGAACCATCATCTGATATTCCATCAACCTCTCAGCAGTCAGTGAATGAAATTTCATCTGTGCTGCCAATCGTGCCTCTACTACCTGATGTCGCTGAAGCTTCCTCCACAGTGATTCCAGAGTTCCATTCTAAGTCAGTGGCTCATGCTCCTACTCAGCGATGGACCATAAATCACCCTATTGATCAAATTATTTGTGATCCAAATGCAGATGTTCAGACTCGACGCAGTGCAGGTAACATCTGTCTTTATGTAAATTTATTTCACTAACTGAACCAAAGAAAGTTGATGATGCCCTAAGAGATCCAAACTGGGTCAGCAGTATGCAAGAAGAGCTGACTGAATTCGAAAGAAACAAGGTTTGGAATCTCGTTCCAAGACCATCTGACAAATCAGTGATAGGCACCAAGTGGGTCTATCGAAATAAGTTGGATGAAAATGGAACTGTAACCCGCAACAAAGCTCGCTTAGTTGCTCAGGGATACAGACAAGAGGAAGGTATAGATTATGATGAAACCTTTACCCCAATGGCAAGACTCAAAGCTATTCGTCTATTTGTTGCTTACGCTGTTCATAGAGACCTCAAGGTATATCAAATGGATGGGAAATCAACATTCCTCAATGGAAGGCTGAATGAACAAGTCTATGTTGATCAACCTCCAGGATTCACCGATCCTAAGCATCCAGGTTATGTTTATAAGCTGGATAAGGCACTTTATGGGCTGAAACAAGCTCCACGTGCATGGTATGACACTTTATTCTCTTTTCTTCTCATCGAAAAATTTGAGCGTGGTAAAATTGATAACACTCTATTTTTCAGGAAAGTTAAAGGTCATATTATTCTTGTTCAAATATATGTTGATGACATTATATTTGGTTCTACTAACCCATCTCTTTGTACTCGTTTCGTTGAAAGAATGAAATCTGAATATAAAATGAGTATGATGGGTGAGCTGAACTACTTCCTTGGACTCCAAATCAAGCAAAACGATAAGGGTACGTTTACCCACCAAGGTAAGTATGTCAAAGATACGCTGAAAAAGTTTGATCTTACTCAAAGCTTAGCTATGAAAACCCCTATGGCACCGCCGCTGACACTTAACAAAGATCCTTTAGGGAAAACTGTTAATGTCACTGCGTACCGTGGGATGATCGGCTCTCTCCTTTATCTTACAACTAGCCGTCCTGATATTATGTATGCTACTTGTTTGTGTGCACGATATCAATCTGAACCCAAAGAATCACATCTGATCGCTGTAAAGCGAATTTTCAGATATCTGAAGGGTACTCCCAACCTGGGTCTTTGGTATCCCAAAGACTCAGGGTTCGATCTTACTTCCTATTTAGATAGTGATTTTGCAGGTTGCAAGCTGGATAGGAAAAGCACCACAGGGGGCTGTCAGCTCCTGGGTGGAAAGCTGGTGGGTTGGATAAGCAAGAAGCAAAGTTCAGTGTCCACCTCTACAACTGAAGCTGAGTATGTAGCTGCTGGAAGATGTTATGCTCAAGTCCTATGGATGAGAAATCAACTATTGGACTATGATCTTCAGCTCTCCAAAATTTCAATCTATTGTGACAGCACTAGTGCCATCGCTATAGATAATAATCCAGTGCTACACTCAAAGACCAAACACATCGAGATCAGGTATCACTTTATCAGAGATCATGTGATAAATAGTGACATAGAACTTCACTTTATCCCAACTGAATTTCAGTTAGCTGATCTTTTTACCAAACCTCTTGATGAGACAAGATTCAACTTTGTCATAAGCGAGCTTGGAATGCTGAACCTTGATAAGGCATTGGATCAGTGATAAAGAAAACTTTATTCACTCATTCCTCATCTAATCTATGAACAAAAATGATTCGCTGATATCAAGGTATGTTCTCTCTCTATCCAAACGACTGAAGTTTTACTTCAGCATGCAGAATTTCAAAATAAATTGTATCGATGAATATCTCTTCCTTCAGTGATTCTTTTTGAAATAACTATGCTCAATGATATTTCTCATCAGTGATTTCTTTTAAATTATCCCTGAGATTTTTGAAAACCCTCAGAGACAACTAAGAAATGTGAAAGGACGTTTGTGGCGACATCAAAACGGATAACCAATGGCAAGCTTTTTCTCTGACACGTTCATCTGTTGAAATTCTTGACCAATGCGCTTCATGGGACGTGTCGGTGTCATGATGAGCAACGTTTTCCCGATCATCACTTTCTCTCTCTACTCTCACTATATAAACAACCTTCGTTTATAATTTTACCTTTTACGCTCTCAAACTCTCCTAAAGAAGAAAGACTCTCTTGCAATTCTAGGCTTTGTGGATTTTAAGAACTCGTATTTTCATCTTCAAACATTCAACAAACAGGTTCTTATTTTCTTCTTTATTAATCCATTCTTTTACTTGTTTTGATCTTCTTCTTGCTAATACAAGATCGAACAAATGTGTTTTTTTAAACGATGAAATCATATTCTTCATGATTTTATGAATAAAACTTGTTAAACTTCATACGTTTTTCCAGAATCCTTTTCTTAACAGGAAACTAGAAAACAAGAAATTTCACTAGTTTTTGAACCGCATTCTAAAAACTAGAAAACTCTCTTTTTCTGTAAAACCCTAAAACCTCAAAACTCTCATTTTGGAAAAATCATTTCCATTATAAGATTTTCTTACGTTCTTCTCAATAATCTTGTGTTCCAAACAAAAATGGATGCTACTGCTGATACTACTGCTACCCACACCGCTGGTATCTCCTACACTTGAAAAAGGGATGAGAACATGAAACACGACCTACAGCAGATCACCTTCGTCTCCAACAACCACTATGCTCTTCTTGAGTTCCCCAAGAAGAAAGTTGTAACCCATCTTGATGACGCTGTAAATTTCATCAAGTCATGCCCACTTTCCACAGTGATGACTATCACACCCCTTCCCATAAAAGACTCCTACAATAGTTCTGGTACATTGCTCACCGTACCACTGCTATCTCTGCAAAATCCCAGAAGGAATACTCTGTCATCGGTTTTGACACCGATCTAGGTGAAGGATCCATTACACCTGCAGCTATCCGGGCAGCCCTGAACCTACCTGCAAGCCCAAAGAACCATCCATTCGTCCCATTCCCTGACCCTAACAACCCTGAAGGAAAGGAGGAAATCATCTCCTTCCTTGATAAAATGAAGTACATTTGGAACACCGGCCGCGAAGGCCCTGAGAAGAAGATCACCACTGTGCTAACAAACAAGATGCCCTCTGAACTTAACTTCATCTTCACACACGTGATCAGCTGCATGACAGCGAAGACGGGTTCCACTGACCAAGCGTCAAAGACCCAGACTGCTATGGTCTATGCACTGCTGAAAGGTCTTCATGTTAATTACGTTCGTGTAATATTCGATGATATGATGGAAAGGGTGGAAATGCCAGACCATCCAACCGTTGTTCCTTATCCCAGATTCCTCAGTGCCATCTTCGCTTATGGCCTACACGAAGACTACCCCAAACAGGGAGACCTGAAACTCTTCCAGGTCAGCCCTAAGGTGCTGGACTTCAAGCCTGTAGCAAACGAGGTACGTCTCTCTACTTTACTCTCTCTTCTTCGCTCTCCTTCTTCTTCTTTAGTGGCTACTGCTACAGCAGCGGTAATCCCAACCGCTGACCCCCAGCCACTAAAACCTCCTCCCTGAAAAAGAGGAAACACTCTACCACCCCCTTGGCACCCATAAGTCCAAGAAGCCCTCAAAGGAGCTCCCCAAGCCTTCTCAGGCTGAAGACCCCACGTTCGCCTCTTCACAGGGAACGATGGATGATTTCGTGGTCCATTCCGCCACACTCGCTGAAACCACCCCAATTCAAACAACTTCAGTGGCTCAGATCACTGAAGTTAACATGGATGAGAACCCCAACACCTCAGCACCTCAAAGTGCTGCAGAAGATTTTCTCAATGGATACAACGCTGAAACTGCTACCACCAACCCTTTCTCAACCTTCGCTTCTACCTCTACTCCTTTTCTCTATACCATGGCACCCACAATGCCATCGATAACACTAACGGATTCTGCCGCTGCTCACCTTCAACAAATGATGTAGCAGAACACTGGACCTGTAGGGTCATCCTTTGAAGACAACTTGGAACATCATTCAGGGTATCGTGACATCCACTCCTTCTCTAACCCGCCTACAGGTATTCCAACACCATCTACTTCTCTCTCTGCACCCCTAACTTCTGAGCTTTCCTTAGCTCACAAGTTATTTGCTTCTTCAGGTCTAAACTTGGGCACTATCGGCAAGTCCCTCATGGACATCGCTGATAAAGTGGAGAAACTCACCACCACCATCTCCAACAACTCTTCAGCGATTTCAGACGCTGGAGAGACGCTGAAGCATATTTCCACTGCAGTCAAAGACAAGGCCGACAACGCTGACGTCTCCAAGATTGATGGAGGTCTAAACACTGTGAAGACCACCATCATCAGCAACACCGCCTCCATCACCAAACTCAACACCAACAACACTGATCTCTCCACTGGGGTTTCAGCTCTCAGTGGTGAGGTAAGTTCTCTGAAGACCAACTACATCGGTCTACAAGGTGAGGTGAGTAGCCCTACCAAAGAAGTCGCTGACGTTAAAACCATGCTCACCAAGATCCTCAAAAAGATGGATGCTCCCACTGTTCCTACATCTCACTTCTCCCAAGCTGACCGAGACAAGCTGGAGATGGCATTGAAGTTTATCCTTCAAAGTACCCCTGCTATTTCTGGCCTCGAAGACAGAATGGCAGTGGTGGAACAACAAGTTGGGATCTCTGGCCTAGAAGACAGGGATCCTGAGACTGTTGCTGCTACTACCATTCTCTCCCCCACTGTCACACCCCGCTAAAGCGGAAGTACGGGATGTCACAGTTCAAGGTTTCATTGCGTAAGGTAGAAGACAACACACAATCATCATATCATAAAAAGTTTACAAAAGTACATCTTGTTCCAAAATACAAACTTGTCCAAAAATATAAATTGACATGATAAGGAAAATGTGTTAGATGCCGCTACTTGTGGTGCCTTCTAAAGTTCCAACCTTACTTTCTATTTCCTGAAAAGCATGTAAATGAGAGGGTCAACTATTGAATAGTTGGTGAGTTCACAGGTTTTCGGTATGCATAACAGTTTTAATGCAAGTTTGTAAATCCACACAGTGAATTGAGTATTCGGTTGTAGTTATAAAGCATCATGGTAAATCCGCACAGTGGATAAAGAATTCGTTTGTCAACATGCGCAAAGTATAATGTTGTATGGAAAATCCGGTTGTTCACAATGTACAAGGTATATCCGTATGCTAAATGTTAAAGTAATGAGCCCACTACCCAAACCTACTGACAGTACACGCCCCAAAGACACATGTTCCTCACAAACATGATAAAGAAGACGGCAACTATGCACTCGCGAGGTGAGTGAGGTGTCAACCAAATAACGTTATCTATAATATACCAACGGCTCTCACAATGAGCTAATGGGTAATGTAGCTTGTACCGGGGACTTAAAATGAATGTGAAACTCAGAATCAACTAACATAAGCATACATACCATAGCGCATAAAAGTTCGTAGAAATGTAAATCATTTGAGTAAATAGTGCAACCGATGCGTAACTAAATTGTAACACGCTTTTCACCCCAAAATGTACAAAATAGTAAAAAGGGGCTGTGAAAACTCACAGTGGTAAGCGAAGATGTTTCAAATAGGTTCACGATGCAACCCGCACAATGATCCTACTTCGATCCTACGAAGGTAAGGACACTAGTAAGATTCTATGCTTACGCCTTAGTCCTTGATATCGCTTAGTTATCCAAATCATCATAAAATGCCTTTGTTGTTATTAAGTTTATAAGTTATAAGGAATTAACCGAAGTTAGTAATCACTATATAATACATTACATATGTTAGATTAAAGTTACCGCAATTTCGTCATGACGAGTGACGAAAAGGGTCTAAAGTTAGAAGTTACATATAGTATATATATACCGCAATTTCATCACAAGAATGATGAACAGGGTTCAAAATGAAAAGTTAAAATATATACAATGCATATACATATAGTACGTAGGTTATATTAACTTAAATATGTTAGTATCACGGAAATTTCCTCACAAGAAGTGATGAAAAGGGTCTAAGAGTTAGTTTTTAACCATAGCAGGAAGTTATCCTTTGCTGTCCAGAATTTATTGTCACTTTCAGTTCCTTTTTGGATATCTTCCAGAGGCATTTAGGTTAAGATAATTTATGTCCATAAAACTTAATGTGTTAGGAAACATTTGGTACAAAAACCATAATTTTTGAAGGTAGATAAGTCCATCAAATAATTTTTATAAAGCAGCTACTACAGAAAACATAGCTGTTTGCACACTGTTTTTGTGACGTCTGGTTGAAGGTCGAAAACTTTGAGTTTTTGAGTGAAACTACTTGGGTTCGAATCTTAACACATAAACATAAATTCCATAAGCAATTCACCTTATTTGGTTAAATAATGAGAGAGTTATGGCCATTTGAAGAGAGAGGTAGAAATCTGGCAGATTGTTGTTAAAGATAGCTACTTGGAAATTGCATTTAACTTTAAGTTTTGCAATGATTTTGTTCCTTTTGCCTTGAATCCGATTTGACAGTTCCCCATACCGATATTTTCAGTTTTAAAACATATTTTTAAGCCATTTAAACCACATGCATGCTATCTATCAAACTCATCTTTTGTAGAAATTGAAAATGGGTCTTTTTGAAGATTTCTTTGTTATTCAAGCCTAGAGTTTGTGTTTGCCATATAAAATACAAGGTTTACACCACATGCATGAGGATTAAGATATGTATTTGATGAAATAGAAAGGTTTTCATAGAACTTTTTAGAACATCAAAGGTAGATTTTGAAGAAGAACACATGCATGCTAGTTAGAACTCTCAAAAGTTCCTTCTTTGATCTTAACATAGGTTTGGTCATGGATGCATCCCCTTTTTAATAACATGTAAGATGTTATGGTGATGAATCTACAAACATTAAGAATCAAAATCGTTTTTCTAGCAAACCATGCTTGAAAATCAAGATAAAAGTAGAAGAACTCAAGAAAATGTAAGAAAACAAAACAAATGATGGAAAATCTTCATCTGTAGTGTCATTTACCTCTAAGAACACATTCAATGTCTTGGATATCTTGTTCCAAAGTGGCTGAAATGTGATGGTGTTTGAGAGAAAACTAGAGAGAAAAGTGAGATGAAGTTTGAGTGTTTGAAATGAGAGAAAAATGAGAGATAGAGGGGTGATATGGGGAGGAGGGAGGGGCGGCCTTGGGAAGAGAGGGAGAGAGAGAGTGGAGTGTGTAGATGTATAAAATGATGGTGTTTTATTTTTATTTTTATTTTTATTTTATTTTTATTCTTGAATTTGAATTATTAAATAGACAATTTACTATAATAATAATACTTGTTTTTATAAAATTATGCAAAGTACATATATATACATATGTATTTAGGGTATTTTAGATTGACATTTTATGAGATTTATGGATAATTCCCTTATTAAGGCAAATGCTAGGCAAAATTCTCAAATTTTCCTAACACTATCGTTTTCACTGCTAAATTCGACTGTGTTGTCTAAAATATGGATAACTGAAATGTTTAGCGCCAATCTAACCTGAAACGTAATTTGACGGTTGTCACAGTCTCCCTCGGTTAAAAGAATTTCGTCCCAAAATTCAAGAACTTTCAGCATTAACCGGTTTCTTAACAAAGAGGTTGGGATGCTTATGTTTCATGCAATCCTCTCGTTCCCATGTATACTCAGGCCTATGTCTTGTGTTCCAATGAACTTTCACGATCGGGATTTTCTTTCGTTTCAGACGTTTAACTTCTCTATCGAGAATCTCAGTTGGTTCTTCTATGATGTGTAGCTTATCGTCAATTTGAACTTCTTCTAGAGGTATGATTAATGAGTTGTCAGCTAGGCACTTCTTGAGGTTTGACACGTGAAATGTATCATGGATGGCACTTAGCTCTTTAGGCAAATTGAGTCTGTACGTTACTGGACCAATCCTTTCGGAGATCTCAAATGGTCCGACGTACCTTGGGCTCAATTTTCCTCTTTTCCCAAATCGTACTATTCCTTTCCATGGAGATACCTTTAGAAGTACTTTATCACCATCTTGGAATTCTAAAGGCTTTCGACGATTATCCGCGTAACTTTTCTGACGATCTCGGGATGCTTTAAGTCTATCTCTAATAATTGCAATCTTGTTGGTAGTTTCTTGCACAATATCGGGTCTAGATAACTGTCTATCTCCAATTTCTAACCAAGCAAGGGGTGAACGACACTTGCGTCCATACAAGGCTTCAAATGGCGCACATTGAATACTGGTGTGATAGCTATTGTTATAAGAAAACTCGACCAAAGGCAAGTGATTATCCCAACTTCCTCCAAAGTCTAACATGCATGCCCGAAGCATGTCTTCTAACGTTTGTATAGTTCGTTCACTTTGACCATACGTTTGAGGATGATAGTCAGTGCTCAAATTCAATTGCGTACCCAATGCTTTGTGAAGTGACTGCCAAAAGCGTGACGTGAAACGGCTATCTCTATCTGAAATGATGGAAACTGGAACTCCATGATGTGTAACAATTTCATTGATGTAGATATGAGCAAGGTTCTCCATCTTGTAATCTTCCCGAATTGGTAGGAAATGTGCAGATTTCATGCATCGATCTACTATAACCCAAATCGAGTCGTGCCCTTTGGCTGTTCTCGGATGTTTGGTTATAAAATCCATGGTTATTTGTTCCCATTTCCACTGGGGAATCTCCGGTTGTTGTAGCAAACCAGATGGTTTTTGGTATACAACTTTGACCTTTGAACAAGTTAAACATTTCCCTACGTAAAAGGCGATATCTTTCTTCATTCCTGGCCACCAATAATATTCCCTTACGTCCTTGTACATCTTATCCGCTCCCGGATGAATTGAATATCTGGACTTGTGGGCTTCATCCAGAATTGTTTCCCGTACGTTGTTAGCTTTTGGAATCCAAACCATGTCCTTGAAATAACGTACTCCATCAACCTTAGTTTCAAATCTACCTTCTATACCGTGAAGGGTTTTGTCTTTCAAGTTTTTCGTTTTCATTGCTTCGGTCTGAGCTTCAAGAATTCGAGTCTTTAAACTCGTTTGTACGAGTGCTCCCATTGCTCGTACACGTGAAGGTTTTACCCTTTCCTTTCTACTCAGGGCATCGGCCACTACATTGGCCTTACCTGGGTGATAGCGAATTTCACAATCGTAGTCGCTGAGTAGCTCTACCCATCTCCTTTGTCTCTTATTGAGCATTTTCTGGTCTAGAATATGCTGAGGACTCTTATGATCGGTGAAGATAGTGCATTTAGTTCCGTACAAATAATGTCTCCAAATCTTTAAAGCGAATACGACAGCTCCGAGCTCCAAGTCGTGTGTGGTATAGTTCTTCTCATGAACCTTTAGTTGTCGCGAGACGTACGCTATAACCTTGTCTATTTGCATCAATACACATCCCAAACCTTGATGCGATGCGTCACAATACACCATAAAGTTATCGATTCCTTCCGGTAACGCTAGAATTGGTGCATTGCACAGCTTTTTCTTCAATAGATTGAACGCCTCCTCTTGCGGTTCTCCCCAAACGAATTTCCTATCCTTTTGGGTCAGTGCTGTGAGTGGTTTAGCAATTTTTGAGAAGTTCTCGATGAATCGCCTATAATAACCTGCCAATCCCAGAAATTGACGAATTTTTGTTGGGGTCTTAGGGGCTTCCCACTTCTTAACGGCTTCCACTTTAGCCGGATCCACGTGAAGTCCCTTCTCTCCAATCACGTGACCAAGAAAGTGTACTTCCCTAATCCAAAATTCGCACTTAGAGAATTTGGCGTACAGTTTCTTCTCCTTGAGAAGTTCTAGGATTACTCTTAAATGTTGTTCATGATCCTCCTTACTTCGAGAGTAGATCAATATGTCATCGATAAACACGATCACAAACTTGTCAAGGTATGGTCTGCATACCCTGTTCATTAAATCCATGAACACAGCCGGTGCATTCGTTAACCCGAAAGGCATAACCAAAAACTCGTAGTGTCCATATCGAGTCCTAAAAGATTTCTTAGGAATGTCCTCCTCGCAGACTCTTAACTGATGATACCCTGATCGAAGATCAATCTTTGAGAAATAAGTTGCACCCTGCAATTGGTCGAACAAATCATCTATTCGAGGAAGAGGATATCGATTCTTGATCGTCAACTTGTTCAGCTCCCTATAATCGATGCACATTCGAAATGATCCATCCTTCTTCTTGACAAACAGGACTGGGACTCCCCAGGGTGAGGAACTTGGCCTAATAAATTCCTTGTCCAGAAGTTCCTGAGGTTGACTCGACAACTCTTGCATTTCGGCGGGTACAAGGTCAATTTGAAATCCAACTTGTCTAGACGGGGGAAGTCCAGGCAAATCATCGAGGAACACCTCCGGGTGATCCTTCACCACAGAAATGTCTTGGATTCGCCTTTCCTCGGACTTATTCTCAACTACGTGAGCCAAAAATGCAACGCACTTCTTCCTCAAATACTTATGAACCTTCACACTTGACACTATCTCTAGGCTCCTTCCAATTTTGTTCCCTTATACAACGAGGGTTTCTCCGTCTTGCAAAGGTATCCTAACCGTCATATCAAAACAACAAATCTCCGCTCGATTCTTGGATAACCAGTCCATACCCACTACTATGTCAAAACTCCCCAATTCAATAGGAATAAGATCAACGCTAAACAATTTATCAGCTAGATTCAAGGTACAATCTAAAATTACATCCTTAGCCTCAAATTTATGACCATTAGCAACTTCAACAATATAGGCATCCGACATTATCCTAGATTCCAAGTTAATTAGTGGCCTAAATTCTAACGAAACAAAACTCCTATCCGCTCCAGTGTCAAATAATACTGATGCATAGTGGTTATTTAGAAGAAACGTACCTGTCACCACATTAGGGTCGCGACATGCTTCGTCAGCTCCAATGACAAATGCCCGTCCTCGAGCTTGACCTCCTTGGTTTCCTTGATTAGTTTGCCTTGCCTGGTTCCCATTATTGTTATTGCTCGGCCTCCTACCCAACCTTAGGCACGTATTCCGGAAGTGATCCTGAATTCCGCACTCGAAGCATGCCCTTCTCCCTTCATTGTGACTCCTTTCCATCCTACAGAAGTTGGTAGGATGACCTGGCCGCTTACAATTGTCACAAACGGGGCAGGCTCCCTCATGATGAAGGTTGCATTTGTTGCATTTTGGGAATGGACCCTTGTATTGTCCAGGGTCCTGAGTCTTTACTCCGAAGTTTCTCACCACTTTCCTATCCTTGCTTGCACTGCCAAAGACTTTCTTTCCTGACTGATACCCTGGCTTCCTCTTATTGCTGGCCCTCCCCGATGTCAGAGTTCTCGCTCTTACCGCGTCGTTCATTAAAGTTGTTGCCAAGGCCACAACAGATTGGATTGTGGTAAGGTTTGTTGAGGTGACCATTCCTCGGATCTCCGACGCTAATCCCCACAAGTATCGGTCGATTCTCTTGCTCTCGGGAGTGACCATATGAGGTACCAGCTTTGTGAGTTCGTGGAAACGAGCTGTGTATCGGTCTATGTCAGCTCCGACCATGGCGTGATTCCAGAATCCAACTTCTAGCTTCTGCATTTCACTCTTGGGGCAGTACTCCTCAATGAGTAATTTCTTAAACTCCTCCCATGAAAGTCGGTAAGCATCTTCCCTTCCACGGGTTTGAACCTGGATGTTCCACCATGTTAGTGCCCTGCCTTGGAGTTGACAGGCCGCATACTCCACTTTGCGGTCCTCCGAGCATTTGCTAATATGGAGTACCGACTCCATGCTGTCGATCCAAGAAAGCAATCCTACGGCACCTTCCTTACCATAGAATTCCTAGGGTTTACAAGATATAAAGGACTTGTAGTTGCATTCGGTATTGTTACTGCCCGGATTTCCTCCCCTACCTCCTTCATTCACGCGATCAGTATTAATGCCGGCGGTTACTTGTGTGAATATAGTGGGTATTGCTTCTTGTATGCATTGTGCTATGATCCATGCGATGTCGGGTGTTTGGTCTTCGGGAGTATCTCCCGTGCGGCGTGTAGATCTCCTTGGAGGCATGATTCTAAAACACATTTGCAAAAAATTGATTTGGTTAAAAAATTTGTACAAATTCTTGAACTGGTATTTTCCAAAAGTTATGCTATTACTTGAAATTTTGAAACAGTAAAGTTAAGTATAAGTCAAACAGATAGGTTGATCGAAAGTTCACATTTCATCCAATGGTTTCCATTCATATTCCTATTAAATGCCGAAATTACAAAATTTCCGATGTTTATCATACATCGGTATCGTATTGTTTGAAAGAAAATACAACTCGAATACTTAAAATGCGTGAATAGAAATGACAAGTAAATAAAATGTTTTTCAAAAGTTCCTCCCACACGCTACAACCCATTCACCGTCGTATCGGTACTATCCCAAGTATGCACCAATCAGGATCGAAAGCACCAACAACAACAGCGCCATTCCTACAACCAAGCATGCTGATTCCGCCCTCATTGCCATTCCTCTAGCCGTTCTTGCACCTTCTAGGGCTTGAGTCGAAATGAGGGACAATTGGTGTGTTAGCTCCACCAGTTCTGTTAAGACCTGACCCTGGTGAGTCACCCTCACTTGACAACCATGTAGTTTGGTTGTCATCGCCCTTATGTGCTGATCTCTTGCCCAAGTCAAATCGGGCATTTGCCTGATTGGCACGCCGGTGGCCATACGTTGCGGTTCCGGTGCCTCCGGTCGTTCCATCCTAAACGTCACCCGTCTAGGGATAGGGACGCTTTTTCTCGCCGTTTGCCTAACACGAGGTCCATTGGGGTTCCGTTGAAAGGTTATCGGAGTTGGTCGTAGTACCGAGGTCTGTGATACTCTCGGTCCGTCGTAAGGATCCCGCTCGCTTGACACTTCTTGCTCCGATTCCGAGCTCCTAGGATTCTCGTTTTCTCGGATGTTTAGTGAGTTGCCTCGGGGTCGACTAGTGATGTAACCCGACTGTCGGCCGAGTGAGACGAGAGAGTGTGGGATGAGGATGATGACATAGTGAAACTGAGGCAAAAGCATACTTAGTTACTAATCGCACAAGTGTAATGTCTATCCTATGCAATGTCTACGCACAACGCATGCTACTAGAGAGTGCAAGTAAAAATTGACATACTCCTACTATAACCATTTATAGTCTCGCATTAACTTTCCTTAATCGAACATAGGTGATCAAGCTATGTTTAATTAAAGTCCGTTAATACCATTCTAGACTTAGTTATACTAGTAGTAGGTTCGGTTGTTTTCATGTCAGTTTTGGACTTTTGGTTATAGTTGGGTTTTTCCAATGAAAGACCGGTATTCTCTATAACCTACGGCTCTTATACCATTTCTGTCACACCTCGCTAAAGCGGAAGTTCGGGATGTCACAGTTCAAGGTTTCATTGCGTAAGGTAGAAGACAACACACAATCATCATATCATAAAAAGTTTACAAAAGTACATCTTGTTCCAAAATACAAACTTGTCCAAAAACATAAATTGCCATGATAAGGAAAAAGTGTTGGATGCCGCTACTTGTGGTGCCTTCTAAAGTTCCAACCTTACTTACTATTTCCTGAAAAGCATGTAAATGAGAGGGTCAACTATTGAATAGTTGGTGAGTTCACAGGTTTTCGGTATGCATAACGGTTTTAATGCATGTTTGTAAATCCACACAGTGGATTGAGTATTCGGTTGTAGTTATAAAGCATAATGGTAAATCCGCACAGTGGATAAAGAATTCGTTTGTCAACATGCACAAAGTATAATGTTGTATGGAAAATCCGGTTATTCACAATGCACAAGGTATATCCGTATGCTAAATGTTAAAGTAATAAGCCCACTACCCAAACCTACTGACAGTACACGCCCCAAAGACACATGTTCCTCACAAACATGATAAAGAAGACGGAAACTATGCACTCGCGAGGTGAGTGAGGTGTCAACCAAATAACGTTATCCATAATATACCAACGGCTCGCACAATGAGCTAATGGGTAATGTAGTTTGTACTGGGGACTTAAAATGAATGTGAAACACAGAATCAACTAACATAAGCATACATACCATAGCGCATAAAAGTTCGTAGTAATGTAATCATTTGAGTAAATAGTGCAACCGATGCGTAAGTAAATTGTAACATGCTTTTCACCCCAAAATGTACAAAATAGTAAAAAGGGGCTGTGAAAACTCATAGTGGTAAGCGAAGATGTTTCCAAGAGGTTCACGATGCAACCCGCACAACGATCCTACTTCGATCCTATGAAGGTAAGGACACTAGTAAGATTCTATGCTTATGCCTTAGTCCTTGATATCGCTTAGTTATCCAAATCATCATAAAATGCCTTTGTTGTGATTAAGTTTATATGTTATAAGGAATTAATCGAAGTTAGTAATCACTATATAATACATTACATATGTTAGATTGAAGTTACCGCAATTTCGTCATGACGAGTGACGAAAAGGGTCTAAAGTTAGAAGTTACATATAGTATATAGTATATATATATATATATATATATATATATATATATATATATATATATATATATATACCGCAATTTCATCACAAGAATGATGAAAAGGGTTCAAAATGAAAAGTTAAAATATATAAAATGTAAATACATATGGTACGTAGGTTATATTAACTTAAATATGTTAGTATCACCACAATTTCCTCAGAAGAAGTGATGAAAAGGGTCTAAGAGTTAGTTTTTAACCATAGCAGAAAGTTATCCTTTGCTGTCCAGAATTTATTGTCACTTTCAGTTCGTTTTTGGATATCTTCCAGAGGCATTTAGGTTAAGACATATTTTCAGTTTTAAAACATATTTTTAAGCCATTTAAACCACATGCATGCTATCTATCAAACTCATCTTTTGTAGAAATTGAAAATGGGTCTTTTTGAAGATTTCTTTGTTATTCAAGCCTAGAGTTTATGTTTGCCATATAAAATACAAGGTTTACACCACATGCATGAGGATTAAGATATGTATTTGATGAAATATAAAGGTTTTCATAGACCTTTTTAGAACATCAAAGGTAGATTTTGAAGAAGAACACATTCATGCTAGTTAGAACTCTCAAAAGTTCCTTCTTTGATCTTAACATAGGTTTGGTCATGGATTCATCCCCTTTTTAATAACATGTAAGATGTTATGGTGATGAATCTACAAACATTAAGAATCAAAATCGTTTTTCTAGCAAACCATGCTTGAAAATCAAGATAAAAGTAGAAGAACTCAAGAAAATGTAAGAAAACAAAACAAATGATGGAAAATATTCATCTATAGTATCATTTACCTCTAAGAACACCTTCAATGTCTTGGATATCTTGTTCCAAAGTGGCTGAAATGTGATGGTGTTTGAGAGAAAACTAGAGAGAAAAGTGAGATGAAGTTTGAGTGTTTGAAATGAGAGAAAAATGAGAGAGAGAGAGGGGTGATGTGGGGAGGGGGGAGGGCCGGCCTTGGGAAGAGAGGGAGGGAGAGAGTGGAGTGTGTAGATGTATAAAATGATGGTGTTTTATTTTTGCTTTTATTTTTGTTTTATTTTTATTCCTGAATTTGAATTATTAAATAGACAATTTACTATAATAATAATACTTGTTTTTATAAAATTATGCAAAGTACATATATACATATGTATTTAGGGTATTTTAGATTGGCATTTTATGAGATTTATGGATAATTCCCTTATTAAGCCATATGCTAGGCAAAATTCTCAAATTTTCCTAACACTATCGTTTTCACTGCTAAATTCGACTGTGTTGTCTAAAATACGGATAACTGAAATGTTTAGTGCCAATCTAACCTGAAACGTAATTTGACGGTTGTCACACCCACCCATTCAGCGGTAGAGGGGGAGAAGATCGATGACCAAGGCCTTCCCCTGAATGTTGAGGGGGAGGAAAAGAATGAAGACCCTCAGGAATCTGATCATCCTGAGGGAACCGCTGAAAGTCCATCTTCATCTGAGGGGTAGTGAGGCGAAGACCTTACTCATGCCTCAGTGGAAAACATTGTGAATCTCTCTTCTGAGGGCGAGGTAGAGGAAGAAGATGAGGAAGATGAAGACGTCGACATAACCGACAAAGAACCATCATCATCTCCAAAAGATGATAATGATGATGATGATGACGACGACGACTTCTTCTTCAAACGCACAACTACAAGAAACCATGCTCTTAAAAGGGTCTTGATCAACGAACAAGGGGAGAGGACCAAGGCGAAATCCCCAGCGAAGACGATCACTAAAGAAAAACAAAAGGGTCTCGCTGCTGATAACTTGGCTATTCTTCTTAAAAAGCCAGTTTGCCAGGTATGTTATTTTTTTATTCCCATACACTGCATCCCTCCTTTACCCCTTCTCAATCTCAACCTTTCTCATTCTCAAACCTCTAAACACTTAGCTCTCTCCTTTCTCTATCTTTTCTCCTTAAATGATTTAACTCTACCGATCATTTTGTTTCAGCTAGTCCTCTCCCCTTCTTGAGGCTATAGCTGAAGTTCATCAACAACAAATAATCCCAGCGCTCAACGCTGAAGAACAAATAATCCCAGTTTCTGCTATGGAAGACACTAATGTTCAAGTTGAAGAAGAATAACTGCTCTTACATCCTAGAAGACCTTCCTTGCCTCCTTTAAGGCCAAGTGAAGATGAACAACAAAAGAGAGCAGCGATGATCAAGAAACTTGAAAGTCAACGCCTGGTTCCTCCTCATCTTCTCTACTTAACTCCCAGGGAGATTGCTGAAGCCCTGAAAGCTGAAGAAATCCTCGCTAAGAAAAAGAAGACTGAGCTTAGTGATAAAAAAAAATATGCTCTCAAACTAGCCCAAAATACAGTGAAGGACCCACAGCTGAAGAAGTTTCCCCTGAAAGTTCACCAAAAGCTGCTGAAAGATGCGCAGAAGATCAGTCAAGAGAAAACCAAGGTCAGTGACTCCACATTGACCTGGTGCAAGAAAAAGTGCCACTACAGAAGCCATGGATCAAGGATAAGTGTTGTGAACATACGAGGGAGAACAGTCAACAATGTACCGATTGTTGATGTCCAGATAGTCAAAGAAAATGGCTACCATAGAACTTTCTACATGTCAGACGTGGACAAACTTGGTTTCCCTAAATGGTTTGGAAATGAGAATCTCAATTCCGCGATCCCGCTCAACTTTCAAGACATGTGTTGAAAAAGCTATAAACTGGCTGATCGACATGGTTACCTCAGTGGTTGATATTCCACTTCCTCCTCCAATTCAGAAGAAATGAGCTGCTCCAAAGAAGAAGAAGACTCCTTCCTATTCAGGCCCGGTAATCAGAAACCAGACAGGGATTGATTTCTTTCGTGAAGCAGTTCTTGGCTCCAATCCTAATCTATCCAACCTCGACATCTCCTTACCTCCAGCTGAAGACTTCGTCCCTGGTAAAGTTATCAGTGATCCCTATGGCATATTTTTCTATGACTTCACTGGTCGCCAATGCTTTCAACGCATCTCTGAGTTATACAAAACTCCAATAGAACAACTCAAAGATCTACTCTATTGGTGCGACTACAGAGGTGACGTTCTTGGATCATTCCCAAAGCCTTTAGTCAATCACGAAGCAAAAGTTAGAAGGGATCTGGGAGTCATAGTCCCTGATTGGATGATTCCAGAGACTGATACTCTTGATGAACTTCTCGTCAAGAAAGAACCTGAGTAGCTGATAGGATCATCTTTTTGTATTCTTTTATCTTATCAGCTTGTATCTTTTTGTACTTGTAATTATTTTTCATTGTACTTGTAATTTTTCCACTTCCCTTGTAATCTTATACGAAGTTAATGAAAAATTTCAATGAAAGTACTTTACTCCATCAGTACTAAGGGGCTGTTTGTTTTTCTATTTTCAGTGCTTAATCACCACTTATCACTTTTTCGGTCAGACCTTTTAAAAATAAGAGCGTTTGTTTTTTTCATAAATTCAGAGTCACTTATCCCTTAATTTTATCTCTAACAAATAGTGGTAACCTCATGACTTTTTTTCCACTTATTTTCTTTTCAAAGCACACCTTATACGACTCTAAAATCTATTTCCAATCCAGATCGATCTTCAACTTTCAGACCCAGATCTTCAACTTTAGACCCAGATTTCCAAGCCAGATTGATCTTCAACTTCATCTCCAAATCGATTTCCAAACTTCGATTCATCTCCAAATCGACTTCCAGACCTAAATTGAGTCATCTGCAAATCGATTTCCAAAATCGATCTCCAGGTCGTCATCTCCAAATCGATTTCCACACTTCGATTCAACTTGTTCGATTCGTCTCCAAATCGATTTCCAGACCTAAATCAAGTCATCTGCAAGTCGAGTTCGACCTAAATCGAGTGCAAAGCCATTTAATTTCTTCCTATAACAGTCGATCTCCAAATCTGGTTCAATTTTTTGGTTTCCAATCTGCTTTCTGTTTGTATTTTGAAGTCTTCAAAGTATTAGTTAGGTTTCGATTTCTTCAAGTTTTTGCTTTTCAAACATGGAATTTTTTTGGGAAATTGCTCCCAAAAGAAGCTGCACTTCTACAATGGCTTCAAGTAAAACTTTACTGGAAGTTGGTTTCTCTATGTTACTAGAGAATCCATTCGGTTTGGTCCTCACAAACTGGAGCTGCTCGTGACCATTTCCCTTCAGTTTTGTTAATTATAGTGGGTAGTTCTTTCGATCTTGGCCTTGGGCTACTGTTCGTTTTTTGCTTTAGCCTTGTATTTGTGTTTAACCCTGGATGCTCGTGTATTGCTTTGAGTTAGTGGTAATATTAATGCTGCAGTTTCAAAAAAAAAAGAATCCATGTGTATATGTAATCATACTGTTTTTAATATATATGTAATATGTGTTGAAACTATGCAGCTTCTTGAAGCATGTGTGATTGTGTTTTAAGCATTTTGTATGTGTTCTTATTGAAGCATGTTTCGATTTCTTCAATTGTTTTCTATATTTGTGTTATTTATTTTCAAAGTAACACTAGTTTGATGTTTGACAAAAGATTATACATAAGTATTTGAATCAATTAACGTATTTCAATTGTTATAAAAACTGATTTTAGTAGTATAATTTAATTTAATTCAATAATATCAAATTTTTAGAGATAAAATGGACAATAGTATGTATTCAGATGTTTTCAGATTTCAGTTTGCAAAAACAAACACGTTTTTTATTCAGATTTCAGACTTCAGCGCCACTACTTAAAAATCAGAAGTGAAATCAGTCTTCAGACTTCAGCACCACTTAAAAAACAAACGCCACCTAATAAAAGATCCCTGAAAAACAGTAAATGGGACAAGTATTTTATGAGCCCTTTTTATCTTTATGTTTTTAACTTATCAATTTTCTTTTATTGCTATGTCATCATCAAATAGGGGGAGATTGTTGATCCAAACCCTCAGTGATTTGATAATCACTCTTTGAAACACTTAGTGAAAATTGTAAGTAGACAATATGTATTAATGTTTTTTCATCAAAGAAAAGGATACTAAGTCAGTTTAGTATCGCTGATGAAAAACATGTTTTAATTTATACTTCAGCGAACACTGTACATCAGTGAGCCCTGAGCCTGTTCGGTGTCACTGATGATCGCTGAATGTTCATCATGTAATTGTTTACTTATGATCTCTGAAGACAAGATTTGCGTCAACCAAGTTCGAAGCTGAAATCGAAGACCAAGCTGAATAACAAGTGACTAAGTCTACTAGTGACCTGATGCGGACATCGGCAAAGACAAGACTTGTCCATTCCACGTGAAGTTTCAAGTAGAAGACTTCAGCGAACGCTGAACTTAATCATTCGCTGATAAAGATCCATTCAGCGAACGCTGATCATGAAGCATGTTCTACAAGAAACTTTTGTCTTATCCCCTTGCACGCCTCCGTACGATTTTTTCAGAATGGACATCCCTTTTGTCCAGAATCGTACAACCAACTCTGCAACTACACTGTTCATCATGCGGCCACTAGGATGTCTGCTGAAGTCAAACATGCAACCAACCAGAGGCTACCACGTGTAAAGGTGTACTGTTTTGCATTAAATGCGTGCAGTATAAATAGAGAACCCTACTTCACAAATGAAGTGCTCGGCTTCTCTTCCTCGCTGAACTACTGTGTGATTAGAAAACTATCCTTAGTTTTCTTATTTCTTTTCTCTCTATTTCTAGTGCTAGAAATATGTGTGTTCTCATAGTTTGTTTAGATTAGGTTTTTAACTTGATCTTATTCCGCAACAAACTGCAAATTGTTTGATTATATCAATAAACAATTTAGAAAGATAAAAATACGTGTTTGTATTCACCCCCCCCCCCCTCTTCTACAAACTTGTATAACCCTTCGGGACCAACATTTTGACTCAACCGGAGCACAAGTGGTTGAATCCGATTATGAAGATGATGACAATCATCCGCAACAACCGAATGATCCAGGTGCAGGTACTTCTGCACAGAATATTCCAGTATCTATAGATAGCAAGATTAGAGATCCCGTCTCAGAGGCCGAAATGAGATTCTATCAGGCTTTGATTGACGATGAACCAAACTTTGTTGGGAGGGGAAAGGGTAAGGATCTTGACTCATTTTCAGGAAAGCGTGAGAAAGGATTTGTTTGTAAGGAACGTTCAGAGGATTGATCTGATAAAACTGTATGGGATTGAGAAGTGGCAAACTCTACATCAAACCAAATTTTTGCACGTCATGAAGAACAAAGACCTGGAGATGGACAATGGTAGGGCAGATAAGGAAATTATGAAGGTTTTGAAGATAGACTTGAAGAAACTGCTGAATATCTGTTACCCACAGTTCACTGTCAGAAGATCCGATGGCAAAGAATGGTTCTTTACTGAAGCTGATTTCAAGATCCTAAAGCTAGATGATCTATTGAGCCTATACCACATTCTTGCAAGCATTCCTAATAAGAAAATTCAATGGTATGGTGCTTACCAGTCTGTCAAAAGGTTTATGAGAAATATGGTGAAGTTCTCTTACCTCACCGACTTTCAGATGGCACTGGAAGCAAATCAAACCCGAGTGAACCTCCGTAGACCCAATATGCGACTATCAGATATCCAAGGTATCCGTGTTTACACCGTGCTAGATAAACCAGAACTCGGAGTTGTCTACTATAATCAGGAGAAGATGAAGACGTTTTGAAATCATTTTCGGGATCAGGAAAATATACGTTGCTCCGGTACAAGCTTAAATTTGTTGCCTCTACTTTGATACAAAGGAGGAGATTGTTAGTGCCATATTTAGCACCTTGTATCAAGTAGAGGGTCTATTCCGTAACTTTCCTATTTTCCTACTATATATTGTTTTAGCCCTTGTAATTTTCAGTGTGTCATTCCCTATTCCAAGTACACATTCCACTTTCTCTCCATGTTCATCATATTTGTACTTAGAGAATTTATGCTTAATGAGAGGGATGACAACTTGATATTCATTGTGATATATTGAATGCTTGTTCTGGGATCACAAATAATAATAATAATAATAATAATAATAATAATAATAATAATAATAATAATAATAATAATAATAATAACAATAATGATAATGATAGTTGTTAGGCAGCTTTATGCAACCTTAGAGATTCACTTAAAATATAACTCAGTGCAAGTATACACCTTGAACTACTATCGTCTCTTAACAAGTAATAATGGTAAAAGTACCAGATATCGATCCACCGGGAAAACTTGTGAAAGCTTTTCAAAAGTCCAGTCTTTAAAAACCGATTTCAGATGGCGAATTCGAAAACAGATTGTTTGGATGGTTGGTTTGAGTTATCAACTAAAAATCAATTCTCGAGAAGAAGCACAGGGTGCAAGGCTCCATAAAGATGAAAACAAGTGATCCAGTAAAGAGATATTATAACATCCAGCCAGTTCTAGGACTGCCACAATACTAACTGTCGGTTCAAACGGCCTCCCAAGAGTACACACTGGTCAACGTGCTATTGATATGATATCAATTATGTTAGACCTCGTGAATCCTAGCACAACACAGTGTTACCATCCTACACCGTAAGAGTATAATACTTGTCAGGTATTAAAACTATTTATTAGTCTTCTATTATTATTTCAGATAATTAACCTTAACCTTAACCTTAACCTTAACCTTAACCTTAACCTTAACCTTAACACTGAATGTTAATGCATTTTCATACATAAAATTAGTTGTCAATTAATTAAATGCAATCTTCAATGTAAGATCAATTACCTAAAATAAATAGTTAGATACAATGTTATATTCAATACACTTCTTTACTTTCACACAAATTTACATCTAAACTCTGCCTTACACCCCCAGCTCAGGCGATTAGCCCATCATGGCTTGGTTTCTTCTTTTGAAAGGTGTAAGAAATGTAAATAACATAAATGGAAATTACTGAAAAGAAATTGTAAGAAAGTAAATTACATAAATGGAAAGACGAAAATTAAAGTATAAGAATTTTAATAACAAGAAAATAAAGACAGAAAGTAAATACTGAAATTTAAATGACAAGAAATTAAATGCAAGGAAACTAGAATCAGAACTAACAAACTAACGTGGTAACTTGGGTGCCAAGTTATGAAAACTTGTCGCACAAGTTATGTCACAAAACTACTTGTTGCCTTAAAAACGTTGGATCTTGGAAAGTTAACTTAAATGGACAAAACTACGAAATTTAGAGGGATGGAAATCCAAACTAAAATTAAGAGTTTTTACTAATCCAAAGAAGTAACTTAGACAATAAGGTGACATGAGAGGATGAACTAAATGTTACAACCTTGGAAAACAACGAGGATTTTGGAATGGAACTTGCAAGAATCGTAAATCAAATACAAGAGATTACTCCGAAAATAAATTAAATAGACTTGTAACCGAGACCTTTGCATACAACTGAAATCGTAACCCAAAAGTCTTAATAAAAAGTGGCAACTAGCAAACAATAAGAAGGAATTAAGAGCTAAGTAACAAAAACTAATTAGAAGTAGCAAGAGGTGTTTTTCAAAAGCTAACAATCCATTTATATATATAGGGGAGTTGATTGGGGACTAAGTAATTAAAAGCAGCTGATAGTGACTGTTGTCACATGTACTTCTTGTCCCCTACAAAAGTTAACACCAGCCCATAGTCTTCAAAAGAGGCTTCGGCCCAAAGATATTCTAAAAGGCCCAGCTTACGATCCTTTGGCACTCCTGCGGCATCAACTCCTATAGCACCGCCACAACATCATTCAGCCCAAATCTAAAATAAATCAAATAAGGCCCAAATGAGTTCAAAAACACAGAGAATACCATTAAATCACGATCAACACATAGAACACAAAAAATGATAAAAAGATAATAAAAAGGACTCAATTTTGGACTTTGGGCAAATAAAACAAGATAAAAAACTACTAAAAATGGCTAAAATAGGGTTAATAAATTAACCCTATCACAACCTCAAACTTAAAACGTTGTTTGTCCCCAAACAACAAAAATAGACAAAATAAAGACTCAATTTTCTAACAAACCCTAAGACCTAAAAAAATTTGAACTTGTTTCAACCATAATCACAATGCACACATACAGTTTAAGCATGAAAGTTTAGAGCATGAGTAGCATGAAACCAATAGCCCTTCATAAACCAGGTTTATTCACTTAAGCACACAAACACACCATCATAACCAACCTAAGCTTTCCTAGTGCTAACAAAAGTCATCAAAGCATACAAAAGGTTTCTAAATTGGGTATGCTTGCATTTGGCTTTTTCCTTTGATTTTTATGCCTAGCCTTTTTCCACTCCCTCACTTTGTTCACTCATTGGCACAATTTTACTGCCATTCATCTCATATTGAGGAATACAGTGGACTCATTGGTCTCTTTTAGAATTTTGGTGTCTTTGACACACTTTTAAGCACAAAAGGGCACTTTGCTCATGAAAGATCTGTGAGGTTTGCCTTAAGATGTGTGAGGCAAATCTTACCCCACCTCAAACTTGAAATGGACAATGTCCTCATTCTCAAGGGAGATAAGAGTATACAAAGGGCTGTTTGGATATTTTTTTATGGCTTAAATGGGGGAAATTGCCCATGATGACTTATCTTAACAGGTTGGAAAGCTGTTGGGTTGGCTATGATGGCAGTTTCCACTTAAACAAACAAAGCCTCAGATTACTATGGCTATAAGCACATACCAAATATATCAAACAGTTGTGAAAATAGGCAAATGTGCATGAATAGGATTACCAGAGAAACAAAATCATGAAAATCAGATCCCAAAAACACTGAAACAGAAAAACAAAGATGAGAATGGGGAGTCCATATCTCATCTTTCACACAGATGACTTAATGGCTTTGATTCAATATGTCAAGTGACAATTTCTAGATTTAATGCAGCAAAGGATCCATACAAGTCAGGCCATTAAGCACTGACCATGGAATAAGACACATTAACATCTAAGAACATGAAATAGGTTCCAAAGCTGAAACCTTAAAATATAAAATAAAACATAAAATTAAGCTACAAGTTAAGGAAAAGATGGTAGAACCTGTCCTACTCAGGCTGAGTAGGAGATGTGTGGGTCTGCAAAATGGACTTTGGTGGTGGTGGTACTGTTAATGGTTGTTGAGAACTTCCTGTTTCCCATGCTTCTTTCACTTGGGCTTTATGCTGCTTGTATTCTACACACTGCATCTTGTCCTTCTTTATTGCTTCCACTTCTTTTCCAAGCTTCTCTACCTGCACAGCCACATTTTTCACCTTCTTATTTACCAACTTTCTTGTGGACTTGGCATGCTTGTCCATCTCATTCAGCAGGTCCTCTTTGAGCTTTTCCAGTGCAGCAGTCATTGGATCAACAACCAGTGCATCATTGGCATGGTTATCACTATACCTCATCAACCTTTGGAGGGTCTGCTTGTCTATCATAGTTCTTTCCCTTGAGAAATTGTCGGATTCCAGAGTGGTTACCTTGGCTTGGTTCATGAGACTGTGGATGATGGAAGGGTAGGGCAACCTAGAATTGGCTCCCTCTAAGCTTGTCTTCATACATCCACAAATGAGTCTACCCACATCAATTGGGTAGCACTCCATTATGCAGTACAAAAGGATCACTCTCTCCATGCAAATGTTGGTGTCATGGCTAGTGGGGTGTAGGGTATGCCTAATAAAATAGAACCAAACATTGGCCTCTGCCTTCAGAAAACAGGTTCTAAGGGTTCTACACCTTCCTTTCAGTGTCCAGGTGGCTCCTGGGTGTGTTAATGTGGTAAGGATCTTCTCTAACTCCTGATCAGTGTTCCAGCCTGAAGTCTATCAAACTCAAACTCCTCAGGTGGTGTTAATCCTAGCAGGGCATTGATGGTTTCAGGGGAATAGGACACTGGTGTATGCCTAACAGTGAGTTCTACCCCAGGAGTAACTAACATCTCAATAAAAAAATCTCTCACCCAATCCTCATTGAACTCCTCAGGCGCTGCACAAAGTTTATCCCACCCAAACTCTTCTACAATGGTCTTGATTTGTGGAATGGACAAAATAATTTGAGGGGTAAATCCTTTAGGGGTGTTGTTAGGGATAAAATCATGTTGAATAGAAGTTCAAGGGTTGATATTGTAATTGTTTAAATTAAGATCAATTGGTGTAATGGGCCATGGGCCTCCATGAGTTAGGCCTAGATATAAATAGCCTATTATGTTTAGAATAATAGGTTAATCGTTCATAATCGTCTAATCATCTAATTTCATTGATATTGTAACTCTCTCATGATTATTCAAAGTGAAATAGATGACCAATTGAAATCATAACAATTGCTTCTACTTTATTGATTTCTATTGATTGTATGCACTAATCTGGAACTCACAATTGGTATCAGAGCATACGGACGATTCGATTCAAAGTGTTCTAAAGCTTTCTGGTAAGATTTATTGTGTTTAAAAGTCGACTGTGTTCTTGGCTATATATTTCATATTTTGATTCTGGTAAAATTGCTCGTCTTCGTTTATTGCATTCGATTCACATCATCACTATAAACGTTTCTACAATTTTTCGTCTTCTAATTCAATCATCTGATTAGTTTTTAAGCAAAATCAAGTTCTTTGGTTTTTGGTCTCTGTTCATATCAAAATCATGTTATTTTGCTTCAAAATCGATTAGGGTAGTGTTATTTCGTTGTTTTGTTAGGTTTCTAATCTTTCAGGATCGATTTTAGCAACCCTAGTCGAATCTCAATCGAAGTCGAACACCACATCCGCAGTTTCTGGATACCAGCAGCAGTTTCCGGAACTTCCTTATACTTTCTGGGTAAGTCTTATTCTTTCGCTACTTACCGGACACAATTCATCCGGTAACCAAAAGTTCCCGGTAAATCTAATTTATCCGGGTAACTCAAAGTTTCCGAGTAAGTTTGTTTCCGGTAAATCATTCGGTAAGTTATACTATCCGGTAAGCCCATTCATCCGGTAAGTTATACTATCTGGTAAGCACATTCATCCGGTAAGTTCTTCCAATTTCATTCGGTAAGTTTTGTTCTTATATTATCCGGTAACCACAAGTTATCCGGTAAGCTAATTTCTATCCGGTAACTTTCTGTTATCCGGTAACCTTAGCTTGTCCGAAAACCTCTGCTATCTGAACAAATTCACACACATCTGATCCGGACACTTCCAGATCAGACACCTTTTCATCCGGATTCCTATCCGGTGAGTTCTGATTAGCTAGTTTCTTACCAGTCTTAGTCTACATCACTCTTAGAACCTACGTTAGGACATCACTCTTAGTGCCTTGCATAAGGATACCACTTTGAATCAAACCTATCATCTGACGATCATATTAGTGCACTAATCTGGAACACACAGGTGTGGCCAATTTTATCAGCAAAATTTGGGTATTTTTAAAGTGCTTCAGGTGTGCTAAACAACTCAGTAGGTGAAGATAAGGGTGATACCTTCTTTGACTTCTTTGATCCTACAACACTACTGGAGGAGTGCTGTAGGACTGCTCTGTTTGGACTGTCCTGCTAAATGATTCTTGCCTTCTGGCTTGTGATCCTTTGAGGAGTGCTAGCAGTCTCACCTACACTATTTTCATCTACCTCTCCTCTCTTTCTTCTCTTTGGATTATTGGTTGTGGTTTCCTGTTCCTTTCTTGCTGTGATCTTATCAGCAGATTCGTTCTTCTTCTCTGTGCTTTTTGTAGTGGCTTCCTTCTCTTTCCTTTTGGGTACCTTGCTTTGGGGCTTGGCTTTAGAGATGCCCACCAACTCGATCTTGAGGGAAGGCTTGGTAATCTTTCCTTTCATGGGCTTCACCACTTTTTCATTCTTCTTCTTGGACTGCTTCTTCTCACTGGCTTTCTTTGGGGATGGCTTCTTGGGACTTTGTTCCTGTGTATTCTCGACAAAAGCGGAAGGAGAGGCTTCTCTAGTGTGAGTGGTGACCACTTCATCCTCCACTTCATTCATGCCCCAATCATCATTGCTTTCAAAATGTAAGCCCTCATCTTCAGAGTGTTCCATTTGGGGCTGTTCCATGGGTTTTTCAAGGGGGTCCAAAGTATCAATGTGAAAGAGCTCCTCATGAAGGGGAGTGGTTATGACAGTTGGGCTTTTGGTGGTTTTTATATGAGGGGCTTTAGTAATAATGGTCTCCTCTGAAGTTGTTTTCATCACAGGTTCTTCTATTACAAGAGTCTCAATAGGATTGGGATTAGGTTTCTCAACCACATGACTGTTAATAGGAGGGGCCTCAATGACAGGGATTTCTTCTGTAGGATTAGGATGTTGCATTCTAGATTGGTAGGATTGGGTGATTCTGGCTAACAGAGCATCCAACTGTGCAAGAGATAGGGTATTAGTTGGCACAGGGGGCCTTGGGGTAGATGTGGATGCTTGCATAAATAATTCAGGGATTTTGATTGAAGACACGATTGGCAATTTAGGCAAAGAAAGGAAATATCTATGTCTTCCTGCATGTAACATGGCGAAATAACTAGCAGGGATTTGGTTTAAATTGGTCAGGGATTGTGATTTAGAGAAAAGGGTAACAATCATTAGAGGCATTTGTGAAAACATTGATGGTGCAGGGGCATCCCTAGTTACTCTCAAACTTTGGTTCAATATGGTGCCAACAGAGGTCCGTGGATTGGATGGGAAAGAGGTGTTAGTCCCAGATGGCTTAACAAGTATTGTAGAAGGAGGGGTTGAATACAATACTCAAAAAATTTCACAATTTTAATTCTTTTATTGAAAATCTTTCAACAAGAATTACACAAAGAAACTTAAAGACTGTTGCGGAAAAGAACAGATAAACTATTCTAACAATCTTTCACAAAGTATACTAAACAAAACAACCAAGAACACTGAGAACAAAGCTATTAAGTTATCAAGCAATATGGAGATTTCTTGCACTGAGAGAATTCCAGAAAGCGTAGTTTGCATGGGGATATTTTCTTCCTTTTATAGTGGCAAGGAGTGTACAAGCATTGAATGCTTTGGGACACTTGTCATCATCATATTTGCTGAGGATGTTGACTTCTGAAAAGCTGAGATGTCCTTATCACCTTTTACTAGGTACTGGAAATAGAGCCCATGCTGAAAAAAAGGACTTTAACTGATAACGGATAAAACAACAAACAGTCACTTTTATCTGTCAAAGGATATTGTCCCATAATATATGATCTTCTTGATGTGTATTCTAAGACAGTCACACCGATGAAGTTTCACCGATATAATTGACTTTGGAACTTGAAACAATCTGCAGAGAGAAAATCTTTTATTTGATAACACATAGATCCCACCGATTTCAGCACCCTTATCGGTGAGATGAGGCTGACCGACAAAGGATATGTCGGTAGAAGGGTTATCCACCGATTTGTTGAGATCAAGGTCGGTGAAGGGTTGTCCACCGATTTGTGAGAACAAAATCGGTGATGTATTGTCCACCGATTTGTAAGAACCAATTCGGTGGAGGGATTGTCCACCGATTTGTGAGAACCAATTCGGTGGAGGGTTGTCCACCGATTTGTAAGAACAAATTTGGTGGAAAATGACTTGGTTGAATGCAGAGAAGAGTCTTCTATTTTCCACAAGTAGAATGTCTTCAAGCTTGGTTTCGGTTGATCTTCGACTTCACCGAACAGTTGATATCTTGTACAAGTCATCTTTAAAAGAACCATGCTACAATAGTCTAAGTAAGATATAAGGGAGAACATCGGAGAGTCAATTTCAAATCTAGGTGACCCAACAATCTCCCCCTATTTGAATTTGAGCTCTTCCCTTAGAATATTTAAGAGTATATAAAAGTAAAATACATTTTGACCCTTTTTACTCTTTTTGGGTTCTTTTCACATAGACCATTCTTTTTGTTCTTTTGATCTATTTTTCTTTTGTATGAGTATGTATACTATATACTGTATTTACAAGTAAATGTAAGTAAGGTTATGTACCGAAAAAAAAAATCAAATAGAAAGGTACTTGTATTTAGATAAGTTTTCTCGTACAATCGTAAGAAGAGAAACAGACTTTTACAAGCACCATTGAGAGAGAGAACCTACTTCTTGGAAGTTTGACGTTGCTTGATTTCGTCCAACAAGTTTCGGTAGAACGGTTGAGCTTCGGGGATGTTGGGAAAGAGGTTGGAGATGCCTTGAAGAAACACGGTATCGGCGATGGGAATTTAAGCAAATTTGAAGAAGGCACGATGACCGAAACCATCATTGAAGAACAGTCCAGGAATCGGTGAGAGGCTCAAGGTTGTGGTAGGATAAGGCACAGATGTGGGGAGGGACAGATTTAGGTTGATTACATTTGGAATTTTCCCTTCACTTGCCATTTCTTTGAACACCTTGTCGATAGGATTCTTGACTTTGGGAAGACGGATTTCTTCTTTCATCGATTGAAGTCTCGCCCTTTCATCGGAGGAAAGGATGATGTTGTGTTTTCTTTTAATCTCCTTCATCTTTTCCATCAGTCTTTCAATGCATTTGATAAAAACGTCTTTCTTTGGGTTTGCACTTCTGACCAAGTTTTGAGAGATCTCATACCATTCGGGAAGACCGTAATGTTGGAGGTTAACATCTCTCACACTTTCCATTGATTCGTCTTCTCTATCGATGATCATCCTGATATTCTTTGGGTTGGCTCTGGAGGTAGCAATTTTGACATTTGTGATCGGGGATTTGGACATTCGGTGGTACATGGTCTTTTTGTACCAACTTATTTCTTCATTCTTTTCTTTTTCAATAGCACTCAGCACCGATTTTTGGGTTAAGAGAGGATCAGTAGACTTAGCTTTGATGGCCTCTTCTTGTGCAACTTTCAAGGATAGAGCTCTGGAGTCATCTAAATCTTTTTGAGCAAGTCTGGCTTCCTCAATCTCCTGAGGAGTCAGACCGAGGTTGGATTCCTGAGATTGTAGAGAAGGAGGCTTTAAGTTCAAAGTTTGGGCATCAGCAGGTCGATTCCCATATTTTGTCAACTCCTTCTTTTTCTTTTCTTCTTCGGCCAACTGTTCAGCAGTGAGGGTTTTCTTGCCTTTCTTTTTGGGGGTTTTAGAAACTTGCTCCCCCTCAGACGTTGCCTTACTCTTCACCCCTGATGGAGACTTGGTCGGTGAGGAGATTTGATCGGTGGTACCTGTAGTTTTCGGTGAGGGTATAAGAGGTGTTTCGGTGGCCTGAGGTGATGATTCGGTGGAGGATGAAGATGTTTCGGTGGTAGGTGAGGTTTCGGTGGAGGGTGAGGATTGTTTGGTGGTGGGTGAAGGCTTGTTGATGATAGATCTCTTAATTGAAGGCATTTTTGGATGACTAAGAGTCTTCTCCCCCTCAGCAGCAGCCGGAACCTTAAAACCTAACTGTTTAAAAACACTATTAAACTTGGTGTGAAGATGAGCCAAGCTTTGATTGGTGTCACCGGAGATCATAGAAAAATCACCCAAGTCCATTTCCCATTGAGCTTTCTCCAGCATGTTGTCAGCTTTGGTGTGAAGAGAACTAAGAGAATCGGCGATGCTTTTGTCAAGAACCTGATGAGTTTTGGCCTCTTGAAGAAGTCTCTGAAGTTCAGTATCCTTGTCTATATATGAAGCCTTGAAAGCATCGAATGAAGCTGCAATGTTGGAGTGGGAAGTGGTCAAAGTATCCACTTTATTGGCTAAGAAGGCCAAGTTGTCAGACAGAGACCGAAGAGTTTCACGAAGAGCATCGGTAGGGGGAGGATTGAGAGATCGTAGATGGGGTTCTGTTGGTGCCAAACTGGAATGAGGTAGTATTTGATCCTCAATAAAGTGAGAGGAAGTTGATTGAACCCAGGAAGGTTCGGTGTAAAGGAACCATTGTCGGGGAGAGGGTGGCTTCGATGTCGGGGAGAGGGGATTGGTGGAGATGCCTTCGGTGGGATTAATCTGCGTTGAGGGACGCTCGATGTTAATTTCGTCGGTGGACGGGATGGTTCGGGGAGAACCAGTGTCCTCCAAAAGAAATTCAAAGAAGTCATTCGGGGGGGGTTTGGAGGGGGGGGGGGGGAACTCAGATCGAGTTGTGCTTCATCATCGATCATAAACTGACCGGGTGAAAGGCCGTGTAGTGACAAGTCAACTCCTTCGAGGGGAGAGTCCTCGAAGTCATCTCTACCACCCGAAGAGGTGAGGGAAGAGGCATAAGGGTTCTCCATTTCTACAACTGTAGTCTTTTGAGAAACTGCAGAGGAGTCGGTGGGGATAATGACGGATTCCCTTGGCCCGGAGGGGTGAAGTTCAACAACTGGCGATTTTCGAGAATCGACAGTTGGATTAGTCGGTTGGGCCGATGGTGTCCGAGACCTCTTTGAAAGAGATCTCGAAGGGGAAGTTGAGTGCCTCCGCTTACGAGATGGGGATTGAACCAGGGAAGCCTCCGAGGGATCTCTCGGTGGCATAGTTCGAGAAGCGTGTCCGGAGGTGTCGGGGGCCGTACGTTGTTTCTTTTTCGCGCCGCCCTACTTTACTCGAGAAAGGGAAGAAGGGGCCACTACAACTTGGGGTGCCTCGGGAACTTCCGGGTGTTGATACCCGGGAGCTTCCGCATCACCCCTGGCGGGAGATAAGGCGAAAGAAATCATACCTTGGCGTAAGGGGAGATCAGTAGCGAGATGGCCAATATTGAGCGTCTTTTGGCCAACAAAGGGTGATGACCAATCGTAGATGAAGCGAGGAGTTTTAGACTTACGATCCGTATCCAAGGCCTCACCGAGTTTGTGTTGAAGGATCATGGAGATGAAACGAGGATATGCGACATAACACTTCTTCGGGTGTTTGATTACTTCAGTCAGCTCAGTAAAGAAATACTGAGCAAAGTCCACCTTTCTTTGAAAAATCAGTGCATGAGAAAGCTTTGTAATATAAGATGGGGATTGGTCTTGACCACTTGTCTTTCTAGAGAGACAATGGATCACGTGAGCAAAGAAGAAGTTCCAAACCCCACCCATATGTTTGCGAAGAAGGGTACCTGGTCCTTTAGAAGACTTGGAAGCTTTATCCTCATAATGTTGGACATAGCCAATAGTGCTGATGACTTGCTCAAGAAAGTTGTTGACATGCATGTCCACATATTCTGAAAAGGCTTCGATCCAGAGAGCACGACGGACATCATCCACGCCAAAAGTAACATCGTGATCACCCTCTTCGTCAGAAAAGATAGAGTCATGGATTGCTTCATTTGAAATATCATACACACAGGACAGCCAAAATTTGCCAATGAGCATTTTGCTCATCTTTGGGTTGCAGGAGAAAGCATGGAGAAGAGGTGAGCGGGTTAAGAACTTAATAATGGTGTTAAACTCGGGATGATCGGGATCGGATTCGAACCTTGCTACATGGTTGCAAGGGTTGAAGATGAGGTCTTCAAAGCACGTAGGAATCTTGGTGGGTGCCATTGAGAGTGAGAATGATAGGAAGAAAGAAAGTGGAGGAGGAGTTGCAGGTTTCAAAATGAGAAAATGAAGAATGAGGAAAGTGAAGGGCGAAGGGTCGTATATATAGAAGGAAGGTGAAGGGTTTAGAAGAATTTTAAAAAGAGACGAGGAGGGAACGGTTATGAATAATTTTTTTTAATAAATTAAACAAGTTGGAAAGGGTAATGATGAGGGTTTCGGGGTATGTGGTTAAAATGGTTTTACATGGAAAAGGAACGGTCAAAGTCACTGACATCTAGGGTCTTAGGGGTGATGTGAGCATGGGGAAGCATATGGGATAAGGTTAGGGATTCGGTGATGTATTTCGGTGTACAGATCTTACCGACGGGGATGAAATGGTCATGAATATCGGTGGGAAGATGGATAGACGTCGGTGGGAGAGATTTATAGACGTCGGTGGGAGAGATTTGTGGAAGAAGTCATTGTCGGTGGAATATAACACACCGATAAGGGGACGTCGGTAGTAGATATCGGTGGTCGGTGATCGTTGATTGGTGAGAAAGTGACATTGGTGGTCGGTGTATATATCGGTGGTGAGTATGGTGTGCGATCGGTGTAGAAAGAGGAAAGAAGAGAGTGTCCACCGATGAGATTTCGGTGGAAGAAGAGAGACTAAGAGAGTGTCCACCGATGTGAGATCGGTGGAAAGTGAAGACTCACAGTTATTGAAAATTACACATGCCAAGTTCACCTACTAGGAAGTTGAACCTGGCTTCATCTAGGGGTTTGGTGAACAGATCAGCATGCTGTAGATCGGTGGGAATGAAATGTAACTCAATGTCACCTTTGGAGATGTGGTCCCTGATGAAATGATATCTGATATCTATGTGCTTTGATCTGGAATGAAGAACTGGGTTGTTTGCAATAGCTATTGCACTTGAGTTATCACACAGAATTGGGACTTTGGAGTAGATTTGAGCATAGTCCCTGAGTTGATTTCTCATCCACAGGATTTGAGCACAGCAGCTTCCAGCAGCTACATATTCAGCCTCAGCAGTAGAGGTTGACACAGAGTTTTGTTTCTTGCTGGACCAACTTACCAATTTGCCACCAAGAAGCTGGCAGCTTCCTGTAGTACTTTTTCTATCAATCTGGGAACCTGCATAATCTGAATCTGAATACCCAATTAGTTCAAAACCTGAGTCTTTGGGATACCAAAGACCCAAGTGCAAGGTACCCTTGAGATACCGAAAAATCCTTTTTACAGCATTTAAATGTGATTCTTTTGGATTGGCTTGATAACGGGCACATAGACAAGTAGCAAACATTATATCCGGTCTGCTAGCAGTTAAGTACAGTAGAGAACCGATCATGCCTCGATAAAGGGTAACATCCACAGATTCACCGTTAAGATCAGCATTGAGTTTCAAAGGTGGTGCCATGGGAGTTTTTACATAGGAGAACTATCTAAAAAGTTAAATTTCTTCAGAAGATCACGAATATATTTACTTTGGTTTATAAAAATCCATTCTGAAGATTGTTTGACCTGAAGGCCTAAAAAGAATGTAAGCTCTCCCATCATGCTCATCTCATATTCACTCATCATGAGAGAATCAAACTCATCACATAGTGACTCATCAGTGGCACCAAAGATGATGTCATCAACATAGATTTGGACAAGAATAAGGTTACCTGAGGTTTCCTTGATGAAGAGAGTATTGTCAATTTTACCTCTGTAATACCCATGCTTTAGAAGGAAGTTGGCAAGTGTGTCATACCAAGCACGTGGAGCTTGCTTGAGACCATAAAGTGCCTTGTCAAGTCTGTACACATAGTCTAGATGAGTTGGATCTTCAAAGCCAGGAGGTTGTTTCACATAGACTTCCTCTGCAAGTTCCCCATTGAGGAAGGCACTTTTGACATCCATTTGAAAGACTCTGAAATTTCGGTAGGCAGCATGAGCCAGAAAGATTCTTATTGCTTCAAGTCTTGCAACCGGGGCAAAACTTTCATCATAATCAATGCCTTCTTCCTGTCGGTATCCTTGAGCAACCAGCCTGGCTTTATTTCTGATAACTGTACCATCTTCATCTATTTTATTTCAGAATATCCATTTGGTTCCAATGATTGTTTTCTGTCGGGGTCTGGGAACCAATCTCCAAACTTTGTTTCTCTTAAATTGAGAGAGCTCTTCTTGCATGGCAGTGATCCAACAGGGATCTGCAAGAGCTTCATCAATCTTCTTGGGTTCAACAAGAGAGAGAAAATTCACATAGAGACAAATATTCCCAATTCCTCTACGTGTTTGGACACCTGCTTGTTGATCACCGATGATTTGATCTATGGGGTGATCTTTGGTCCATTTGGTTGCAGGAGGTAAAGGTGGTGGAATATTTTGTGTTAGAGGTGAAGATGGAGTGGGATCAGAGGTTCGGTGGCAAGCAAAATTTTTGGTGGAAGAAATTGGATCGGTGGAAGGCAGTTCGTCGGAGGAGGGTTGCACATCGGTGGGAGAAAGTACATCGGTGGAAACATGGTCAATTTCGGTGGAATTATAGAGGATGACCCGACTTGGTTATTTGATGGAGATGGATTGGAGGGAGTGAAAGACGTATCGGTGGAGTTTGATAAAGGAGCATCACCGATGCAAGAAGAGATCCATCTGTGTAAATCATCATCATCATTTGACAAAGATGATGATCTAAGATCATCAAATTTGACATGAATAGACTCATCAATGCATTTTCTCCTGAGGTTGTACACACGATAAGCTTTGGAGGATAGGGAGTATCCAATAAAGATTCCCTCATCAGCTTTGGGATCAAATTTCCCAAGACTATCACGATCATTTAGAATAAAGCACACACAGCCAAAATCATGAAGAAAGCCAATATTTGGTTTTCTGCCATGGAAAACTTCATAAGGGGTTTTATCATGTCTTTTGGATATCACTGACCTATTTTGGGTAAAGCAAGCAGTATTTACAGCTTCAGCCCAAAAATAGATGGGAAGATTTGATTCACTTAGCATTGATCTAGCAGCCTCACATAGAGTTCTGTTTTTCCTTTCCACCACTCCATTTTGCTGAGGAGTACGGACTGCAGAGAAGTTTTGAGAAATTCCTTTCTCAGTGAAGAAGTCTTCAAGGGCACTGTTTCTGAATTCAGTGCCGTTATCACTTCTTACCGAACGAACAAGTTGACCATTAAGAACTTCATTTTTCTTGACAAAATTGATGATTTCTTCAGTTGCATCACTTTTATACCTGAGAAAAGACACCCAAGTATATCTAGTAAATTCATCAACAATTATAAGAATGTACCTTTTGCCTCCTAGACTTGGAGTGCTGACTGGTCCACATAGGTCCATGTGCAGCATCTGGAGAAGAAGAGTGATGGAAGAGCATTGCTTGGTCTTGAAAGAAGTTTTGGTGAGCTTCCCTTTTTCACATGCATCACACAGCTTCTCTTTGACAAAGTTCAACTTTGGCATACCAGTCACCAGCTCTTTGTTGGAGATTTTATGAAGGGTTTTGAAATTTAGATGAGAGAGACGGTTATGCCACAACCAGTTCCTTTTGGATGTGTCATCTGACACAAAGCAGACATTTGATGAATTGTTATTTAGTCCCATATCAATGATATAGACATTTTCCATCCTTTTTCCAGATTATACCACATTGAAGTTCTTGTCCACCACAGTACAGACACAAAGTTCAAAGATAACTTTATATCCAAGAACACACAGTTGGCTAATGCTGAGAAGATTATGCATGAGGCCGTCAACAAATGCCACTTTATTGAAGGTGACAGATCCATTAGTGAGAGTTCCATATCCTTTGGTATAACCTTTAGAGTTATCACCAAAAGTTACAGATGGACCTTTTCCAGGCACATAGTTGATAAGGAGAGATTTGTTTCCCGTCATGTGGCGTGAGCACCCACTATCCAGATACCATATTTGATGGTGCTCCAAAGCCTGCATGCAAGAACAGATTAGTTCTTTGGTACCCATTTGGTGATGGGTCCTTTAGGGTTAGAAGAAGAAGGGTCCTTAGGTTTGGTTCTATCTATTCTTTCCTTGGGACTATCCTTAGCCATGTGAAAAGTGTCACCACAGTTATAGCATTTTCTATAGATAAAAATCTTTTTATAATTGTGACCACTTTCCTTGAATTTACTTTTCCCATTATTCTTTATTTTCTTGGCAGAAGAGGATGAGGCAAAAGGTTTGGGTCCAAGGATTCCTTTGTCAGAGTTATAAGAAGATGATTCCTTGAGATTTGACTTTTTCAAAAGAACCGATCTAGGAATGGGAAGAACAAATGAGTTTCCAGAAAGTATCTTTGGAGTATTACTTTTGGGATGGAGATCAACAACATATTTCCTTTTGTCGGAAGATGAGAGTCTGTTTGATGAAGGTTGGTGTTCTCTTTTAGGGATCTTTGAGGGTTTATGATCAGAAGAGGGGTATTCATCTATGTGAATAGATTTCAACAGCTCATGAAGAGATATGGGAAGGTCATTGGTGGAGAAATCGGTGGGATTCGAGGGTTGCTCATCAGTGGAGAAATCGGTGGGATTTGTTCTTTGAAAAGGTATAGCTTTTGAGGAGTTAGAGGAAGAGAATTCATCCATGACTGAATCTTTTAAAAAATCATGGTTGCGTTTTGAAACATCATTGGAGTCTTGCTTCTCAATGTTTGAAATGAAGAAGATTCTTTTGCCTTTGTAAACATTCCATACTTTAAGGCTTCACCCAGATCTAAAGAGTTTAAGGAAATGGAGTCACAAGAACTTGACTCTGAGGCATCATCCCATGCAATGGAGGAAGGGATGAGTGCATGAGAAGAGTTATCAGCAACAGTTTTCCCAAATCCTAGACCGAATTTATCATTACCACTGATTTGGCCTTGAAAGATTTGTTCAAGATTTTTGGAAGAATTTGACCATTTTCTAACAACCTCTTGTTCCCTTTTTAGTTTCTTAAAAAGGTGATTTTTCTCTTTTGAAATCACGTGATTTATGGTTTTCACATTTTCAAGCTCAGCATTGATTTCCTCAAACTTTTCAAGTTTAGCCATGCAGACTTCAAGTTGAGAGGTGAGAGTTTTAACTTGAATGGATTTTCTTTTCTTGCTATCCTTGACAGCATAAAAATCTTTAGTTAATGATTCGTAAGCATCAATCTTTTCACTATCAGTCATATCATTAAAAGGATGTACCTGAGCATAAGCTGTCGAGCACCCAGTTGCCACAAGAGCCATTGGAGAGGTAGCTTTTTTAGAATCTTCCATCTCTTCAGAAATGGCCATGAAGCATACATTGTGAGAATCACTGTCAGAGGTGTCTTCTTCATCGCAGTCATGAGTTTCTGCTATTAGACCTTTTCCTTTTCTTTCAAGACCCTCACTCCTTTCTTTCTCTTTCTTGTACTTGGCTTTATACTTCTCAGCACACTCCTGATGGTCTAAGGAAGAGGATTGGGAATCCTTTTTGGAAAGGGTTGATTTGAAAGGATTATTTCTGGGTTTCTCATTCTTTGAAGAATATTGGTCAGAGGATGGGTTCCTAGACTTAGTAACACGCTTGCTCCTACACTCAGATGCAAAGTGTCCTTTCTTGCCACAGTTATAGCACTTTTCATTTGACTTATCAGATGAAGTCTTGGAAGATGAAGATTTTCTAAAATTTCT
Organism: Saussurea involucrata; assembly: GCA_033807775.1. Taxonomy (NCBI): domain Eukaryota; kingdom Viridiplantae; phylum Streptophyta; class Magnoliopsida; order Asterales; family Asteraceae; genus Saussurea; species Saussurea involucrata. Next base: position 66,070,057 of record CM066327.1, read on the forward strand.
GGATTTGTTGAAAGGACGAAACTTGTTCTTAGAACCAGCCATCATTGCCATTTCATCAGACAACTGTTCAACCATAATTTCCTCCCCTTCATCATCAGCATCACTAAGATATGCCTCCGTTTGGTGGGTAGAGTTATTTTGGCTGTCATTGTCAGAGTCTGATGAAGGATAGGTGATTCTAGGAACATTTTGAGATTTCTTGGAACTTTCACTGACAAGAGCTATAGAAGAGCTCTTTATCTCTTTGATGAAAGATTTCCTTTGTAACTTGGTTTGCTCAAAATTGAAGAGAGTTCCATACAGGACAGTTAAGGGCATGAACTCAAGGTCCTTGGTAGTTTTAATGCAAGTACATATATTCTCCCAAAATTCTGGAAGACAATCCATGAACTTGCATAAGACTTCCTCATTATCATAGACTCTGCCCAATAACTTCAGATCATTTAAAAGAGAGTTGAAACGATTATAGTAGCTAGGAAGAGATTCTCCTTTTTCAAAAGCAAAGAGTTCATACTTTCTAATAAGACCAATCTTTTTACATTTCTTTACTTCCACTGTACCTTTGTACAGTACACACAGTGTGGTCCACATCTCTTTAGCAGTTTCAAAGTTAACCAGAGAGTGATAGACCTCATCAGGAAGTGAGAGTGCAATAATTGCTCTTAGCTTAGAGTCAAGCGAAACCAACCGTTTTTCCTCATCAGTATATTTCTTAGGATTTTTGAGGATGTAACGACCAGTAGCACTGGATTTTTCTTCATCAGAATCACTAGAGATTTCTTTTTCCATGGTTTCGTTACCAGGCCTCTGCGTTTCATAGCGAGCCCAAACTCTGGGGATGATAGGTCCCTCTTTGAAAATGGTTGGATATCTAGTATCCACCCATTCCATGAATAGCATCATGCGGCTTTTCCACAGAGAAAAGTTGTTAGCATTAAACTTAGGCGGTTTTGTTATGGAGCCATTCTCAGAAAAATTGTTTTGAAAAGAGTTTTCAATGGTTGAAGAAGAAGAGGCAGCCATCGCAGATCAAGTTTATGGAATAAAACTTTCTGCTCTGATACCACTTGTTAGTCCCAGATGGCTTAACAAGTAATTGTAGAAGGGGGGTTGAATACAATACTCAAAAAATTTCACAATTTTAATTCTTTTATTGAAAATCTTTCAACAAGAATTACACCAAGAAACTTAAAGACTGTTGCGAAAAAGAACAGATAAACTATTCTAACAATCTTTCACAAAGTATACTAAACAAAACAACCAAGAACACTAAGAACAAATCTATTAAGTTATCAAGCAATATGGAGATTTCTTGTACTGAGAGAATTCCAGAAAGCGTAGTTTGCATGGGGATATCTTCTTCCTTTTATAGTGGCAAGGAGTGTACAAGCATTGAATGCTTTGGGCCACTTGTCATCATCATATTTGCTGAGGATGTTGACTTCTGAAAAGCTGAGATGTCCTTATCACCTTTTACTAGGTACTGGAAATAGAGCCCATGCTGAAGAAAAGGACTTTAATTGATAACGGATAAAACGACAAACAGTCACTTTTATCTATCAAAGGATATTGTCCCATAATATATGATCTTCTTGATGTGTATTCTAAGACAGTCACACCGATGAAGTTTCACCGATATAATTGACTTTGGAACTTGAAACAATCTGCAGAGAGAAAATCTTTTATTTGATAACACATAGATCCCACCGATTTCAGCACCCTTATCGGTGAGATGAGGCTGACCGACAAAGGATATTTCGGTAGAAGGGTTGTCCACCGATTTGTTGAGAACAACATCGGTGAAGGGTTGTCCACCGTTTTGTGAGAACAAAATCGGTGATGTATTGTCCACCGATTTGTAAGAACCAATTCGGTGGAGGGATTTTCCACCGATTTGTGAGAACCAATTCGGTGGAGGGTTGTCCACCGATTTGTAAGAACAAATTCGGTGGAAAATGACTTGGTTGAATGCAGAGAAGAGTCTTCTATTTTCCACAAGTAGAATGTCTTCAAGCTTGGTTTCGGTTGATATTCGACTTCACCGAACAGTTGATATCTTGTACAAGTCATCTTTAAAAGAACCATGCTACAATATTCTAAGTAAGATATAAGGGAGAACATCGGAGAGTCAATTTCAAATCTAGGTGACCCAACAAGAGGTCACCATATTCACAGGCATGGGTTGGGAAGGTGGATTTATACCTTGGGTTTGACTTGCTTTGCATGCATCTGTGGAAGGGGATCGAACCATGGCCTGAACAGCATCTGCAAAAGCATCGAGTGGGTTTGGTTTTCCCACCTCAAACTTGGCCTTTTGCGAAGGGGTGCATCTTCATCAGACAAGGGAATGGCAGACCCTTCTTCTTTGGTCATAGTCTGCGTCTTCAGTTTCCCGCTACTCCTAGTTAGTCTTCGAGTGGGTTTGAACTTAGGAACAGGGGGTAGTTCTCGGGTTGGTGGTGCTTGGTTTATGGGAGTGGCATCAATGGGGTCTTCTTCTTGGGTATTGGGGTTGTGATCAAGTTGGGGGTTTTCTGGTGTGGGGTTTTCAGAAGGGAAGACCCTTCTCCTTGCTTTGGATTTAGTCTTTTCCATTAAAATGGTGGAGAACAGGGGATGGAAAGAGAATATGGAGAGAACGAAGGAGATGGATGAAGATAGAAGGGAAATTGGGTTTATGAAGCAAGGAGGGAAAAGTTATTGTTTTTGGAAGAAAGGAGCGTTTCTTGGACGGTTTGAGTGAACGGTTGCCTTAACGGAGGTTAACGGTGATGGTAACAGTCGCGTATCGGAGAAAGGATGGTGCGTGGAGAAGGAGTTTTACCAAGAGAAGCAGGTACGAGGATGGTCTAATCGTTCTAGAGAAGAGTTTAGTTGCAGAAAATAGTACAAAGCAATGTACTTTGGTGAGGAGGAAGATGGTGAACAACTCAAATGGGGTACTGTAGCTAGGTTTAGTTGCAGAGAAATAGTACTAAAGGTATACTTTGGGGATGGAGAAGAAGGTAATCGGCGAAGGTGTTGGTTTTCGATGAGCTTCTGCAAAAAGAAAGAAATTATGATGTCAGGCCATCGTCATCAGTCATAAAATGTTGGAGGTGACCCAAGAGTCATCCATACGACTCGGGTCATGGGCATCAGCTTTTTGGGCCGGTTTCTTGGATCTGCTACTTGAAACAAAACAACACATGGGTCCAAAATAATATTTAAATTGGCCCAGGTTAAATTTTCAAAATAGGAACAAAGCTCAAAATAAAACTACTGAATATAAAATAAACTAAAAAAAGTCTAGAAATTAAAATTGCATTAAAACAATAAAAATCATAATATATATATAGTTTTTTTTATCATTTTTATATTTATATATATATATATATAATTTTTTTTATCATTTTTATATTTATATATATATATATATATATATAATTGTTTTTATATGTTTATCTGAATGTTTTTGTATTTTATTATTTATATATATATATATTACTATCTTAATATTGGTTTTAACCAATTGTCTTAATTATAACTCTTGAAACATGATGTACTACATTTTAAAGCTTGAAGTTGAAAAATCTCTTAAATACAACTTGTGAAGGATGATGTACAATTTATTATTGCATTTAATTTATCCTCACCGGCCACCACCACCGATCAGTGATTTGTTTAAGAAAGGTCCAGATTCCCTTTATATAAGAAAAAGCCATTTGTACAAAAGCTCTCTTTCTTTGTGAAAGGTTTTTTAACCTCACGCCACCACCAAATTTGGGACATTCAGAAGTCTCTTTAATGGATTATTTTCTGCTTTCCAAATTCGTGTCTCAAATGTCAACAGTGTATAACTCTGCTCTTACGACGAAAGCACGATGGATATAATACCCGGTCAAGATTTTGATTTATCCATGTTATCCAAAACCCTACATCTGAACTTGGCGAGGTAAGCTTCTCTCTTTATTTTGATTTTGAATTTGGTTTAGGTTATTTGGTTTTCTAAGCATTTTTCGAAGCTTCTCCCTTTACATCTGTCCTTGACGAGGTAAATTTCCTTGTTCAAAGTTTTCTGGTTTTATAATTTGTGTGCGGAGTTGAAAAATGCCGAGGAGCTTCGAAATCATAAGGGGATTTTGCGTCATTTACACGGAATGAAAATCTCGATCGAGTAAAATTAGTCTCCTCATTCAACATTACTGAGTATTTTTGTGGTACGTTTTGATAAAGGTAGTGATTTACTGCTTTATATCCCAAAATCTCAACTTTGTTCTTCTTACACTTAGATTCACATTCTCTTATACTTTTGAATGGAGTGTTATTTTCCGTACATTTTTAAGATTTGGTTGTCAATTTGCTATGTTATACTCCTCTTTGCTTTTTTTTTGCTTTTATTAAAATAAATGAAGTTGTGCTAAAAAGGAAGCAAGTCTGCAAGGCTAAGTTCATTTCTCCCAAAAAAAACTTTAAACTTTCTGAGGGTCTGATATCCTGTCTTGTTTCAGGACCTGTGGCTCCTTTACAAAGACCTGCCAGCCAAGCATGCAATCTATGGATGCATTCCTCCTTTGGCTATGAGAAAAGGAGTAGTGAATAAAGGATTCCAACAATGATTACATGGATACACTTGTCATGTTTCATGTTTAAAGGTTGTGGAGGGGTCATAGGTCATGTTTCTTGATTAATACATGATCTAACATGCAACCGTTTGATGTGCTCTTTTTAAAGACAAAATCCTTGCAGAGACCACAGAAAGACTTCACCATATTAAAAGTTCTTCCCTCGGGTGTTTACCGGTACATATTTATTGTTGATGGACAATGGAGGTATTCCCCTGACACGCCATCACAGGTTGACAAAGATATCCCCTTCCTACGACTCGAATACATTTGGAGAGAGAGAGATAGAGAGAGAGAGAGAGAGAGAGAGAGAGAGCAGACATAAGGCCGTAACATATATGCAACAAAGAGGTATTCCCCTGATAACCCCTTGTTTGCGAGGTACAAAAGCTTTTCTGAATCCTAATTAAACGCCAACGTAGGCTACAATAAGGAAAAGTGTGGTGCATCTTGCAAAAGACTACAAAATGCCCTACCAACAACTACCATAAACATAAAATACCTTTCCAGCCCTGTAACCAAATCTTTCCCGAAATTCATTCCGGGAACAATTGTATCGGTCGGAAAATCAAAACTTTTCCATATGGGATTCTCCAGGTTACCTCAGTTTCCTACCTGACGATGAAGTTACTGGTATCTAAAAGCAGAAACACCGGTTTCCTGACGATGAAGTTACCGCTATCTAAAAGTTGAACCATCGGTTTCGTACCTGGCGATAAGGTTACCGGTATATAAAAGCTGGCAAATTTTCGGTCATCTTCTGTTTCTATATATGGTTATTATTAACACAAAGTAATGTAACCACTTTTTTCTGTGTGAGAAGGAATCGAATCTTAATGGTGTTCCTGACCCTCGTTGCTTTTACAAATTGCTAACGTGTTTCACATATTTTTTATAGGTGAAATTTGGCAAGAAAAGTAAGTATAATTTATCTAATATGTAGGAGGTTGAGTTTTATATTCAAGATGATTATTCCAAGGATGATGTCCATTTGATGAGGAGGAAACGATGATGCTATGGTGGGTGAGAGTACATTTGAAGTTTGTTTGATTAAAATAAGAATTATATAGCACTTTAAAATCTGATTTTTATTTTTCATGATAAGAAGTTATAATAAACCATACGGGTTGTAGCGTAGTGGTTAAGGTTCCAGGATGTGGTGGAATATCCCATCTACCAAAGGTTCGAATCCAGACGTCGCAACAATTGTGGCCACTGAGTTTATCAGTGCTGATTTCTTGCAATCATAATTTTTCGGGATTAATCTAGGTATAGCTTATGACACCTTTCAACAAAAAGCTACAATACGGTTTAAAACTATGAAATTTCATAATGTAGATGCTTAATGCAACGATGGTGTTTCGAACATGTCTCATGCATGATTCGAACTTGTGTATTTAAGCAAAAATGAATTACATGTTCGAGGACTTTTCATTTTTCATTTACAATAAAATTTTGAACCTCTACTCACCCGGTGCATTGCACGGGTACACGGCTAGGTTATACATATGCATGCTTATCAATTATCAGGCTCAACAACCGTGTAAGGTTGTTGTGGTACTTAAGTAGGCTAAAAGAAAGGTTTGACTCTGTGACCGTTACTTTGAAAGCAGTACCCCTCTCTGGATCAATGAGCTCGATTACATCGTAGGGGTACACTTTTGCAACACGGTAGGGTCCAATCCATCGCGAATTTAGTTTTCCAGGAAAAAGCTTTAATCGTGAATTGAACAAAAAGACTTTTTGACCCTCATAAAAATATTTTGGAAGAAGCTTTTTGTGATGCCATTTTTTTGTGTTTTCTTTATATAACGTGGCATTTTTATTGGAAAAATTCCTATGTTCTTCCATTTCACAGAGTTGAAGAGTTCTTTTCTTGCCAGCCTCATCCAGATTCATGTTGAGTTCTTTTATGGCCCAATAAGCTTTATGTTCTAACTAAACTGGCAAATGACAAGCCTTTCCATAAACCAATTTGTAAGGGGACATTCCTATAGGGGTTTTGAAAGCAGTCTGATAGGCCCATAAGGCATCATCCAATTTGGAGGACCAGTCCTTTCGGTGTGGTTTGACCACTTTGGCTAAAATTCCTTTTATCTCCCTATTTGACAACTCAGCCAAACCATTGGTTTGAGGGTGGTAAGCAGTTGCCACCCTGTGCTGAATGTTGTATTTTTCAAGTATTTCCTCTAACAACTTTTTTATGAAATGGGTGCCTTCATCACTTATTAAGGCTCGGGGTGTACCAAATCTTGTAAAAATTTGTTTTTGCAAAAATTTGACAACTGTCCGGCCATCATTGGAATGGCAAGCCAGAGCCTCTACACATTTGGACACATAGTCTACAGCAAGTAAAATGTAGGCACAATTGTTGGAGAGTGAAAAAGGTCCCATAAAGTCTATACCCCAAAAATCAAATAATTCTACTTCTAAAATTTCATTTAAAGGCATTTCATTTCTCTGAGAAATATTCCCACTTCTTTGACACTCATCACAACTCTTTACAAAGTTATGAGCATCATTGTACAAAGTAGGCCAGAACAATCTAGATTGTAAAACCTTTGTTGCTGTCCTACTTCCTCCAAAATGTCCTCCACATGGCCCTGTATGGCAGTGCTGTAGAACTGATGTCATTTTTTCTTGTGGTATGCACCTTCTGATCATCTGATCTGCATAAATTTTAAACTAAAATGGGTCATCCTATAAGTATTTCTTGGAATCATAAATGAGATTTTTCCTTTGGTGTTTACTCAACTCCTTAGGAATGATTCCACAAGCCAAATAGTTTACAATGTCTGCAAACCAAGGGATTTGGACATGTTTCACAACCAAAATTCTCTCATCAGGAAAAGTCTCACAAATCTCACCACTATAAACATGTTTGTCTTGTTTTTCCAGCCTAGACAAATGATGAGCCACTTGATTATCCATACACTTCCTATCAATGATTTCCAAATCAAACTCTTGTAACAACAAGACCCACCTTATTAGCCTAGGTTTTGCATCCTTTTTAGAAATCAAATACTTAATTGCAGCATGATCTATGTGAACAGTTACTTTTGTACCAATAAGGTATGATCTGAATTTTTTTCAAAAGCATAAACCATAGCTAATAATTCCTTTTCGGTAGTGGTGTAGTTGATTTGAGCATCATTGAGAGTTTTACTAGAATAGTAAATAGGATGGAATATTTTATTTTTCTTTTGACCCAAAACTGCTCCAACTGCCCAATCACTAGCATCACACATAATTTCAAAAGGTTGGAACCAATCTGGTGCTATTACCACAGGGGCAGTGACCAATGCTTCTTTTAAAGTGTTAAAAGCTTTGCTGCAATCTTCATTAAAATTAAACACTTGGTCATTCTGTAGCAATAAACAAAGAGGTTTTGAAATTTTAGAAAACTCTTTTATGAACCTCCTGTAAAAACCAGCATGTCCCAAAAAACACTTGATACCTTTGACTGTTGTAGGCTCAGGTAAATTTGAAATGATTTCCAATTTGGCCATATCAACTTCTATGCCTCTTTTGGAAATGAGATGTCCTAGCACAACTGTTGGTCCCGAAGGCCTATACAAGTTTGTAGAAGGGGGGGTTGAATACAAACACACATATTTTACTTTTCTAAATTGTTTATTGATAAATCATTAACAATTTACAGCTTGTTGCGGAAACAAGATTAAGGATAAACCTAAATCTAAACAAGTTGGAACACTAAGGTTTCTTGCACTAAGAGAGATAAGGAAATTACTAATAATAACCTATCTTGAGATAAGAGATTGAACTTGTCAAGAGTTAGCAAGTTACTTCAAAAGAAGTGGGTTCATCTCTTTATATACTGCATGCATTTAATGCAAGTCAGTATACACTTTACACGTGTCATCAGCTGGTTGGTTGCATGTCATTGACCTTGGTTGACAACCTTAGTAGCCGCATGGATGAACAGTGTAGTATCAGAGTGGTTGTACGATTTCAGACAGTCGGAGGTTCTTTTCTGACATTTCGTACGGAGTCGTGCAAGGAGGGTTAAGACAAAAATACTTTGTACGGAGGACTTCATGATCAGCTTTTCGTTGATTCAGCGATTATCATTTTCAGTTCAGCGAATGATAAAGTTCAGCGATAGCTGAAGTCTTGTACTTGATACTTCACGTTGAGTGGACAAATCTTAGCCTTCGCTGATCCGCATCAGTTCATTAGGAGACTTGTCGCTGGTTCTTGGGCTTGATCTTCGACTTCAACGTAGAACCTTTGTTGACGTGAAACTTGTCTTCAGGGATCATAAGTAAACAACTAACTTATCAACGATCATCATAATGACTGAACAGACTCAGAGCATTAATGGTGAACGGTGTTCGCTGAATGTTTATTTTAAAGAGCGAGAGTTCCTATCAGCGGTACTGTAAGATCTTAGTACTTATCAGCGATAGTGAAACTCTGATACTTATTGTTTACTTACAATTTTCACTAAGTATAAGAGAGGGTCATTATCAAATCACTGAGGGTTTGGATCAACAATCTCCCCCTATTTGATTATGACATAGCAACAAAGAAAATTGATATTTAATGAAAACATAATGATAAAAAGAACTCATAAAATATTTGTCCCTTTACTGTTTTCTGGGATCTTTTCAGTACTGATGGAGTAAAGTACATTCGCTGAAATCTATCTTTAAAACTTTGAATCAGGTTACAAAGAGAAATGGAAAGATTACAAGTACGAGCGAAATAAATTACAAGTACAGAAGAATAACTGATACAATAGAGAAAAAGGCGATCATATCAGCTTGTAAAGGGTTCTTCCTTAATGAGAAGTTCATCAAGGGTCTTTGATGTGGGAATCATCCAGTCAGGGACGGTTACACCTTGTTTTCTTTTGATCAGAGTTGCTTCAAAAATCAAGGGCTTCAGGTGTCTAGCTTTGATGTCGCGTCTGACTTCACACCAGTATACGAGATCTCTGAGTTGTTCGATGGGAGCGATATGGAGCTCAGAGACGCGTTGAAAGTGATGGTTTCAATCGTAGTCTAGAAAGAATATACCATATGGATCACTTACAACTGTGCCAGGAATAAAAGTTTCTCCAGGAGGTAGGGAGGTGTCAAGCGCTGAGAGATCAGCATCAGGGCCAAGAACTTCAGCACGAGAGAAACCAATGCCCGTTTAATTCCGAATATGAGGACCTGAACCAGAGGCTTTCTTTTTCTTATCAGAGACTTTTCTTGGTTGAGGAAGAGTAGGAGGAATATCCACAGCAGATGAAAGCAGGTCGATCTGTTTGTTTAATATCTTCTCGACATGGCTTTTGAACTTTGAGCGCGATCCCTGAATGGCTAATTTTGTTTCTAACCATTCAGAGAGACCAAACTTTTCTAAGGTAGCAGCATAGAAGGTTTGCTTGGTTTTGTCATCTCTGTAGATATCGACTTCAACAACAGGAACTTCAGCGTACAGTCTTCCTCTGATGTTTGCCTTGACGATTTTGGATGGTCTAGATCGATAGGTCAGCATTTGTTTAGCCCATTCCAAAGTCATATCAGAGACTTTAGTCTTTTCTCTAACGATCTCTTGAGCATCATCCCATAGCTGACGTTGAACATCAATGGGAACTCTTTTCAGCTTGGGGTCTTTTATTGATCGTTTAGAAAGCTGGATGGCGTATTCTCGGTCTTTTTCTTCAGCTTCCTTTCTTTCAGCGATTAGGCGTTCAGCTCTGAGGTGTTCCTTGTATTCCTTTTTGGAAATTCTGAACTTTGGAGGAACTGAAGGAAGTTGATCACGCCTCAGAATGATTCGCTGATCCTCGAATCGCTTTATTATCTCCTCTCTTCTTTTCTGATCCTCTTCACTTAGCTTTTGAGGAGTTAAGGAAGGTCTGCCTCTGTGCGAGAGTAGCTGTTCTTCTGGTTCATCAGTCTCAGAGATTAAATCTAAGACTGGGATTATTTCTTCAGCAGTAGCTGGTATTATTGGTGAAGTCGCAGTTGTGGAGCCTTCAGCGATATCCTCAAACAGGGGAGAGGACTAGCTGAAACACAGCGATCTTACGAGTAAGAACTTGGGTAGAATCAGATGGAGAGAATTGGTTCAAGTGTATAGACTTGGGTAGTAGAACTGATAGTGTATGATAGAGGAGGGATGGAGTGAGAGATGTTTAGTATACCTGACAAACCGGCTTTTCAAGCAAGATCATCAGATTGTCATCTTCAGCGACGCTTTTGCCTTTGCCTTTCTCAGCTCCAGAGGCGGAGGGCTTTGTCTTTGTCCGCTCTCCGGAAGGTTCATTTATCGAGATTCCCTTAAGAGCTTTGATCTTCGGAGCAGGTTTGACGATAAAGAAGTCATCGTCATCTTCGTCATCATCATCATCATTCTTTGGAGAAGAGGATGGTTCATCATCAGGGATGTCGATGGCTTCATCATCTTCTGCTTCGGATTCGATTTTATCAGCTTCTTCTTCGAGTTGCTCCCCCTCAGATACAGAGGCGAGCTTCTCGGTTTCCTCAGGGTTTTCATCTCCCTGAGGTCCAACGGTGGTTTCTTCAGTATCCTTCTCTCCCCTGATAGATTCATCATGGGAAAGGTCTTCCGCGCTCTTGGAGAGGTCTTCAGCGCTCTTCTCCCCCTCTTTTTCATGATGACTGGGGGATGAATGGGTAGATTCAGCAGCGTTGGTAGGTTCTCTGTCTTCTTGGCCAAAGAGACCTAAACAAACTTCAATCTTTGCTATTCTGTCTTCAAGGCCAGAAATAGCAGGATTGATTTTCTTCAGCTCAGTGCGATCCGCCTCTGTGAAGTTGTCAGATGCAGGGACAGGGGCAGGGCCGGAGCAGGAGTATTCGCTTTCTGTAGAAGCTGCTCGATCATCGATTTCATCGAACTAACATCGGTCTTTACAGAGCCTAAGTCAGCCTTTACAGTAGACATATCTCCCTCCAGATGTCCAACCGATGTCTTTAGCGATGTGACCTCGCTGGACATGGATGAAACTGAATTTTTGAGAGAGGTGTAGTCTGTGTAGATGTCAACGAGCACCTTGGCGAAGTCGCTGAGAGTGTTATCAACTTGCTTCAAGTCATCTGTGGAAGCCTTCTTCTCCACCACCGTTGTCAGCTTGTTCAGATTCTCTCCAGCGTTTGTTACAGCTGTAGAGTTATTAGAAAGAGTGGTGGTGAGATCTGTCAGCGTTGTCTCCACAGCTTTCAAGGAGGCGTTGATGTCTCCCAAATTAGGACCTGTAATATATAAAAACTTGTGAACATAGGAAAGCTCAGAAGTTTGGGGTTTAGTCACAGTGTTTATGGGTTGGTGTGTACCTGCAGGAGGATTGGTGAATTCATCAAAATCACGGGTTCCTAAGTAAAGTTCCATGTCATCTTCAAAAGTGCCCATGGATTGTCCTGCAGGTCCTGTCTTCATCATTCCTGGAGAATCAGCTTTAGGTTCCGTAGAAATGATGGCAGCTCCAGCGAGATCTGGAGTAGAGACCAAATAAGTGGAGGGAGGAGCGAAGGATAAGAATGGGGGTTGGGTTCTGAGTTCAGCGTTGGATTCGCTGACGATCACTTCATCAGTCTTTTGAGAGACTGAAGGAGGTTGGGTAGGTTCCAAGTTTGTAGCCTCAGCGTTTAGAGACGCTGAAGTTGGGATTGAAGGGATGGCTTGTTCAGGTGTGGCAGAGCGTACCACTGAACGTTCCATCAGCTCTGCAGAAAGAGCTGAGGAGTCTTCAGCATGAGATTGCTGGGGTTGCTCCTTTGTTTTCTTGATCCTTTTAGAACCAAGTGGGGTAGATGAATGTTTCCTTTTCTTAGAAGGAGAGGATTTTGTGGCCAGGGTATCAGCGATGGGTATTGTCACTGAAGGAGCCACAGAATGAGAAGAAGAAGGGTTGAGAAGAGTCAAAAGTGTAGAAAGACGTACCTCATTCACCATTGGTTTGAAGTCGAGTATCTTTGGGCCAACCTGAGAGAGTTTTAGGTCACCTTCAGTTGGGTAGCTCTCCTTCAGGCCATATTGGAAGATGGCGCTGATGAATCGGGGGTAAGGAACCCATGGAGGTCTGTCAGCGACGGTGTCCACTCTTAGAACTAGGTCATCATAGATAATCGATGCCCAGTCTATGTTGAGACCTTTCAGCAGAGCGTATCCCATTGCTTGCTGAGGTTTAGCGGCTTGGTCAGAGGAGCCGCTCTTTGCAGTCATGCAGCTGATTAGATGAGCGAAGATGAAATTCATCTCGCTGGGCATTTTCGATTTCTTCATATTCGTCAGCTTCTTCTCGGGCTTCTTGTCTCTGCCAATTTCCCATACATAGCCCATTGCATCGAAAATGCAATGATGGCTTCCCTGTCTGAGTTTTTCTTGGGGTCAGGGAGGGGAACAAAAGGTTTTTCCTTGGTAGCGATGGGAAGGCTGAGAGCTTTGCGAATAATGGCAAGGGTGATCTTCATGGTGCCATATTCGATGCCGCAGAGGATGCAATCGATAGTTTTGGAGGGGTCTTTGGCTGAAGGTAGTTGAGAGTGTCTGGCTGAGTACCAGAATTGTGAGAGCAAGAGCTGATGAGCATGAGGTGTTATGGTCAGGGTTGTGGAGATGCAGCAATTCTTTAGGAATTTCACAGCATCATCTAGATGTGTGACTTGCTTTCGAGGAGGAAACTCGAGAAGCGCATAGAGGTTGTTCACCTTAGTCCAATCCAGTTTGTCAAGGGTAAACTTGACTTGAGGAGCCTTGAGGATGTCCACTTCCTCAGAATCAGCGGAGATGTTCTCAACGGTAGCAGGAATGTCAGACGAAGCCATTTCTCTGTATTATCAGTTCAACCAAAGATGTTAACAAATAAGAATTATCTTAATGTGGAAAGATTTTCCATTAAGATGGTTCAAATTTTATCCATTTCATTCAGACACAAAAGTCTTAATGAAGATTAAGGTTTTTCTTGATTTTAAGAAACGAAATGTAAACCCATTTATTCTTGTTATCCAGTTTTCTATGAAGAAATTAGATTCTGGAAACGAATGAAGAACAAGTTTAAGATTTTCGCATTTAAACTTGAAGAACAACCATGAAATGGTTGTGTTCATAAAACCATGAAAGAAAATGATTTCATTTTAAGAAGTTCTTTTGTTTGATCTTGTTAAAACAAAGAAACGATCAGAAACAAGTTATACGCATTTGGTAATCAATAAGAACATATTAACCTTGATGTTTGATGAAGAAGATGATGAACAGTTCTTGGAAGATTTAGAGAGCACAAATGCAACAGTGAATTCTTTCTTGCGGAGGAAGATTGATCGCGTAAAAGAAAAATATAAACAAAGAATTTGTTTATATAGAGATTTTTAGAAAGAGAAAATCTTGAGCGGGAAAAGATTTTCATCATGACACGGACACGTGTTTGCATTTGATTGGAAGTTTGAACGAGACGTGCAAACGTGTGTCAGGAAGAGAAAACGTGCCGGGGTTTATCCGTTGCAATGACGTCACAACTGTCCTTTCATATTCTTGGTTGTCTCTGAGGTTTTGAAAAACTAAGGGATACTTTTGAAAACATGAAGCACTGAATGAAAATATTCAGCGAAGGTTTTAAGAATTTTCAAAATATCGCTGTTAAGGAAGAGATATTCAGCGATGCATTTTGTTTTGAAATCTTGCATTTTCATGCGATTGTCAGAGAGAGAAAACATACCTTGATATCGCTGATTAATGTGAACCGCTGAAGATTTTATCCTTCAAAGTTCAGCATTCCAAGCTCGCTGATGAGAAAGTTGAATCTTGTCTCATCAAGAGGTTTGGTAAATAAATCAGCTAACTGATAATCAGTTGGGATAAAATGAAGTTCTATATCACCATTCATCACATGATCTCTGATAAAATGATATCTGATTTTTATATGTTTGGTCTTTGAATGTAGTAATGGATTGTTAGCTATAGCGATGGCACTTGTGCTGTCGCAATAGATTGGAATTTTGGAGAGCTGAAGATCATAGTCTAGTAGCTGATTTCTCATCCACAAGACTTGAGAACAACAGCTTCCAGCAGCTACATATTCAGCTTCAGCTGTGGAAGTGGACACTGAATTTTGCTTTTTACTTGTCCAACTTACCAGCTTTCCACCCAGGAGCTGACATCCTCCTGTGGTGCTTTTCCTATCCAATTTGCAACCTGCAAAATCACTATCTGAATAGGCGGTTAGATCGAATCTTGAATCTTTAGGATACCAAAGACCTAGGTTCGCTGTACCCTTAAGATATCGAAAGATTCGCTTTACAGCTTTCATATGAGATAACATAGGTTCAGCTTGATATCGTGCACACAAACATGTTGCATACATAATATCGGGTCGGCTAGCTGTAAGATACAAGAGAGAGCCGATCATCCCACGGTACAGCGTGACATTAACAGGTATTCCCTTTGAATCCTTGTCAAGTGTCAGCGGTGGTGCCATAGGGGTTTTCATAGCTGAACTATGAGTTAAATCAAATTTCTTCAGCATATCTTTAACATACTTTCCCTGATTGATAAAAGTTCCTTTTTCAGTTTGCTTAATCTGAAGACCAAGGAAATATGTTAGTTCACCCATCATGCTCATTTTATACTCATCTTTCATTCTATCAGCGAAACGAGTACAAAGCTCAGGGTTAGTAGAACCGAATATAATGTCATCAACATATATTTGAACTAGAATGATATGACCTTTCACTTTTCTAAAAAATAGAGTTTTGTCAATCTTACCTCGCTCAAATTTTTCAATATGGAGATAAGTAGAAAGAGTGTCATACCATGCACGAGGAGCTTGCTTTAAGCCATAAAGTGCCTTATCCAGTTTATAAACATAACCTGGACGCTTAGAATCTGAGAATCCTGGAGGTTGTTCCACATACACTTCTTCATTCAGCTTTCCATTCAGAAACGCTGACTTAACATCCATCTGATGTACTTTGAAGTTTTTGTGTAAAGCATATGCTAAGAATAGACGAATAGATTCAAGTCTTGCTATTGGAGCAAATGTTTCGTCATAATCTATACCTTCCTCTTGTCTGTATCCCTGAGCAACAAGACGAGCTTTGTTGCGGGTTACAGTACCATGTTCGTCCAACTTGTTTCGATAGACCCATTTAGTGCCTATTACCGTTTTATCAGTTGGTCTCCGAACAAGTTTCCAAACTTTGTTTCTTTCGAATTCAGTCAGCTCTTCTTGCATGGCGCTGACCCAGTTTGGATCTTTGAGGGCATCATCTATTTTCTTTGGTTCAGTTAGAGAAATAAAGTTAACAAATAAACAAATATTACCTGCACTTCGTCGTGTCTGAACACCAGCGTTTGGATCACCAAGAATTTGATCAATTGGGTGATTTACGGTCCATCGCTGAGCCGGAGCATAAGTCGCTGACTCATCTTGAACTGGAGGAGCTGAAGATGAGGCCTCAGCTACTTCTGGAGTTTCAGTTAAGAGAGGAATACTTGCATTTGTCATTTCATTTACTGATTGCTGAGAGATAGATGGAATGTCTGAGGCATTTGGTTCAGCGGTAGGTATAGTGTTTATTGGAACAGCTGAGACCCATGATTTTTCAGCTTCACTGTTCTGTATGTTTGGAATGATAGGACTATCATCTTCTACTGGATGAGCATGAGGAGTGGGAATATCTTCTGAATTACCAAGATGAGAAAACATCCATTGATTCAGTTCTTCAGTATCAGCGGACGGTTTAGAGTTCGCTGAACGGGATTCGTCAAACGTGACGTGAATAGTTTCTTCTACAGTTTGTCTTCTACGATTGAAGACTCTGAAGGCTTTGGAAACTGAGGAGTATCCAAGAAAGATTCCATCATCAGCCTTAGGATCAAACTTTCCAAGAGCATCTCTGTTGTTCAGTATGAAACACTGACATCCAAAGATGTGAAGAAAACTGATTGAAGGCTTTCTCCCATGAAAGAGTTCATAGGCTGTCTTTTTGAATCTTTTAACTATCAGCGACCTGTTTTGCGTAAAACAAGCAGTGTTGACAGCTTCTGCCCAAAACTGAGTAGGCAGGTGAGAATCGCTGAGCATTGAACGTGCAGCTTCAATAATTGTTCTATTTCTTCTTTCAGCGACTCCATTTTGTTGTGGTGTTCTCACTGAAGAGAAGTTGTGAGAAATACCCTTACTCTCAAGGAAGGAATCAAGAGAACTGTTTTTGAATTCAGTCCCATGATCACTCCTTATTGAGCGAACGGTCAGATTGTTCAAGGTTACCATCTTCCGAATAAAGGTGATGAGTTCTTCAGGGGTGTCACTCTTAGAACGGAGAAACATTACCCAAGTGAAGCGAGAGAATTCATCAACTATGACCAGCGTATATTTCTTTCCAGCGATGGATTGTTTGTTAACAGGGCCAAACAAATCCATATGGAGTAGTTGTAGAGGAGATGACACTGAAGAAACTTGCTTAGATTTAAAGCTTGCTTTGGTCTGCTTCCCTTTTTCACACGCTGAACATAAAGACTCTTTGGCGTATGAATGCTAAGGTAGACCAGTGACTAACTCTTTTGAAGAAAGAGTGTTCAGTGTCTTGAAATTTAGATGAGATAGCCTCTTATGCCATAGCCAGTTGACATCAGATGAGGCCTTTGAGAAGAAACAGGAGTTCTCAGTGGTTGTTGAGTCCATGTTTATTACATAAACATTTTCCAAACGATAACCGCTGAGAGCTATCTTCTCCTTTTTGTCAGCGACAAAGCAGGATTCCTTAGTAGAGATTACTTTGTTATCCATGTCGCAAAGCTGACTGATGCTTAAAAGATTATGCTTCAGCCCTTCAACATATGCGACTCTTCTGAAGGAGGTTGTACCATTTGAAAGTACACCATACCCTCGGGTATGTCCTTTTCCATTTCCACCGAAAGTTACAGAGGGACCCTTCTCTTCCTTGTATTCAGCGAGCAGGCTTTTCTTTCCAGTCATGTGTCTAGAGCATCCGCTATCAAGATACCAGATACCCTTCTTAACCTGCAATACAAAAGAAGATTAGTTTTTCTTGGGTACCCACTTTACCATGTATACACATTTGTCAGTGGAAGTAGTTGGAATGGAAGATTCAGCAGTCTTCGCAGCATTTGAAGATTCAGCTTTGTCTTTCTTCACTTTGGTTAATTTCTTAACTTCAGTGGTAGGATTCACCTTGACCTGATTTGCACCAGGGTTGGTCTTCTTTGCCTTGGGGGCAATCTTCACCTTAGCTATCTTTTCAGCTTTGGTGGCTGTGGGACACTTACTAGCAATATGATCGGTAAGTCCACAGTGATAACATTTCCTATAACTAAAAGTAGTTCTAGGACCATTTGAATGCTGAGCTTTTAATTTAGAATTAAAAGTGCCAGCACCAAGTAAACTATTGGCTTTAGAAATGGGACGAACATTCAGTTCTTCAGATTTCTTACCAAGGACATCCAATCTGAGTCTAGGAGTAGATCGCTGAATAGATCCAGAGATCTGCTTCCTTGATCCAGAGGGATGAGCCACTGAAGTTTTAGAAGCATTCAGCTTTGGTACTAAGGTACCCTTCTGAGGATTCTGGTACTAAGCATTTTCTCCTTGCCTTTTGAGGTAGGAGTTTCCTCAGGGATTGGTGTAACGGACGAGGAGCACTGAGAAGATGAAGTATCAGCGACTGAGGATACGAACGTTCCAAATTTAAGCATTGAACGCTCAGTGGTTGGTTTTGGAGTATCATATTTGTAACCCAAACCACGTTTATCACTCAGGGGAATCTGAGACTTTATTATCTCAGTGATCTTTGTTGAAGAATTACACCATCCTTCAGTAGTAGCTTTTTCAGCCTTTAATGCAGCGATAGCTTCTGCTCGTTCGATTTTGACTAGCTGATTTAAATATACTTGATCTTTAAAATCTTCTTCAATTTTAGAAAGCTTTTCTATTTGAAGGTGGCCGTTTTTAAGCTTTTCAGCGAGATCAAGATTTTGGTTTTCAACCACAGTTTTGCCGTTCATGGCTTCGTATAAACTTCTAGTCAAGAGATCGATCTTACGGAGACTATCAGCTTCATCAATATTTGCAATATTGGTAAAGAAAGAAGGTGATACCTGAATAGCAGAGGTTGAAGTAGAGGGTATGTCTGAGCTTTCTTCCTCTTCTTCAATCTTGGCTATGAGACATAGATTTGCTTCATCATCTTCAGAGTCAGATGATGATGCTTCTTCATCAGAAGCAGCCCAATCATAGTCAGCCATCAGGCCTTTATTCTTCTTCTTAAAGCTTTTCAGCTTAGCATATTTTTCTTTCAGCTTTGAATATTTGTCAACTTTATTCCTTGGAACAAAGGGTTTCTTTGTAAAAGATGAGGGTCTAGAAACTTTCTTAGACCTGCACTCGTTAGCGAAATGTCCCATCTTTTAGCAGTTAAAACAAGTAGCAGTAGCCTTATCAACAAAAGCTGATGATCTAGGCTTGTCAGTTATGGAAAGAGGTTTGTTCTTTCTAAACATTTTCTTTTTGGCAAATCTCCTGAACTTTTTAGTTAGGAGAGCCAAAGATTCATCATTATTTGAATAATCAGAATCTGATGACCTTTCAGAGTTACTCTCTAACTCAGTGATAGTGACCGAGGGTCGCTGAGTAGAAGGTTCCTCTGAGATTAAAGCAACAGGGGTGCTTTTGGAATCTTTTACAAGATTCTTCTTAAGATGGCTCGATTGCTCATGATTCAGCAACGTGCCATATAAGGTTGAAAGGGTCATTGATTTTAGATCCTTTGACAGCTTGAGACACATAGCATAATTGTCCCAGCTTTCAGGTAAACATTCTAGAAACTTTGTCAGTACTTCAAAGTTAGAATATTCCTTACCAACAGTTTTCAGATCTATAATTAAACAATTAAAACGTTGGTGAACTTCAAAGAGAGATTCATTCTTACCAGAAATGAAGCTTTCGTATTGTCTTACCAGGTTGATCTTTCTTGAGTCCTGGACTTCAGACGTTCCTTCATACTGAACACATATTGTGTCCCACATGGCTTTTGATGTTTTCAGATTCATGATGGAATGGTAGACTTCGTAAGGAAGAGCCATGGATAGTATGGATCTGGCTTTTGTATCTATAGCAACTTTCTTCTTATCTTCGTCAGTCCATTGAAAGATTTCCTTAGGTACCAGCCTTTCTGGAATAGCAGGTCTATTCTCAGCGGCTGGAACGACAGCATCAATTCTTACAGGGATGAATGGACCATTCTAGAGATAGTAAGGCATAGTAGGGTCTACACCTTCTAAGAAGAGTGTCATCCTATTTTTCCATAAGTTGAAGTTATCTTTGGAAAATCTAGGGGGTTTAGCAAGAGAACCATTGTCTATATAATTTGTGTTTGTATTGGTGGCCATTTTCAGATAATAGCAAGGAAGAGAAATATCTTAGATTAGATCTTGTTTATGAGATTAAACAAATCCGCTCTGATACCAATTGTTGGTCCCGAAGGCCTATACAAGTTTGTAGAAGGGGGGTTGAATACAAACACACAGATTTTACTTTTCTAAATTGTTTATTGATAAATCATTAACAATTTACAGCTTGTTGCGGAAACAAGTTTAAGGATAAACCTAAATCTAAACAAGATGGAACACTAAGGTTTCTTGCACTAAGAGAGATAAGGAAATTACTAATAATAACCTATCTTGAGATAAGAGATTGAACTTGTCCAGAGTTAGCAAGTTACTTCAAAAGAAGTGGGTTCATCTCTTTATATACTGCATGCATTTAATGCAAGTCAGTATACACTTTACACATGTCATCAGCTGGTTGGTTGCATGTCATTGACCTTGGTTGACAACCTTAGTAGCCGCATGGATGAACAGTGTAGTATCAGAGTGGTTGTACGATTTCAGACAGTCGGAGGTTCTTTTCTGACATTTTGTACGGAGTCGTGCAAGGGGGGTTAAGACAAAAATACTTTGTACGGAGGACTTCATGATCAGCTTTTCGTTGATTCAGCGATTATCATTTTCTATTCAGCGAATGATAAAGTTCAGCGATAGCTGAAGTCTTGTACTTGATACTTCACGTTGAGTGGACAAATTTTAGTCTTCGCTGATCCGCATCAGTTCATTAGGAGACTTGTCGCTGGTTCTTGGGCTTGATCTTCGACTTCAGCGTAGAACCTTTGTTGACGTGAAACTTGTCTTCAGGGATCATAAGTAAACAACTAACTTATCAACGATCATCATAATGACTGAACAGACTCAGAGCATTAATGGTGAACGGTGTTCGCTGAATGTTTATTTTAAAGAGCGAGAGTTCCTATCAGCGGTACTGTAAGATCTTAGTACTTATCAGCGATAGTGAAACTCTGATACATATTGTTTACTTACAATTTTCACTAAGTATAAGAGAGGGTCATTATCAAATCACTGAGGGTTTGGATCAACAATCTCCCCCTATTTGATTATGACATAGCAACAAAGAAAATTGCTATTTAATGAAAACATAATGATAAAAAGAACTCATAAAATATTTGTCACTTTTACTGTTTTCTGGGATCTTTTCAGTACTGATGGAGTAAACTACATTCGCTGAAATCTTTCTTTAAAACTTTGAATCAGCTTACAAAGAGAAATGGAAAGATTACAAGTACGAGCGAAATAAATTACAAGTGCAGAAGAATAACTGATACAATAGAGAAAAAGGCGATCATATCAGCTTGTAAAGGGTTCTTCCTTAATGAGAAGTTCATCAAAGGTCTTTGATGTGGGAATCATCCAGTCAGGGACGGTTACACCTTGTTTTCTTTTGATCAGATCTGCTTCAAAAATCAAGGGCTTCAAGTGTCTAGCTTTGATGTCGCGTCTGACTTCACACCAGTATACGAGATCTCTGAGTTGTTCGATGGGAGCGATATGGAGCTCAGATACGCGTTGAAAGTAATGGTTTCCATCGTAGTCTAGAAAGAATATACCATATGGATCACTTACAACTGTGCCAGGAATAAAAGTTTCTCCAGGAGGTAGGGAGGTGTCAAGCGCTGAGAGATCAGCATCAAGGCCAAGAACTTCAGCACGAGAGAAACCAATGCCCGTTTCATTCCGAATATGAGGACCTGAACCAGAGGCTTTCTTTTTCTTATCAGAGACTTTTCTTGGTTGAGGAAGAGTAGGAGGAATATCCACAGCAGATGAAAGCAGGTCGATCTGTTTGTTTAAGATCTTCTCGACATGGCTTTTGAACTTTGAGCGCGATCCCTGAATGGCTAATTTTGTTTCTAACCATTCAGAGAGACCAAACTTTTCTAAGGTAGCAGCATAGAAGGTTTACTTGGTTTCGTCATCTCTGTAGATATCCACTTCAACAACAAGAACTTCAGCGTACAGTCTTCCTCTGATGTTTGCCTTGACGATTTTGGATGGTCTAGATCGATAGGTCAGCATTTGTTTAGCCCATTCCAAAGTCGTATCAGAGACTTTACTCTTTTCTCTAACGATCTCTTGAGCATCATCCCATAGCTGACGTTGAACATCAATTGGAACTCTTTTCAGCTTGGGGTCTTTTATTGATCGTTTAGAAAGCTGGATGGCGTATTCTCTGTCTTTTTCTTCAGCTTCCTTTCTTTCAGCGATTAGGCGTTCAGCTCTGAGGTGTTCCTTGTATTCCTTTTTGGAAATTCTGAACTTTGGAGGAACTGAAGGAAGTTGATCACGCCTCAGAATGATTCGCTGATCCTCGAATCGCTTTATTATCTCCTCTCTTCTTTTCTGATCCTCTTCACTTAGCTTTTGAGGAGCTAAGGAAGGTCTGCCTCTGTGCGAGAGTAGCTGTTCTTCTGGTTTATCAGTCTCAGAGATTAAATCTAAGACTGGGATTATTTCTTCAGCAGCAGCTAGTATTATTGGTGAAGTCGCAGTTGTGGAGCCTTCAGCGATATCCTCAAACAGGGGAGAGGACTAGCTGAAACACAGCGATCTTACGAGTAAGAACTTGGATAGAATCAGATAGAGAGAATTGGTTCAAGTGTATAGGCTTGGGTAGTAGAACTGATAGTGTATGATAGAGGAGGGATGGAGTGAGAGATGTTTAGTATACCTGACAAACTGGCTTTTCAAGCAAGATCATCAGATTGTCATCTTCAGCGACGCTTTTGCCTTTGCCTTTCTCAGCTCCAGAGGCTGAGGGCTTTGTCTTTGTCCGCTCCCCTGAAGGTTCATTTATCGAGATTCCCTTAAGAGCTTTGATCTTCAGAGCAGGTTTGACGATAGAGAAGTCATCGTCATCTTCGTCATCATCATCATCATTCTTTGGAGAAGAGGATGGTTCATCATCAGGGATGTCGACGGCTTCATCATCTTCTGCTTCGGATTCGGTTTTATCAGCTTCTTCTTCGAGTTGCTCCCCCTCAGATACAGAGGCAAGCTTCTCGGTTTCCTCACGGTTTTCATCTCCCTGAGGTCCAACGGTGGTTTCTTCAGTATCCTTCTCTCCCCTGATAGATTCATCATGGGAAAGGTCTTCAGCGCTCTTGGAGAGGTCTTCAGCGCTCTTCTCCCCCTCTTTTTCATGATGACTGGGGGAGGAATGGGTAGATTCAGCAGCGTTGGTAGGTTCTCTGTCTTCTTAGCCAGAGAGACCTATACAAACTTCAATATTTGCTATTCTGTCTTCAAAGCCAGAAATAGCAGGATTGATTTTCTTCAGCTCAGTGCGATCCGCCGCTGTGAAGTTGTCAGATGCAGGGACAGGGGCAGGGGCCAGAGCAGGAGTATTCGCTTTCTGTAGAAGCTGCTCGATCATCGATTTCATCGAACTAACATCGGTCTTTACAGAGCCTAAGTCAGCCTTTACAGTAGACATATCTCCCTCTAGATGTCCAACCGATGTCTTTAGCGATGTGACCTCGCTGGACATGGATGAAACTGAATTTTTGAGAGAGGTGTAGTCTGTGTAGATGTCAGCGAGCACCTTGGCGAAGTCGCTGAGAGTGTTATCAACTTGCTTCAAGTCATCTGTGGAAGCCTTCTTCTCCACCACCGTTGTCAGCTTGTTCAGATTCTCTCCAGCGTTTGTTACAGCTGTAGAGTTATTAGAAAGAGTGGTGGTGAGATCTGTCAGCGTTGTCTCCACAGCTTTCAAGGAGGCGTTGATGTCTCCCAAATTAGGACCTATAACATATAAAAACTTGTGAACATAGGAAAGCTCAGAAGTTTGGGGTTTAGTCACAGTGTTTATGGGTTGGTGTGTACCTGCAGGAGGATTGGTGAATTCATCAAAATCACGGGTTCCTGAGTAAAGTTCCATGTCATCTTCAAAAGTGCCCATGGATTGTCCTGCAGGAACTGTCTTCATCATTCCTGGAGAATCAGCTTTAGGTTCCGTAGAAATGATGGCAGCTCCAGCGAGATCTGGAGTAGAGACCAAATGAGTGGAGGGAGGAGCGAAGGATAAGAATGGGGGTTGGGTTCTGAGTTCAGCGTTGGATTCGCTGACAATCACTTCATCAGTCTTTTGAGAGACTGAAGGAGGTTGGGTAGGTTCCAAGTTTGTAGCCTCAGCGTCTAGAGACGCTGAAGTTGGGATTGAAGGGATGGCTTGTTCAGGTGTGGCAGAGCGTACCACTGAACGTTCCTTCAGCTCTGCAGAAAGAGTTGAGGAGACTTCAGCATGAGATTGCTGGGGTTGCTCCTTTGTTTTCTTGATCCTTTTAGAACCAAGTGGGGTAGATGAATGTTTCCTTTTCTTAGAAGGAAGGATTTTGTGGCCAGGGTATCAGCGATGGGTATTGTCGCTGAAGGAGCCACAGAATGAGAAGAAGAAGGGTTGAGAAGAGTCAAGAGTGTAGAAAGACGTACCTCATTCACCATTGGTTTGAAGTCGAGTATCTTTGGGCCGACCTGAGAGAGTTTCAGGTCACCTTCAGTTGGGTAGCTCTCCTTCAGGCCATATTGGAAGATGGCGCTGATGAATCGGGGGTAAGGAACCCATGGAGGTCTGTCAGCGACGGTGTCCACTCTTAGAACTAGGTCATCATAGATAATCAATGCCCATTCTATGTTGAGACCTTTCAGCAGAGCGTATCCCATTGCTTGCTGAGGTTTAGCGGCTTGGTCAGAGGAGCCGCTCTTTGCAGTCATGCAGCTGATTAGATGAGCGAAGATGAAATTCATCTCGCTGTGCATTTTCGATTTCTTCATAATCGTCAGCTTCTTCTCGGGCTTCTTTTCTCTGCCAATTTCCCATACATAGCCCATTGCATCGAAAAATGCAATGATGGCTTCCCTGTCTGAGTTTTTCTTGGGGTCAGGGAGGGGAACAAAAGGTTTTTCCTTGGTAGCGATGGGAAGGCTGAGAGCTTTGCGAATAATGGCAAGGGTGATCATGATGGTGCCATATTCGATGTCGCAGAGGATGCAATCGATAGTTTTGGAGGGGTCTTTGGCTGAAGGTAGTTGAGAGTGTCTGGCTGAGTACCAGAATTGTGAGAGCAAGAGCTGATGAGCAGGAGGTGTTATGGTCAGGGCTGTGGAGATGCAACAATTCTTTAGGAATTTCACAGCATCATCTAGATGTGTGACTTGCTTTCGAGGAGGAAACTCGAGAAGCGCATAGAGGTTGTTCACCTTAGTCCAATCCAGTTTGTCAAGGGCAAACTTGACTTGAGGAGCCTTGAGGATGTCCACTTCCTCAGAATCAACGGAGATGTTCTCAGCGGTAGCAGGAATGTCAGACGAAGCCATTTCTCTGTATTATCAGTTCAACCAAAGATGTTAACAAATAAGAATTATCTTAATGTGGAAAGATTTTCCATTAAGATGGTTCAAATTTTATCCATTTCATTCAGACACAAAAGTCTTAATGAAGATTAGGGTTTTTCTTGATTTTAAGAAACGAAATGTAAACCCATTTATTCTTGTTATCCAGTTTTCTATGAAGAAATTAGATTCTGGAAACGAATGAAGAACAAGTTTAAGATTTTCGCATTTAAACTTGAAGAACAACCATGAAATGGTTGTGTTCATAAAACCATGAAAGAAAATGATTTCATTTTAAGAAGTTCTTTTGTTTGATCTTGTTAAAACAAAGAAACGATCAAAAACAAGTTATACGCATTTGGTAATCAATAAGAACATATTAACCTTGATGTTTGATGAAGAAGATGATGAACAGTTCTTTGAAGATTTAGAGAGCACAAATGCAACAGTGAATTCTTTCTTGCGGAGGAAGATTGATCGCGTAAAAGAAAAATATAAACAAAGAATTTGTTTATATAGAGATTTTTAGAAAGAGAAAATCTTGAGCGGGAAAAGATTTTCATCATGACACGGACACGTGTTTGCATTTGATTGGAAGTTTGAACGAGACGTGCAAACGTGTGTCAGGAAGAGAAAACGTGCCGGGGTTTATCCGTTGCAATGACGTCACAACTGTCCTTTCATATTCTTGGTTGTCTCTGAGGTTTTGAAAAACTAAAGGATACTTTTGAAAACATGAAGCACTGAATGAAAATATTCAACGAAGGTTTTAAGAATTTTCAAAATATCGCTGTTAAGGAAGAGATATTCAGCGATGCATTTTGTTTTGAAATCTTGCATTTTCATGCGATTGTCAGAGAGAGAAAACATACCTTGATATCGCTGATTAATGTGAACCACTGAAGATTTTATCCTTCAAAGTTCAGCATTCCAAGCTCGCTGATTGGAAAGTTGAATCTTGTCTCATCAAGAGGTTTGGTAAATAAATCAGCTAACTGATAATCAGTTGGGATAAAATGAAGTTCTATATCACCATTCATCACATGATCTCTGATAAAATGATATCTGATTTCTATATGTTTGGTCTTTGAATGTAGTACTGGATTGTTTGCTATAGCGATGGCACTTGTGCTGTCGCAATAGATTGAATTTTGGAGAGCTGAAGATGATACTAGAGTAGCTGATTTCTCATCCACAAGACTTGAGAACAACAGCTTCCAGTAGCTACATATTCAGCTTCAGCTGTGGAAGTGGACACTGAATTTTGCTTTTTACTTGTCCAACTTACCAGCTTTCCACCCAGGAGCTGACATCCTCCTGTGGTGCTTTTCCTATCCAATTTGCAACCTGCAAAATCACTATCTGAATAGGCGGTTAGATCGAATCCTGAATCTTTGGGATACCAAAGACCTAGGTTCGCTGTACCCTTAAGATATCGAAAGATTCGCTTTACAGCTTTCATATGAGATAACATAGGTTCAGCTTGATATCGTGCACACAAACATGTTGCATACATAATATCGGGTCGGCTAGCTGTAAGATACAAGAGAGAGCCGATCATCCCACGGTACAGCGTGACATTAACAGGTATTCCCTTTGAATCCTTGTCAAGTGTCAGCGGTGGTGCCATAGGGGTTTTCATAGCTGAACAATGAGTTAAATCAAATTTCTTCACCATATCTTTAACATACTTTCCCTGATTGATAAAAGTTCCTTTTTCAGTTTGCTTAATCTGAAGACCAAGGAAATATGTTAGTTCACCCATCATGCTCATTTTATACTCATCTTTCATTCTATCAGCGAAACGAGTACAAAGCTCAGGGTTAGTAGAACCGAATATAATGTCATCAAAATATATTTGAACTAGAATGATATGACCTTTCACTTTTCTAAAAAATAGAGTTTTGTCAATCTTACCTCGCTCAAATTTTTCAATATGGAGATAAGCAGAAAGAGTGTCATACCATGCACGAGGAGCTTGCTTTAAGCCATAAAGTGCCTTATCCAGTTTATAAACATAACCTGGACGCTTAGAATCTGAGAATCCTGGAGGTTGTTCCACATACACTTCTTCATTCAGCTTTCCATTCAGAAACGCTGACTTAACATCCATCTGATGTACTTAGAAGTTTTTGTGTACAGCATATGCTAAGAATAGACGAATAGATTCAAGTCTTGCTACTGGAGCAAATGTTTCGTCATAATCTATACCTTCCTCTTGTCTGTATCCCTGAGCAACAAGACGAGCTTTGTTGCGGGTTACAGTACCATGTTCGTCCAACTTGTTTCGATAGACCCATTTAGTGCCTATTACCGTTTTATCAGTTGGTCTCCGAACAAGTTTCCAAACTTTGTTTTTTTCGAATTCAGTCAGCTCTTCTTGCATGGCACTGACCCAGTTTGGATCTTTGAGGGCATCATCTATTTTCTTTGGTTCAGTTAGAGAAATAAAGTTAACAAATAAACAAATATTACCTGCACTTCGTCGAGTCTGAACACCAGCGTTTGGATCACCAAGAATTTGATCAATTGGGTGATTTACGGTCCATCGTTGAGCCGGAGCATAAGTCGCTGACTCATCTTGAACTGGAGGAGCTGAAGATGAGGCTTCAGCTACTTCTGGAGTTTCATTTAAGAGAGGAATACTTGCATTTGTCATTTCATTTACTGATTGCTGAGAGATAGATGGAATGTCTGAGGCATTTGGTTCAGCGGTAGGTATAGTATTTATTGGAACAGCTGAGACCCATGATGTTTCAGCTTCACTGTTCTGTATGTTTGGAATGATAGGACTATCATCTTCTACTGGATGAGCATGAGGAGTGTGAATATCTTCTGAATTACCAAGATGAGAAAACATCCATTGATTCAGTTCTTCAGTATCAGCGGACGGTTTAGAGTTCGCTGAACGGGATTCGTCAAACGTGACGTGAATAGTTTCTTCTACAGTTTGTCTTCTACGATTGAAGACTCTGAAGGCTTTGGAAACTGAGGAGTATCCAAGAAAGATTCCATCATCAGCCTTAGGATCAAACTTTCCAAGAGCATCTCTGTTGTTCAGTATGAAACACTGACATCCAAAGATGTGAAGAAAGCTGATTGAAGGCTTTCTCCCATGAAAGAGTTCATAGGCTGTCTTTTTGAATCTTTTAACTATCAGCGACCTGTTTTGCGTAAAACAAGCAGTGTTGACAGCTTCTGCCCAAAACTGAGTAGGCAGGTGAGAATCGCTGAGCATTGAACGTGCAGCTTCAATAATTGTTCTATTTCTTCTTTCAGCGACTCCATTTTGTTGTGGTGTTCTCACTGAAGAGAAGTTGTGAGAAATACCGTTACTCTCAAGGAAGGAATCAAGAGAACTGTTTTTGAATTCAGTCCCATGATCACTCCTTATTGAGCGAACGGTCAGATTGTTTAGGGTTTCCATCTTCCGAACAAAGGTGATGAGTTCTTCAGGGGTGTCACTCTTAGAACGGAGAAACATTACCCAAGTGAAACGAGAGAATTCATCAACTATGACCAGCGTATATTTCTTTCCAGCGATGGATTGTTTGTTAACAGGGCCAAACAAATCCATATGGAGTAGTTGTAGAGGAGATGACACTGAAGAAACTTGCTTAGATTTAAAGCTTGCTTTGGTCTGCTTCCCTTTTTCACACGCTGAACATAAAGACTCTTTGGCGTATGAATGCTGAGGTAGACCAGTGACTAACTCTTTTGAAGAAAGAGTGTTCAGTGTCTTGAAATTTAGATGAGATAGCCTCTTATGCCATAGCCAGTTGACATCAGATGAGGCCTTTGAGAAGAAACAGGAGTTCTCAGTGGTTGTTGAGTCCATGTTTATTACGTAAACATTTTCCAAACGATAACCGCTGAGAGCTATCTTCTCCTTTTTGTCAGCGACAAAGCAGGATTCCTTAGTAACGATTACTTTGTTATCCATGTCGCAAAGCTGACTGATGCTTAGAAGATTATGCTTCAGCCCTTCAACATATGCGACTCTTCTGAAGGAGGTTGTACCATTTGAAAGTACACCATACCCTCAGGTATGTTCTTTTCCATTTCCACCGAAAGTTACAGAGGGACCCTTCTCTTCCTTGTATTCAGCGAGCAGGCTTTTCTTTCCAGTCATGTGTCTAGAGCATCCGCTATCAAGATACCAGATACCCTTCTTAACCTGCAATACAAAAGAAGATTAGTTTTTCTTGGGTACCCACTTTACCATGTATACACATTTGTCAGTGGAAGTAGTTGGAATGGAAGATTCAGCTTTGTCTTTCTTCACTTTGGTTAATTTCTTAACTTCAGTGGTAGGATTCACCTTGACCTGATTTGCACCAGGGTTGGTCTTCTTTGCCTTGGGGGCAATCTTCACCTTAGCTATCTTTTCAGCTTTGGTGGCTGTGGGACACTTACTAGCAATATGATCGGTAAGTCCACAGTGATAACATTTCCTATAACTAAAAGTAGTTCTAGGACCATTTGAATGCTGAGCTTTTAATTTAGAATTAGAAGTGCCAGCACCAAGTAAACTATTATCTTTAGAAATGGGACGAACATTCAGTTCTTCAGATTTCTTACCAAGGACATCCAATCTGAGTCTAGGAGTAGATCGCTGAATAGATCCAGAGATCTACTTCCTTGATCCAGAGGGATGAGCCACTGAAGTTTTAGAAGCATTCAGCTTTGGTACTAAGGTACCCTTCTGAGGATTCTGGTAAATAACAATTCCTTTACCTTTGTCTTTAGAGACAGAGGTAGGTTTTGAATAAACCATTTTCTCCTTGCCTTTTGAGGTAGGAGTTTCCTCAGGGATTGGTGTAACGAACGAGGAGCACTGAGAAGATAAAGTATCAGCGACTGAGGATACGAACGTTCCAAATTTAAGCATTGAACGCTCAGTGGTTGGTTTTGGAGTATCATATTTGTAACCCAAACCACGTTTATCACTCAGGGGAATCTGAGACTTTATTATCTCAGTGATCTTTGTTGAAGAATTACACCATCCTTCAACAGTAGCTTTTTCAGCCTTTAATACAGCGATAGCTTCTGCTCGTTCGATTTTGACTAGCTGATTTAAATATACTTGATCTTTAAAATCTTCTTCAATTTTAGAAAGCTTTTCTATTTGAAGGTGGCAGTTTTTAAGCTTTTCAGCGAGATCAAGATTTTGGTTTTCAGTTTTTCCGTTCATGGCTTTGTATACACTTCTAGTCAAGAGATCGATCTTACGGAGACTATCAGCTTCATCAATATTTGCAAAATTGGTAAAGAAAGAAGGTGATACCTAAATAGCAGAGGTTGAAGTGGAGGGTATGTCTGAGCTTTCTTCCTCTTCTTCAATCTTGGCCATGAGACATAGATTTGCTTCATCATCTTCAGAGTCAGATGATGATGCTTCTTCATCAGAAGCAGCCCAATCATAGTCAGCCATCAGGCCTTTATTCTTCTTCTTAAAGCTTTTCAGCTTAGCATATTTTTCTTTCAGCTTTGAATATTTGTCATCTTTATTCCTTGGAACAAAGTGTTTCTTTGTAAAAGCTGAGGGTCTAGAAACTTTCTTAGACCTGCACTCGTTAGCGAAATTTCCTGTCTTTTCGCAGTTAAAACAAGTAGCAGTAGCCTTATCAACAAAAGCTGATGATCTAGGCTTGTCAGTAATGGAAAGAGGTTTGTTCTTTCTAAACATTTTCTTTTTGGAAAATCTCCTGAACTTCTTAGTTAGGAGAGCCAAAGATTCATCATTATCCGAATAATCAGAATCTGATGACCTTTCAGAGTTACTCTCTAACTCAGTGATAGTGACCGAGGGTCGCTGAGTAGAAGGTTCCTCTGAGATTAAAGCAACAGGGGTGCTTTTGGAATCTTTTACAAGATTCTTCTTAAGATGGCTCGATTGCTCATGATTCAGCAACGTGCCATATAAGGTTGAAAGGGTCATTGATTTTAGATCCTTTGACAGCTTGAGACACATAGCATAAGTGTCCCAGCTTTCAGGTAAACATTCTAGAAACTTTGTCAGTACTTCAAAGTTAGAATATTCCTTACCAACAGTTTTCAGATCTATAATTAAACAATTAAAACGTTGGTGAACTTCAGAGAGAGATTCATTCTTACCAGAAATGAAGCTTTTGTATTGTCTTACCAGGTTGATCTTTCTTGAGTCCTGGACTTCAGACGTTCTTACACATATTGTGTCCCACATGGCTTTTGATGTTTTCAGATTCATGACGGAATGGTAGAATTCGTCAGGAAGAGCCATGGATAGTATGGATCTGGTTTTTGTATCTATAGCCACTTTCTTCTTATCTTCGTCAGTCCATTGAAAGATTTCCTTAGGTACCATCCTTTCTGGAATAGCAGGTCTATCCTCAGCGGCTGGAACGGCAGCATCAATTCTTACAGGGATGAATGGACCATTCTCGAGATAGTAAGGCATAGTAGGGTCTACACCTTCTAAGAAGAGTGTCATCCTATTTTTCCATAAGTTGAAATTATCTTTGGAAAATCTAGGGGGTTTAGCAAGAGAACCATTGTCTATATAATTTGTGTTTGTATTGGTGGCCATTTTCAGATAATAGCAAGGAAGAGAAATATCTTAGATTAGATCTTGTTTATGAGATTAAACAAATCCGCTCTGATACCACTTGTTGGTCCCGAAGGCCTATACAAGTTTGTAGAAGGGGGGGGGGGGGGGGGGTTGAATATAAACACACAGATTTTACTTTTCTAAATTGTTTATTGATAAATCATTAACAATTTACAGCTTGTTGCGGAAACAAGATTAAGGATAAACCTAAATCTAAACAAGTTGGAACACTAAGGTTTCTTGCACTAAGAGAGATAAGGAAATTACTAATAATAACCTATCTTGAGATAAGAGATTGAACTTGTCCAGAGTTAGCAAGTTACTTCAAAAGAAGTGGGTTCATCTCTTTATATACTGCATGCATTTAATGCAAGTCAATATACACTTTACACGTGTCATCAGCTGGTTGGTTGCATGTCATTGACCTTGGTTGACAACCTTAGTAGCCGCATGGATGAACAGTGTAGTATCAGAGTGGTTGTACGATTTCAGACAGTCGGAGGTTCTTTTCTGACATTTCGTACGGAGTCGTGCAAGGGGGGTTAAGACAAAAATACTTTGTACGGAGGACTTCATGATCAGCTTTTCGTTGATTCAGCGATTATAATTTTCTATTCAGCGAATGATAAAGTTCAGCGATAGCTGAAGTCTTGTACTTGATACTTCACGTTGAGTGGACAAATCTTAGTCTTCGCTGATCCGCATCAGTTCATTAGGAGACTTGTCGATGGTTCTTATGCTTGATCTTCGACTTCAGCATAGAACCTTTGTTGACGTGAAACTTGTCTTCAGGGATCATAAGTAAACAACTAACTTATCAGCGATCATCATAATGACTGAACAGACTCAGAGCATTAATGGTGAACGGTGTTCGCTGAATGTTTATTTTAAAGAGCGAGAGTTCCTATCAGCGGTACTGTAAGATCTTAGTACTTATAAGCGATAGTGAAACTCTGATACATATTGTTTACTTACAATTTTCACTAAGTATAAGAGAGGGTCATTATCAAATCACTGAGGGTTTGGATCAACAACAACGCCTTCTTTTACCATAAAATGACACTTTTCCCAGTTTAAAACGAAGTTTGTTTCTTCACATCTTTGAAGACTATTTTCTAGGTTTTGTAAACATAAGTCATATGATGTCCCATAAACTGAAAAGTCATCCATGAAAATTTCTATGGAGGTTTCTAACATGTCAGAAAAAATAGACATCATACATCTTTGGAAAGTGGTTGGGGCATTACAAAGTCCAAAGGGCATTCTTCTAAATGCAAAAGTACCAAATGGACAAGTGAAAGTGGTATTTCCTTGGTCCTCAGGTGCTATGGTGATTTGATTGTAACCAGAGTAGCCATCTAAGAAACAATAAAACTCTTTTTCATGCTAATCTATCTAGCATTTGGTCAACAAAGGGTAAGGGAAAATGGTCTTTTTGAGTAGCTTTGTTAAGCTTCCTATAGTCCATGCATATCCTCCAACCAGACACTACCCTCGTAGGTATAAGTTCATTTTTCTCATTTGGTAC
Organism: Saussurea involucrata; assembly: GCA_033807775.1. NCBI lineage: Eukaryota > Viridiplantae > Streptophyta > Magnoliopsida > Asterales > Asteraceae > Saussurea > Saussurea involucrata. The sequence continues at coordinate 66,103,511 of CM066327.1, forward strand.
AACAGTCACTCCACCTTTCTTAGGTACACATTGCACAATACTGACACATGTACTACTTGCAATAGGATAGATTATACCCGCATCAAGCCATTTTAAAATTTATTTTTTGACAACATCTTTCATCACAGGATTGAGTCTCCTTTGAGGCTCAACTGAGGTGAAATTTTTATCTTCCAAAATGATTTTGTGTTGACAAATGGTAGGGCTTATGCCCTTGAGATCAGCAATGGTCCATCCTATGGCTTTTGTGTGAAGTTTTAGCATTTTGACCAATCTTTCTTCTTGTTCAAGTTCTAGTGATGATGAAATAATGACAGGAAATTTCCCCGAGTCCTCTAAAAAGACATATTTCAAATGTGAGGGAAGTTGTTTTAATTCTAAGTGTAGATCCCAATTTGATCAAGTAACAATGAATATCAAAGCAATAATGGTTTATTGATAGATTGTGGAGAGTTACAATATTGGATTGATGAACAAAACTCTCTCTCTAATCTCTATTAGGCGCATAACCTGATCTCTCAAAGTCTAACCTAATTTCTAAACAAAACTCACTTTAAATACCAAGGGCCTAAGGTCGAAGCCCATGGCCCATTAACACACTATAGCCCATATTATTAATTATGAGGCTTTTACAAACCATTAAATAAAACAATCATTTTCTTTATATCACTTTCTATTTTATAGGACTTTTAGTCCTAACAATCTCCCCCTAAACTTGAATTCCAGAAAAACGTTTTTGTTCGATTAAACCTCTTCATATCTATTCGTTATGATTCTTTAGTCATCCAGAAATCATTTGGCGTGAAATTTCTAGCATGAAATCGAATATTTTTGAGTTGTTGGAAATCTCGCCGGAAAAACGTTTTTGCCGGAATTCAAGTTTTCGTCGGAGTTTCGATGTTATTTCGCTGCAGATTTGCTAGATTTGATGTTTAGATCATTTAGCAACGGTTTGGTGCGAATTCCAGCATGAATTCGAGATTTCTTTTGGTTGTTGGAAACTGTCGCCGGAAAAAGTTGTTACTCGCGGGAAAAGTTTGTTACATCGTCGGATTGTTGCTGCTGTTTCTTTTCACGTTGCATGAAGGTATTTTTCGTTGAAAAATTTTTGTTGATGGTTTGTGTGCATGTAGAAACAAGTTTGGATCAGATTTGGACGTGAAATCATAAAAGAATTATGGAAGAAAAGTGACAGAAAAGCAACAGATCGTGAACTTCATGATGAAGTTCATTTTATGCAACAGTTGCTTTTTTCATGCTACATATCATTAATTCTTGTTGAAAAAGAATTATGGAAGAAAAGATTTCTTAGTGGTGAAAAATGGAAGAATTATTAAGCAAAGAAATCAACAGCTTATCATTTCGTGAGATGTGGAAGAGATGATGAATAGTGCTAACTGGATTCCGTTAGTGGCCCGTTAGTTTTTCTAACATTTTTGGTCTAAATTCCGTTATTTTCTTCAAAGTTCGTGGTTTTTGCTAACAAAAATCGTGTGGCATCACTCCTACATTTTGTATGTCACACATCTATCTCCACGACATCGATTTTTGATCGATTCCTCGAAACCTCTACCGAGTAGCGCGTGCTTTTTACCGTTCCTCCTTCGAGAAAATTCGGACTAAGCTCTTAATACGAATTCCTACTCACCTCGTGGTCTAACGACGGATTCTTTGTTTTAAACTAAGAATGCATTTGGCTTGTCACTCAAAACTCACTCGTTATCATTCTTGTGGGCTTATCGGAACGAGCTCGAGTTTCTACATTTTGGAGATGTTTTTGTGCACTTAGTCGGGGTTATGGAGTACATTGAATCTGATTTTTCAGGGTTGAAAATATGATGAGTAAGAGCTATTTTCAAGGGGGAGCCAAGCCTACATTTTGAAGCAATACACCGCTAAATTTTAAAAAAAAATCAAGGCGAAGAGGAGTTAAAGACTTCAAGATGATTTGCTTTCCAAAACTTTAGGGGGAGAATGTTAGGACATTTTATGTTAGAAAGTTTTGTAAAGCAAAGGCCTTAGGCCTAATGGGCTTTAAATATCTAATGGGCTTGGGCTTACTTGTTGTAACAAGGGAGGGGGACTATAAATAGGACTTGTTATATAGTTTTGTAATTAACAATTTCATAATCCAAAATGTAGCTTTCAAATCATCTTGTGTTCTCTCTAGATTAGTTTTTCATTTCAATAAATAATTAGTCCTCTCTTATCTCAATCTTGTTACTAATACTTGAATTGTTTAAGATCATGGACCTTACATAAAGAAAAATTATGATCTTGGAATCTTCAGGTCTTGGTATTCTCCCCCTCTTGAATCTTTGACAGATGTTGACGTTCATGACTTCAGGTCTTGGTCTTCTCTTCATCTTGAATCTTTGAAGCACTTTGGTGTTGCAGGTCTTCATGTCTTTCCAGGCTCTCCCTTGAATTAAGCTCTTGTTCTTCATGGCTTCAACTTGAAGTCAGCTTCAAGGGATGGACGAATCAATCATGCAAACACCTTGTAATCTTATCAGCACAAAATACATTGATCTTTTCATCACAAATCATAATAGTTACTCCCTCTCGGCTTCTCCTCACTCCCCCTCAAATTGATATCCAGTGTCTTTGAGTCAGTATCATTTCTCCCCTTCAATATGATAATATGTGTCTTTGAATTTGTATCATTACTGCCCCTCATGATGATTAGAAGCATCCTGAGCATCATGTAACTTCAAAGACAACACTGATGAGTAGCAAAAATTCCAGATAAAATGTTAAGTAACCAAATTAGGGTAATCAACTAACACATAAACACATAGTAACTGTTATCACAACAATTAAAATAATTTTGTGGCCTATGTTCAGAGTTGGCATCGGGGTATCTCTGATAGGACTTCCAGTTATCACTGAAGTAAATTTTTTAATAATTATATCTCAAACTGTTCCGGCAATATCACAAAGATATGCAATGGGAATCACAAAGACTCGTGCATGTGTAAAAGAGTTATATTCAATCTGTTTGGCTCAAAAATTGATTTAACCAGGGACTCAAGTTAAAAATCAATTGACACAGTGAATAGAATATGAAGTTCGGAGACCGGAGCTGATGTCTTCCTTTTTCAATATCTAAGACCTCCGAGTGAGGAATAGATAGATTATGTGCTAAACCTCCATGCATTTATGAAACAAACATCTTTTGTGAGATGCTTGAGTGGTTGGGTGGGGTGACACGAGTTATCGACACTAGGTCCATGTCTGTTTCAGTATTCATCTCCAAAGAACGAGAATGAATAGATTGTGTGGTTACCCGGATAACTGACTCGGTTTGGTAAGGACCAATAATTCTTTTTATGTCCTGTCACAGCCTCACCATTTTTCTTTTCTCTCCAAACTCGTCAATGCATCTAGACCCCTAACTGATGTCTATAATGGATGTGTTTCTTCGGTAGGTCCTTCCGGTTCTGGATTGACCATAGAAACAATGTAAGTCCTAACACTCCTTTCATGCGTCGAGTCGAACAATTTAGTAAACAGTGAAGTACGAGTTCTAAACTGAAATGTTTAGAAGTCAAAACATTTAAGAACGAGTCCTGATTTGAGATGATCAGAAGTCATCAAAAATGATAAGGAATATCAAAGAACAAAGTCGAGCGCGAACTAGAATGACTCATTGAGCACATTATAGTCAAAAATCAAACAAAGAATAGAAAGTTTAATTGTTAAGAACAAGTCACGATTAATATATCAGACAAGAAGGGAATCATTAATAGAAACGGCGTACTATAGAAACAAAATTAGAATTCAAGTGAGTGTATTTCCATCTAAAAATCAACAAGATATATGAGACATGGAAATAACCAAATCAAGAAAATATAACACGTGGTAATTCGGGAGTGTAAGATCGGAGAAAAATAAACACAAGTAAGTGTTCCAGAATAAATTACCACGATATTTCAATTCACTAAACAATACAAGTATGTGACAAACACCTGATACTCCCCCTCAAATGTGGCATAACCTTCAAATGTAGTCGTGTAAAAAAAAATCTGGATTGTGTCACACACGACATTACTGCAAAAAATAGATCAACAAGATTTTGGTATCCATGCCTTGATGGATCCTTGGTGGTTAGATGCCTTAACTGTAAAACGGGGATTAGGAATGCTATAGGTACCATACCAGTTGTTCACATAACTTGGATGTATGAAGTCACTCTTTCCACAGTAAGTGCAACAAATATTTGCTCAGTTTAAACTGATCAGTTTAGCTATAGGGTAAACATTAGCATGTGAACCAGTTTTGGAAATAAATGACTTTGTATTAACTATAGAAGAATTACGAGACTTGTTTCCATTACAATCTTCTGTAGTTGATTTCTTTCTCCAAACCATTTTTACTCTTCTAAAAACATGATTATTTGAAGAATCATTAAGCTCACTGTCAGAGGAACTAGAGTAATAAGATTGTCTTTTGTGAGAATTTCCGGTTTTTGAGCGTTTCTTTGACCGTCTTTTCGATTTAGATTTTGACGATTTTGGTTGACAAAAGTTTTTAGGGGCAGAAGTGGAACACTCCCCTCTTTGAAAATTAACCGGTGTGGGCATTTTGTCCAAAAATTGAAGATGACTTGCAAGCTTTGGAGCAAAGTCGATCTTAGAAATATCATCATCTTGACAAGCTGAGGAATTCATGAACTCAGAAATCGATGAGCAGAGTCAAGTGGATTTGGACAGTCAGGATCGGATGAGGAAAAGTTAAAGGAATCATCCGCAAACGGATTATTGAAATCGGGGAAGTGATTCAATTGAACAGGTTCGGATTGAGCCTCTTTACCTTTATTTTGAGAAATCAAAGGCTTGTTATATGTGTCAAAAGACACGCCTAGAAAAGCTTTACACGAGGAACTATCCGAATAAGTACTTGATGGGTCAACCAAGATGGTGTCAGGAGAGGTAGGCTTCATTGGAGTATCCACGAGACTTTTCGTAGCCATCCTTCGTGTTAAAGCTTCTGCCATCAGGGCAGACAGCTTAGAAGTCAATTTAGCAATCTCGGTTTTATAACTCGTTCTTTCTGATTCAGATAATGACTCGGTTTTGTTCTTTTTGAGCTCGTTTATTGTAGATAAAAGCACAGTTCTTTCGGTTTCAAAAATGACCTTGTCCCTCACAATTTATTCTTCGAGTTTGAAAATGATGTTTTCCAAAGTCAGAGGTGGAATATAACGTTTGAACTCTGATTTATCGTTAGAATCTACATCTGGTGTTGCCATAACGGGAACCAGAGTTTCCACAGTTTTAGTAATCGAACAGATGTCGAAGTAATCGTTTGAGAGATAAGGGGTTTTACTCTTTAAATAAGACGTATTAAGAGTCTCGTACACAAAAGGAACTTGTACATTAATGTTTTTCTTTGGTGGCTCATCTTCCGATTTATTATCAACATTTTCAGGCTTTTCCCCTACTTTTGGTAGTGGGGTTCCTGTTTTTTGTTTAAGATCTTCTTTTTCCTCATCCTCCTGAGACGGTTTAGTCCACTTGATCTTATACTCAGGGTATGTTGTAATACCCCGGGTAAATCCGTTAGTTAAAAATCTAATTTCGTTATGTTTATTTAACTTTAAAGTTACTATTTTGGGTAAGTTGAGATGATTTAGTAAGTTAAGGGTGCTTTGGTTATTATGGAATAGTTTAGGGTCTAAAATGGTAATTAGAGTGGATAATATCTGAATTGAGAGTACAGATGTATTCATTATAGCAAAACTCAGCTGAAGGTGTATGTGTGTGTTTTGGGAAGAAAAGAAGAAAAAGAAGGGTTCTTGTGGTTAAGACTTCATTTGGTGTATTTGGAAGAGAAATTGAGGTATGTTGCTTTACATTTTATGTCTATAATTGCTAGTAAGTAGTTCCTATCGGAGTAGAAACATCCCAAACACTTCTGTTAATGATTCAGTCGATTTCTGGGTGAAAATGGGATAAACAGTCAGAGGTGTCCGGATAATATGAAGGTATCCGGGTAGTTTCTTGGGTGGTGTCCGGGTAGTTTATTGATAGTGTCCGGATGATTTGTTTGAGGGTTTCCGGGTGATTTAGAGTCCGGATGGCATCCGGATTCCTTGTGTTGTCCGGATAAATCATGTTATCCGGATTAGTCTTGCCGTCCGGATTACTGAGGTTGTCCGGAAAAGTCGTGTTGTCCGGAAAAGGTGTTTTTGTCCGGGTTGTTTGGGTTGTCCAGATACTTTAGCTGTTTTGGTCACTTTTGAGGATTTGAGTTATCTAGAGTACTTGGTCTTCTAGTATGTTTTATGTGATCAGTTAGTAAGGGGATATTTGTATTTAATCTATTTGCAGACTCTGTGGATTGGGATTGATAGACTGAATCTTTGGGAGAAAAGGCTTGGAAGAGTTGTAATAAGCATTCAGGTGAGTTTTACTTTAAAAGTATTTTCAACTGGAATACATACGTATGGTTTGGGAATGTGATAATTAGTGATTAATGTGCTTATATGTATGGTGTACATGATTGATAATATATTGAGATATATGTTGTGTTGATATTGCACGAAACGAGTATAGGTGAGCCGAATTATTGTTCGGCGGGGCTGTATGGAAATACAGCGGGGCCGCATGAAATGGCAGTGGAGCTGTAGGTAATTGCAGCGGGGCTGTATGTAATTACAGTGGAGTCGACTGTATTGTACAGTGACGATGATTAGTTGGCTTGCTACCGACTAATGTGGCCATGGAAACGAGGATGAGGATGAGTGGAGCACGATGCACGAGTCTTGTTTGGTATTTATATATGTGTGGAATATGTGGTATTTATATACAAGAGGTATATGTGTGTATGGGCGAAAGGTTTTATATAAACTATTTTGATACAAAGTATTATGTGAAAAGAGTTTTATATTGATTTTGGAAAAGACCGGGATTAACTCACTAGACCCGTTTGGTCTAACCCTCATTTTGTTTTCAAAAATATGTTTTCCAGGTTAAGGATCGGCAGGAGAGGATGAAGTGTAGGAAGCTTTTGACGGATGTTGATTAGGAAGCTTTTATATGTTTTGTAATGTCAAGACTATTGAGACCGTACTTGGTTTGTGATGTACCTTTTATTATGAATGTAATGAAGTTATGCAATGTATGTTATTTGTTGTATGTTTGGGAAACCGGGTCGTTACAAATGGTATCAGAGCCCTAGTTTAAGAGATTTAGGTATTTGGATTTATACCTAGACTTAAACTGCATGTGAAGTAGGATGTCCTTATTATTTTAGAACCTTGGGATGTTAAGTATAAAAAGGTAGAAGGAACATCATGTAAGGTATGTTCAAATTACACCTGGCCAGTGTAAGCGTGAACTTACAAGTACATGTTGAACCGGAATATCTTGTTATACTGGGTATGTGCTTACGTGTATATTAACCTTGTTGAAATCAACAGAGTGGCAAGTCGGACTCGATGTATGGATATAGGCGAAGACAGGTATATTTCTATACACTATACGTGCTAAAGTGTATTATATGACTTCGGTGTAAAATGATTATTGGTACTTTCGTGCTTTTGTTGCTTAGCGGTGCTAGAGATATAGGTAGAGGCGGAGCGTCTATTCAATTAGTTCCTATGGTTTTGATGCAGTTTGAAGCAGTAGTGATAAGTATTCGTTACCTTTTTGCTTAACCGAATTCCGGGACGGAATTCTTTTAAGGGGGAGATAATGTAATACCCCGGGTAAATCCGTTAGTTAAAAATCTAATTTCGTTAAGTTTATTTAACTTTAAAGTTACTATTTTGGGTAAGTTGAGATGATTTAGTAAGTTAAGGGTGCTTTGGTTATTATGGAATAGTTTAGGGTCTAAAATGGTAATTAGAGTGGATAATATCTGAATTGAGAGTACAGATGTATTCATTATAGCAAAACTTAGCTGAAGGTGTATGTGTGTGTTTTGGGAAGAAAAGAAGAAAAAGAAGGGTTCTTGTGGTTAAGACTTCATTTGGTGTATTTGGAAGAGAAATTGAGGTATGTTGCTTTACATTTTATGTCTATAATTGCTAGTAAGTAGTTCCTATCGGAGTAGAAACATCCCAAACACTTCTGTTAATGATTCAGTCGATTTCTGGGTGAAAATGGGATAAACAGTCAGAGGTGTCCGGATAATATGAAGGTATCCGGGTAGTTTCTTGGGTGGTGTCCGGGTAGTTTATTGATAGTGTCCGGATGATTTGTTTGAGGGTTTCCGGGTGATTTAGAGTCCGGATGGCATCCGGATTCCTTGTGTTGTCCGGATAAATTGTGTTATCCGGATTAGTCTTGCCGTCCGGATTACTGAGGTTGTCCGGAAAAGTCGTGTTGTCCGGAAAAGGTGTTTTTGTCCGGGTTGTTTGGGTTGTCCGGATACTTTAGCTGTTTTGGTCACTTTTGAGGATTTGAGTTATCTAGAGTACTTGGTCTTCTAGTATGTTTTATGTGATCAGTTAGTAAGGGGATATTTGTATTTAATCTATTTGCAGACTCTGTGGATTGGGATTGATAGACTGAATCTTTTGGAGAAAAGGCTTGGAAGAGTTGTAATAAGCATTCAGGTGAGTTTTACTTTAAAAGTATTTTCAACTGGAATACATACATATGGTTTGGGAATGTGATAATTAGTGATTAATGTGCTTATATGTATGGTGTACATGATTGATAATATATTGAGATATATGTTGTGTTGATATTGCACGAAACGAGTATAGGTGAGCCGAATTATTGTTCGGCGGGGCTGTATGGAAATACAGCGGGGCTGCATGAAATGGCAGTGGAGCTGTAGGTAATTGCAGCGGGGCTGTATGTAATTACAGTGGAGTCGACTGTATTGTACAGTGACAATGATTAGTTGGCTTGCTACCGACTAATGTGGCCATGGAAACGAGGATGAGGATGAGTGGAGCACGATGCACGAGTCCTGTTTGGTATTTATATATGTGTGGAATATGTGGTATTTATATACAAGAGGTATATGTGTGTATGGGCGAAAGGTTTTATATAAACTATTTTGATACAAAGTATTATGTGAAAAGAGTTTTATATTGATTTTGGAAAAGACCGGGATTAACTCACTAGACCCGTTTGGTCTAACCCTCATTTTGTTTTCAAAAATATGTTTTCCAGGTTAAGGATCGGCAGGAGAGGATGAAGTGTAGGAAGCTTTTGACGGATGTTGATTAGGAAGCTTTTATATGTTTTGTAATGTCAAGACTATTGAGACCGTACTTGGTTTGTGATGTACCTTTTATTATGAATGTAATGAAGTTATGCAATGTATGTTATTTGTTGTATGTTTGGGAAACCGGGTCGTTACAAATGGTATCAGAGCCCTAGTTTAAGAGATTTAGGTATTTGGATTTATACCTAGACTTAAACTGCATGTGAAGTAGGATGTCCTTATTATTTTAGAACCTTGGGATGTTAAGTATAAAAAGGTAGAAGGAACATCATGTAAGGTATGTTCAAATTACACCTGGCCAGTGTAAGCGTGAACTTACAAGTACATGTTGAACCGGAATATCTTGTTATACTGGGTATGTGCTTACGTGTATATTAACCATGTTGAAATCAACAGAGTGGCAAGTCGGACTCGATGTATGGATAGAGGCGAAGACAGGTATATTTCTATACACTATACGTGCTAAAGTGTATTATATGACTTCGGTGTAAAATGATTATTGGTACTTTCGTGCTTTTGTTGCTTAGCGGTGCTAGAGATATAGGTAGAGGCGGAGCGTCTATTCAATTAGTTCCTATGGTTTTGATGCAGTTTGAAGCAGTAGTGATAAGTATTCGTTACCTTTTTGCTTAACCGAATTCCGGGACGGAATTCTTTTAAGGGGGAGATAATGTAATACCCCGGGTAAATCCGTTAGTTAAAAATCTAATTTCGTTAAGTTTATTTAACTTTAAAGTTACTATTTTGGGTAAGTTGAGATGATTTAGTAAGTTAAGGGTGCTTTGGTTATTATGGAATAGTTTAGGGTCTAAAATGGTAATTAGAGTGGATAATATCTGAATTGAGAGTACAGATGTATTCATTATAGCAAAACTTAGCTGAAGGTGTATGTGTGTGTTTTGGGAAGAAAAGAAGAAAAAGAAGGGTTCTTGTGGTTAAGACTTCATTTGGTGTATTTGGAAGAGAAATTGAGGTATGTTGCTTTACATTTTATGTCTATAATTGCTAGTAAGTAGTTCCTATCGGAGTAGAAACATCCCAAACACTTCTGTTAATGATTCAGTCGATTTCTGGGTGAAAATGGGATAAACAGTCAGAGGTGTCCGGATAATATGAAGGTATCCGGGTAGTTTCTTGGGTGGTGTCCGGGTAGTTTATTGATAGTGTCCGGATGATTTGTTTAAGGGTTTCCGGGTGATTTAGAGTCCGGATGGCATCCGGATTCCTTGTGTTGTCCGGATAAATTGTGTTATCCGGATTAGTCTTGCCGTCCGGATTACTGAGGTTGTCCGGAAAAGTCGTGTTGTCCGGAAAAGGTGTTTTTGTCCGGGTTGTTTGGGTTGTCCGGATACTTTAGCTGTTTTGGTCACTTTTGAGGATTTGAGTTATCTAGAGTACTTGGTCTTCTAGTATGTTTTATGTGATCAGTTAGTAAGGGGATATTTGTATTTAATCTATTTGCAGACTCTGTGGATTGGGATTAATAGACTGAATCTTTTGGAGAAAAGGCTTGGAAGAGTTGTAATAAGCATTCAGGTGAGTTTTACTTTAAAAGTATTTTCAACTGGAATACATATGTATGGTTTGGGAATGTGATAATTAGTGATTAATGTGCTTATATGTATGGTGTACATGATTGATAATATATTGAGATATATGTTGTGTTGATATTGCACGAAACGAGTATTGGTGAGCCGAATTATTGTTCGGCGGGGCTGTATGGAAATACAGCGGGGCTGCATGAAATGGCAGTGGAGCTGTAGGTAATTGCAGCGGGGCTGTATGTAATTACAGTGGAGTCGACTGTATTGTACAGTGACGATGATTAGTTGGCTTGCTACCGACTAATGTGGCCATGGAAACGAGTATGAGGATGAGTGGAGCACGATGCACGAGTCTTGTTTGGTATTTATATATGTGTGGAATATGTGGTATTTATATACAAGAGGTATATGTGTGTATGGGCGAAAGGTTTTATATAAACTATTTTGATACAAAGTATTATGTGAAAAGAGTTTTATATTGATTTTGGAAAAGACCGGGATTAACTCACTAGACCCGTTTGGTCTAACCCTCATTTTGTTTTCAAAAATATGTTTTCCAGGTTAAGGATCGGCAGGAGAGGATGAAGTGTAGGAAGCTTTTGACGGATGTTGCTTAGGAAGCTTTTATATGTTTTGTAATGTCAAGACTATTGAGACCGTACTTGGTTTGTGATGTACCTTTTATTATGAATGTAATGAAGTTATGCAATGTATGTTATTTGTTGTATGTTTGGGAAACCGGGTCGTTACATATGTCTTATCTAGTCCCAAAAAGTTGAACTCATAAAGGGTGGGAACCTTAGATAAGATTTTCTTAAGGTAACACGGATTATCATATCCGAGTCCCTAAAGAGCGTTATAATACTTGAATTTCTTCGGTTTGTTCAAATGAATCGTTTGGTATGATTGACCTCGCTTGTAAAGTTTGGATTCAAAATCCTTGAGCTTGTTAGTCAAATTATCATTTTCTTTTTGAATGGTTAAGCGAAGATTGACAATCTTATTATTCTCTTCCTGAGACTTACTGAGCTTTTCGGTGATTTCAGATAATTTGGTTTCTAGGGATTCGGCTCTTTTTGAAATGGCTGAGCTTTCAGATTGATAATTTTCTATCACACATTTATCCTCAGCATTTTCAATAGCTAGTTTGCCTATGGTATCATATTTTATTTTAGCACCGGCTTCTAGCTTAGAGATTTGCACTTCTAAATGAGAAATTTTCTCTTTGAGCTCAGAGTAAGTTGGATAAGACATTGTTACTTGAAAAATGTGATCGTGAGACAATTCAAGATATCGATCCAAAAATAAGAAAACGGTGTATCAAAGAATACACAAATGTCCCCCTTCGGCGACTTAGCACGGGGGTCCCGACACTCCTGGATTTGTGATCCGGGTGTGGTTTCCCGGACAGAGAATCTGGGAATTTGGATCCGGGAAGGAAATCTGTAAAGGATCCGGAATTTGAGATCCGAAATTTGGATCCGGAGTGCAAGATCCGGAATAGTAGTTCCGGAATTATGAGACCCGGTATGTAAGAACTGGAACCGAAACAAGGATCCGGAATGCGAGATCAGGAGTCAAATGATAAGAAACACAGTAGACGGATCCGGAATGTAAGGATTCCAGAAGTAAGGAACCGGAATTGAGGAATCCGGAACTGAACTAAGTTCCGGTATTGAAACCCGGTATTCTACCGGAACCAGAGTGAGATCCGGTACTTAGTCAGGATCCGGTATTTAAAATTGGAACCGGAACTCAAGAACTGAGTCCCGTATTCAAACACTGGAACACGAAAAACTTACCAGGAAATCGAATTTGCGCCTCTTTTGACTTGGAAATTCCTGCAATCACTTTAGAACCAAAACAAGCAAGTAGGAAAAGCAAAAACAACTGACGAAATCGATTAATCAAGCACTTTTGACAAGAACAGAGAGTATGAAACCCAGAAACCAAAAATCTCAAAATTGAAAATTTAATGCTTAATCAAAACAACTCAAAACTTGATATGATTTCAGAAACACAACAAAGATGATTTTTCATGCCTCAATTTCAAGTTTTTACACTTAAATCAAAGCAAAGAAAAAAAATTCAATGAAACAGTCGACTAAACTTTTGAATGACCAGAATAAGAATTTTACATTTTGATCGATAGCTTTGTCCCTCTGCTCTGATACCACATGTAGATCCCAGTTTGATCAAGTAACAATGAATATGAAAGCAATAATCGTTTATTGATAGATTGTGGAGAGTTACAATATTGGATTGATGAACAAAACTCTCTCTCTAATCTCTATTAGGCGTATAACCTGATCTCTCAAAGTCTAACCTAATTTCTAAACAAAACTCACTTTAAATACCAAGGGCCTAAGGTCCAAGCCCCTGGCCCATTAACACACTAAAACAATTAAATAAATCAATCATTTTCTTTATATTACTTTCTATTTTATAGGACTTTTAGTCCTAACACTAAGTCTGGAGCAACTTCTAAGGATGGGACAAGAGTTTTCCTATCCTTATGATCTAAGGTCTCAAAAGCAGCAACTTCCTGTGATGTTTCCAGGTCTTCAAAATATTCCTCATCAGTACCAGATTCTTTTAGTCCCAACATTTCTCCTAAGCTTTTGTCTTCACACCAAGTCTCTATCATGCTCAGAGTGGAACATTCTTCTACTTCTTCAGGTACCTGAGAGAATCAAAAACATTAAAAGTTACCTCTTGGTCATGAACTCTCATGATCAGCTCTCCCTTTTAGACATCTATCAATGTTCTCCATGTTGCTAGGAAAGGTCTACTAAAAAGGATGGGGATATCTTTGTCAGCTTCAAAGTCTAGAATGATGAAGTCAGCTGGAAAGATAAACTTATCAACTTGGACTAGGACATCCTTAATTTTTCATTTAGGCCAGGCTATAGTCTTATCAGACAATTGTAGGGAAACAGTGGTAGGTCTAGCTTCACCTATGCCTAAGTTATTAAAATGGATAAAGGCATAAGGTTTACACTACCACCTAGGTCACAAAGGGCTTTTCCTACTTTCTTTCCTCCTATGGAGCATGGAATTGTGAAACATCCAGAATCTTTCATTTTAGGGGGAATCTTACTGGACAACAAAGCACTACATCCTTCAGTCAGAGCTACTGTCTCATATTCAGTCATCTTTTTCTTTTTGCTCAAAATGTCTTTTAGAATTTTTGCATAATTTGGCATCTGCTCAATAGCTTCAACCAAAGGTATGTTTATGTGCAACTGCTTAAAAACATCAAGAAACTTTCTAAATTAAACTTCTTCCTTATTGTTCCTTATCCTTTGAGGGTATGGAATGTAAGGAGTGACTGAACTAAAGGGATTAATCTTGTGAAGGAGAGGTGTTTGTGTGGGTTTCACAGTTGGTATCTCTTCAGTCCTACAGAGTGCTATAGGACTGGACTGAGGTAGTACTATAGGACTACCACCAGAGTGTGACACATCATCTACGGTACTTTCTTTGGACTTCTGGACTTTCTTAGGTTCATCAGGGAAAAGCAAGGGGTAGTCTGATTAGCTAGGAATGATGGAAATATCAACAGGCTTATCACTAGCTTTGGTCCCACTAGTGCTACAGGACTGGTCTATAGGTAATGAAGCAGCAAAATCTGGGTTTGTCTTTTTCTTTTCTGGCTTTGCTTTGTCTGTTTGTTCTTTTCTAGGATTTTCTTATGAAGGCCTTCCACTTCTTAAAGTCACAACCTTAACCTGCTCTTTTCCTGTTCGGTGTGGTATTTCAGTATCGCTAGGAAGAGTTCCTACTGGCCTTTTCTTCATTTCCAAGGCCATTTGCCCCATTTAAGTTTCAAGATTTTTAATTGAGGCTTGAGTTTGGGTCATAAACTCTTTCATCATTGCTTCCAAAGAAGTAGATGGTTTAGCCTGTTGATTGGGCTTGTTGCTTTAGAAAGGAGGTGGTCGATTTTGAGTTTGGAAATTAGACTGCTGGTTATGTTGGTTTCTTTGTTGAAAGTTGGATTGCCCTTGGGAATTGAACTATCCTTGTGGTCTTTGTGATGGTGGGTTGAGAGAAGGACTATGCCAAGAAAAATTAGGATGATTCCTCCACTCAGGGTTGTAAGTCTGAGAGAAAGGTCCTCCTTTGTTGTTATTGTGAACATAGTTTATTTCTCAGGATTGCTTGGACAATTTTCAAAAGAGTGTCCATCTCCACAAAAAGTACATTGTATTGGCAAAACACCAGGGATAGCAGTAGCAGCAATAGCTTGCACAGGTGTGGCTAGATTTTGAATTAGAGTAGCCATATTGGCCAACTGTGCAGTTAATGTTGAGTAAGCATCAGAATCTGGTGTCCCTGTTGTTCTCTTAGGTGGCAGTGCACGTGGATCAGACCACTGTCCATTATTGTCAGAAATCTTTTCTAGGATTTCATATCCTTCATTGTAGGTACAAGCTGTAAAAGATCCGCTTGCAGTAGCATCAAACATTTGTTTAGCAGTGATATAAAGACCACTGTAAAATGTCTCTAGCTGAATGCGGTACGGAATGCCATGGTGAGGGCATTTTTTTAACAGCTCTTTAAACCTATCCCATGCATCAAGAACTGCTTCATTGTCCATTTGTTTAAAAGTGCATATTTCATTTCTGGACTTAGCATTCCTCGTGGGTGGAAAATATTTTTTTAGAAACTTTTCTTCCATTTGCTTCCATGTAATTATAGAATCTGGCTGCAACGAGTTGTACCAGGATCTTGCTTTATCTCTTAGAGAATATGGAAAAAAATTTAGTTTTAAAGCATCATCCTGTACACCTGGCAGTTTGAAAGAATCTGTAATTTCCATGAAAGACCTGAGATGAGAATGAGGATCTTCATGTGCCAAACCAGCGTACTGGCCGTTGATTTGGAGCATATGAAACATTATCGGCTTGGGTTCAAAATGATGTGTTTCAAGGGTAGGCTTAAGTATTCCTGAATGTAATTAATTTAAAACATGAACAACATAGGCCATAATGCCTCCATTTTTAGAGTTTGCAAGCCTGAAAATGTTTTGTTCCTCGTCTTCAAGATTATGAATTGGCCAATTTTCAGGTATGGGCCCATTTTCGGGATTTCCATTATTAGGATTTCCTTTCGGCCCAAAATTGAAGTTATTTTCCCCTTCATCAGAAGTGTACTCATTGTAAGACATATTTGGAGAGTGTGGAGCTGAAACAAATCTTTGTGCTTTCGTTCTTTGTCTAAAAGTTCGTTCAATCTCTGGATCAAATTGGAAAATTTCTCCGTGTACAAGTCTGGGCATGCACTGGTTTTCAAAAAGGTGGTAAAAAATTAGAGTTTACAAACTTTACTTTGGAATGAAAATCTTTCAGCAAAGTGTTTCCTGGCAACGGCGCCAAAAACTTGTTAGGCAGATTTATGCAACCTTAGAGATTCACTTAAAATAGAACTCAGTGCAAATGTACACGTTGAACTACTATCATCTCTTAACAGGTAATAATGGTAAAAGTACCAGATATCGATCCACAGGGAAAACTTGTGAAAGCTTTTCAAAAGTCCAGTCTTTAAAAACCGATTTCAGATGGCGAATTCGAAAACAGATTGTTTGGATGGCTGGTTTGAGTTGTCAACTAAAAATCAATTCTCGAGAAGAAGCACAGGGTGCAAGGGTCCATAAAGATGAAAACAAGTGATCCAGTAAAGAGATATTATAACATCTAGCCAGTCCTAGGACTGCCACAGTACTAACTGTCGGTTCAAACGGCCTCCCAAAAGTACACATTGGTCAACGTGCTATCGATACGATATCAATTGTGTTATACCTCATGAATCCTAGCACAACACAGTGTTACCATGCTATACCGTAAGAGTATATTAGTTGTCAGGTATTAAAACTATTTATTAGTCTTCTCTTATTATTTCAGATAATTAACCTTAACCTTAACACTGAATGTTAATGCATTTTCATACATAAAATTAGTTGTCAAATAATTAAATGCAATCTTCAATGTAAGATCAATTACCTGAAATAAATAGTTAGATACGATGTTATATTCAATACACCTCTTTACTTTCACACAAATTTACATCTAAACTTTGCCTTACACCCCAAGCTTAGGCGATTAGCCCATCATGGCTTGGTTTTTTCTTTTGAAAGGTGTAAGAAATGTAAATAACATAAATGGAAATTACTGAAAAGAAATTGCAATAAAGTAAATTACAGAAATGGAAATACGAAAATTAAAGTACAAGAATTTTAATAACAAGAAAATAAAGATAGAAAGTAAATACTGAAATTTAAATGACAAGAAATTAAATGCCAGGAAACTAGAATCAGAAATAACAAACTAACGTGGTAACTTGGGTGCCAGGTTATGAAAACTTGTCGCACAAGTTACGTCACAAAACTACTTGTTGCCTTAAAAACGTTGGAGCTTGGAAAGTTAACTTAAATGGACAAAACTACGAAATTTAGAGGGATGGAAATCCAAACTAAAATTAAGAGTTTTTTACTAATCCAAAGAAGTAACTTAGACAATAAGATGAACTAAATGTAACAACCTTGGAAAACAACGAGGATTTTGGAATGGAACTTGCAAGAATCGTAAATCAAACACAAGAGATTACTTCGAAAATAACTTAATTAGACTTGTAACCGAGAGCTTTGCATACAACTGATATCGTAACCCAAAAGTTTTAATAAAAAGTGGCAACTAGCAAACAATAAGAAGTAACTAATAGCTAAGTAACAAAAACTAATTAGAAGTAGCAAGAGGTGTTTTTCAAAAGCTAACAATCCATTCATATATATAGGGGAGTTGATTGGGGACTAAGTAATTAAAAGCAGTTGATAGTGACTGCTGTCACATGTACTTCTTGTCTCCTACAAAAGTTAACACCAGCCCATAGTCTTCAAAAGAGGCTTCGGCCCAAAGATATTCAAAAAGGCCCAGCTTGCGATCCTTTGGCACTCCTGCGGCATCAACTCCTATAGCACCGCCACAACATCATTCAGCCCAAATCTGAAATAAATCAAATAAGGCCCAAATGAGTTCAAAAACACAGAGAATACCATTAAATTATGATCAACACATTGAACACAGAAAATGATAAAAAGATAATAAAAAGGACTCAATTTTGGACTTTGGGCAAATAAAACAAGATAAAAAAAACTACTAAAAATGATTAAAATAGGGTTAATAAATTAACCGTATCAATAATATAATAGTAATAATAATAATATTTTTATCATAATACCGACGAATTTGTGGGGGATATCCGCCAAAATTTGACTTTCGAGAAAAATTAGGTGGACTTTTAAAAGTTTAAATTCAAAAATGTTACTGGTTGAAAAATCTGCCACTGATCCGCTGATAAAAACACGTTTTCCCCAAAATCTACCCCCAAATCGCCGGTGGGGGTTCTATGTGGGTCGAAATCCCCAAAATATAGCCACCATCGGGGATTTCGACCCACATAGAACCCCCACCGGCGATTTCGTCCCCTCCCACCTCGCAAAAGCTCCGTCGAACTTCACTCCCCACCTGCAACATTATTTTTGACAACCTCCCCTCCTCCCCTTTGACGGTATAAAAACCCTCTCTTAAACTTATGTGTTTATAAATCTATGTAAATACATGTATATGTTTGTATGTAAATATGTGTTTATACATGTATGTGAATGAACACACACAGACACACATAGACACACACATACACACACACACATATATATATATATATATATATATATATATATATATATATATATATATATATATATATATATATATATATATATATATATATACATATATAGGATTGAGTTGTTTTGTTAACCCAAATATTAGTACTAATTTTATTAACTCAATTATCAACCGTTGGTCTTAAAATGAATGGTTGATATGAACACATCTAAACAATTAATTACAAAATGTGAGATTTGAGTAATAATATAAATGAACATGGGTGTCAAGGGGCATTTGAGTAAAACCAATTACCTATACCTTTTGTAACCCCTGTCATACTCCCTAAACAATCGAAACCGACAAACACTGTTTCATATATGTGCATGTACCATGTTTGGTTTCATATTTGTTCATGGTTAGTACATTGAATTGATGAACCCTTTCATATTTCTTAAAGTCAGATTACTAATAATAGTTCATACATGTTCATAAAAACAAATATGACAAACAACATTGGGAAAAACGTCTTAAAGGACTTAAATGAACATAAACAAATGAACCAAAATGAACAAAAGATAACCACCATTACTCATTAATAATAACTTTTCTCGCTAAACTCTGAAATTTCACACCTTTTGTTCGTGATCTTCTTTGGTTTTGTTCCGTTTTTGTGTATTTCGGTTCATATATACTGAGATCATGAAATGTGATTATGAATTGTTAATATGAAATGTGATTATGAATTGTTGTTATGAAATCTTATTATGAAATGTTATTATGAAACAACTCTTGTATCAAAATGGGTAACAAAAAATTGTAATTGTTTCATATGAGAACCAATAATTGGTTAACCGTCACGTATTAAAAAGTTAATGTGTTGTTTCATAGGGTAAAAAATTTGTTATTGTTTCATATGATACACAATGATTTGAAAAAATGGCGAATAGTCGGTTACATATGGTTACCAAATAAATTTTTTAAGGAAGTAATTTCTATAACCTAAATCTGATTTATTTGAGATAATTAACGAAAATGTTTATTCCTAAAAATACGAATTTGTTAAAAAGACTTAAATACCCTGGGTTCCACACGTTTCATCATTTAATACGGTTTAATAATAAGGGGCCTAGGCCAAGGATATTTTGTAAACCATTGAAAGGTGGCAAACCATGCAAACCTATTCTAAGCCATCCGATTTGTTCTTAGGCAAACCATGGAAACCGATTACCTTCATCATCTACATCAAATCCATGAAAAATAAATTTCAATAAAATGAAAAATGGGTTTTGTTGTATGCTTTTTGGATATCATGGCTTTTCTAAGAGAAAACTATGTTATTCCTACTCTTTCCAAAAACCTATAAAAACAAAAAGCCCCAGCAAAAGCTATATCAAGTGTGGTAGCTAGAAGGTAAATTAACCTTCCAATTAATTTCTGATGTCCAGTAAAGTCCTTTAAAAGAGGGTCTTTAGATGCTGAACCAACAGAGTCAGTAACAATTAAATTCATGTCCATAGGAGTATTAATAGACTTAGCTCCTAAGTATCCAAAATCATTAAGCAACTCAAGACAGTACTTTCGTTGAGACATACAAACCCCTTTGTCAGTTTTCAAAATTTCTATTCCTAAGAAAATTTTTAATTCATCAAGATCTTTAATTTTGAAGTTAGATTGTAAATGATTAACTCTGTTTATCTAAGTCATACAATTTCCAGTTAACACAATATCATCAACATAAACAAGAAGAATTAAAAAATTAGTACTAGAACACTTAGTGAATAATGAGTAATCATTAGTACTTTGATACCATGTTTAAACCTTCAATCATATTATTTCATCAACAAATCTCTAATCTATTACAAATAACCTTCAAGAGTTTTGAAGATTAAAGTAGAAAACAAGAAACCCTAATTCTAGTGTGAGAGAAAATAGATAAATATATTTGTAAGCTAAAGTATAAAATGAATTCGTCTGATGCAAAACTAAAGAAGAAGCCGTATTATATACTCTCGGTCAAAAATTACAAACTGCCCCCTCCGTCTTCAAGAAGAAGTGTTCCGCTAATCCTCATGTTAGTGCAATATTTCTAGTTGTATCAAAGTTGAAGGGCCAAATGTATAATATTTCTCTCTAGGTATAAATAGCCTAGAACAAACTCTTTTGTTAAGAGATCTTATTGTACATTTTACTAAAACTCTCTCTGTAACTCATTACTTGTGACATCATTGATATAGAGATGGAGTCTGGCATTTGATTCTTATCTTGATAATACTTGTTTCTAGGATCACAAGTGGTATCAGAGCAAGCAAAGCAAAGCAGAAGTTTCCCAATTCAGTGGATTTTTCTTGAAAATTTTGAATTTTTTGACCTATCGGTTGTGGATCTGAGTTTTGAAGATTTAGGTTCTTTTTCGGGTAGAAATTGATACAGAGGTGTTCGATTTTAGTAGGAGAAAGGTTATGTGCAAAGGATTTGACCTAAACATTGTATTTTGATCGAATTCAGAGGCATTTAGGCACTTTTTGGTTCGAAACTTCTACTTATCGTTTTAGGATGAAATTCAAGATTTATGTTAGTTTTTGGTGATAGTCAGTTAGTTAAAGTTGTTCAGAATCACTTTGCGATCATTTCTGCAAAGTTTCAGATCGATTGGACCTGATTTGATCGAATTTTAGACTTAGGAAAAAAAATTTGTTCGACATTCATAGTTATCGCCTGATAAAGATCTTCAAGTGTTCATAGTTGTCGCATAACAAGAAGATTCATCCTTATCGCCCAACATTTGAGCGGTAAGAATTTGTTTGGAAATTTTGATCGCCCAAGTATCGAGCGAGAACATAATTTCATCGCCCAATCTTTAGGCGACAAGCTCTCTGATCGCCTAAGTGTTGACCGATAAACTTTCTGATCGCCTACTTGTTGACCGATAACTTCTTTGATCACTCAGGTTTTGATCGAGAACCTCCCTGATCGCTTACTTTTTCGTCGAGAACTTCTCATCGCGTAACCATTGCCCGATAACTACTGTTCACCGAGCCTTATCGCCCAACCCTTGTGCGAGAACGTTTTGGTTATACACTGAGTGGCATATATTTTTTTGTACTGCTTGATTTGTTTAAAGATCACTAACAAGTATTTTCTGTCAAGATGTCTAAAAACGAGATAATGATGGCTCTTGGTTCTGATGCCAGACCTCCTGCTCTATTTGAAAGAAAGTATGAACAATGGAGAGACAGGTTCATTGACTTCATTGAACAACAGTCACATGGAGCAAATATCATGTTATCTTTAAGTGAAGGCCCGATGCAAAGACTTAGATGGTTAGTTCCTGCTATTCAGGGTAGAGCTGAATTTGAAGATTGGAAATCGACTGAAAATTACACGACTGAAGAAACTTTGAGGTTCGATGCTGATAAGAAAGCTAAGTCTTACCTGATAATGGGTATTCCAAACGAGATTTACAATAAAATTGACAGTTTCAAAGAGAATGCTAAAATGATGTGGGACCAACTTGAGAAAATGATGGAAAGATCTTAAATAGGAAATCATATGAAAATGACATTGTGCATCAACATATATGAGGAATTTAAGGCGAAGGATGATGAGAATTGTAACTTTGTTGAATGAGTTAAGCAAGAACAAGATCAAAAAGACTGTGATTGAGAACAATGTCAAGTTCTTAAGCATTCTTCAGCCCGAATGGAAAAGTGTGAGTCGATGGATGAAACAGAATCCGAGATTGTCTACGATGCCTTTACACAAACTATTTGAGACCCTACAACAAGACGAGGAAGAAGTTGATGAGATTAAAGAGAAGAAGAATAGGAAAAAGAAGAAGTCTGTTCCTGATCCAATTGCTCTAATTGTAGATAAACATGCAAGAAGTTATCTGAATGAGGTGTCGGATAGTGGTGAGGTTGAGTACACTGGGAATATTTCTAATGATGGTGCTGAACTGGAACAAGTGATGATCTTATTGAAAAGGCATTTTTAAAAGAAGTTTTATAGGAAACCAAGTTCAAACAACTTGAGGTACTTGTCTGGATCAAGGAATTTTGATGAAAGAATAAGGATAACAGGTTTTAATGTAAGAGGAATGATGATAGAAAGTTTGAAGATAGAAAGATTGATGCAAACCGGGATGATGGTAAGAAACATTTTGAAGAGAAAAAGCCTGCTGAAACTCCAAAATGCTATAATTGTGGCACGCCTGGTCATTTTGCGAAAGATTACCGAAAGAATTTGGTTTGTAACTCCGATTATTATAAGACCAAGCTGATGTTGGCTAACTAAAAGGAAGATGGAAAAGCGTTGTTGGTGGAGGATGAGTATTGGTTGGATTGTAACGATGATGAAACCGACAACGAAGAACAAGACAACATGTGCTTCATGAGTGTTGATTTAGCAGAGGATGTTTCTGATGAAGAGAGCAATTCTGATTGCGGATCTTGGGTATGTTCCAACTCTAAAAACTACTCTATGACTCAGATGAACACCATGAGGCTTGCACTTCAAGGTTTAAGAACAAAATTAAAAACCGCAACAGAAGACAATGCAAGTCTAAATCAAACTCTTCTTGACATTAACTTCGAGAGGGCAAAAATAATGATCGAATTAAATATCTCGAAGGTCAAAAAGAAAAGTTTGATGAAGACAAGAAGATTTTTAATCATCAATTGTAACGAACCATCCAAAACATACTTCATATAACACAATATACATATCATCATAAAAGAAACACAATTGCATATTATATCACATACGGTCCCTTAGTCCCAAAACTATACAATACATATTCAATACAAACTTTTCGCTAATATTTTACACTACAATCCATAAAACTATCCGTACAAAACGATTTAGAAAAAACTTCTAAATCATAAACAATCCTCGAAAGACCATTACACTTTATCCTTGCCTTTGTCTTTAAACGTTCTTTGACCTGGAATACATATTTTTGAAAACAAATGAGGGTTAGACCAATTGGTCTAAGTGAGAAAATCCCTGTCAGATTAGTAATCATTTTGTAAAACACAGATATACCACATATATATAAATACCAAGCATGACTCGTATGCACTGTGTACAACTCTTTCCCATGGCCATATTAGTTGGTTGAGCTAAACCAACTAATCAATTTACTCCGCTGCACTAAAATACATCCAACTTCGTTGTCCCTCCGTACAGCCAATACTCCACCGGCCTTAAGTCCGGCCAAGTTGCAATCGTGTAGTGTAATGCTTATATAAATAAAACATACATATTAATATATCATATTTCAATCATAAGCACATCATCACACTACCTACCACATTCTCATTTAGTATATATGTATTCCAATTTGAAAATGGTTAAAGTAAAACTCTCCTGGATTTTCTGGATCTTCTGGATTTTCTGCCATTTGGTTTTCGGGTTCTGCTTCTTGGACTTGGATGGTTGAGATTTGGTTTGGTTGGTTTGATAAGTCATCAGCAGAGGATGGACCGTCCTCTCTAGTTCAGTTCTTGGTGATGGTGGAGGGGTATCCAAGATGATTGTCTCTGGAGGATCTGATACAGAAGTTGAGGTTTCTGCAGGGGTTCTGATAGATTTGTTGGTCCCGGAGGGGTTATACAAGTTTGTAGAAGGGGGGGTTGAATACAAACACACAAAATTTACTTTTCTAAATTAATTATTGATATGTATCAAACAATTTACAACTTGTTACGGAACAAGATTAAGAAATAAACCTAATCTAAACAAGTTAAGAGAATCAGTAAGATTTTCTTGCACTAGAAATAAGATAGAAGGAAAAGTAGGAATATTAAAGACTAATATTCTAACACACCGAAATAGTAAGAAGGAGATAGCCAAGCACTTCATTTCTGAAGTAGGGTTTCCTTTATATACTGCATGTATTTAATGCATATCAGTACAACTTTACACGTGGCAGCAGCTGATTGGTTGCATGGTTTGAGCTTTGTAGACAACCTAGTAGCCGCATGATGAACAGTGTAGAATCAGAGTTGGTAGTACGATTCTGAACAAAAGGGATGTCCATTCTGACATTATCGTACGGAGGCGTGCAAGGAGGTAAGATAAAAGTAACTTATAGAGGAAGACTTCATGATCAGCGTTCGCTGAATAGATATTTATCAGGGAGTGATAAAGTTCAGCGTTCGCTGAAGTCTTCTACTTGAAACTTCATGTTAAGTGGACAAATCTTGGCTTCGCTGATATCCGCATCAGTTCATTAGTAGACTTGTCGCTGGTTCTTTGCCTTGATCTTCGACTTCAGCGTAGAACATTTTTGACGTGAAACTTGTCTTCCGGGATCATAAGTAAACAACTAAGATTATCAGCGATCATCAACAAGACTGAACAGGCTCAGGTCCTATTGATGAACATTGTCGCTGAATGTAACAAATAACTTGAGTTTCCTATCAGCGGTACTGAAACAGACTTATTACTTTATCAGCGATAGTGAAACATTTATACATATTGTCTACTTATAATTTTCATTAAGTGATTCTTAGAGAGTCATTATCAAATTACTGAGGGTTTGGATCAACAATCTCCCCCTATTTGATTATGACATAGCAACAAAAGAAAATTGCTAAGTATGAAAACATAAGGATAAAATGAACTCATAAAATATTTGTCCCTTTTACTATTTTCTGGGATCTTTTAAGTACTGATGGAGTAAAGTACATTCGCTGAAATTTTTCTTTAAACTTCGTATAAGTTACAGAGGGAAGTGGAAAAAATTACAAGTACAACAAATAGATTTACAAGTACAAAAGATATAAGCTGATAAAGGATAAAAGAATTACAGGAAAACCTATCAGCTAACCAGGTTCTTTCTTGACGAGTTCATCAAGAGTGTCAGTCTCTGGAATCATCCAATCAGGGACTGTGACTCCCTGATCCCTTCTTTTCTTTGCTTTGCGATAGATGTGGGGTTTCAGGAGTTATCCGAAGAGACTTTGTTTGTACTCACACCAGTATAGTAAATCTCTGAGTTGTTCGATTGGAGCTTTGTATAACTCAGAGATGCGTTGAAAGCATTCACGACCATTGAAGTCATAGAAGAATATGCCATAAGGATTGCTGATTACTTTGCCAGGGAAGAAAGTTTCAGCAGGAGGTAGGGATACGTCAAGTCCAGAGAGATCAGGGGCAGGGCTAAGAACTGCGTCATAAGAGAATTCAATACCTGTCTCGTTTCTTATTGTCGGTCCTGGAGAGGAAGGGGTCTTCTTCTTTAGAGCAGCTTGCTTCTTCTGAATTTGTGGAGGACGAGGAATATCAACCGCTGAGGAGACCAAGTCGATCTGTTTATTAATTTCTTGTTCGACACAGGTTTTGAAAGTTGAGCGGGATCTTTGAATTGCTATTCTCATCTCCAACCATTCAGCGAGACCAAAGGTGTTCAGGGATGACATGTAGACAGTTCTGTTATGGCCGTTTTCCCTAACTACTTGGACATGAACGATTGGTACCTTTATGTTATTTCTCAAAGCATATCTCCCTCTGACGTTTACAGCTTTTATCCTTGAGGGATGTTGTCTGTAGTGGCATATATTCTTACACCACTCGAGTGTGGTGCCACTGACTTTGGTCTTTTCTTGGTGAGTCTTGTGTGCGTCCTTCAGCAGTTTCTTTTGGACAGCAACAGGAAATCTTTTCAAGTCTGGATCGTCGAAAGAACGTTGAGCAAGCTCTAGGGAATATTCTCTGTCTTTCTCTTCAGCCTTCTTTCTTTCAGCAAAGAGTTTCTCAGCTCTGAGAGATTCAACGACTTCGTCTTTTTAAAGAATGTTGAGATGAGTAGGAACTAATCGATGATCCTCTAGCTGTTGAATCATAGCTGCTCTTCTTTTCATTTCATCTTCACTTGGTATTTGAGGAACCAAGGAAGGTCTTTTGTCGTGTGTGAGCAGCTCTTCTTCTTCTTCAAAAATATCATCAGTCTCAGCGAAGTCTAAGACTGGGATTATTTTTTCAGCACTTGGAGCTGGATTTATTGTAGATACAGCAAGAGGAACTTCAGCTGGATCCTCAAGCAGGGGAGAGCACTAGCTGAAACGTAAGAATCGTTTAAGTAAGATCATTTGGGAAAAGGAGATAGAGAAAAGAATGAGGTTAAGTGTACAGAGGTTTTATGGAGAGGAGAACTGAGCTTAAGAAGGGATAGAGGAGGGATGCAGTGTAAGGGAAGAAAATATATTGTACCTGACAAAATGGCATTCGAATCAAGATCGTCAGATTGCCTTCTATAGCGATGCCTTTGTTTTTGCCTTTATCGGCTTCAGTCGCTGTAGGCTTTTTCTTGGTCCCCTCCCCTGAAGTGTCTTTGAAGACTACCCCTTTGAGAGTAGGGGTTCTTTTGATTGGCTGGAAGGAACAGTCGATATCTTCATCATCGTCATCATCATCATCATCTTTAGGGGATGATGATGGTTCATCATCAGCGATATCGACGTCTTCATCATCATCTTCTTCTTCTTCAGATTCTTCCTCATCAGCATAAGGTTCTATGACATCAGCATCAGCTTCAGCTTCCTCTTCGAGTTGCTCCCCCTCAAATTCAGAGGGAGGTTTCTCGGTTCCTTCGGGGTTTTTAACTCCCTGAGGTTTATCAGCAGCATCAAAAATAATACCCTCCCCCTCAGAGTTATGGGGAAGGTCTTCTTGAGTTATCATCTCCCCCTCAACATTATGGGGAAGGTCTTCTAGAATCTTCTCCCCCTCTTCCACATGATGAGTGGGGGAGGAAATAGTAGCAGCAACAACAACATTTTCAGCATGCTTTAGGTCACTATCTGCCAGGCCAGTGATCCCAATGCAAGTTTCAATCCTTGCTATTCTGTCTTCCAGGCCTGAAATAGCAGGACTGATTCTTTCAAGGGTTTCTCGATCCACCTGAGTAAAGTGCGAGGGAGTACAGGCTGTAGCGTTCAGGCGGTCGAGGATCTGCTGCAGTAGATTGGTCGTAGTGCTAACATCTGCCTTTAGAGTAGACACCTCTCCCTGAAGAACTCCAACCACTGTCTTCAATGATGTGACTTCATTGGACAGGGTGGTGAAGTTGGTGGAGAGGGTGCTGTTGGTAAAGTTGAGATTGTTGATGGAGGTAGAGTTCTCAGCGAGAGTAGTAGCAAGATTTGAGATACTACCTTCCACATATTCCAGATCAGCACCGGACGCTATGCCTTTCACTTCAGTGGTGAGTGTCTTGAGAGCCTCTCCAGTGTTTGTAACCGCTGAAGAGTTGGCAGATAGAGTGGTGGTGAGAGATTCCACCTTGGTGGACAAATCCGTGAGCGATATGTTGATGTCACCCAAATTAGGACCTGTAGAAGTTGAAAACTTATGAACAAAGGAAAGCTCAGAAGTCGGGGATTTTGAGAGAGGAGTGTTTGGAATTTTGTGTATACCTGCGGGATGGTTGACAAAGTCCTCGAAATCTCGATGACCTGTAAATGTTTCCATGTCGTCTTCTAGAGAGCCTTTACGTTGAGAAGTGCATGTAGTCCTGTGTTTTTATCCATCATCTGCTGTAGAGCTTCAGCAAATGCATCACTTAGAGTGATTGTTGATGAAGAGAATGGGGGGAAAACAGGTGGAGTGACCAAAGAAATAGTAGGAGGAATGAAGGTTGAGAAGAGGGATTGGGTAAGGGGTTCAGCGTTGATTGCGCTGAGAATTACTTTCACAGTACTTGGAGGTACTGAGGGAGGAAGGTTCTGATCAAGGATAACCTCAGCGTGTAGAGACGCTGAAGCGGGAATGGAAGGGATGGTTTCAGCAGCTGTGGCAGAGCGTACCACTGAACTTTCCAGTGGCTCTTGTAGAGAAAGAGTCGTGGAGACGTCAGCCTGGGAAGGCTTGGGGGGTTGCTCCTTGGTTTTCTTGGGCTTAGGATCGCCAAGATTGGTTGAAGAGTTTTTCTCGTTCGAGGAGTGGGTGTTGCAGCCTGGGTGCCAGCGGTTGGGATTACCGTGAGGTAGCTGCAGAAGTAGAAGAAATGGGATTGAGAAGAGATAAGAGAGTAGAGAGACGTACCTCGTTTCGTAGGGGCTTGAAGTCGAGAACCTTAGCGCCGACTGATAATGTCGGTTTTCGACATTATTTTAACTCTCGAATCGAGTAATTGTTGGGTGTTTTCAAGTAAAATAGTGACCTTTACTGATAAGTTTCTTGAGATGTACAGTTAGTCAGCCTGGAAGGGAAATGAAGAAGAATTTTTATATTTCCCGATGAAAAAGATCGAAAGCTGGAAAAAGATGAAACAGAAGCTAGCGCGCTTTATGGCGCCACTTAACTGGTGCGGAAAAGCGCGCGGAGATGTGAGAAGTGGATTCCAGAGGACGACGCGCTTTATGGCGCTACCTAACTAACGACGTGATGCGCGCGAGTTTTAAAGACCGTATAGTCCAGTGGATGGCGCGCTTTGTGGCGCGACTTTAGTGGCGCCAAAACTAGCGCCAACTCTCAGATACGATTTAAAGGCCCTATTTTCTAATTTTAGGGTTATCAGTCAGACTAGGGGAGCGGCTGCAGGTCAGAGGCGATTTTTGGGAGCAAATTGAGAGCACGAATACAGAGGTGATAAGAGATCGAGTGGAAGACAACAACGATTGAGTACGTGATCGTGGAAGGGAATCTTCTCAGGGAGTTACTTATATTTTTCTGCAGAACTTTTCAAACATGGTTTCTTCTACTTCGTTTGTAATCTTTCTGTTTTATTTACACACCCCCAATATGAGCTAAACTTCATGTTGGGGGGTTGGATGATGGATGATTCATAGATGTAGGCTTTGAACGATTTCTATTTCGGTTTTAATAGATGGATGACGTCTTTGAATTCATGCTTAATGCTTTTAATAAACTGATCATTTGTTAAATGATTTAATAACTCTTGAGTGTTCGATGGAAATCTCAAGAATTAGTTCGAATTCAATGGCCATCGATGGGAATTAGTTAGAGATAATCCATTTCCTTCGGTGTTGTGTTCTAAACCAGTCATTTTAACTTAATTCAACTGTAAGATCGAAAGATGAGCAACTTTAATTAAGTTAAGTCTCGGTGCAGCTTGGAAAAGTGTAGTGAGTTCAGGTTTTACAAGTCATTAATCGTTTTAATCGTTTATAACTCGCTTTGAAGTCTTGTTAATTGAAATCATTCGGATTCCAACCCTCCATCCTCTCTCCTAATATTACTTTCAATTACTTTCCGTACTTTTATACGCTTTACTAGTCAAGATAATTCAACAATCAAACCAAATCAATTTTTCAACCGCTTAGTTAATAACTACTACAGTCATTGAGGTACTTAAAACCTAGTTCCTTTGGATTCGATACTCGTACTTCCGTACGTATTACTTGAGACGACACCGTACACTTGCGGCTAGTCAGAGGGGGGTGTAAACCCACCTATCAAGTTTTTGGCGCCGTTGCCGGGGAACTTGTTTTGTGTTAATATCACTACCAGCTGTAGGAATTATTATATTGTGCATTTTCTTTTATTACAAGTTTATTTTTATTTCGATCCTCCTTATTCACGATTGTGATCCAAGTTTCTTGTTACTGCATTATTACGAGAGCTAACTTGTACTCTATTCTTTGCTGTAGATCACTTCTAGTTTATGCTAAGGAGGAGTTCCTCTGGTGAACTCGAACCATTTCATCCTGAAATCGAAAGGACTGCAAAGAGACTAAGGAGGCAAGCTAGACTCAGACTTCAGCAAGAAATGGAAGGTGTCAATAATGAAGAGTACGACGTTAATTGGGAGGACAACAACGTTAACAACAACAACGTTAACGACAACAATGTTAACAACAATGTTAACAATGATCTCAACAACAATGCCAACAATGGTGTTAACAACAATGTCAATCATCCACCACCACCACCACAAAGGGTACCTATGAGGAATTTTGCCAATCCAAACATGGCGGCTGCACAGTATGGCCCATATGTTCCTCCGATCGCAGCGAACAACTTCGAGATCAAAACTGGCACCATTCAATTGGTGCAAGCAAACATGTTCGGAGGAGCAGCAACTGAAGACCCACACAGCCACTTGAGAACATTCGAGAAGATCTGCAACACCTTCAAGGTGAACGGAGTTGATCCGGGTGCAATCAAACTCTGACTTTTTCCATTCTCACTGAGGGGTCGAGCTAATGAATGGGAAGAGGGTTTGCCAGCGGGGTAGATTCGTACATGGAACGATATGGTGACCGCTTTTTTGAACAAGTTATTTCCATCGGGGCGAACGGCCCAACTGCTGTCGGATATCACTCACTTCGCCCAGTGGGATCAGGAGTCATTATATGAGGCTTGGGAGCGATACAAGGGTATGCTTAAAAAATGCCCTCACCATGGTTTGCAACCATGGATGATTATGCAAACGTTCTACGGAGGACTGCTTACACAGTATAAGAATGACCTCACAGCCGCTGCAGGTGGTGCATTCATGAATAAGTCATATGAAGATGCATATGAGCTGATTGAAAATCTCGTGGAACATAGTTATGCCACTCCTCGGTCAGCCACTAGGAAGGTGGCAAGTGTGCAAGAAAGTGATGAACTGAAAGCTATCAAAGCACAATTGGCAGCCATCACAAATCAGCTGAAAGGGACGGCAATTCAACCGTCCTTCCAAGGAGATATGAGCTGTCAAGAGCCATTTGGTTCATCTCAAGAAATGCCTCCACCGGAACAAGTGCAATTCCTTCAAAACCGCAACAATCGGCCGAGAAACGATCCGTTCTCGAATACTTATAATGAGGGATGGAAACGACATCCTAATTTCTCGTGGAGCCAGCCTCAGAATGCACAGAAGAAGACAATGTTTCAGCAACAACAAAATAAGTATGGTAATAATTCTAACCCTCCTACTCAGAATACTAATGTTTATCGCCCTCCAGGTTACAATCAAAGGAGGCAAGAAGAGGGACAAGGAGGTAAGAAGAAGTCCGGATTAGAGGAGATGTTGATGAAATTTGTCTCAAAGATGGACAATGCGGTTAGAGAGTTGACATCATCCGTTGGAACGCTGACCAGTTCAGTCAGAACGATAAGAACTGCGACGGATCAGAACACCGCATCGATCCGAATTCTAGAAGGACAAATGGGGCATATGGAAGATGCGTTAGCTATTCGGAGTCAAGGTACATTCCCGAGCCAAACCGAGAAGAAGACAAGAGAGGATTGTAAGGCAATTCAGCTGAGATGCGGGAAAGAGTTAGTTAAAGACTCACATCTCGAGGCGAGAGAGGTGGAAAAAGAAACTCATGATCACAAGATGGAAGAAGAAGATGAAGAGAAGATGGATGAGGAGTTGGAAATGGAAGATAAGAGAGCTTCCAACGCTGAGGTGCCAAAATCTACACCGAAGACAACCATACAACCGGTGGCACCGAAAGTTCCATATCCGAACCGTTTGAAAGCACAAAGGGATGAGGTTTAGTTTTCTAAAATTTTATAAGTTTTCAAAAAGTTACACATTAACATTCCCTTTGCAGATGCATTAGCTCAGATGCCGTCTTACGTGAAGTTCTTGAAGGACATCCTCTCTAACAAGAGGAAAATTGAGGAACACGCAACCGTAGCACTTACTGAAGAGTGCAGTGCAATAATCCAGCACAAACTCCCACAAAAGCTGAAAGATCCAGGGAGTTTTACGATTCCTGTTCAAATAGGAGGTGCCGATTTTGGTAAGGCACTTTGTGATTTAGGTGCGAGTATTAACTTGATGCCTTTGTCCATTTTTTGGAGGCTTAGATTGGGAGAGGTGCAGCCGACGAACGTGACACTCCAACTGGTGGATAGATCAATCAAATATCCGTACGGAGTTATTGAAGATGTTTTGGTGAAGGTGGACAAATTCTACTTTCCAGTAGATTTTGTTATCTTAGACAAGGACGAAGATAAGGAGTTCCCTCTCATTTTGGGCCGACCATTTTTGGCCACCGGAGGTGCACTAATCGATGTGCAAGGAGGAAAGCTTACTCTCCATGTTGGTGAAGAAACAGTCGTGTTCAATGTCTTTCCAACAGCACGAGTCGGGGTGGAAAGAGGTACTTGCTATCGAGTTGATGTGTTAGAAGAGATTGCTGAAGAGACTTCCAAAGTTAATCACAGTGATGATCAACTGGGGAATGCTTTGACCGGAATGTGCACCGATAGCGAGAACGAAAGTGTAATGCAACTGAATGCGTTACCCGAGTATCGATGTCCGAGAAGACCAATGAAAGAAATTTGGGTGAACCAATTGCCAAATCACAGCCTTCATCAAAAGTGCCACCACAACTAGAACTCAAAGAATTGCCGGTTCACTTAGAATATGCATTCTTGGGAGAGAATCAAACATTACCGGTAATCATAGCGGCACACCTCACTTCGGTAGAGAAGGAAAGGTTGATCCGAGTCTTGAGGGCTCACCAATCCGCCATCGGGTGGACCATAGCAGACTTAAAGGGGCTGAGTCCAACATTTTGTATGCATAGAATTAATCTGGAAGAGGGACACAAGCCAACGGTTCAGCACCAACGCCGTCTAAATCCAAACATGAAAGAAGTGGTTCGGAAAGAAGTATTAAAACTTCTAGATGCTGGAATCATATATGCTGTGGCTGATAGTCCGTGGGTCAGTCCGGTACAAGTGGTACCCAAGAAAGGAGGAATTACGGTCGTGAAAATAACAACGATGAGCTCATTCCATCGCGAACAGTGACCGAATGGCGTGTGTGCATAGACTATCGGAAATTGAACGACGCCACCAAGAAAGACCACTTCTAGTGATGGAAATTTTACCCGTCGGGTCGGGTACCCACGGGTACCCGCCCCTAATGGGGCGGGGATTCCCCGGCTAATCGGGTAACGGGTATTGTTTTTCATACCCGAAGCGGGTTCGGGGTCGGGGTCGGGGATGGTACTACCCGCCCCTAATAATACCCGATATATATTTTTATATATAATTTAATTAGTTTTTTATTCGTTGCTTGATAATTTTATACTTTAAAAATTGTCATGAACTATGATTACACATGGTTGATTATATCATTATATGTTTTTGAAACTTGAGGTTTATTTATTTGTTTTAAAAATTAAAAACTCGCTAATTTCATTTTCTTTAAAAATAATTTAATTATTTTTTTTCGTAAACGGGTACCCAACGGGTTCCCCGTACCCGTCGGGGATTTTGTCCCCCGAACCCGTCGGGGATTAGTCGGGGAGGGGTCGGGGACGGGGGGCTTAATCCGCCTAATACCCGCCCCGTTTCCATCCCTAACCACTTCCCACTTCCATTTATTGATCAGATGTTGGAGCGACTTTCGGGCCATGCGTACTATTGTTTTCTTGATGGATATTTGGGATACAATCAAATCCCAATTGCACCAGAAGATCAGGATAAGACAACCTTTACTTGTCCATATGGCACTTTCGCGTATCGGAGAATGCCATTCGGATTATGTAACGCACCGGGTCCTTTTCAGCGGTGCATGATGGCCATCTTCTCCGACATGGTGTAGAAAACGATTGAAGTTTTCATGGACGATTTCTCGGTCTTCGGAGACTTGTTCATCACATGCCTAGACCATTTAGAGGCGGTTTTGAAAAGATGCCAAGAGACGAGCTTGGTGCTGAATTGGGAGAAATGCCATTTCATGGTGACCGAGGGAATTGTGTTGGGTCACAAAATCTCAAAAGATGGCATTGAGGTTGACAAAGCAAAGATAGCCGTGATAGATAATCTTCCGTACCCTACGACGATGAAGGGAATACGGAGCTTTTTGGGTCACGCGGGGTTTTACCGGCGATTCATCAAGGATTTTTCCAAAATTTTAAACCCTTGAGCTCGTTACTTTTGAAAGATGCTAATTTTGACTTTACTAATGAATGTATTGATGCGTTTGACAGGTTGAAGAAGGAACTCATCTCAGCCCCAATTTTGACTGCACCCGATTGGAGTCTTCCTTTCGAGTTGATGTGCGACACGAGCGACATTGCTGTTGGGGCTGTTCTGGGCCAAAGGAAAGACAAGAAGCTGCATGTTATCTACTACACGAGCAAAACGTTGGACGAGGCCCAAGTGAATTATGCAACCACCAAAAAGGAGCTGTTGGCGGTCGTGTATGCATGTGAGAAGTTCAGATCGTACTTGGTCGGATCGAAGATCATCGTTTACACTGATCACTCTGCCTTGAAATACTTGATGGCAAAGATGGATGCAAAACCACGTCTGATCAGATGGGTCCTTCTACTTCAAGAGTTTGATATTGAAATCCGAGACAAGAAAGGATCTGAGAACACGGTAGCCGATCATCTGTCCAGAATTGGAGAAGAGGACACAAAGCCACTTGATACCAAGCCAATCAATGACGCATTTCCTGATGAACAACTTTCTGCGGTAAGGGCTATTGACCCATGGTTTGCTGACTTGGTTAATTTTCTTGCAGGTAATGTGAAGCCTTTTGGATTGAACTCACATCAACGGAAGAAGTTCTATGCGGAGGTTAAACGGTACTATTGGGATAAGCCGTTCTTGTACAAAAGATGTGGAGACGGGATGATCAGACGTTGTGTACCCGATGAAGATAAAGAGAGTATCCTCACATTCTGCCATACTTTGGAATGTGGAGGTCATTTCAGTGCTGATCGAACGGTTACGAAGATGCTACAGTCAGGATTTTTCTGGCCGACGA
This sequence comes from Saussurea involucrata, assembly GCA_033807775.1. Lineage (NCBI taxonomy): Eukaryota > Viridiplantae > Streptophyta > Magnoliopsida > Asterales > Asteraceae > Saussurea > Saussurea involucrata. The sequence goes on from CM066327.1 coordinate 66,138,610, forward strand.
TGTTCAAAGACACTCGCCACTTCATCTCTCGATGTGATAGATGCCAACGAAATGGGAATATTTCAAAGAAGGATGAGATGCCGATGCAGATATTCATGGAGGTAAAACTGTTCGATGTATGGGGCATCGACTTCATGGGGCCTTTTCCTCCTTCGTTCCGTAATGAGTACATCCTAGTAGCTGTCGACTATGTCTCGAAATGGGTGGAAGTGGTCGCTACTCCAACCAACGACTCGAAGACGGTTATTCAGTTCTTGAAGAAGAATGTATTCACACGATTTGGGGTTCCGAGAGCATTAATCAGTGACGGAGGGAGTCATTTCTGCAACCGCTACTTAGAGGCGTTATTGAAGAAGTACGGAGTTAAACATCATGTAACTACTCCGTACCATCCACAAGCTAACGGGTTGGCTGAAGTCTCCAACCGGGAACTGAAGCATATTCTTGAAAAGACGGTGAATGCATCAAGGAAAGACTGGTCGCTGAGATTGGATGACGCCTTATGGGCATATCGGACTGCATTCAAAACTCCCATCGGAACCACCCCATACCGGTTGGTGTTCGGAAAATCTTGTCATTTACCGGTCGAGTTGGAGCATAAGGCATACTGGGCAGTGAAGAAATTGAACATGGATGCAAAAAAAGCCGGACAAAAGCGTTTGCTACAATTGAACGAATTAGAAGAAATCCGTTTGGACGCATATGAGAACGCGTCAATCTATAAAGAACGGACGAAGATGTTTCATGATCGACGGATTCGAGAAAAGGTACTTATTCCAGGAAAGAAAGTTCTTTTATTTAACTCTCGTCTCCGTTTATTTCCAGGTAAGCTGAAGACCAAGTGGTCGGGACCATTCAAGGTGATTGAAGTGTTTCCGTACAGTTCGGTGGAACTAGAAGGGACGAACGGTCAAAGATTTAAGGTGAACGGTCAACGGGTGAAACCTTATTTGGGTGGTGAAGTTGAAAAAATCTCAAGCATCTATTTGGACGAGCCTACGGAGTAACTGCATGCGAAGTCGTGCCACGACATTAAATACAGCGCTCGGTGGGAGGCAACCCACCGTAGGTTAGTTTTCAGTTTATTTGTTTTTAGTTAGTTTTTTTTTTTCTTTTAATTTGTGTGTGTTTTTCCCTGAGAAGTAAACCTTCAAGATTGAACATCGTTGGGACAAGCGAGAACGGAACGAAAGAGCCAAAGGAAAAGGGAACTGTTGGAACCCAGATACACTTAATCAAGATTAACAGTCTATTAGTTGAATTTAGAGTTTAATGCGGAAGCGTATTTAAACTAACATATATGTTTGATAGATGTTAGAACGCACATATATAAAGAAAACAGTAAAGAATAAAAAGGATTTCTTGAACAGTTACTGTTATTCAATATATAATAAGAACACGAAGAACAGATTAAGAACTGTTGGTGTGTATGAGAATATAACACTCAGATATTTGACAATAAAGCTTGAGAGTATTAGTGATTCCTTGTGTATTCGTCCTTAGGAAGATCTCAACATGAGACTTCCTTTTATACTACTCTTAGAAGACTATGAAGTAGGTCGCTGTTCCTTTTACGGCATGAATAGTGAACTGAATGGTGTGAACAGTGGACTGGATGGTGTGAGCAGTTGTTTGAGCCATGCGCATTTAATGGAGCAGATGTACTATTGGTAAATGCATTAAATGGCGCAGACGTCTATTTTGTACCATGCCCTATTGAGTCCACTCAGAGCTTGACACGTGTTTTGACAGTACTTTTCCATGCAAGTTGATGACCGTATCCAGTAATATCTTCCAAGTCTTCATAGCAGACCACAGAGGCTCTGTAAGGCATTAAAGAGGTTCTATGGTCTGACTTTCTGTGGACCAGTCCACTTGTTTCCGAGTTGATCTTCTTCTTGCGCACTACAGAGGTTCTGTGATTACCTCTGTAGCTTTTGTGGCTTTCTGGACTTGATCTTCTGGAAGAAGTGGCAGAGCCTCTGTAAGAGGCTTTTCTATACTTCGCCTATTTTTTACTACTTCTAAATACTTCTATGTTTAGGAAGATTGAAGCTAACAATCTCCCCCTAAGTAGTAAAAAATAAAAATTTGACTTTTAGTTTAGTTAGGCTAAGTTGGATAAGACAGAGGTTAAACAATACCTCGAAATTTCTTTCATTTAGAAATATGCCAGAGACATTTTACATTTGAGTACAATGAAAGATAAACTTTTGACTTTGTTTGCAGAGATTGGAGGTCTGAGAATCAGATTTTGGCATCTTTGAAATCATTGTAGCTTCTGTTGTCTCTTCCAACTTTTCTGATCTCTTTGTAGAATCTGATGCAGAGTTCTCTTAGGCGAATTGTTGCGTCAATCTCTCTTATGATAGTATCTGCAGCATCTTTTTCCATTTTCTTTGAACCTCTGTATTTCACAAGGCTTGCTCTGAACTTGTTCAGAGTATTTGTTGCGTACTTCTGACAGTCCATGCATACAAATAGTTTAGTTTCGCCTTGAGGGTTTTGAAATACTAACCCAAACCGTGGTTCTGTGATGATTGAGTTTGGTATGGCGTCTGGTGGGCAGCGATCCTCTGGTGGTCGTAGATCCAGATGCTTGAGACCAAGATCCTTTCCCAGCTGGAAATCTATCATGCTGTAGAGCAGAAGCTTTTCCCTCATCGCTTTTCTCAATACTTGATAGGCTCTGGTGTTTGCCTCTGTGTTGTAGTTGTCCTTTGTCCATTGCAGAAGGTCAGGTAGATCGTATGGATTGATGTTTCTTAAGTCAGCATCAGCGAAGGTAGATTCTGAATTGTTCTCTCTTCTGACTTTGTAAAGATTGTACCCGACCCTTGGATAGGTTCTTGTGAAGGAGAATCGGCAGAAGATCACCTTTTTGATCTTGTGAATTGAGAAAACATCTGCTTTGGTTCTTGGCTTTGTTCTCGTGAAGATGTTCTCAAATTCTTCTCTGATCCTTGGATCTGTCACATGATCTGTTGGATAGTTTGTCTGAAAGGATTGTTTGTAGAGGTATTTGTATACCACTTCTTCCATTTCTTCATGTGTTGGACCAGGTCGTGGAATTTGTCTTCTGAGACTCTCCATCTGTTGAACAACTTCTGCAGCTCTACCAGTTAAAGGAATTTCTGACAGAGGCTTCAATCCATGTGCCCAGTCAACTTCTTTGGGTTTTGGGGTTTGAAAGGCGTCAAACGCACTCTTCATCAGTTTCTCTGTTGGCTTTGACAATGTTTTCTTCTTCTTAGGCTCTTCTGTCAGTATCCCTTTGCCTTTATCTTTTGTTGTCGTGGCAGAACCTGTTGCTTCTGTGGGATTTGAGGTTTGCACTTCTGTAGGTTTGATGGAGGTTGCCTCTGTGGATTTTGACGATTGTGACTTAGAGGACTTTTGTGGCGATGGTTCTGTTGGCTTGACTTGCTCTGTAACCTCTGTTGGAGGTTCTTTGATTACTTCTTCTGTGAGCTCAGTTTCTGTTGTTGAAGTTTCGACATCGAATCTTCTCGCCATTTTGAATGCTTGTGTGAACCTGTGCCTTTCTTCTTCTCTCTGCGCCATACGATCACTCATTGTTGTGTGCATCCTTTTCAGAACGTCAGAAGCAGAGGTCGTTGCTCTTTTTGGTTTGGTGGCAATCGACTTTCTTCTTGGTATGGTTTGGGGTGTTTCCACAGAGGTGGGTGTTTTCTCTGTGGTTTGTTCATCTGTTTCTTCCAAAATGATTACCTCAGGGGCGGTTGTTGCCTCTGTGGTTTGCAGATCTGCTTCTGGAGTTTTGGTTTCGTTTGGAGATGATTCCACAGAGATGGGTGTTGTCTCTGTGGTCTTTTGGGTTCGTTGTTGGGTTTCTTCTGGAGGGGCTTGGCTGATTGGTTCTGCTGCGATTGGTGGAGATTGAATTCCTCTGCTCGTAGCTTTCTCCCTTAAATTCTCCCCCTCAGGATTATCTGATGGACCAGGTTGGTCATCATCAGAATCATCCTGACTCTTATCCGAAGTACCCTCTGCTCTGCAAGAAGTGTTGGGCTTCTTTGGCAATTCAGCTCCTGCTGCCTTCAATTTTTCACATATATCATCGCAGAGACCAATAAATGTCGCAAGCTCTGCTTCTGTCTTGAAACGCATTTTGCCGACACTTTTCTTGAAGTCCTTCACATAGTTGGCATTTGCAGTTGTGAAGGAGACAATGACTTCTGTGACCTGGTTTATGACGTTTTGTCCTAGCTCTGTTAGCTGTGCTCTGGTCATATAGTCTTTTGGCTGCATCATTGTCGTGGTTCGTATTGCCTCTGCTTGAACTTGTGATAACGCATTCTGTAAGTCTGCAGGAGTAATGCCCTCTGCTCTGTTGGATTGCGTATTCAATTGTTCAAGGAAATCTTTGACCGAGTCCCTGAACGCAGAAGTTGCAGTTGTTTCGAATTGATGAGCTGCAGAAGTGGCTGTTTCTTTGGCAGTGGTTGTTGCAGAAGACTTCATCTCTGAGATGGCGGTTTTCACCTCTGTGGACAGATCGTCCATTTTGGTGTTTAGATTCAAGAGAGCTGTAGATGTTGTCTCTGCAAAGGATTTGAAAGAGCTTTGCAACTCTTTCATTGTTTGGTTCACAGAGGTGACAAGGGTTTGGAACTCATCCCTTGATACTTGCGTTCCTTGTGTAACCTCTGGAGGAACACATTCGTCTCCAGAGTGAGTCCCTGTTCCTGGGACACCTTCGTTCACCCTTGTTTGTACGATGGGGGTGGAAGGATTTCCTTCTGATTCTCGAGAGGAAACCTGAGTTTCGTTCTCTACAGAAGTTCTGTGAAGAACAGAGTCCAAATCCACTCCAGAGGTGGGTATTGGAATGTCCTTCTGTTGACTAGGAGACTTGTCTAGTGTCTCTTCGTCTCTGTGCTCACTACTTCTCTCTGAAAGAAGGTTTGGTCCTAATGTGTGTGTGGCAGAGGAAACGAATTCCTCTGTAGGGTGTTCTTGTGTGATCTGGGGCGATTGATCACGAACATTATGTGAGTCTCTTTGAGGAGACTCCCTAGGAATGGATTCCCCGGTTTCTGTGGGAACAGAGGTTGAAAGAGTAACCTCTGGCTGGATGGGTAGGGTTGGGATCGAGCTGTGCTGCTCTTTTTCAATAACTCCTTCTGCAGCTAGACCTGCGGAGTTAGAAATGTGGGTTGCACTGGGAGTTGGGTTTGGTTGTGTGCCTTCTTCAACTTCGGCATCTTTTCTTGTTTCTTCCTCTGGTTCTGTGGAAGTTCCTTGCTCTGTGCGCAAGGAGTCATACATGTGATGAGATCCGTATAAGCTCATGACATGAGGATGATAGAGACCTTTTCGTATCCAGATAGCCTCTTCTTCATCTGAATCTACCTCTGAGATTTCTATCCCTATTTCTGTGGTTTCTTCTACAACCATTGCCTCTGTAACTTCAGTTGTATTCCACTCAGCTTTGGTTTGTTCTGTTTCTTCTGAAGCTTGGTTTGGACTTCTTCTGTGGACGTCCAATCCTTGAATGAAAGGGTTTTGTAAAATCACAGGGGTATCGGCTGGTTGATTTCTGGGTGTTGTGTCATCTTCTTGTAGATGTGTGTCAATGCCAGAAATGAAGAAATCTTGTTCTTCTGGAGAGTGGTGGTTGAGAGGTTGTGCCGTCTACCCTGCTGTATTTAGGGTATTGGCAATTTCAGGGTTCTGTAGGAAGTCATTCAGGTCTCCTTGGTGAGCAAATCTATTTGGAGATTGATAGGGTGATTGATATCCTTCTTCTGTCATTCCTACTTCTGCATCTTCTTCTTCAGCAGTTTCTCCCTCTATGATTTCCTCTTCTGCAATGGTAAACAACTTTTTAAGTGTTTTACCATGCTTCTTTATGGTTTTCCTCCTTTTTGGTTTTGGTGCCCCTTCCTCTGTGGATTTGGATCTTTTCTTCTTCTGTTTTGGGGAAAGAGGAGGAGCAGAGGAGCCAATCTCTGTGGCATGGGGAGGTGAAGGTCTATCTTCTGCAGTGCTAGTTGATGTGCCTTCTGCAGTTTTTCTCTTCTTAGCTTTTGGAGTAGAAGCAGAGATCTTTGCTGAAGATTTCTTTCCCATTATTTCTGCGCGTTTGGCTATGAAGCTGAGTTGAATAGCCATGTGTTTTGCTAACTTGTGATCCTTTTCTGCTTGAGTGGAAAGAGGTTTTGTTATCATTGTTCCTAGGGGGACACCTAAACGCGGGGGTGTCATAGGACTCGGTTTTGGAGTTCTATGATCGCGTATATACTCTTTCTTAAGGGCTTTGTTCGATGCGTAGTGCAGAAGTTTCTTTGACAGAGGTCTGCAGTGTGAGTAGCCATCAGCATGATCAGTGGGGGTATTTTTGTTCATCGGGAACTGTTTGGGAGTTGGCCCTTCCATTGGCCAATTTTGGATTAGCAGCAGAGGTTCGAACAGTACTCCCAATATTCTTTGGTATTGCAGAGGTGGTAGAAAGTTGGGATCGTTCTCTTTGACCCTTTTCGAGTTGTTCTTTCTGTCAATGGTGTTTATGATTTCTTGCATCATTATGGTCGCATAATCTAGTGGGAGATCATAGTAAACCCCATACATGATGCTCAAGATTTGATGTGAGCTCTGGTCAATACTCCCTATCTTTCCTGTCAGGCATCTGCTAAGAATAGAGAACAAAGTGTTCCACAGAGGTGGTAAACGGCCTCTGCGGAAGTCATTTCTCTTCCGTAGTTGGGTGTTGTACCCAAGCATTTCCACGAATCGACAGAGCTCTTCGTCTGTTGGTTGCTCTGCATAACTTTTCAATCCCAGAAGACCCCTTGTTGGTAGGTTGAATTCAAGTGAGAACATTGTTCTGTTGAACTTGATTTCAAGATGCTCAGATTTATCAGGTCTTGAAATGTACCCTTTGATAAGAGAATCGTCTTTATCAAATCGGCAGCTTTGCCAAAATTGGTTCAAATAACGGACTGGAATTTTGTTCGGGGTTCTTGATAGTAGAGGGAAGAGGACATGATTCTCCATGATGTTCAGAAGTATGGCATGGGCTTCGCCGAAAGTAGTGGGTGAGGGGACCAAATAGAAGTTGTTGGATTTGATAGGAAGAGTGGCTTCGAAATGATCCTTTGCTATAAAGTTTTGCAAGTGTGTCGTCGGAGCAAAGTCTGCTGAGTCCCCGGAATCTTGTTGTTCAATATTTCTTGCAAGGCTGGGGTTTTCAGAATGTTCTGAATGTGCAGGGGAGTGTTCCGGTGAGTTCGCCGGAGAGAGTTCAGAGGATGTAGCTCGAGAAGATGAAGCCATTTGATTTTAAGATTAAGATTTTTGCAAGCTTTTTGCAGGGTTTTGCCGGAGAAGAAGATGAGAGTTTGTAAAAAGTTTTATGAGAGGGTAAACTTTGTTTTTATAGGATGGTAAATCGGTAGAATTCGAAAGAGTAAAATATATGGCAATGGATTAAAGTTTGGAATCCGCACTCGAGTTTGAGCGGCGGGTTCAACTTTCCAAATAAAAACGTTCCATGTACGCCCAATGAAAATGGGACACGTAGGCCTTGTCAGAATATGACAGGACGTCGTGCGCGGCCCATTAATGCTAGGCGTGTGAGGTTGATTTTAGCCATATGAGTTTCACTCGCAGAAACAGTAACCGTTATTACCACAGATAACAAAATGGCAGAACTTTTGTGTTTTACAGAAGCTCTGTGATTTTGAAAATCTTGAGTTTTAACCTTTTCTCATATATCTCATTGTTATCATGACTTTGAAGGTTCTTCTTTGAACGAAAACGTTTGTAAAGATATTGGAGAGGATCAATAGGATTTTGTCAAGAAATTTTACTCACAGAGGTTTTGTAGCTCTGATGGAACTTGCAGAAGCTCTACGAGAGCCAGCAGAAGCTCTATGAGAGAAAAAATCTTATAACTTGAATTCTATTAACTTTCTGATCATCCAATTTTTGATCTGTGTTAAGAGATGTTTTTCGCACATTCTTGAAGGTTGGTGTCCGAGAAAACTATTTTGATAAACGTTTTGTTCGAGAAGGTCATGGTGTGTGTTTGTCGGTTTCCGAGATAACATTCCAAAAGATCGACAGAGGGTTAATTTGTGATCACAGAGCATATTTCCTGCAGAAGCTCTGTTGAGCTCAGCAGAAGCTCTATGACCTTAAATTTCTCCTATTTCGAATTTTGTTAAACCTTTTTAACTTTTGATTTTTGAAATGTTATTCACAGTATATTTAGGACATATTTGACAATTCTTGTCCTAGAAAACTGTTTTCTAAAAACCTTTCGTGCGAGAGACATACCTTTTGGTTCTTCTGTTATCGACAGTTTTGTCTTACTTCTGTCGATGGAGAATTATCGACATTCTTCTTTGGCTTTCCTTTGAGAGATTTACCTCTGTAGATCATCTCAGGGCCCCTTTTGCTCCCCCTTGATCTAATCACTTCTGTAGATCAAGAATTTTCCTTTTGCTCCCCCTTGATCTAATCACCTCTGTAGATCAAGAATTTTCCTTTTGCTCCCCCTTGATCTAATCACCTCTGTAGATCAAGAATTTTCCTTTTGCTCCCCCTTGATCTAATCACCTCTGTAGATCAAGAATTTTCCTTTTGCTCCCCCTTGATCTATGCTTGGATCAGAATATGATAAGTTTTGCATAGTACATAGGTCAGGTCTATCAGAGGTTCTGTGAAGGTTGTCAGAGGTTCTGAGCAAACCTTACAGAAGTTCTGTAGTTTCAAGAACTATTGAAGGTTTTAGGAATTTACATATAGAAGTAGAATCTTTCAAAACAATAATTTAAGCAATGTATTTACTTATTATTTACAGAAGATAAAACTATACTTACTGAGGATTTTCACACCATGTTAATCATTCCTAACTTACCCACCAAGAAGTTGAACCTTTTCTCGTCTAGTGCTTTGGTGAATAAGTCAGCGATTTGATATTCTGTAGACACAAAATGCATTTCGATTGTACCGTATTCAACATGATGTTTCAAGAAGTGATACCTTATATCGATATGCTTGGTTTTTGAGTGTTGCACAGGGTTGGCAGAGATAGCAATAGCACTCAGAAGATGGGTATTTTGAACAGAATGTGGCCGTAGTCTTTTAGCTGAGTCTTCATCCATAGAACCTGAGAACAACAGCTAGCGGCAGCAACGTATTCAGCTTCTGCAGTGGATGTGGAGACACAATTCTGCTTCTTGGAGGTCCAACTGACTAGTTTACCACCTAGGAATTGACAACTCCCAGAGGTACTCTTTCTGTCGAGCATGCATCCTCCATAGTCTGAATCTGTATAAGCTTTAAGACCAAAACCAGAGTTCTGTGGATACCAGAGACCAAGATTTTTGGTCCCTTTTAGGTATCTAAAGATTCTCTTTACGGCATCATAATGTGATTTCTTTGGATTAGCTTGATAGCGTGCACAGAGACATGTGGCATGCATAATGTCAGGTCTGCTTGCTGTTAAGTATAACAGAGATCCAATCATGCCTCTGTAGAGAGTGCATTCTACAGAGATGCCATCTGAATCTAAGAATAAACTTTTTCCAGTGGCCATTGGAGTTTTCATTGCAGAGGCATCAGAGAAGCTATACTTGGAAAGAATGTCAGAGACATATTTAGCTTGATTTATAAAAATTCCCTCTGATGATTGTTTGACTTGGAGTCCGAGGAAGAAAGTTAATTCTCCCATCATACTCATTTCAAACTCACTCTGCATGAGTTTTTCAAATCTTTTACACTCTTCTGAATTAGTAGACCCAAAAATTATGTCATCTACGTATATTTGTACAAGCATTATCTCACTACTTTTGCGTTTATAGAATAAGGTAGTATCTGTTGTACCTCTGTTGTAACCATTGACTAGAAGAAAGGTAGAAAGTCGTTCATACCATGCTCGTGGAGCCTGTTTCAGTCCATATAGAGCTTTTTCAAGGTAGTATACACGCCTTGGAAACTTTGAGCTTTCAAATCCTGGCGGCTGATTAACGTAGACCTCTTCTTGGATTTCACCGTTGAGAAAAGCTGATTTTACGTCCATCTGATAGACTTTAAAACCTCTGTGGGCTGCGAAGGCTAAGAATATTCTTATTGCTTCGAGCCGTGCGACAGGGGCAAAAGTTTCATCGTAGTCTATGCCTTCTTCTTGTCTATATCCCTTTGCTACTAATCTTGCTTTGTTTCTGATGACCACTCCATCTTCATCCTTCTTGTTTCTGTAGACCCATTTAGTCCCAATGGCCTGTTTTCCTCTTGGCAGAGGTACTAGAGTCCATACTCTGTTACGCTCAAATTGCAAAAGTTCTTCTTGCATGGTGTCTACCCAGTTTTGGTCATCTAGGGCTTCAGAAATCTTCTTTGGTTCTATCACACTAATAAAATTTGTAAAGAAACAAAAGTTAGCAGTGGCAGACCTTGTTTTTACTGCGTCAGAAGGTTCTCCGATTATTTGGCTTGGAGGATGGCTTTTTGTCCATTGAGTTGTGCGTGGAAGATGATCATCAATGTCATTCAGACTTTCTTTAGAGACTTCTTGTGTTTCTTCTTGTGTAGCCTCTGTTGTTCTTCGTGCCTTGGTAGTTGATTCTACCGTTTGTAGAATGATTGGTATGAGTGGTGGTGGAGTTTGTTCCTTTGAGGACGTATAGTCTTGGTCCTCGATTTCCTCTATAATTGGTTCTTCCGTGGTTTGTGCAGCTTCTGTGGTCGTTTTCCTTGATGTTTCATCTTCTGCACTTTCTTCTGCTTCGGCAATTGCATCTGTAGTATTTACAGAAGAAGATGAAGCATTATTAGGACCAGTTAGAGACAAACCTGTAGGATTTTGTCCGACAGAGGATGGTTCTTCAGAAACCCTGATTGTTCCAACAGAAGGATCAATGTTTTCGTGGAGCATCTCTAAAAATAGAAGATCCAAGTCTTCTTTTGCTCGTGAGATGACAGAGGATTTCCCTTTAATTTCGAGTTCTGAACTGATTTGTTCAGAAGTCATTTGGAATGAATCATCAAAAGAAACATTGATGCTTTCTACAATCTTGTGAGACTTTGTAAGGAATATTCTGTAAGCTTTGGAAGTGGCAGAGTATCCAATGAATTTGCCTTCATCTGCTTTTACATCAAACTTTCCTCTTGAATCTCTGTCGTTTAAGACAAAGCATTTGCATCCGAATACATGAAAAAATTTGATATTTGGCCGCCTTTTGTTAAGCAATTCGTAAGGCGTCTTGAGGTGTCTTTTCACAATGGTTGATCGATTTTGAGTATAACACGCAGTTGAAATTGCTTCTGCCCAAAAGTTCATTGATAATCCGCATGCTGACATCATAGTTCTTGCGGCTTCCACAAGTGTTCGATTCTTTCTTTCGACAACACCGTTCTGTTGTGGAGTGCGAGCTGCAGAGAAGTTCTGTGATATTCCTTCTTGTGAAAGATAGGCTTCAATGACAGAGTTTTTAAATTCTGTGCCATTGTCACTTCTTAACTTCTGTATTCTGCAATCATAAAGAACTTGGATTCTTTTCATTAGATTTATCAATACATTTGGAACATCTGATTTCTTTCTAACGAATTCAACCCATGTGAAACGTGAATACTCATCAATTAGGACAAGTATGTATTTCTTGCCACCTAGGCTCTGTATTGCAATGGGACCACAGAGGTCGACATGAAGCATGTACAGAGGCCTGGTGCAAGACACATCTGTTTTGCCTTTGTGGGAAGCTCTTCTGAGTTTTCCCATTTCACAGGCAGAACATAAATGATCCTTATTGAATGTAACATTTGGCAAACCTTTAACTAGATCAAGTTTGACCAGTTTTTCCAATGTGTGAAAATTCAAGTGACAGAACTTGTTGTGCCATAACCAGGCTTCTTCACTTTTGCAGGCAACAAGGCAAACTTTGTCTTTGTTCTTTGAGTTGAAATTCATTATATATAGATCGCCTATTCTTTCAGCTCGCAGAAGTTCCATACTTGTTTCTTCACTTTGTAGAGAGCAGAAGGTTCTTTTGAACAACACATTGAATCCTGTATCACAAAGTTGACTTACACTGAGTAGGTTGTGCTTAAGGCCATCCACATATGCAACTTTGTATACTGAAACGTCTTCTTTCCTTATGACTCCATAGCCTTTTATGTGTCCTTTCTTGTTGTCTCCAAAAGTCACAAATCCACCATCTTGTGTTTCTTTGTACGTGGATAGTGCACTTCTGTCACCAGTCATGTGCCTTGAGCATCCGGAGTCTAGATACCAGATTGGCACATACTTCTTCTCAGAGTTAGTGCAGGAGTCGACTTCTGCCATGCCACAGAAGAGGGCATTGGCGGTATGTTCATCGTCAGAAGTAGAGTCTGACTGGAAGTCTTCTGTGTTCTCCTCAGAATGTCCTTTTGCCATTAAGGATTTTTGAGCATAATACTCGGCTTTCTTTTTTGTAGAAAGCAGAGTCCCTCTGTGGGCGATTTGATCTGCTTCTGCATTCATTCGCAAAATGGCCTGGTTTGCCGCAGTTAAAACATCCTTGAGGAGTGTTTCCTGTTCGATCATTGAACTTCTGTAGGTCTCCGCCTTTCTCTGATCTACATTCATTTGCATAGTGACCAGGTTTGCCGCATTTGTAGCATTCTTGCTGCGTGTGGCTTACCGAGTCATCTGACCTCTGTCGGTCATTTCCTCTGTAATGTCTATCGCTTGACCTCTGTCGGCCACTCGATTCTTCTTCTCTTTTGTCATCTCTTCTGTTTTCTCTATCATATCTTTCATTTCCGGAACCTCTTCTGTTTCCTCTGAACTCTTTTGTCAATAGAGCTAAAGATTTAGCTAGTGACGCAAGAGTTATTTCTTTTTCTGCTTGCTCTTCTTCTTCACTGTCAATTATCACCATCTTCTTCTTCTCCTTCTTCTTCTCCTCTGTGGCTTTTTCATTTCTTGGTCTCTGTGCATCTTCTTTAGTTTTACTAACCAATGCATATGGTACAATGGTTAGTATTTTAGCCTGTGCTATCTGAGGTTCTTGTGCGGCTAATGTTCCGTAAAGATCAGAGAGAGTCCAGGTGTCTAGATCCTGATTTGTCTGTAGGGACATAGACAGCTGGAGCCATTCTTCATTTAGACTTTTTAAAAACATGACATTGTTTTCTTCAGAAGTTCTGTCAATGCCTGATTTTCTGCACTTGTTTATTAGAGAGTTGAATCTGTCGTATGTTGTTTGCAGAGATTCTGTTGAAGAGGCTCTGAATGCATGATATTCATTGATGTACTGTGCTCTTTGGTTTTTTTGTGTTTTAGCACCTCCTTCCAACTGTCTTTCCAGTTCTTTCCACAGATCATGCGCTGTTTCACATGAATCCAAGGATTGAAAGAGTTCGTTGGGTATTGCCATAATCAATGTCCTCTTGGTTTTCTGAGCAACTTCATCTTCTGCTTTATCTTCGGTTGGCCACTCCCCTTTTGGCTTTGGTTTTTGATGTTCGGGGATTTTGGCAGATTCAGCAGTAGCAGGTATACGAGGTACTACTGTCATGGGAATAGGAGGAGGATTGTACAGATATTGTACTAGATTTTTTCAGTGCCCTCGAAAAAATGGACCATTCTTATTTTCCACTGAGGATACTCATCTCGAAGGAGACTAGGAGGTTTAGTGAGAGAACCAGTAGTAAAGAAATTATTTTTATTTGTCATTTTTTGAAGATTTTAGAAAGAAGGTATGACTAAAGAGTTACTTCGATGAACTTGAAGATTTTCTGGGTTTAAGCAGTTTCCAGACACAATAATATCTATCACGAATCTTGATAAGTGGATCACTTGATATTGAAAATCAAGAGAGGCTCTGATACCAATTGTTGGAACCTAGATACACTTAATCAAGATTAACAGTCTATTAGTTGAATTTAGAGTTTAATGCGGAAGCGTATTTAAACTAACAGATATGTTTGATAGATGTTAGAACGCACATATATAAAGAAAACAGTAAAGAATAAAAAGGATTTCTTGAACAGTTACTGTTATTCAATATATAATAAGAACACGAAGAACAGATTAAGAACTGTTGGTGTGTATGAGAATATAACACTCAGATATTTGACAATAAAGCTTGAGAGTATTAGTGATTCCTTGTGTATTCGTCCTTAGGAAGATCTCAACATGAGACTTCCTTTTATACTACTCTTAGAAGACTATGAAGTAGGTCACTGTTCCTTTTACGGCATGAATAGTGAACTGAATGGTGTGAACAGTGGACTGGATGGTGTGAGCAGTTGTTTGAGCCATGCGCATTTAATGGAGCAGATGTACTATTGGTAAATGCATTAAATGGCGCAGACGTCTATTTTGTACCATGCCCTATTGAGTCCACTCAGAGCTTGACACGTGTTTTGACAGTACTTTTCCATGCAAGTTGATGACCGTATCCAGTAATATCTTCCAAGTCTTCATAGCAGACCACAGAGGCTCTGTAAGGCATTAAAGAGGTTCTATGGTCTGACTTTCTGTGGACCAGTCCACTTGTTTCCGAGTTGATCTTCTTCTTGCGCACTACAGAGGTTCTGTGATTACCTCTGTAGCTTCTGTGGCTTTCTGGACTTGATCTTCTGGAAGAAGTGGCAGAGCCTCTGTAAGAGGCTTTTCTATACTTAGCCTATTTTTTACTACTTCTAAATACTTCTATGTTTAGGAAGATTGAAGCTAACAGGAACAGAGAGTGGCGCACTTTCTGGCGCCACTAATCTAGAGCACAACTAGCGCGGGCCACTGAAGAGTAAATCCGCGCGCATTGTGGCGCTACTATAATAGCGCGGAAAAGAGCGCCATGTGAAAAAATCGTGAACATTCCAGAGGGCCGCGCGATTTTTGGCACTACTTATCTAGCACGAAACCCGCGCCGATGCCCTGACAGGTATAAAACCTCCTTTTTCGCAATTGTCTGTCATTTTTCACAAACCCTAAGTGTTCTTCAGCCGTTTTCTCTGCCAAGACACCATCCATTCGCATTTTTCGATTTCTAAGCACCGAATTTGTCCAAGTTTTTCTTATTTCCTTTTCCACAAAGCATCAAAGGTACATTTCTCATCCTAAATTCTCTCTTGTTATGAATGTTGTACACAAAACCGAAGGTATTGCTGTTCTCCTTCTATTGTTCTTCATTTTCTAATAAGAATACATGATTTTGTGAAGATTGATGCCATGAGACTGTTCTACCATGTTATTCCATGAGATCTTTCACTTAGGAACATGTTTTCTCAGGTAAACTTATGGTTTGTGTTTGTGCTATCTACTTGAAACTTCTTCTTCTTAGGTTTATGATATTCATGGTAAAAGAGAGGTTTTAGGGTTTTATTCTCGAATATGTGCATTAGGGGATGTTAGTATGAGTTTGAGTTATAAATTCCTTTATGTTGTTAACTTGTACTAAACTGATAATGCATGTGGCTTTTGTGGGAGATGAGCAAGAATGTCTTAATTTTGTGAGTGATGAGTGCATATTGATTAAGCTCTGCTGATTTTGCGAATGTGAATCTGATGGGTAGAGAACTTTGGTGTCACTTCCTTGTTTTAATTAGGGCTTCTAAGAGTAGTGGAACTCCGCTGTATGATTTGTGCTTAATAGTTGTGCTTAATGATTAAGCTGCTGAATGTTTGTTGTATGTGCCTGTGTGTGATGATGAGTATGTTTTCATTAGACAAAAAGGCCAAACAAACCTAAGTTTCACTTAGGTTTGGGGTGACCACTTTCGATTTTAATTTCACACACATCACCCCATTACAAACCTCAGTTTAACCGAGGTTTGGGATGCCCTTTACTGTTCTGGTGAGTGTATGCTAATTGTGCAACAAAACTAATCCAAGGCTTAGGTTTGGGGTGGCGGTAATAACTGGTAAAATACTAATAGCGTATCTTCTTTTGCAGAACATGGTGCATACGAATCCGAACGCTGCCGTCAGATTTTTCCATTACTATAATTTGAGCCAAGAGGAAAGAGTGGGTTGGAGCAGTAGAAGAAACCCTTCATATGAATCTCGCCATCGAAGTTTCGCACCACGACCGATCCTATCAGAAAGAGGATTGAATTTAAATGGAATCGCCAATGACCGTGCCATCCAGATAGCTGAAGAACGGGGCTGGCAAACCTACATTCGGAACCCGGAGCCATATGATGTGGCACTAGTGCTAGAATTTTACGTGGCTATGGTTTCGGCTTCTTTCGAAGAATTTTCAACAATGATAGTCCAAGGCCGACCCATTCGGATGACAAACGATGATATCTGCGATTTTTATGGAGTTCCGAGACCCCAAAATCTCGATGCCACTTTTGGGATCCCACCCATTCCTGCGGTGGGACAGGATAAGACGCACAGTCCTATTATTGCATCATCTCTTCGCCGAAGTGGTCGAGAACGGTGGGTGGTACGCCAAGCAGAAATAAAGAAGAATGAGATGGAGCCTGAGTTAGGCTTGTGGCTTCTTTTCGTGAAGGGGAGTTTGGCGCCGTCATCCCACTATACAACTCTGAATCCATATGTGGCACGGATCATGTACTGTATTCAGCACAACATGCCACTAGACATCGGACACATTATCCGATTGCACATGATAGACGCGGCTGCTGAGAACTGCACAGGTGTACTCCCATTCCCATGTTTGATAACCCAGTTTTGTAGGAATGCGGGAATTGCCACCGGGAGGACTATTCCACCTTTCGCCCCATATGACCGACGCGCATACCGGGCGCAAGTGACAGCCGCGGAGATATTGGACGGGCAAGCGACAGTCGCGAACGAGCAGATGAACATCCCCCAAGGGGTTGATGATGTGGACGCAAACGATGTGGACTATGATCCCGCAGCGGATGAGGGCCACCAACCTGCGGGTTACGACCCACGGTTGCATGCGCGCTTGGATGAGGCCATACGGGAGATGCGGTCAGGATTTAACAGAATGGATATGAGGTTCGACAGGTTAGAAAGAAGGAATGCCGGTGAAGAGAACCCGGATGAAGCAGGACCGTCAAATCCACCACCGGCGCAACGAGCAAGGAGGCGTCAAAATGGGGCGAATTCAGCTTCGAGGAGACGAAACCGCGATTAGGGAAGGCGGTTTGTTTTCTTTTCCTTTCTTGATCTTTGATGTTGATTTTATTTGGGATGAATGTACTTAATTTGCACAACTTTATTCTTGGATGACTGTACTAAATTTGCACAAGTTAATTTTTTTGGAGGATTGTAATAGAAGTAGGCGCACATTGGGGACAATGTGTATTCTGGTTTGGGGTGGAAGTAAGTCGATAGTGTCATTTTGATCTTTAATATATCTTAGGCAAGTAACGGAATTAGAGTCGTTATGTGGAATTTTTTTTCTGATTCACCGTTGATAGTAAGTAGAACACTTCTCTTTGAAGAATGATGTGAAGGATAACATAACATCGAGTGAGACCCAAAAGATTGCATGCATGAGGGACATTAGTGGAGACCACCCGATAGTGAGATTCGAGCCTAAAAAGATGTACTTTCATTGCGAGGGAATTAAGCTTAAAATCTGATACACATTTTCAATTTCCTTGTCGTGAGTATAGATTGATCTCGCTGTACTTTTGTGTTGAGTAGCAAAGATGACCATCGGGATGTTAGGTAGAGGTGCAGTAAACCATATCCTGTGGACCTTAAGAGATGATTTCAGGCTTTGTTTGTGTTAACCCAGTTTTTAGCTATCGACCCTTTTTAACCCATTATGTTTGTAACCAAAGCCCTTTGCAGCCAAACACTCACCAAAGTTTTTAGTTCAAACCCCACCATCAAACCCGTGCCAAAAGCCTTAGCCTACCCTAATCCAAAAGTGTGTCAATCATAAGAAGTAATGAACAGCCGAAAAGAGAGCAGAAAAGAAAAATACGGGCCAGTCATAATGATAGAAAAGAGGGGCCAATGTAGTCCCAAGTGAATAAAGAGGGCCAATGATGCCCCACACGAAGAAAAGAAAAAGAAGAAAAGAAGAAATTAAAATAATTTACTGTTTAAATAGAATAGATATGAATAAATAAAATGGTCAAGCAACCATAGTGATGACAAAAGGGCCAAGTGATAGAAGAAAAAGTCAGAAAATTCAGAACTGTTTTAGGATTGACACACTCAGGATTTTTGATCCATTTTACCCTTCATTTCCTAACCATAACCCTAGCCCCGTTACAACCCCTGTTAAAGACCTGAATGATCTTTTGGAAAATGTGATTAGAGTTTACAACCACCTTTACCGATATTCCCCCTCTTGCTACTTGATTCTTTCTGAGATCACCTTATTGTACATTTGTGCGTCTTTCATGATTAGTTGTTCATGCATATTTCTCGTGAATTCTTGTACATAAACTCCAAAGCATGAACAACATGTGCGACAACCTAGGCTCGAGTGAATTGAGAGCATCCCATAAGGTAGGGTCGAGGCGAAATCCTCCCTGATCATGCATGATTTTAGGTGGAATTTGATGTAGTGTAGTCCCGACCAGTTCTATTCTCCCAGAGTTAGTGTTTCGACCTTTACAAAATGGGGGTGTTTCGGAAAAAGATTCTGCGTAATATGTTGATTCCGTTTGTTGAATAAGATGTGTAAAGATCTGTAATAACACCACCGACTTCACTTTTGTGCGAATTCTGCTATAACTCTGGGTTTTATTATTTTTATCGCTATTTTGCTTGAAGACAAGCAACACTAGGTTTGGGGTTGTGATAATGTCGGTTTTCAACATTATTTTAACTCTCGAATCGAGTAATTGTTGGGTGTTTTCAAGTAAAATAGTGACCTTTACTGATGAGTTTCTTGAGATGTACAATTAGTCAGCCTGGAAGGGAAATGAAGAAGAATTTTTATATTTCCCGATGAAAAAGATCAAAAGCTGGAAAAGATGAAACAGAAGTTGGCGCGCTTTATGGCGCCACTTAACTGGCGCGGAAAAGCGCGCGGAGATGTGAGAAGTGGATTCCAGAGGACGGCGCGCTTTATGGCGCTACCAAACTAGCGCCGTGATGCGCGCGAGTTTTAAAGACCGTATAGTCCAGTGGATGGCGCGCTTTGTGGTGCGACTTTAGTGGCGCCGAAACTAGTGCCAACTCTTAGATACGATTTAAAGGCCCTATTTTCTAATTTTAGGGTTATCAGTCAGACTAGGGGAGCAGCTGCAAGTCAGAGGCGATTTTTGGGAGCAAATTGACAGCACGAATACAGAGGTGACAAGAGATCGAGTGGAAGAAAACAACGATTGAGTATGTGATCGTGGAAGGGAATCTTCTCAGGGAGTTACTTATATTTTTCTCCAGAACTTTTCAAACATGGTTTCTTCTACTTCGTTTGTAATCTTTCAGTTTTCTTTACACACCCCCAACATGAGCTAAACTTCATGTTGGGGGGTTGGATGATGGATGATTCATAGATGTAGGCTTTGAACGATTTTAATATCAGTTTTAATAAATGGATGACGTCTTTGAATTCATGCTTAATGCTTTTAATAAACTGATCATTTGTTAAATGATTTAATAACTCTTGAGTGTTCGATGGAAATCTCAAGAATTAGTTCGAATTCATTGGCCACCGAAGGGAATTAGTTAGAGATAATCCATTTCCTTCGGTGTTGTGTTCTAAACCAGTCATTTTAACTTAATTCAACTGTAAGATCAAAAGATGAGCAACTTTAATTAAGTTAAGTCTCGGTGCAGCTTGGAAAAGTGTACTGAGTTCAGGTTTTACAAGTCATTAATCGTTTTAATCGTTTATAACTCGCTTTGAAGTCTTGTTAATTGAAATCATTCGGATTCCAACCCTCCATCCTCTCTCTTAATACTACTTTCAATTACGTTCCGTACTTTTATACGCTTTACTAGTCAAGATAATTCTACAGTCAAACCAAATCAATTTTCAACCGACCTGAGAGAGTTTCAGGTCGCCTACTTTTGGGTATTCGTCCCCGAGTCCTTGTAGGAAGAGAGCGCTCATAAAGCGAGGATATGGAACAGTTGTTGGCCTCTCTGTGACATCCACCATGAGCAGCATATCGTCGAATATGATCTTTGCCCAATCAATGTGAAGGCCCTTCAGCAGTGAGTACCCCATCGCCTGCTGGGGTTTGGAGGCTTGGTCAGTAGAACCAACTTTTACTGTCATGCAGCTGATCAAGTGAGCGAAGATGAAGTTCATCTCGATGGGCATTTTGGACTTCTTGATGGCAGTCAACTTCTTCTCAGGGAGTTTATCTCTCCCTGTCTCCCATATGTACTGCATTGCATCAAAAAATGCAATGAGGGCTTCCCTATCAGCGGGGTTCTGGGGATTTGGCAGAGGGACAAATCGTTTTTCTTTGGAACTACCAGGGAGGTTGAGGGTAGACCTGATAGATGGAAAGGTTTTATATAGTGAGACTAGAGAGAGAAAAACTATGAGAGGGAAAGTTTTTTATGATGACACGGACACGTCCCTTGAATTTGATTGGTCAAGGAAAACGAAACGGGCGAACGTGTCAGAGAAAAAAAAGCGTGCCATGGTCTATCCGTTGTGATGACGATTTGAAAAACTCCGGGATATTTTAAAACATGAAGCACTGATTAGAAATATTAGTGTTATGTAGAAATTTCAAAAGTATCACTGAAAGGAAGAGATATTCAGCGATGCAATTTGTTTTGAAATTTTGCATTCTTAGGCGAACGTCAGAGAGTAAGAGAGAACATACCTTGATATCAACGAATCAATTTTTTTCAGAGAGTAGATGATTAATGGATTTATACAAGTTCATTTTATTATTGTTGATCAGATGTGAACCGCTGAAGATTTACTCTTCTAAATTCAGCATTCCAAGCTCGCTGATGAGAAAGTTGAATCTTGTCTCATTAAGAGGTTTGGTAAACAGATCAGCTAACTGAAAATCAGTTGGAATAAAATGAAGTTCTATATCACCATTCATCACATGATCTCTGATAAAATGATACCTGATTTCGATGTGTTTGGTCTTTAAATGTAGCACTAGATTGTTGGCTATAGCGATGGCACTAGTGCTGTCGCAATAGATTGGAATTTTTTTGAGCTGAAGGTCATAGTCCAGTAGTTGATTTCTCATCCACAAGACCTGAGAACAACAGCTTCCAGCGGCTACGTATTCAGCTTCAGCGGTTGAGGTGGACACTGAGTTTTACTTTTTACTTGTCCCACTCACCAGCTTTCCACCAGGAGCTGACAGCATCCTGTGGTGCTTTTCCTATCCAATTTGCAACCCGCAAAATCACTATCTGAATAGGCATTTAGATCAAACCCGGAGTCTTTGGGATACCAAAGACCTAGGTTAGGAGTACCCTTAAGGTAACAAAAGATTCGCTTTACCGCGATCAAATGAAATTCCTTAGGTTCAGCTTGATATCGTGCACACAAACAGGTTGCATACATAATATTAGGTCAGCTAGCTGTAAGATACAGAAGAGAGCCGATCATCCCACGGTACGCTGTGACATTAACAGGTTTTCCAGAGGGATCCTTGTTTAGTGTCAGCGGCAGTGCCATAGGGGTTTTCATAGCTGAGCTCTGAATTTAATCAAATTTTTTCAGCATATATTTAACATACTTACCTTGGTGAATGAAAGTTCCTTTTTCACTCTGTTTGATTTGAAGACCAAGGAAATATGCCAGTTCACCCATCATACTCATTTTATATTCAACTTTCATTCTCTCAGCAAAACGAGTACATAAGTCAGGGTTAGTGGAACCAAATATAATATCATCGACATATATTTGAACAAGAATGATATGACCTTTTACTTTCCTGAAAAATAGTGTTTTATCGATTTGACCACGCTCAAATTTTTCAATATGGAGATAAGAAGAGAGAGTGTCATACCATGCACGAGGATCTTGCTTTAATTCATAAAGTGCCTTATCCAGTTTATAAACATAACCTGGATGCTTAGGATCTGAGAATCCTGGAGGTTGTTCCACGTAAACTTCTTCATTCAACTTTCCATTAAGGAACGCTGACTTAACATCGATTTGATATACTTTGAAGTCTTTGTATACATCGTAAGCTAAGAATAGACGAATGGCTTCTAGTCTTGCCACTGGGGCGAATGTTTCATCGTAATCTATACCTTCCTCTTGTATGTACCCCTGAGCCACAAGACGAGCCTTGTTGCGGGTTACAGTTCCATGTTCATCCAACTTATTTCGATAGACCCATTTAGTGCCTATCACTGACTTGTCGGATGGTATAGGAACGAGCTTCCAAACTTTGTTTCTTTCGAATTCTGTCAGCTCTTCTTGCATAGCGCTGACCCAGTTTGGATCTCTGAGGGCATCATCTGTTTTCTTTGGTTCAATCAGAGAAATAAAGTTAACAAATAAACAAATGTTACCTGCACTTCGTCGAGTCTGAACACCAGCGTTTGGATCACTAAGAATTAGTTAAATAGGGTGATTAATAGTCCATCACTGGGCCGGAGCATAAGTCGTTGACTCAATTTAAACTTATGTAGGTGCTGAAGATGAGGCTTCAGCAACTTCTGGTATATCAGCCAAGAGAGGAAGAGGTTCAGATGTCATTTCATTTACTGATTGCTGAGAAGTAGATGGTATGTCTGAGACAAAAGGTTCAGAAGCAGGCATAGTGTTAAGAGGAACAACTGAGACCCATGATGTTTCAGCTTCACTTATCTGCATGCTTGGGATGATAGTAGGATCATCATCTTCAGCGTTATGAGTATGAGTCTGAGGATTAGGAGCATCTTCTGAATCACCAAGATGAGAAAACATCCATTGATTCAGTTCTTCAGTATCAGCAGAAGGTCTTGAGTTCGTTGAACGGGATTTGTCAAAAGTGATGTCAATTGTTTCTTCTACAGTTTGTCTTCTACGATTGAAGACTCTGAAGGCTTTAGAAACTGAAGAGTATCCAAGAAAGATTCCATCATCAGCCTTAGGATCAAACTTTTCGAGGGCATCTCTGTTGTTCAGTATGAAACACTGACACCCAAAGATGTAAAGAAAGCTAATTGAAGGCTTTCTCCCATGGAAGAGTTCATAGGCTGTTTTCTTGAATCTTTTGACAATCAGCGACCTGTTAAGAGTAAAACAAGCAGTTTTGAAAGCTTCTGCCTAAAACTAGGTAGATGAGAATCGCTGAGCATTGAACGTGCAGCTTCGATGATTGTTTGATTTCTTCTTTCAGCGACTCCATTTTGTTGCGGCGTTCTCACCGAGGAACAGTTGTGAGAAATACCCTTGCTTTCAAAGAAGGAATCAAGAGAACTGTTTTTGAATCCAGTCCCATGATCACTCCTTATTGAGCGAACGGTCATGTGGTTCAGGACTTCCATTTTCCTGACAAAAGTGATGAGTTCTTTAGGGGTGTCACTCTTAGAATGGATAAACATTACCCAGGTATAGCGAGAGAATTCATCAACTATGACCAATGTATATTTCTTTCCAGTGATGGATTGTTTGTTAACAGGGCCAAACAAATCCATATGGAGAAGTTGTAGAGGAGATGACACTGAGGAAACTTGCTTAGATTTGAAGCTTGCTTTGGTTTGTTTCCCTTTCTCACACGCTGAACATAGAGACTCATTAGCGTATGACTGTTGAGGTAGACCAGTGACCAACTCTTTTGAAGAAAGAGTATTCAGTGTCTTGAAGTTGAGATGAGAGAGCCTCTTATGCCACACCCAGTTGACATCAGATGAGGCTTTTGAGAAGAAACAAGAGTTCTCAGTGGTTGTAGAGTCCATGTTTATAACGTACACATTTTCCATACGGTATCCGCTGAGAGCTATCTTCTCCTTTTTGTCAGTGACAAAGCAGGATTCCTTAGTGAAAATCACTTTGTTATCCTTGTCACACAGCTGACTGATGCTTAGAAGATTATGTTTCAGTCCTTCAACATATGCAACTCTTCTGAAGGTTGTTGTACCATTAGAGAGTACACCAAACCCTCGGGTATAGCCTTTTCCGTTTCCAACGAAGGTCACTGAGGGACCCTTCTCTTCCTGATACTCAGTGAGCAGGTTTTTCTTTCCAGTCATGTGTCTAGAGCATCCACTATCGAGATACCAGATACCCTTCTAAACCTGCAAACAAAGGAAGATTAGTTTGACTTGGGCACCCATTTCACCATGGGCCCACACCTGTCAGTGGTGGTAGAGGAAGTCGAAGGTTCAACAATCTTTGCAGCATTTGAAGATTCAGCTTCAGAACTAGTCTTTACTTTGGTTAATTTCTTAACCTCAGTGGTAGGTTTCACCTTAACCTGATTTGCAACATGATTGGTCTTCTTTGCCTTGGGGGCAGTGATCTTCACCTTAGCTAACTTTTCTGTTTTGGTGGCTGTAAGGCACTTACTAGCAATGTGATCAGTATGTCCACATTGATAACATTTCCTATAGCTAAAAGTAGCTTTAGGACCATTTGCATGCTTAGCCGTTAATTTTAAATGAGCAGTGCCAGCACCAAGTATACCTTTGGCATTGGAAATAGGAGGAACAATCAGTTTTTCAGATTTCTTGCCTATAATATCCACTCTGATTCTAGGAGTAGATCGCTGAATAAATCCAGGGATCTTGTTCTTAGAAGTAGAGGGATAAGTCACTGAAGCTTTAGAAGCATTTAGCTTAGGCACAAAGGTACCCTCCTGAGGTTTTTGGTTGAAAACTTTTTCTTTACCTTTACCTTTAGGGATAAATGTAGGTTTTTCCTCAGGGATGGAAGTTTTAGAAGAGGAACACTGAGATGAGGAAGTGTCAGAGATAGAGGACACAGACATTCCAAACTTAAGCATGGAATGATCAGTGGTTGGTTCTTCAGCATCAACTTTGTAACCAAGACCACGTTCGTCACTCAGGGGAATCTGAGACTTTATTATCTCAGTGATCGTTGTTGAGGATTTACACCATCCTTCAACAGTAGCCTTTTCAGCTTTTAATGCATCGATAGCTTCTTCACATTCGATTTTGACTAGTTGATTTATATGAACCTGATCTTTTAAATCTAAAGCTTTTGTATTTGAAGGTGACAGTTTTTAAGCTGTTCAGTTAGATCAAGATTTTGATTTTCATGTATAGTCTTGCCATTCATGGCATCATATAAATTCATAGTCAGAAGATCGATTTTCCAAAGACTATCAGCTTCATCAATATCTGAAATATTAGTAAAGAAAGAAGTTGATACCTTAGTGGTAGAGGTTGAAGTAGAGGGAATTTCAGTTTGTTCTTCCTCTTCTTCGATTTTTGCCATGAGGCAGAGATTGGCCTCATCATCATTTTCAGAGTCAGATGATTCTTCTTCATCAGAGGCAGCCCAGTCAAAGTCAGCCATCAGGCCTTTGCCTTTCTTCTTAAAGCTTTTCAGCTTTGCATACTTTTCTTTCAGCTTTTGATACTTGTCATCTCTAGCCCTGGGGTTAGAGGATTTATTGGAGAAAGCTGAGGGTTTAAAGACTTTCTTTGACCTGCATTCACTAGCAAAGTGTCCTACTTTCTCACAGTTAAAGCAGGTAGCAGTAGCCTTATCAATAGGGGTTAATGATTTTGGCTTGTCAGTGAGTGCAAGGGGTTTGTTCCTTATAAAGTTACTCTTTCTAGCGAACCTCTTGAACTTATTAGCAAGGAGTCCCAGAGATTCATCAAGATCTGAAGACTCAGCATCTGATGAGCATTCAGAGTTAGTTTCCAACTCAGTGATAGTGATAGATCATCCCTGAGTGGAAGGTGACTCTGGGAGTAAAGCAACAGGTGTGCTCTTGGAATCTTTTACAAGATTCTTCTTAAGAAGACACGACTGCTCATGATTGAGCATAGTGCCAAATAAGGTAGAGAGAGTCATAGATTTTAGATCCTTTGATAGGTTAAAACACATTGAATAAATGTCCCAGCTTTCAGGTAAACATTCTAAGAACTTTGTCAGGATCTCAAAGTTAGAATATTCCTTACCAACGGTTTTCAGATCAATAATTAAACAGTTAAACCGCTGATGTACTTCAGAGAGAGATTCATTCTTACCACAAACGAAGCTTTCGTACTTTCTTACCAGGTTGATCTTTCTTGATTCATGGACTTCAGACGTGCCTTCATATTGAACACAGATTGTGTCCCACATGGCTTTGGAGGTTTTCAGGTTCATGACGGAATGGTAGACTTCGTCAGGAAGAGCCATGGAAAGAATGGATCTGGCTTTAGTGTCGATAGCCACTTTCTTCTTGTCTTCATCAGACCAATTATGAATTTCCTTAGGAATGATTCTTTCAGGAATGGCAGCTCTAGTAGTAGTGCCTGGAACTTCAGGTTCAATTCTAACAGGAATATATAGGCCATTTTCGATGTAATGGGGCATAGTAGGGTCTACACCTTCTAAGAATAGTATCATCCTATTTTTCCACAAATTAAAGTTATCTCTGGAAAATCTAGGGGGTTTTGCAAGAGAACCATTATCAATGTAGTTCGTGTTTGTGGTGTTAGCCATTATAGAAATATCAAGGAAGAGAAAAGAGATTACTATAAGCAAGATCTTGTTTATGAGATTAAGCAATCTGTTCTGATACCACTTGTTGGTCCCGGAGGGGTTATACAAGTTTGTAGAAGGGGGGTTGAATACAAACACACAGATTTTACTTTTCTAAATTGTTTATTGATATGTATCAAATAATTTACAACCTGTTTCAGAACAAGATTAAGAAATAAACCTAATCTAAACAAATTAAGAGAATCACTAAGATTTTCTTGCACTAGAAATAAGATAGAAGGAAAGTAAGAATATTAAAGACTAATATTCTAACACACATAAATAGTAAGAAGGAGATGGCGGAGCACTTCATTTCTGAAGTAGGGTTTCCTTTATATACTGCATGCATTTAATGCATATCAGTACAACTTTATACGTGGTAGCAGCTGATTGGTTGCATGGTTTGACCTTTGTAGACAACCTAGTAGCCGCATGATGAACAATGTAGAATCAGAGTTGGTAGTACGATTCTGAACAAAAGAGATGTCCATTCTGACATTATCGTACGGAGGCGTGCAAGGAGGTAAGACAAAAGTAACTTGTAGAGGAAGACTTCATGATCAGCGTTCGCTGAATAGATCTTTATCAGTGAGTGATAAAGTTCAGCGTTCGCTGAAGTCTTCTACTTGAAACTTCACATTAAGTAGACAAATCTTGGCTTCGCTGATATCCGTATCAGTTCATTAGTAGACTTGTCACTGGTTCTTTGGCTTGATCTTCGACTTCAGCATAGAACATTATTGACGTGAAACTTGTCTTTAGAATCATAAGTAAACAACTAAGATTATCAACGATCATCAACAATACTGAACATGCTCAGGTCCTATTGATGAACAGTGTCGCTGGATGTAACAAATAACTTGAGTTTCCTATCAGTGGTACTGAAACAGACTTAGTACCTTATCAGCGATAGTGAAACACTTATACATATTGTCTACTTTCAATTTTCACTAAGTGATTCTTAGAGAGTCATTATCAAATCACTGAGGGTTTGGATCAACAAGATTTATCCTTGAAGATGTATTCAAACGTTCTCTACCCCTTTTGTTGGTCTGAGGGATCTCCTTCATCCATCACTGCGTCTTCATCATCAGAGAATTCCACAGTGGCCTTGGTAGAGTCCTGGCCAACAAACTTTCCTTTCTTTAAAGGTGCAGCCTTAGATGGTTCTCCAACAGATCTCTTCTTTGACACTGTTTCCAAGAGAACATCGGTGAACATGGCGGCAGATTTCTTCAGAACATCTTCTACCTCTGCTGCAACTGCTCTGATTTCATCTAGTTGACTTTCAAAATTGAACTTGTGGGAGTCTAGAGTATCTTTTACATGTTTTTCGGAGATATTGGATTTTCCCACAAATTTTGAGCTGATAGTCATCATTTTTCTCAACACATTCTTTCTGAAAGTCCCCATATACGCTCTGTCGATTGGATGTCTATCAGGGAAGGGGATGTCTTCCTCAGGTGCCATGGCTTCTTTGATTGCAGACTTGACAGAGGTGTTGATCATCTCTGTCAGAGTTCTGATGTTAGAGTCTGACAGAATGATAGAGGGTACTGGCAGAGTTCTGTTGAGGGATTCCTTGTGATTTTCTGCCATTGTAGCTTTCAGATCGGAGATCTCTTTGTGCAACTTTTCTTCCTCTTCTTCCCTTTTCTTTTCCCAATCAATGAAATTCTGGGAAGTCTCTGCCAACTTCGTTTGGACTTCCTTTAGTTCTCCTTTCAGAGAAGCATACTCCTTTAGGATCAGCTCCTTTGCAACACTGATAAGTTTATACTCATTCAAGGAGTCTATGATATTGTCGCAGAAGCCTTTGAACTCTTCTATGGTGACATTGTCAAAAGGGGTAACATTGGTTCCAATACATGGATTCAATTTTGCCTCAAATCCATAGGCGCCTCCTCTCAGAATTGTTTCGACGTTGATTCTGGGAGGACTTCCACCCTGTCCTTGATGTTCCCTCTGGGGAGAATCATCTCGGGGTGTTCTGGTCAGAATTTCCACTTCCTGTTCAGGTTCAGGAGAAGGGAATCTGATGTGATGGGTAATCCTACGATCAACGCAGGTTTTCCCTTGTGCCACTAGGTCAAACCAATATCCCTGAGTTGGACATAGACTACGTGAGATCTTAAAGATCTCTGGACTAGTTTGTGTTCCATCTATGCAAGCTACAGAGGCTTCAGCGTGTGTATTTGTCCTATCGATATCTTGGGGCGATGGGACATCATTACCAAAAAGGGATTCCCCTGTTTCGTGCACACCAGAGGCATGAAGAGCTGCCTCTGATGGGTTTAGCTGGTTAGGGTTGGAGGTGTGCACCTCTGTTTTAATATCTATTTGGGCTTGATCACCATGGGTAGGTTTTGTGGTAGCACTGGGGGATGGGGTAGGAAAACGCACATGTATGTTCAAATGAATATCTTTTTCTTGGCTCGCATTTTCCTCGGCTCCTTTGGGGTTAGAGGACTCAGATTCACTCACTGGCTTCTCTGTCTCACCATTACTAGAGGAGGACGAACTCTCTGTTCCCCATCTGTAGTATCCCGAACACCCTCTTGGACAACCTCCTCTGAGGATACTATGTCATTTGCTACCTCCTCCTCCTTTTCTATCCATGAGGAAGACCCTTCTCTAGGTGCCCTTACCTCTGGTCTGATTTCCACTACTTCCTCACTACTAGACTCTAATAAGGGCTCAGAACCTAAG
Organism: Saussurea involucrata; assembly: GCA_033807775.1. Taxonomy (NCBI): domain Eukaryota; kingdom Viridiplantae; phylum Streptophyta; class Magnoliopsida; order Asterales; family Asteraceae; genus Saussurea; species Saussurea involucrata. Next base: position 66,167,832 of record CM066327.1, read on the forward strand.
TAAGCGGGGGATCCCACCTCAGGCTCTTGAGGTTGGGCAGCTTGTCTATAGTTTTGCAAAGAGATGTGTTAAGGGTGGATAAGAGCTAGCATCATCTGTGGGACTCTGCGAGTATTAGGATACGTACTAGAGATTGTAGGTCTGAACTGCAACATTACCCATCCAGGATTTGGGGCTCCTTGGTGTGTTAATTGCAGAGCTTCGAACGCTTCTCTGATGACAAGGCTAATTAGCCATGGAAATCTAATAGCCTTGAGATTTCTATCCTTGCCTACCAGCTTTCCTCTCGCCAGAAGGTTGTTCTTCATATTCACCACGTTTAATAATTCGTTGTAGAGGATGGTGGCGTAGTCGAAATGTCTATTGAAGTACAAACCATACATAATCTGTAGTATCTCTGTGCTTACTTGGTCTTGGCTTCCACTTTTGCACGTCAAGGTTCTGTTGAGTGTAGAGAACATAAAGTTCCACACTTGTGGTAGTTTTCCTCACTTGAAGTCGCCTATCTTGGTCAAACCTTCTTTATATCCTAGGAACTTGATAAATTCCAGAAGAACTGGAACCTTTGGGGGTTTCTCATACGCCGGAACTCCCAGTTCCACAGGGGTGTGCATTCCAAAAACTCTTCAGAGAGTTTTGGGGCGAATACGAATCGTCCCTGCACCACCATTAGCACCAGCATCAACCTTTCCCATGATTCTTTTGTGTTCCTCGATGAACTGACATGTTGTCCACCATTGTTGGGCATAGAGTTGAGGAACATCATCATCGAACTTTGTTAGGGCTAAGAACAGCTCGGAATGTCGAAAGAACTTGACAAAAATATGATATATGGGTTCGAAATTTGCAGGGCTTGCAGAGAATCGATAGTTGTTATCGACAAACTCATAGGGTTGGATAATGATTTGATCCACTTGAACGATTCTGCTCGATTCAGCGGAGATTTCTTGGTTTGCCATTGTTGCAGGTTTAAAGGTTGAAGAACACAAAGAAAATATTTTTCTCAAAGGAGGGAAAAATGGAAGTTTGAATACTTAGAAAGCGTAAGAAATGAAGTGGGTAATTAAAACGGGTATTTATACTCAAAAGGATGTGGTTGGGATAACCATCGTAGGTACTGTAGGAACTTGGGTGTCCGATAGTGGAACGTCTTCTATAGTAGAACGTGGAAACAACTAGTGGTTAGTTGCCCAATGAAAAATTGCCACGTAGGATATGGGTCTGACAACTTTTCTGATATTGAACCGTCACGGTTAGAGATTTGTGGGTGACATGTGGTTGAGGCTCAGAAATAACTCGCACTTCTGATGACCATTATTAGAGAAAGTATAAGGCAGAGAAGTGGAAGAACTCTGTTGGAATTCCTAGTACATTCTTGCCTCTGTTGAGTGACCTTTTCCATTCTTTAAAGTAACCCAGATTCTCAAGATGTTTCACCTTTACCCTAAATTCATTTGTAAATCCTAATTATGATGATGAAAATAATCAGAGAACCAATACGCCAGCGGTTTCTCAGAGAAACTATAGAGTTCTGATGTTTATGTCAGAGGCTCTGGTGAATTACTCAAGAAATCTGATGTTGGGTATAAGTTCAGAGATATTATTTCCCTTCCTTTAAAAAGATTTTCCATTTGTTCAACAAGCCAAGTCATGAAGATTTGAAAAAAATGACTTGCTCCCCCTTAAACAATGCTTATATTCTTTTAAGCTCCCCCTTAATGGGACGGTGAATCGTCATCATCTTTGACTGTGAAGCTGAGTTGATTTGATGCGTGGTAATGATGTTGTGAAAGACTATCCATTACATCATCCGTACGGGGCTTTCACTTGCAATTTCAAAACCATTTGCAAACCACAACTTTGACACCAAACCTCAAACTTAGATTTCTCTCATTTTTAGACTAATTCTCCCCCTTGATTTGTGCAACTTTTGAACGATATGATTAAGATTATGTACAACAGAGTTTCAAAGAAATAGAGTTGAGACGCAAAGAAAAAATAATTATGCTGGCAGAGCTCTGAGTTTGACATCAGAGACTCTGTTGACATGACCTACCTACCTACTCTGTTAGAGTTCTGTGATGTAAGCCAGAGACTCTGATGAAGTTACCAGAGTTTAGGAGGACATGTCCAGCATACCCATCTTGCTGATTAAGAAAATAAATCTCCTTTCATCAAGGGCTTTTGTAAATAGATCAGCAAGTTGGAAGTCCGTTGAAACAAAATACATTTCAATTGTCCCTTTTTCAACATGATCTTTGATAAAGTGGTACCTTATATGAATATGCTTTGTCTTTTAGTGCTGGACTGGATTTGCTGTAATTGCTATTGCACTCTTGGAGTCAGAGAGAATTGGGACTTTGTTGTACTCCAGGCCGCAGGCTTCTGCTGTAGAGGTTGACACACAGTTTTGCTTCTTGGATGTCCAGCTGACTAGCTTATCTCCTAGCAATTGATAGCTACCAGAAGTACTCTTTCTGTAATTCCTGCATCCTCCATAATCTGAATCTGTGTATGCTACAAGCTCAAAACCAGAGTTAAGAGGATACCAGAGACCCAAAAATTGAGTCCCTTTGAGATATTTAAAAATACGTTTGACAGTAGACAAATGGGATTCCTTAGGATTGGCTTGGAATCTAGCACAAAGACAGGTTGCGAACATTATATCAAGTCTGCTAGCGGTTAAATATAGGAGTGACCTATCATGCCTCTATAGTTCTTGACATCTACAAATTGACCCTGAGGATCATTGTCAAGTTTAACTCCAGTGGCAACAGTTGTTTTCATAGGATTTGAGTTATTGAGCTTATACTTTTTCAAAATATCAAAGACATATTTTGATTGACTGATAAAGGTGCCTCTGATGGATTGTTTTACTTGTAAACCAGAGAAGAAAGAAAGTTTTCCCATCATGCTCATTTTAAACTCACTCTTCATTAAATCCTCAAACCTGTCACAATACTCTTTCCTAGTAGACCCAAAAATAATGTCATCAACATATATTTGTACCAGAAGTATATCTTTTTTATATCTTTTAAAGAATAAGGTAGTATCCACAGTACCTTTCTCAAAATGGTTGACCAACAGAAAGTTTGACAGAGTTTCATACCAGGCTCTGGAGGCTTGTTTAAGGCCATACAGAGCTTTGTCTTACTTGTATACGTGATCTGGAAACTCTGAGCTTTCAAAGCCTGGGGGCTGCTGGACATACACTTCCTCTTGCAATTTGCCATTCAGAAAGGCAGATTTTACATCCATTTGATAGACTTTGAAACCTTTATGAGCAACTTAGGCTAGAAAGATTCTGATTGCTAATCTAGCCATTGGTGAAAAAGTTTCATCGTAATCAATGGCCTCTTCTTGGCAGTATCCTTTTGCAACCAACCTTGTTTTATTTCTGATGATTACACCATCTTTATCTTTCTTATTTCTGAAAACCCACTTGGTTCCAATTGCAGCTTTATCTTTTGGAAGTGGAACCAAGGACCAAACTTTGTTTCTTTCAAATTCAAGAAGCTCCTCTTGCATGGCTTCAATCCAGTTTGGGTCTTCCAGGGCTTCAGAGATTTTTTTTGGCTCAATTATGCTCATGAAATTCATAAAGAAAGCTTCATTGACTGTTGCCGATCTTGTCTTTACACCATCTTCAGCAGCACATATAATCTGATGATGGGGGTGATCCTTTGTCCATCTGGTCATAAGAGTATGAACAATAGGTGGAGTCTGTGCTTATGATAGGAAAAGATGAATGTCAGCGTCAGAGCTCTGAGGATTGGCACCAGGGCTCTATGGCACACTGCTCTGGAGAGTGGCTTCATTGCTCTGTGAGGTACCACCAGGGCTCTGAGAAGGTGAGCTTTCATATAAGGAATTTCTTCCAATATTGGTCACAGGTGGTGATGATGATTCTTGTTCATGCTCTCTTTCCTCTGATTGTTGTCCCTCATTTCTCTGAATTTGACCTGTGGACAGAGAAGTAGATGGTGAAGAACTGGAGGGACTTGTCAGAGATGTACCTGTTAAGTTCTGTCCGGCAGAGCTATGAGCTTGATTGCCTCTGGTGATGTCTTCAGAGGAATCTTCATCATCAAAGAAATCATTGAATATCAGATTGATATTCTCTTCTCTTGTCTTTGAGGAACTAGGCTCCTCTGTAATCCGTATCCCCTCTAGTGATTTTCTTTCAGAGGAACTTGATGATTTTTCATCAAAGGATACGTTTATACTCTCTTGAATGACTTTTGTTCTCGTATTGTAGACTCTGTAGGCGTTTGAGGTTAAAGAGTAACCAATAAATATTCCCTCATCAGCCTTCTTGTCAAATTTTCCCAACTGATCTCGGTCATTCAAGATATAACACTTGCAACCAAAAATGTGAAAGTACTTCACATTTGGCCTTCGGTTGTTGATCAACTCATAAGCGGTCTTTTTGAATCTTTTCACAATGACAGCTCTGTTTTGGGTAAAACATGTTGTTGAGACTGCTTCCGCCTAGAAGTTGATGGAAAGATCAGATCCTGCTAACATGGTTCTGGCAGCTCCCACCAGAGTTCTGTTCTTTCTCTCCACAACACCATTCTGTTGAGGAGTTCTGGCAGCAGAGAAGTTCTGGAAGATTCCTTCCTCTGCAAGGTAGGAATCGATTTTTGCATTTTTGAACTCAGTCCCATTATCACTTCTCAGCTTTTGGATTTTCAGACCTAGCAGAACCTTCTACATAAGAAACTTTCAATACAGAAACACCTCCATTTATGAGAACACCATAACCCTTAATCTGTCCTTGTCCGTCACCTACAAAGGTTACTGCACCTCCCATTTTATCTCTGAATGAGGTCAGTAGCTCTTCGTTGCCTGTCATGTGCCTGGAACATCCTGAGTCTAAATACCAGATCTGCACATGAGGCTTCTGCAAGACAGATTGGTTCTTTTTAGGTACCCATTGCATAATGGGTCCTTTCTTGTTAGGCTTGGGGTGTTAACTGATTTACCTGCTAGCCTTCCATTTTTTATGGTGTGCCAGAGGACTTTCTCTGCATATTCTGATGATTAGTCTTAGGATTTTTCCTTTCTTTTGACTGATTCAGAATGCAGTAGGGACCATTCAAATGATTTTGTAGTTGTAACAGAAGTTTAATGCAGTTACAGTTTATAGAGCATGAAAATGATTGATGCATGTTGTTGTTTCTGTTCAACATCTGGGGATTGTATGCCTTTTGAGATTGAAAAATTCTAGGATCAGATGTTCTCACAGACTTTCTGTCCAGATTGGTTTTCTTGAAATTGGCATTTTTCTCTTAATGAGATTCTTTGTACCAAAAAATTTTCCTCTCTGATTTATTGCAGAATTAGAGATAGGCTGGTCATTGACTTTCCAGTTTCCCTTTTGTTATGGAGTAAACCTTATAGGTTTGTAAAAATAGGGAACAGAGGTATGGTTCACAGAAGTACTCTTGGCTTGCTCTTTTCTTTTCTCTTCGAACTCCTCAAAGGAAAGAATTCTGATACCCATATTTTTAAAACCAAGGCATGGTGGGATTCTGGATGTGTTGTTGGAAACAGGTATTACCTTATTCAAAATTCCAGATCCTACAAATGTCTGTTTGGGTTTGTGCAGAATGGTCTTGGGTGCACAAAAAATTTGCTCATCCACCTTTGTGTCCGAGTCAGAGTCAGAGTCTAGAAAGTCTCGGGTGGCTCTTGCAGAGGTGTGAGTATCAGTGGGTTTCATGGAAACATTTGCTTTTGAGGAGTCAGTTGAATTCAAATCTTTGATGGAACATGTTTTAAACTTTCTCATCTTGGGTTTCGAAGCATCAGCGATGGAGTTTTCTTCAAGAACTTTCAGTAAATCTTCTTCAAAAGAAGTCCTCACACTTTCAGAGGATGGAGAAAATACTAGAGCTTCTGGATTGAGTTCACTCTGATTTTTTACATCAGAGGGACCAACCATAGAGGCAACAAGTTTCTGCTTCTTGAAGGAACAAAAGTTGAAGATCTCTTTGGGATCAAGGCTTTTGACAGAGTTAGAAATATTGATTTCAGCTTTTCCTTGATCAAGAATAAACTTTAGAGATGGTTTTGTAACCTTTTCAAGATCAGAGGAGTCATAACTGATATTTCTGAACCGTAGCATTCTGGTCCTTGACCCTTCTGAATTTTTTGCTCTTTTAAAGACTACATTACCAAAGATTACACCGTCAGGCATCTGGACTTTCCCAACACAGAAGGTAGAGGCCAGGGATGTCTTCTTCCTTCCAGTGAAGGGATAATGGCCACTGAAACCCATACCTTGACTGTACTTTTGTGAGTTGATTTTAATGTGCACATCTTGTGCATCCTGGTATTTTTTGATCAAAAGTTCTTTTCTCTGTAGGGATTGATGTAGCACTTCCCTTTCCTTTTGAAAATAGTTTTAGAGAGCAACAAAATTTAGCCTTTCGTATTCTGATTTTTTAACCTCTTCAGCCTTTTGCTTTAAGACCTCTTCAAACTCTTTAAATTTCTCAGAAAATGAGGCTTTCTTTTGTTTCTGTAAAAGTTCTAACTCAGATTTTTCTTTGGAAATATTTTCCTTCTCTATTTCCAAGGGATTCTTTTCTCTCTTGTAGAAGGACAGATCTTTTTGAGCCAGTTTTCTTAGTTCTTTTTCTTCAGAAAGCTTTTGTTTTAGGTTTTGAAATTCCTCACCAAGTAATGACACATTCATTTCCAACTCGGAGTCAGATTTAGATTCAGAGGATGTACATACCTTGGCACTGGGTCTAGAAGTCTCCAGCGCTCTGTCAGTAGAGTCTGTTGTGGAGAATGCGCAAGACATTAAGGAAATGTCTTTCTCTGTTGACCTCTCTGGTATCTCCCCAGTCATCCAGTCACTCATCTCTTCCAGACTTTCATCATCAACAGCCACCCCACAGAAATTAGCCTGCTCTGGTTCGTCATCAGAGGACGAATCAGAGATCTAATTTTCCATTTCTGCTACATAACTTCTTTCCCTGAAGTTATATTTGTACTTATTCTTGTAGTAGTCCTGGTCCTTTACCAGTTTACCCTTACAGTTTGCAGAGAAATGGGCGGGTTTGCCACATCGAAAACACCTTCCATCATTCTGGTTGATGGGCTGGGCAGCATCAGTTTTCTTTTGAGGGGCTGGTGGATTGTATCTCGGTTGATACTGTTGTTGTCTCTGCTCTGGTGCAGCTCTGTTGTTGTTCTGGTGAGATGCAGTTCTCTGCTCATATCCTCTCTTCTCTTCCTTCTCTTCTCTTTCAAACCTTCCTCTCCTATCAAATACTTTCTTGCCAAATCTCTTGTTAAACTGTTGAGTTATTAGGGCAAGAGATTGGGCAAAAACATTGATATCAGCATCATCATCAAAATGATCAGACGAACTCTCCTCGTCTTCACTCTCTGCTATCAGGCTTTTGTTTCCTTTCTTCTTCACGACTTTCTCCTTCTTCTTGTCTCTGCCAGCATTATCTCTGTTGGATTTCCCTTCAGAGGGTGTTTTTGAATAAGAGATTAATGCTAGTGGACCTGCAATAGCGGATTTGCCCGTTTGTTTGACAACATCCTTCTCTTGTGCAGCTAAGGTGCCATACACATCAGTGAGAGACCATGCATCCAAATCTTGGTTAGCTTGTAGAGACATAGATAGATTTAGCCACTCATCATTTAAACTTTTCAAGAATAAGACATTGTTGTCTTCCTTCGACCTTACAACCCCACATTTCTTACATTTTTTGATTAAAACGTTGAATCTATTGTAGGTTTGTTGCAAAGTTTCCTCAGGAAGTGCCTTGAAATCATTGTATTCATTAATATATTGGGTCCTTCTATTCTATTGGGTTTTTATACCACCTTCAAGTTGGTTTAGAAGTTGATCCCAGATTTCTTTTGCAGTAACACATGAGTCTAGTTCTTGGAAAATATCGTTTGGAATGGCCATAATCAAGAGTCTAACTGCCTTAAGATCATTTTCCAATTTGAGCTTTTCTTCTTTTGTAAAACCAGTGGTTTTAGGTTCGAAGTGAGCAGGAATCTCAATAGTAGTTTCTGTTGCGGGTACACGAGGAACCAAAACCATAGGTTGGAATGGTCCATTTGTGACTGATCGCATGAGGTCTCTATCCGTACCATCGAAGAAGTTAACTATCCTAATCTTCCATTGAGGATATTCATCTCTCAGAAGAGTAGGTGGTTTGGTTAAAGAACAAGCCGTATAAATAGCATTGATGTTGTTGTTCGCCATTTTTTGCAGAAAATAGAGTATGAGAGTCTTAAAAGATTTTGAAAGAGTTTTAGACAAAAAGAAGATGAACAGTAATCCAATGAAACAGTAAATAACGTAAAGATGATAGTCAAACTTGCTGGAAAGCTTAAACATGTATTGTAACAAGGAGTTTCAAGTTTTAAACAGAAAAACAGAGTATACTATGAAGCTTTAAAAAACAAAACACAATCAACAATTGTGAATCAACCTGGTTAGATTGGATCGATTTGATTTAAGAAAATCAATCTGCTCTGATACCATTTGTAGGTTCCCAGATTCACTTTGTCTCATATAAACATCAAGATCAATGGTAGCAGAAGCATTATAAAGCTGTTTAAGTATGAGTGATTGTGCATAACATGAAATAACGAGAGAATAACAATAACAATATATTGAAAAGTAAATGATAACAAAAATAGTTAAATAAGTTGCTCGTATATTGAAATATGAATAACACCAAGAACACTTTCTTGTGTGTGTATTCTAAATCTCTCAGGTGACAAATCGTACACTAGAAATGGAACGGAGTGTGCAGTGTTTGCTCTCACAGTTCTAGTAATGATTCTCACTAAAGCTTACAATTGTGCGTTCCACTACTCTTCTATTTATACCCTGATAAAGTGAAAGACAGTGTACTATCTAACCCTGGAAAGACACGTGGAAAGTGTGTCTCCGTCCTTTTAGGGCTAACGTGGAAAGTACGGACACGTGTCTGACACTTAGAGATTTCTACTAGACTAAAGATTCACAGAGGTCTTCATTCACGAGAGGTCTTCTACCAGGGCTCTGGAGGTCTTATGGAAATGTAGTTCTCTGATGTGCTATCAGAGGTCTTCTACCAGTGCTCTGACGATCTCTTATGGTCTTCTGTTTGATCTTCTGCTAAGTCTTTGCTTGATCTCTGACGTCCTTCTGACTTGTGATATTTTCAATACTTTTACATCAAGTATACTTGGGGCTAACACTTACTTTTCCACAAACTTCACGAAATCTGAATTACACAAAATACATATAATTATTTACCACGTAAAACTCAATGATATGCTAAGAATCGTAAATAAGCCTATCATATCCTTATCCACAAATGTCCCTCTTCGGCGACTTAGTATGGGGTCCTGCTACCTGGTTAGCGGGTGAGGTCAAGGGGCACCGCCCTTGCGGGTCTGGGGGCAGCGGCCCGAGATTTTTTTTTATAAAATCTTATTCGGGTAACTCATCCGGAAACCATATTCGGGAAACCCATCCGGAAACCGGAAGTTACTTTTTCGGACAACTTATCCGGAAAACACCGAATCCGAATACAATTCATATCTAGAAACTTAGAAGAATCCGGATAAATCGAATCCGGATACTGAAGAATCAGGACGACGTCCGAATCCCAGATCGATCGAAACCACTAAAAATCAGAAATTGACAATTCTAAACCGGTAGAAATTGTCTACTACTGGATATAAACACAATTTGAAAAAACAATTACCTCAAACTCGAATACACGATAATTTCTTTGATCCTAATCAATCGACCTTCTTTCTCCGCTTCTCTCAATTCAAAAACACACACACACACACTGAAAGAAACCGACTTATGATATCTAAGAAGGTGAGTCAATATACATATGGATCCTAAATTTCAATTTAGTACTCGAACTGAACAAATTGACACTAACACCGTTAAACTTACAAACTAACCCAAAACACCCTAAACTAATAAAATAAACTAAATAATTAAAACGGAACCCAAATTAAAAATGCAAACTTACCCGAGACATTACATCAATTATCTCAAATGACCAAGAAAGTTAAAGAGTTAGAAGACAAAAAGTGTGAGAGTGAAATTTCTTTGAAATATCTAAACAGTCTAAATACGGATTTTTCTGAAAAAATAAAAGATTTGGAAAAGTAGCTTTATATGAGAGGTCAATCTGATCAAACTAATCATTTCAATAAACCAAGGGAAGTTAAGTTTTTCAATAAAAATTGGGGTATTGGATATAAAAATCTTGGATATTTAGCAAAGGCAAATGCATATGTTCCGACTTTATACGACTTTAAGTTTTTAAACCTTGCTAAATATTACCCTGATTGTGCTTCAAAGGCAAATGCATACATTCAGAGGAAATTGATGAACTTGAAAAGATAAAAAGAGAGAATACCACAAAAATGCAACATCCGTTTTGCTATTCACAAGAGAACAAAATGTATGAAAAGAATCCATAAGTTTCATTATCAAATGATTATTTTGACATATATTCCATTGCGGCAAAACGTGAACAACCGTTTGAAACCAAACGATATGTTCCACCTTTAGTTTTGGAATGCAAAATAATGGAAATTGAGGATACAATTCTTGAACAAAAGATAATGTTTGAAATGGAAAAAGACATTTTTTCAACTATTTTCTCAAGTAGTTTTAAAGAAGCTTTTATTGATCAAGAAATTTCGTTTGACATAGAAAAAGAGGTTATCTCAACTCTTTTCTCTTGTAACCAAGTAGAGGTTGATTCCAAACATGTAGATACACCTGAATCAACTGATTCAGATAGATAATTTTGAAAATACTGTGATAACGCCACTTTTTGGCGTTATTTTCAGTTCGTAAACCAATGAGATTGGCTTGTGTTTAAGCCAAAAGGCGGAATTTTATGTTTTATCGAGTGAAATGTGCAGGTAATCTAAAAGGCGGCAATCATCGAGAAAAGAAGCAGAAAAGAGCCCAAAACGAGTACAAAACGAAGCCAACGGAAGTCCAACATCCAAGCCCAAGACCCGTGCCCAAACCAGGACCCAAAACCGCGAACCAGGCCTGACCTGAAGCACATCCAGAAACCGCGCGGTTTCTGGCGCGGTTTGCAAGTCGCAGCCAAAACCGCGCAACCCCCTGTTCCAGTTTTATATCTTGGCGTTTTCCGACTTTTAGGTTATCAATCGCACACGGACGACGGCAGACGACTGGGGGGCAATTTTTAGAGGTTTTTCGGAGACTTTTGAGCCACGATAGAGGATCGATCGAGGAGGAGTTCACGACGATAATCGGATTGGAGCCTTGAGAAGGGAGTCCATCATTACACTCATCACGTCCACGTTCATTATGTTTGCACACACCAGTTTCCTTCCCTTCTCTTGTGTTTTATCCACCACCAACATGAACAAATCTTTAGATGTTGGGGGTTGGAATGAATTTTGTTTAAACTTATAGACGTGTGATTTGAACCTTTTATCAGTTTTTCCTAATTTAATGAAGCATGTGATTTAATCTTTAATGCTATTGTGAGTTTGGCCAGCTTTCAATTGTTTTGTTGTTTTGCAATTAAGTTCGAGAGAATTAATTGTTAACTAGAACTAGAAATTGCATGCTTAAGTGAGAAATTGGATAGAGATATACCAAGTAAACCTTAGTCCCGTTGAAATCTTGAGTTTAATGTGTTTTGAATTCCATAGGTTGAGATCGAGAGATAAAACTTGGGTTTTTCAAGATAAAAACCGTTGTTGCTTGAGAAAGAACAACGGTGATTTTTAGAGATTGGGTATTCATTATACGGAGCAACTGGTAATTGTTTTGAGTCAATTGTTTGTACGTGAAAACCTTAGGATTTCCAACCCTCAACTGTTTTTCTATCCGAAGTTTCCTACGTTGTTTACTGTCTTGTTTGTGATTTGTTTTCTTGCAATTAATTAGTTAATACCAACAACTCAAATTTGCGACCGTTCAGTTAATAGAGTTTATAGTCATTGTGATACTTAGTTCCCAGTTCCCTGTGTTCGATACTCGTACTTTTGTACTATTACTTGATTTCGACCCGTACACTTGCGGTAAAATTTAGGGGGGTCTAAACCCGCCTATCAAGTTTTTGGCGCCGTTGCCGGGGAACGAGTTGCAACTGATAGCACTACCAGCTATAAGCGCTATTACATTGAACATTTATTTTTATTTCTGTTAATTTTATTTCATCACTTTCAGTTTCTGGATTGCTAAATTTTGTTTACTTTCCGCTTCAGGTACTAATTGGTTTATGCCAAGGAAGACCCGAGGGAAGGAAATCGAACCACTTGAGCTGGAGATCGAAAGAACCGCCCGTCGATTACTCAAAGAATCAAAAGTTAAAAGGCAATTGAAGATGGGTGACGAGAGATCGGTCAACGAACGACCTGTCCACAATCCTCCACCTCCACCCGAGAGACGTCCTATGCGGTCGTTTGCCGATCCGAACGTGGCAGCCGCACGCATAGGAGTCCAAGCGCCCACCACTGCGGCAAACTATTTCGAGATCAAGCCGAGTACCATCATGATGGTACAGCAGAATCAATTTGGGGGCGTGCCAACTGAAGATCCCCATGCACATCTTCGTGCATTTTAACGGATTTGTAATACGTTCAAGATCAATGGGATGGAGGAGAATGCAATCAAGTTGAGGCTATTCAGTTTCTCCCTGAAGGGTAGAGCTGAAATTTAGATAGAGGGCCTACCATCGGATCAGATCACTACATGGGCAGGCTTGAAAGCTGCGTTCCTCCAGAAATTCTTCCCACCGGGAAGAACCGCTCAACTGATGGCCGACATAACCCACTTCGCTCAATAGGACCAAGAGACACTATATGAGGCTTGGGAAAGGTATAAAGATATGTTGAAGAAATGCCCTCATCATGGGTTACATGGTTGGGTCATTATTCAGACGTTCTTTGGAGGACTTCACCCGCAATTCAAGAACGACATTACAGCTGCATCGGGTGGAGCCCTAATGGATAAGTCTTATGAGGAAGCATGCGAGCTGATCGATAATCTGGCTGAACATAGTTTTTCTACTCTAAGATCAGCCGTTAGAAGAGTTGCGAGTGTTCAAGAGTCGAATGAGCTGAAGGCAATAAAAGCCCAATTAGCCGCTATCACGAACTATTTGAAAGGAGGCAGTCCGGAAGAACATGAACAGGTTCAATTTCTACAAAACCGGAACAACCAGCCGAGGAACGACCCGTTCTCGAACATATATAATGAGGGGTGGAAGAAACACCCTAACTTCTCATGGAGTCAACCTCAAGGATAACAACAATACGGTAATTCTTCTAACCATTCTAATTCTTCTCAATCTAACAATGTTTACCGTCCTCCAGGTTTCAATCAAAGAAAATTCGACGAAGGACCATCCGTAGAGAAGACACCGGGGTTAGAAGATATGCTGATGAAGTTCATGACCAAGATGGAAAGCATAATTGAAGGGTTAGCAAGCACGGTTAACACGGTCAAGGCAGCTACTGACCAGAATACGGCATCGATTAAGCTCCTTGAAAGGCAAGTGGGACAAATTTCTGAAGTCCTACAAAACCGAGCTCCCGGGACATTTCCAAGTCAGACTGAGAGAAAGCCAAGAGAAGAATGCAAAGCCATTTATCTGAGAAGTGGGAAGGAGCTGATTAGAGACTCGGCACGAGAGCCGTCATCAAAGGAAACTGAGCCCAAAAGGCAAGAGGTTGAGATTGTAGACATGGAGGAGTTGGAGGCTGATGAAGAGGTTATGATTGAAGAGAACTCGAAGAGTGAAGAGAGGAAGAAAAGCAGCCCACCATGCCAAAGCAACCACCGGTCAAGCCGGTAGTTCCGAAAGTGCCATATCCAAACAGGCTTAAAAGCCACAGGGCTGATCTAAACTTTTCTATGTTTCTTGAAGTTTTTAAGAAATTGCATATTAACATCCCTTTAGCAGATGCGTTGGCACAAATGCCCTCATACATTAAGTTCTTAAAAAAAATCCTCTCCAACAAGAGGAAGATTGAGGAGCATGCAACGGTGACACTTACTGAAGAGTGTAGCGCGATCATCCAGAACAAGCTTCCCCCGAAGCTTAAGGATCCAGGGAGTTTTTCGATTCTTATTCAAATTGGGAATATTTGTTTTGATAAAGTGTTATGTGATTTAGGTGCAAGTATTAATTTGATGCCTCTATCTATTTTCAGGAAACTCGGCTTGGGGGAAGTGAAGCCAACATACATGACAATTCAACTCGCAGATAGATCAATCGTGTATCCATATGGAGTGATAGAGGTATGCTCATCAAAGTCGACAAGTTCTATTTTCCGGTGGACTTCGTGGTGCTGGACATTGATGAAGATATAGAGGTCCCGTTGATATTGGGAAGACCATTTCTGGCCACGAGCAAAGCGCTAGTTGACATGGAAGAAGGCAAGATGACGATGAGGGTTGGCGGCGGAAAGGTAGTATTCAAGATGTTCGAAGGGTAAAAGATAGAAGTGAAGAGGAGTCCGATGATCAAGGAAAACCAGTTGTGAAAGAAACTGCGGAAGACCGTAAGTGTGGGCGAGTCAATTCCGCGAATATCGAGCCAAGTTGAGAGCCACATAGTCGTGCCACGACTATAACTACGGCACTGGGTGGGAGGCAACCCACCGAGGTTTGGGTGTTTTGTTTTCAATTTATGTGTTGGAGTGATTTTATTTATAAAAATATTGGGGAACAGAGACTTACGCGGGTTCTTGGGAGGTTTACAAACCGCGGCCAAAACCGCGGGAGCCTCTGTTTGTTTTGCGAAACAGAATGTTGCGCGGTTTATCCCGCGACTTCCAAACCGCGGCCAAAACCGCGGGGGTCCCCCTGATGTTTCTATGTATTTTTCGTGCAGTTTTTGTTCCTTTCTTGCTTGTGTTTTCATTTTCTTTGTGTTTTTCGTCTTTTGCTTTGATCTCTTCTGTTTTTGCTTTCTCTCTCCATCTTTTCTGAATTCTCCCAATTAGTCGCTCAAATCCTTCAAGAGAATCTTATCCGTCAGGTCAAACAGGTATGTTCTAACTTTGTATATTAACGAGTGGGGTACGATGTTTGTTTCCTTATTAGTTAACCGAGATGCAACAAACCTAAGTTTCACTTAGGTTTGGGGTGCCTCACCTTTCAACATTTACACACTCACTTTTAATCCTATGCAAACCTCGGTTTTACCGAGGTTTGGGGTTGTCTTTAGTTGGCAAACCTAGGCCATGGCCTAGGTTTGGGGTGGCCATTTATGAATAACTTTGGGTTCGCTTTTAGATATGTTGTGTTAATGCTTGTCCTTCCTGTTTGATGACTGTAATAACTACACAATGATACTTGTCACATCTGTGTATCGCCTGCACCGACACTTGCACATTGGGGACAATGTATGGGTAAGGTTTAGGGTTGCCCAATCGGGCCCACGTTATGCACGTAGATTTCCTGCACTCCTGAATGTTTAGATCATAGTAGTTAAATTTTTGTTTTGGATGATTGAGACCGACCATTGTGGGGAGAATCTTGTGATAGTGACGTGACCATTAGGGAAGGACCGGGAAAAGACATGACTAGGGACATTAGTGGAGACCACCCAATAGCGAGATTTGAGCCTAAAAGGCGTTTTTCATTTCGAGGGATTTAAACACGAAATTCATATACACTTTTTCAAATTCCTTGTCGTGATTATAGAGTGATCTCGCTATAATATTGCATTGAGTAGCAAAGACAACCATCGGGATATTGGGTAAGGGTGTAGTAGACCATATCGTGTGGACCTTAACAGATGATTCCAGGCATTGTGTGAAATTTTAACCCGTTCTTGTCTAACGTACCTTTTGACCCATTATGTGTATACCCAAAACCACCTTTGTAGCCAAACACCCACCACTTGTTCATTCCAGACCCACCATTAAACCCTAACCAAAAGCCTTAGCCAACCCTTATCCGAAAGTGTGTCAATCAGAAGCAGTATAGGCCAGTCATGAAAAATAGGTAGAAAAGAGGGCCAATGCAGCCCTAATCAAATAAAGAGGACCAATGAAGTCCCAACTTAACAAAAAATAAAAAATAAATAAAACATAAATAAATAAAATAAATAAATAAATACAGTTGTTTAGATAGCTTTACAGCAGCTAAATAAGAGAGTCAAAGCGACTCCAGTAGTGACAAATAGGGCCAAGTGATAGAAAGTGAAGTCGAGAAGTTCAGAACTGCTAAAAATTGACACACCGAGGATTTTTGATCCGCTTACCCTTAGTTTCTTAGCCATAACCCTAGCCCCGTACAACCCTTGTAAAGACCTGGATGATCTTCTGGAAAACGTGATTAGAGTATACGACTACCTTTACCAATATTCCCTGTCTTGCTACTGAATTCCTTTCTGAGATCGACCTTTTTGGACAATTGTGCGTCTTTCATTAGAGTTGTCATGTAATTATTGAGTATTCTTGTACATAACTTTCTTATACATGACAACATGTGCGACAACCTAGGTTCGAGGGAAATGAGAGTATCTCGTAAGGTAGGGTCGAGGCAAAATGTTTCCCTAGTATGTTTGGACCTAGTACAACCTTAATGTAATCGAAGCAGTCACGAGTTCAACTCACAATGGAAGGCCATAAATCAAACAGAATAAGGATGAGACGAGAGTGAGATAGGCATTCACGGGTATGGGAAATCACCAGTGCATTACGTGGTACCAATTGGGAGTTGTGCAGTTATTATTTCACTGATATATGCTTTTATTCTATTTGATCACTAATTTGCTTGGGGACAAGCAACGCTCGGTTTGGGGTTGTTGATAACGCCACTTTTTGGCGTTATTTTCAGTTCTTAAACCAATGAGATTGGCTTGTGTTTAAGCAAAAAGGCGGAATTTTATGTTTTATCGAATGAAATATGCAGGTAATCTAAAAGGCGGCAATCATCGAGAAAAGAAGCGGAAAAGAGCCCAAAACGAGTACAAAACGAAGCCAATGGAAGTCCAACATCCAAGCCCAGGACCCGTGCCCGAACCAGGCCTGACCCGAAGCACATCCAAAAATCGCACGATTTCTGGCACGGTTTGCAAGTCGCGGCCAAAACCGCACAACCCCCTGTTCCAATTTTATATCTTGGCGTTTTTCGACTTTTAGGTTATCAATCGCACACGGACAACGGCAGACGACTAGGGGCGATTTTCAGAGGTTTTTCGGAGACTTTAGAGCCACGATAGAGGATCGATCGAGGAGGAGTTCACGACGATAATCGGATTGGAGCCTTGAGAAGGGAGTCCATCATCACACTCATCACATCCACGTTCATTATGTTTGCACACACCAGTTTCCTTCCCTTCTCTTGTGTTTTATCCACCACCAACATGAACTAATCTTTAGATGTTGGGGGTTGGAATGAATTTGGTTTAAACTTATAGATGTGTGATTTGAACCTTTTATCAGTTTTTCCTAATTTAATGAAGCATGTGATTTAATCTTTAATGCTTTTGTGAGTTTGGCCAGCTTTCAATTGTTTTGTTGTTTTGCAATTAAGTTCGAGAGAATTAATTGTTAACTAGAACTAGAAATTGCATGCCTAAGGTGAGAAATTGGATAGAGATATAACAAGTAAACCTTAGCCCCGTTGAAATCTTGAGTTTAATCTGTTTTGAATTCCATAGGTTGAGATCGAGAGATAAAACTTAGGTTTTTCAAGTTAAAAACCGTTGTTGCTTGAGAAAGAACAACGGTGATTTTTAGAGATTGGGTATTCATTATACGGAATAAGTGGTAATTGTTTTGAGTCAATTGTTTGTACGTGAAAACCTTAGGATTTCCAACCCTCAACTGTTTTTCTATTCGAAGTTTCCTACGTTGTTTACTGTCCTGTTTGTGATTTGTTTTCTTGCAATTAATTAGTTATTACCAACAACTCAAATTTGCGACCGTTTAGTTAATAGAGTTTATAGTCATTGTGATACTTAGTTCCCAGTTCCCTGTGTTCGATACTCGTACTTTTGTACTATTACTTGATTTCGACCCATACACTTGCGGTTAGATTTAGGGGGGTGTGAACCCGCCTATCATACTGCATATCAGAAAGATTTTGATGTTCAATCTTTTGACTCTGAAGTTGATTTTGAATCTTATGAAGCTGATTTTGAATCCTATGAATTTGATTTTGATTAGAAATTTAAAGTTGAGACTGAGACTGAATTTGTTTCTGAATAGAAAACTAAACCTAAGGTTTGTGAAAATGAGAAAGCTTGTGATTTGGATTTCTCTGAAAAGCTTCCGGATCATAATGATTTTATCTTAAAAGAAGAAGAACCTCCTAGTGTTTTCTGTAAAGGTGAATGTCAAATCCAAAGAATGATAATTCTACTTCTAAAAAGCCATCACGAAAAATACGAAGGAATTGAAAGTCAAAGAAGAGAAATTTTCACAATTCTAAATGTTCTGATTCTAAATTTTTTGGTTTTTCAGATAGTTTTGTGAAATCAAAAGGAGTGAAGCAAAAGTCATCTCCACCGGACAAGAATTTTCAGAAAAACAGTTCCTTTCCATTTGTAACAAAATCAGTTGCAAATAACAAAAAAAACTTGTAAATTCTTACAAGAAGTATTCCAATAAGCAAATGATTCGTTTTTCAAATGTTGAATGGTTTTGTTCTGCTTGTGGTCGGAGTGATTCTTCTGCTAAACCTTATTCATGTTGTTGGTTTAATTCTTACTATATTCCTACTTCGAATGTCAAAAACAATTTTTCAAAGAAAAAGAGACAACCTGTTTCCAAAAAGGTGTGTACCACAACTAACCAAAAAGGACCCATTTTCAAATGGGTACTTAAAGCTACTTGATCTGATTGCTTGTAGACCAATAATTTATGGTACTTAGACTCAGGATGTTCTAAACACTTACCGACCGGAAAGAAATTATGTCGAATTACAAAGAGAAAAACGGTGGTCGAGTTAGATTTGGCAACGATCAGTTCTCGCCTATTCTAGGATATGGTGATATTGTGTAAGACAATCTTACAATCAAGAAGGCTAGCTATGTTGAAGGTCTTAGACACAATCTCTTCAGTATTGGACAATTTTGTGACAAAGATCTGGAAGTAAATTTCAAGGCAAAACGATGTTGTTTACGAACCGAAGGTTGTAAAGAACTATTGGTTGGCACAAGGAAATCCAATCTTTACACAATTAATTTGTCGGCGGTCAAACCTGAAGGAGATGTGTCTCTTCTATCGAAAGCTTCTATTCAACAAAGTTGGCTGTGGCACAGGAGATTGTCTCATCTAAATTTCAGATATATGCAGAAACTAGTGAAGGGTGAGTTAGTCCGTGGTCTTCCTTTGTTGAAGTTTGGTGTGGAAAATTTGTATGAGAAGGGGAAAATGAAAAGAGTTCCTCATAAGCTAAAGCATGAACCAACAACAAAACGTGTCTTGGAGTTGTTACATGTTGATTTATGTGGACCGATGAAGATTCTGAGTATTAACGGCAGGAAGTATGTACTGGTGGTTGTTGATGGCTATTCTAGATACACATGGGTAAAGTTTATTCGCACAAAGGATGAAACTTCTGATCATCTCAACAACATCATCAAGTCGACACAAAAAAACATGCAGATGTCCGTCAAGATTGTTCGTTTAGATAATGGCACGAAGTTTAAAAACAGTGTCTTGGGAGATTTTTACGAATCTAACGGGATTATTCAACAATTCTTTGCTGCCAGAACACCTGAACAGAATGGTGTAGTGGAACGGCGCAATATAACCTTAGTGGAATCGGCGCGTACTATGTTGTCATATGCCAATCTACCTTTGTTCTTATGGCAGAAGTTGTGGCAACTGCGTGTTATACTCATAATCGTTCAATTATTCATCGTCGGTTTTCCAAGACTCCGTACGAGATCATGAATAACAAGAAATCTACCATAAAACATCTTCATTTTTTTTGGTGTAAGTTTTTTCGTGTTAAAAGACAAGGAAAATCTCAACAAGTTCAGTCCAAAAGCTGAAGAGGGTATTTTCATTGGATATTGTTTCTCCGCCGCATCATACAGAATATATATGAAGCAATCAAAGACGATCGTTCAGAGCGTTAATGTTAAATTTGATGAATCTGAAGAGTTGGCTTCTGATAATAACAGTTCAGAACCCGTACTTACTAGCGTATTAGCTTCTGGACACATCAGTTCAGAACCTATTCTAAACAAAAATCCTGATCAACCCTCTACTTCTACATCTCATTTATCTGATCTTGATATTTTATTTGAAAATATTTATGATGAGTATTAAGGCACTTACAATCCTTCTTCAAATGTTCTTAACTGGAAGAAACATGCATCCACAACAGATACCGCTGCAAATGACAATACAGAACCGGATACAACTCAAGCTACTACTGTTGATGATTCTATTCTTGTTACAGAAACAACAACGAACGCTGTTACACAAGATTCTATTCCTACATCTGACGATGTTCCTACTCCAACACAGACAGATATATCTTTAGTTAATGCTACAACAGAACTTCAGCAACAATTAGAACCTTATGGAGAACCAATTCCTTCGAATGATAATCCTCTAGAATCTCCAACTGCTGATGTTCCTGTACCATTAGTTGATGAAGAAATACATGCATACCTTGAAAATGTTCAGTCATCTTATGTCCCACACCCACACTCGATAAAATGGACGAAAACTCATCATATTCATCAAATAATAGGTGATCATTCTTCGTTAGTCAAAACAAGATCAACTTTGAAAGCTACCGCGAACGAGTGTCTATTTGTGACCTTCCTAAGAAATATTGAACCATCAACCGTATCTGAAGCTTTGGAAGATCCAGATTGGGTGTTAGCAATGCATGATGAGTTGAATCAATTTGAAGCTTTAAAAGTTTGGCGGTTAGTGCCTCGACCCAAGGACAAAAGTATCATAGGTACAAAGTGGGTCTTCAAAAACAAAAAGGATGAAGATGGCATTGATTACGATGAAACGTATGCTCCAATCGCTAGAATGGAACTTCAAGAGGAAGTACCTACCTCTTGGTACACCTTGTTCAACATTATTAACTGTTGTATGACTTCCAAGTATACTGGTTGGATAGGTGTAGTATCTCCACGTTGCAGATGTTTCATGCAATCGCCTTTAACCGGAAGACAAATTTTAGCAGTTCTTATCTGGAATGAACTGATTGAAGTTGTCACTGATAAAGCTCATCCAACCAAAGCTCGCAAGTTCGTTCCGTTTCAATGCTTTCTCCAAATTATCATCCAGAGCATGATGAACTCAAATGCTAACATTCCAAGAAAGGAGAATGCAGTCCAAGGACCAGAACAATAGATGCATTACATTAGAGTTCCACACACGATTAACTTTGATCATATCATGGTTATTCCGGATGTTGTACTTGCTTATGCTAACCAGGAGTCACCAATCGTGAGTGAGTATAGAAAAAATCATGCACCTATGGTCCGGCCAGAACCGAAAGGACCTACCCAGGGTGCACACCAATTAGGAGAGTGGAGTGAGGGTATAGCCCAAGGTGAGCAGGTTCAGGATACTGGGGTTCCTGAACAGGTTGAGTTGAGAAAAAATGTAATGGTGAGGGGTGATGGAGATGGGGGTGCTGTTGGTCATGCGTCTAAGGCAGAAGAAAAATTATTGGTTCTTCTGACTCTGATGATGATGATGATATTTTGGATTTTAATGACTCAGCGTATATCATTTGTGCTTCAAGCTCAAAAACCGAGGCAGATGATGAGGCAGATGATAATGAAGATTCTGATGATGATGGTAATCCTGATGATGGATTTGAGGTTAATGATAATGCCTTCGTTTCTTTAAATATTGAGAACGTCGGTTCTCGAGGAGATACAAGGTTGGTTGAGGGAGAATTAGTTGAAACAGAAAATGAGGTGAACTTGAGTGAAAAAGAAAGAAAAAAACATGGTGAGTGCGAGACATGATCTACAAAAGAAATAAATAAAGATCTTTCCCAAACCGCGTCCAGCCGGGTAGCCACATCCACTATCAACGTGCGTTCGTCGCCGTTAGATATTGAAAAAGACGTAGTGGACCCATCTATGCATAGCACAACCCACCAAGCCACTCATTAACTTCTCAATAAGTTAATGTTTCACTTTCTCATGGGGGGCAAGCACAAAGTCTATCGGCTACACACTCGATGTTTGCTGGTATTGAAAAAGATAGGCCCCTGCCCCGACATCGACTTCGTTTGTACGCACTTCGAGTCTAGAGTCGTTTGGTTATAGTTCCTTCCCTAGGACACAAATGTTAATCACTCCACCATTGGTGACACAAAAAATTGGACTTCATGCTCCAATCAGAACACCCCAAGTGCCGTTGCCATTCGTTGGTGCTTTACAAGGTTTGGGTGGAAGTCCTGTCAACGTTAATGTCATGCCAGCGTTTAACACAGGCCATGCAGGTACTTCAACTATCATGTCAACCGGTAACCTATGTGGTCCGGGTGTTAGCCATGTTCATGCGCAACAATTAAGAGCAATGATGGGACTGCCCCCATACTATGTGACGGTGGATTTGCTGTAAGTAGCTCTTGGTTCGTTAAATACTTCCTATAGAAACAGACGGAGGAGATGAGGAAGATTGTGGAGAAATTGACGGAAGAGGTGAATCGTGCAGTTAAACGGAAATCTGTGATGCAAACACCCTTAATCCAATCCAATCCTCAACCTGACCCACAAACCAAATCTAACCCACAATCCAATCAACCTGAACAAACCATTCCTATGAGCTTAAATCCAGGTTACTTGCCCAATTGTTAGCCCAAGGTGATCATAATGATGTAGAAGAGGTTGAACTTGTTGTCCTCTTGAGAAAACAAACAAAAATACAATCCCAGTTACCCACCAAATCTGATATCCAAACCATTCAATAATCCATTCAACAATTAACACAAGCCATAACTTCTGGCTTTCAAACCCTTTCTGACAGAGTTGCAGTTCTTAAACAATCCTGCAAATCTCAAGCCCAAGGATCTAAATGAAGACATGATGACCAGGATCCTGATCATCATGAGGGGGAGAGTCATAAGAGACATAAAGTTGGTGAAGCTAGTGGTTCTGGACCAAATGTTGAATATGTACAAGGTTTGAATGCTGAAAGTGAAAGCAGTCTGGTGGTAATGGAGATAATGTTCGGTTGAAAAGCATCAGGGAAGTGATAAAAGAACAGAGGAAGGGAAATTGGCGGATAGTATGATTCAAGACATCATCTATGTTGATTCAGAAGATGAACATGAAAGAACCGTGGTGAAAATAAAGGAAGAATTGGATGATGTGTTTGATGTAGTGAATATACAAGCTGATGATTCAAATGATGATGGGCGGATTCAAGATGATCTGGTCATTGATTTTCAGAGCTGAATATTCCTGTAATTCCAGAAGGTACTATGAAAGATCCAGTTTATGAGGCGGAAATTCGTATGTTTCAACAACTTATTGACAGGGAACCTAATTTGGAGAGAAGAGGGCATAGAATCAGAATCTTGACGCCTTTCCAAGATGATACCCGAAGAGATATTTTTATGAAAGTGGTTCAACCAATAGACCTCGTCAAGTTATACTCGATTGAAAAGATGTCGTCTTTACACCGAATTGAATTTCTTCACATTATGAAGAACACAGATCAATATATGGATTGGGTGAGAACTGATAAAGAGATGGTGAAGATTATCAAAATAGAATCTCAAAAGCTGCTAAACGTTTGGTATCTGAAGTTCATTGTGTACAGAACAGATGGTAAAGAATGGTTGTTTACTGAAGCAGATTTCAAGTATCTTACCAGTGAAGACTTCATGGTGTTATATGACATCTTATCTAGAACTCCTGACAAGAAGAAAGATTGGTCTGAGGCTTATCAGTTAGTGAAGCGGTTTATGAAAAATCTGGTGAAGTTCTCTTACTTGGCTGATTTCCAAATGGGTTTAGAAGCCGGTAAGATCAGAGTAAACATTTTGATGCCCGACCAAAGACTTTCTGATATCCAAGGCATTCCAGCTTACAAAAATCTTGAAAACCCTGAATTTGGCATTGTATATTTCGACGAAAAGAAGAAGACGAAGTTCCTACAGTTCATTAAAGCAAACAAATACAGTGACGGAACCTTCAAGCTGATAAAGATTCAATTAAATGGCAAGTTCAGCTTAGATGAAAAGAAGTTAGTACCTTTTGGAGCCTAAAGCGAAGCAGTTATTCATCGAGCCTTGGAAGCAATCGATAAAAGACTGGAATACAGGAATGCATTAAGAAGATTCGAGATCATCTTCGACACATGCAAGAAGTACATTCCTCAAGATTAATCTTTGAATAGTTTGTTTTTCAACTTTGGATACAAAGGGGGAGACTGTTAGTGCAATATTTCTAGTTGTATCAAAGTTGAAGGGCCAAATATGTAATATTTCTCTCTAGGTATAAATAGCCTAGAACAAGCTCTTTTGTTAAGAGATCTCATTGTACATTTTACTAAAACTCTCTCTGTAACTCATTACTTGTGACATCATTGAATATAGAGATGTAGTTTGGTATTTGATTCTTATCTTGATAATACTTGTTTTTGGGATCACACCTCATGTTTCCAGGAATGTGAGGCGCAATCCTGTATGTCCTCTACTATTGCCACTTGTCAACACCAGTCCTTGTAGAATCTAAATTACACAACCAACCAGATTAAGTTAGTCCAACGACAAGATTGGTAACAAATAGACTTACCTTTTAACACCCTCCCTCAATCTTGACGTTGGAAAAAATCTAGCATATTTAACTTAGAGCACAAATAGTTGTGTTGATTTACACCAAGTGATTTAGTAAAAATGTCAGCTGGATTTTCAAAGGGATCTACTTTTAGTGTTTTCAACATTCCAGCAGCAATTTTATTTCTCACTTGATGTATATCAATTTCTATGTGTTTAGTCCTTTCATAAAACACAGGATTATTAGCAATCTGAATAGTTGACTTATTGTCACAATTTAGTCCAACAGGAAGTAAATTTTCAACTTTTAAGTCAGAAAGAATGCTAAGAACCCAAGTTATTTCACATAGGGTAGCGGCCATAGCCCGATATTCTGACTCAGCAGAGGAGCGAGAAACAATAGTTTTTTTCTTGCTTCTCCACAAGATCTTACAGTTTCCCAAAAAAAAGACAATACACGGTAACCGAACGCCTTGTTGACATGCACTTGCCCCAATTAGCATCAACAAAAGCGTTTAACTTGAAATCAAAAGAAGATATAGAAAAATTTACACCTTTACCTGGTGAGGCCTTTAAATACCTTAGTACTCTAAGAGCTAATTTCAAATGATATTGGCGTGGTGAATGCATAAATTGACTCAAACAGTGAACAACAAAAACTATATCAGGTCTGGTAGCTAGAAGGTTAACTAACCTTCCAATTAATTTCTGATATCCAGTAAAGTCCTTTAAAAGAGGGTCTTTAGATGCTAAACCAGCAGAGTCTGTAACAATTAAATTCATGTCCATAAGAGTATTAATTGGCTTAGCTCCTAATTATCCAAAATCATTAAGCAACTCAAGACAATACATTCTTTGAGACATATAAACCCCTTTGACAGTTTTCAAAATTTCTATTTCTTAGAAAAAATTTAACTCACCAAGATCTTTAATTTTGAAGTTAGACCGTAAATGATTCTTAACTTTGTTTATCTCAGTCATACAATTTCCAGTTAACACAATATCATCAACATAAACTAGAAGAAGAAAAAAACAGTACTAAAACACTTAGTGAATAATGAGTAATCACTAGTAATTTGAGTAAAATCATGGTCAATTAAACAATAGGATAATTTCTCATACCACTGTCTAGGGGCTTGCTTCAGTCCGTAAAGAGATTTAACCAACTAACAAAAACGTTTATCATTAGAAGAAAAATATCCAGGGGGGTAAACTCATATAAACTTCTTCTATTAAGTCACCATAGAGAAAAGCATTGTTTACATCTACTTGGCACAAAGGCTACTAATTTTGAACAGCCAAGGCTATGACACACCTAACTGTAACCATTTTCACAATAGGAGAGAATGTTTCTTCATAATCTAACCCTTCTCTCGGTGAATAACCTTTTGCGACAACTCTGGCTTTGTATCTCTCAATCTCACCAGAAGAATTGTATTTTATTTCGTCCAGGAGGCAAATCAGTTAAAATCCAAGTTCCATTTCTATATAAGGCTTCCATCTCATCATTCATGGCAGAAACCCTGTTTTGATCTTTACTAGCCTAAAAAAATTACTTGGTTCAACAGATTTATTTAAAGTTGTAACAAAATAAAAAAATTCAGAACTAAGGAATTAATTGTTAACAACCTTTTCTAAACCATATTTAACATTTCCTTCTACATAATAGTCTTCAAATCTACGAGGTAGATTTGACATACGACTAGATTTTCTAACTGAAGAAGTAGAAGTACTAGGTTCAGAATTATTACCCTCAGGAAGGGAACTCAAAATACCATCATGATTTTGCACATCTAAATGACGAAACTCAGCAGCACTCTAGCCACTGACAGCCATTTCAGTACTACCTGGATCCTCAGATCCGACAACTCTGCTTGGATTATTATCCATATTAGTGCTACCAGAATCAGATCTGGCAACTCTATTTGGGCTACCAAGATGGTCACGGTTACTATTGTTTTCAGAATTAACAAAATTATTTTTGTTTTCAGTTTTGTCCCTATTTTCATCATTAGGCAATCCAGATGTGAAATCATTAGTTTGAACAAAAACAAAATCAAAGAAATTTAAAGAACTTATGCCACTAGAGTCAAGATCTTGTTTATTTGCACTCATTTTAAAAGGAAAAATAGTTTCATAAAATTTTACATCTCTGGAAATAATAATCTGTTTGGAATCCAAACTATATAAACGATATCCCTTTTTTGAATTGGAATACCCAAGAAGAACACATTTTTCAGCACGGGAAGAAAATTTATCTGAATTATTAGGTTTAACAGCAAAACTAAGACATCCAAAATTTCTAAGATGTGACAAAAACAGGTGCAAATCCATAAACAAGTTCATAGGGACATTTTCCATTTAAAACAGAAGTGGGAGTTCTATTTATAAGATAAGTAGCAGTAACGATGCCTTCACTCCACATGTTTAAGGGAATTTCCCCTTGAAACATCAAGGCTCTAGCTACATTTAATAAACGTATATGCTTGCGTTCTACAACCCCATTTTGTTAAGGTGTATAAACATGAAGTTTGATGTATAATTCCTCTGGACTTAACAAACTCACCTAGATGGTTGTTAACAAACTCGGTTCCATTATCACTTCTAAAAACTTTTACATTTTTTCCAAATTGGGTGTGCAACACACTGTGAAAAGTAATGACATTATCACAAACTTAATCCTTGTGTTTCAATAAGTAAACCCACACAGACCTAGTAAAATCATCAAAGTGGTCAAAAAATACCTATATCCTTCCTTACTAGTCACACGATGGGGACCCCATAAATTTAGATGAACAAGATCTCCAAGATTCTTGGAGGTGTGGTCACTAAGTTTGAATGTATCCCTAGTTTGCTTAGCTTAATTTGTGACAAATGTCACAAGGGGGGGGGGGGGGGGGGTAAACCACTTTCATTACTTAAACTCAGTTTGTCTTTTAAAACATTGAGAACTTGGTCAGCAAGGTGACCAAGTCGACTATGCCAGAGTTGACGAGAAACATAGTACATACTAGACATGTTTGATCTATTAGAGAAATGATTTGAAACATTAGAATTTAAGGTCTCACCTGTAACAACCGGGTATTTCTTGCATATTCTAAAGTTTGGTGGCCAATGTCCAAAAAGCTAAAGTTAAACTTCGGGACCTTTGTGCAATTGTTGGGGAGTATATAAGGGGTGCAAATCCCTAGGTTTGCTGATTTTTACACCTTGTTTGTGGATGTTGGCAGCTGAAAGAGAATAAACAAGAGAGAAAGGAGTTTTTGGAAGGAGTCTTGTTCAAGGAAGGATTTGTTCAGGTAATGTTCCCTAAATTCATTTTCCTTATTGTTGTAAGCTTCTTTTCTCTATTGTCTAAGAATTTGGGGTTGAAACCGTGAGGGATTTCTATGTTTTCATCTAACCATCCCTTTAATGGGTATTTTGGGTTTTTGTTGATAATGTATTGATTTGGTAGTTTTAAGATGGAATGTTTAAGAGTTTTATGGTTGGGGTTTGATTCCAGTAGATTGCCTAATCAAACCCACAGCAGAAAACCAGTTTTAATCACTTTTAGAAAAGATAAGTTTCGTCCAGTTCGATGTTTCCGGACGTCTCCCCGTCTGGACAGTAGTGTCCGGACAGTGGGGGTTTGCGGGTGTCGTTTATAGTGTCC
Source organism: Saussurea involucrata (assembly GCA_033807775.1). Classification (NCBI taxonomy): domain Eukaryota; kingdom Viridiplantae; phylum Streptophyta; class Magnoliopsida; order Asterales; family Asteraceae; genus Saussurea; species Saussurea involucrata. The sequence continues at coordinate 66,196,229 of CM066327.1, forward strand.
GGATAGTTGTGTTCGGAAAGGACTACTGTTCGGATAGTAGTGTCCGGAAAGGTCTAGTGTCCGGATAGTAGTTTCCGGAAAGGGCTAGTGTCCGGAAAGCTGTAAGTGTCCGGAAAGTTGTAGGTGTCCGGAAAGCGTTTAAGATCGGACATTCTAATCTGATGCAATTCTAACATCCGTAGGTTTTCGATTTGTTTAGATTGGAGATATAATTAGGGTGGGCTCAATACTACCTAAAGTGAGTTCCCTAAACCCTTTTTACGACGTAAGATGTTAAATGCTTTTTAACTGATTATGGTTCTTTACGAGCATGAAATGTTTACGAAATGATGTGCATGGTTCCCATGAAAATACTTATTTTATCTAAAAGAATATTTTGGCATGATGAAATGAGAACTATGAATTACAAAGATTCTAAGTTGTATGTTTCATGAAATGAATGATGTGCTATGTGGAGTCGGTCTGCACTGTGGGATCAGAGAGCCTCGAGATCCAATGATCCCTTGGATATGTTTGACAGGCCGGTAGGTTGGAATTCGTTTCCCTACTATTCGGGTATAGGGGAGTCTGCTTGGGCCCCGATACGAGGCGAGAGGGGAGTCTGCTGGGGGCCTGATCGCGGAATGTTTATGTGATCCATTACACGGTGCAGTACCATGTTTGTTGATATGTGAAGATTTACGATGGAATTTTTATAAATGTTTTCATACTGTTTATACATGTTGTTTTCGGAGGGAATTCACTAGACCTTTTGGTCTAACCCTCGCTTTTCAAAAACCTAAACCATTTTCAGGTAAGCGTACTATGGGTTCTTCTAGTAAGAACTAGGAGAGAGCACACGAAGGCATTGGAGCTTAGAGCGACTCCAAGATTTTGATTATTATAGCTATAGTTAGAGCTATCGGCTGTGGAATAGAGACTTCTGCTGTCCGTTTTTGTTTAGTATTGTTTAATGAAGAATTAAAGACAAGTTATGTTTTTGTAATTCGAATGCTTATTCTATGATTTATGCATGTTATGTTTTTGGGACGTTACAAATGGTATCAGAGCCTTAGTTTAAGGGATTTAGGTGACTAGTCGGGCCTAAAATTAAACTGTAAGATGAGGAACACAGCCGAGACATAGGATTGCCTATAGGAACGATCACTACGAATGCGCTAGGGAATAAGGTGCCAAGGACAAACGTGTAAGGTAAGTTTGAGATTACACCTGGCCAGTGTAATTACGAACTTACAGGTACATGTGCGTGCTTAAAATTCCTTTTATAGCAAATTTGTTGTGTTGTGTCTAGCAAAGGTTAATTATGGTTTTCTTTCAGTTTAGTGCTATGGCTGGGAGAACCTTGAGGAGCAGGTCAGTACCGGTTGTTCCAAGAAATCAAGATGAAGAGGTCCTAGTTAATGGACCGGTGGAACCCACGAGATCGACTGTTACCCGCGGAAGGGGTAGGGGTCGTGGAAGGGGTCGAGGAAGAACGCCCCGCCAGGGCGCCACCCAAGTGGCCGGCGATGGGGGAAACCTGAACCGGAGAACGAACCGTGTTACTATAAGGGCAAGGAGTGTGGAAGTCCCCACCCACCAAGAAGACTCTGTTCTGGAGAGTTCAGCTACTGTAAGAAGGGTGAATCCGACAAGGGGACGTGGTCGAGGCCGCGAATCTAATTTTGTTACCCGAGAGAATCTGGCTGCTGAGCTGGGTAAAATTCAGGAGACTTTGTAAGCCCTCCTCACTAAGCAGAACGAGTCCGCCTCGGGAAGCAAAGAGGCGAGTGAGAACAGGGAAAGTGTGGAACTGTCAAGCCCGGTAGAAACTAGAACTGGAAGTCACACGAAGTCAAACCTTCTGGTGGTGAATGAGTCAGTAGCTAAGGGATGCAGTTACAAGGCCTTTGCCTCATGCAAGCCCCCTACTTTCTAGGGCGTGTGTGACCGTGTCTTGGCAATGAAATGGGTGAAAGAGATGGAATTGGTATTCGATACGTGCAAGTGTGCTGATGGAGATAGGTAGATGTTTGCCCTATCCATGCTAAAGTCCGATGCAGTTTATTGGTGGGACACCGAAACTGGGTGAAAGGGTTCGGCAATGGCTAAGGGGATGATGTGGGAAACGTTTGTGGACAGGTTTAAAGCTCAATTTTTTCCACTCGCGGCAGTGAAAAAATTGGAAGAAGAGTTTTTGGGTCTGGATCAGGGAGGAATGACGGTGCGGGAGTATACTTCTAAGTTTATTGAGAAGTCTCGTTTTGCTGATTTGTATGTGCCAACGGAGAAACGACAGGTGGAACGCTTCATCCATGGGCTGAAAAGTAGCATCCGGGAACTGGTTCTGACAAGAAACCCCACTACCTTTCAGGCGGCCATCAATACGGCCGAGCTGATTGAGAAGGAAAAGAATCGCCAGACGACTGAGAAGGGTGGTGAGAAACGCAAATGGGATGGGCCGGGTAACGACTCAAGAAAAGGGAAGGCGTTCCGACCAGAAACTCGTGCTAGCAAAGGCTCAACTGGAAAACCGTGTAGTAAGTGTAACAAGACACACCGGGGAGAATGTATGGCCGGTTCCAACTCGTGCTACCGGTGTGGGTTGCCCGGTCATGTGTCAAAGGATTGTCCCAAGGGGAAATCATGTTACCAGTATGGAGCCATGGGTCACGTACAGTATGAATGTCCGTAGTTGAAGAAGGGTGGGCCAACTCAGTATGGATAACGTCAGGGAGGAAACGGCAGTGATAAGGGAACAGAACCGGCGCGTCCGAAGGGACGTGCATTCCGCATGACTGTGGAAGAGGCGGAGGATGTTCCGGATGTTGTGACAGGTACGTTTCTAGTCAACTCTCTATGTGCCAAGGTGTTATTTGATTCGGGAGCGAATCGCTCTTTTGTGTCGCATGCTTTTATGAAATGTTTGAGGGTGAGGCCTAGACGTTTGGAGAGAGAACTAGAGGTGGAAACTGCCAATGATAATCTTGTTTATATTAAGGACAGGGTAGACGATTGTGTCATAGATATAGAAGGGAGATTGGTGTCTATGCAATTATATCCCATGGCATTGGGGGAGTTTGACGTAGTGTTGGGTATGGACTGGTTAGCCACGAATGATGCAAATATCGTTTGCAACAAAAAGCTAGTCAGGATTCGGTTGCCTGATGGGGATTCTGTAGTGATCTATGGGAATCGCCGTGATAGAAAGACTAGCCTTATCTCTATGATTAGGGCTACTAAGTGTTTGAGGAAGGGGTGTCAAGGATTCTTGGCGTACGTGTTGGACGCCAAGAAGGAGAAGCGTGGGGTGGGTGATGTGCGAGTAGTAAATGAGTACCCGAAAGTATTTCCGGATGACCTAACAAGCCTACCTCCGGATCGTCAGATCGAGTTCAGAATTGATTTGATGCCTGGGGCTGCACCAATTGCCCGCGCGCCTTATAGGTTGGCGCCATCCGAGATGAAAGATATGATGACTCAGTTGCAGGAGTTGTTGGACAAGGGATTCGTTAGATCAAGTACGTCTCCGTGGGGAGCACCTGTGCTCTTCGTGAAGAAGAAGGACGGTACTATGCGGATGTGCATAGACTACCGAGAACTCAACAAGGTCACGATCAAGAACAAGTACCCTACACCAAAGAATCGACGACCTGTTCGATCAATTACAAGGAGCCAGTTACTTCTCTAAGATAGACTTGAGGTCGGGTCATCACCAACTCAAAGTAAGGAAGGAGGATGTGCCGAAGACCGCTTTCAGAACCAGGTATGGACACTACGAATTTTTTGTGATGCCGTTCGGGTTAACCAACGCCCCGACAGCATTCATGGACCTAATGATTAGGGTGTGTCAACCTTATTTAGATCAGTTCGTAATAGTGTTGATTGACGATATCCTGATATTTTCAAGATCGGAAGAGGAGCATGAAAGCCACCTTCGGACAATTCTCGAGCTACTAAAGCAATAGAAGTTGTATGCGAAGTTTTCTAAGTGCGAGTTTTGGCTAAGAGAGGTACAGTTTCTCGGACACGTGGTGTCTGAGAAGAGAATCATGGTAGGCCCGTCTAAGATCGAAGCCATCCGAGATTGGGAGGAGCCTAAGAACCCGTCAGAAGTTCGAAGTTTCCTCGGACTGGCGGGATACTACCGAAAGTTCATCAAGGACTTTTCGCGTATTGCCACGCCATTAACATCCTTAACCAAGAAGAATGTCAAGTTCGCTTGGTTAGAAAAGCAAGAAGAAGCCTTTCAAAAGCTGAAGGATATGTTGAGCAGCGCTCCGATGTTGTCATTACCGGACGGTTCCGATGATTTCGTGGTTTTTAGTGACGCATCGAAGCTCGGGTTGGGCTGCGTACTAATGCAACGAGGAAAGGTGATCGCTTATGCCTCCCGGCAATTAAAGGATCCCGAGGTTCGATACCCCACTCACGATTTAGAATTGGCGGCAGTGGTGTTTGCTCTGAAGATTTGGCGACATTACCTGTACGGGACGAAGTGCCAGATCTTCACGGACCACAAAAGCTTATGTCATCTCTTTGACCAAAAAAAGTTGAATATGCGCCAAAGAAGATGGATTGAATTGTTGACCGACTACGACTGCAAGATCGAATATCACCCAGGTAAGGCAAACGTAGTGGCAGACGCTTTGAGCCGTAAGGATAGAAATGAGACCCCCAGTATTGTGGCCATGAGGGCCAAAGTGACGTTCAATCTGTTGGAGGAGATAAAGAAATGTCAAGATGAGGCGCTCGGAGGGGAAAATCTCAAAAATGAGAGAATGGTGGGACAAACGTCCTCGTTAATGGAAGATAGTCGAGGGGTGAAGTGTCTTAGTGGGAGAATATGGGTCCCGAAACTCGGGGAGCTCAGGAGAATAATTTTAGAAGAAGCCCACAAATCAAAGTACACAATTCACCCTGGGACTAACAATATGTACGGTGATCTACGTCGAGACTACTGGTGACCTGGAATGAAGAAGGATATAGCTCACTTTGTAGAGACTTGTATGACGTGTTCGCGTGTAAAGATTGAACACCAACGACCCTACGGAAGCTTCAATCCTTAGAAATCGCTATATGGAAGTGGGATCAAATTACAATGGACTTCGTAACCCACTTACCTAAGACCCCGAAGGGTTATGACGCTATATGGGTGATCGTGGATTGACTCACAAAATCAGCACATTTCTTACCTATACGAGAGTCTTACTCGTTAGAACGGTTAGCAAAGCTGTATATCGACGAGATCGTAACCCGCCATGGTGTGCCATCGTCAATAGTATCTGACCGAGATAGCAGGTTTACCTCCACGTTTTGGAGGAGCTTCCAAAGGGAAATGGGTTCGCAGATTAAGATGAGTACCACTTACCATCCTCAGACCGACGGTCAGAGTGAGCGAACGATCCAAACGCTGGAAGACATGTTAAGAGCTTGCGCATTAGACCTTCAGGGCTCTTGGGAAAAACATCTACCATTGATCGAGTTAGCTTACAATAACAGATATCACTCGAGCATCAAGGCAGCGCCGTTTAAGGCACTCTATGGTAGGAAATGTCGGACACCTTTGTGTTGGAACGAGGTCGGAGAAAGGCAGTTAGTCGGGCCAGAGTTAGTGCAACTGACTTCGGACAAGATAGTCCAGGTGCGCGAGAGACTGAAGGTCGCTTGCGACCGACAAAAGAGTTATGCGGATAAGAGACGGAAAGATATAGAATTTCAAGTCGGAGACCATGTTTTGCTAAAGGTGTCTCCATGGAAGGGAGTGGTATGATTTGGAAAACGTGGGAAGCTAAGCCCACGTTACATCGGGCCATTCGAGATTACTGATGGAATTGGAGAAGTGGCGTATAGGTTAGACCTACCGGAAGAATTGCGCAAATCCATAATGCGTTTCATGTGTCCAAATTGAGGAAATATCTAGCCGACGTAACCAAAGTGGTGCCGTTAGATGACAAAAGGTGGATGAGAAACTAAACTTTGTAGAGGAACCTGAAGCCATCACTGATCTTAAAGTAAGGAAGTCTTGGAACAAGGAGACTAGGCTGGTGAAGGTACAATGGCGACATCACAAAGGTCCAGAGGCGACTTGGGAGTTGGAATCGGAAATGAGGGCAAGATACCCGCAACTTTTCCAGTGAGGAATTCCGGGGACGGAATTCTTTTAAGGGGGGAGTGTTGTAACAATCGGCTATTTCTTGCATATTCTGAAGTTTGGTGGCCAATGTCCACAAAGCTAAAGTTAATCTTAGGGACCTTTGTGCAATTGTTGGGGAGTATATAAGGGGTGCAAATTCCTAGGTTTGCTGATTTTTACTCCTTGTTTGTGGATGTTGGCGGCTGAATGAGAAGAAAGAAGAGAGAAAGGAGTTTTTGGAAGGAGTTTTGTTCAAGGAAGGATTTGTTCAGGTAATATTCCCTAAATTCGTTTTCCTGATTGTTGTAAGCTTCTTTTCTCTATTGTCTAAGAATTTGGGGTTGAAACCGTGCGGGATTTCTATGTTTTCATCTAAGCATCCCTTTAATGGGTATTTTGGGTTTTTGTTGATAATGTATTGATTTGGTAGTTTTAAGATGGAATGTTTAAGTGTTTTATGGTTGGGGTTTGATTCTAGTGGATTGCCTAATCAAACCCACGACAGAAAACCAGTTTTAATCACTTTTAGAAAAGATAAGTTTCGTCCAGTTCGATGTTTCCGGACGTCGCCCCGTCCGGACAGTAGTGTCCGGACAGTGGGGGTTTTCGGGTGTTGTTTCTAGTGTCTGGATAGTTGTGTCTGGAAAGGACTAGTGTCCGGATAGTAGTGTCTGGAAAGGTCTAGTGTCCAAATAGTAGTGTCCGGAAAGGGCTAGTGTCCCGAAAGCTGTAAGTGTCCGGAAAGTTGTAGGTGTCCGGAAAGTGTTTAAGATCGGACAGTCTAATATGATGCAATTCTAACATCCGTAGGTGTTCGATTTGTTTAGCTTGGAGATATAATCAGGGTGTGCTCAATACTACCTAAGGTGAGTTCCCTAAACCCTTTTTACGACGTAAGATATTAAATGCTTTTTAACTGATTATGGTTCTTTACGAGCATGAAATGTTTACGAAATGATGTGCATGGTTCCCATGAAAATACTTATTTTTTCTAAAAGAATATTTGGCATGATGAAATGAGAACTATGATTTACAAAGATTCTAAGTTGTATGTTTCATGAAATGAATGATGTGCTATGTGGAGTCGGTCTGCACTGTGGGATCAGAGAGCCTCAGGATCCGATGATCCCTTGGATATGTATGACAGGCCGGTAGGATGGAATTCGTTTCCCTCCTATTCGGGTAGAGGGGAGTCTGCTTGGGCCCCGATACGAGACGAGAGGGGAGTCTGCTGGGGGCCCCGATCGCGGAATGTTTATGTGATCCATTACACGGTGCAGTACCATGTTTGTTGATATGTGAAGATTTACGATGGAATTTTTATAAATGTTTTCATACTGTTTATACATGTTGTTTTCGGAGGGAATTCACTAGACCTTTTGGTCTAACCCTCGCTTTTCAAAAACCTAAACCATTTTCAGGTAAGCGTATTATGGGTTCTTCTAGAAAGAACTAGGAGAGACCACAAAAAGGCATCGGAGTTTAGAGCGACTCCAAGATTTTGATTATTATAGCTATAGTTAGAGCTCTCGGCTGTGGAATAGAGACTTCTGTTGTCCATTTTTGTTTAGTATTGTTTAATGAAGAATTAAAGACAAGTTATGTTTTTGTAATTCGAATGCTTATTCTATGATTTATGCGTGTTATGTGTTTGGGACGTTACAAATGGTATCAGAGCCTTAGTTTAAGGGATTTAGGTGACCAGTCGGGCCTAAACTTAAACTGTAAGATGAGGAACACAGCCGAGACATAGGATTGCCTATAGGAACGATCACTACGAATGCGCTAGGGAATAAGGTGCCAAGGACAAACGTGTAAGGTAAGTTTGGGATTACACCTGGCCAGTGTAATTACGAACTTACAGGTACATGTGCATGCTTAAACTACTTTTTATAGAAAATTTGTTGTGTTGTGTCTAGCAAAGGTTAATTATGGTTTTCTTTCAGTTTAGTGCTATGGCTGGGAGAACCTTGAGGAGCAGGTCAGTACCGGTTGTTCCAAGAAATCAAGATGAAGAGGTCCTAGTTAATGGACCGGTGGAACCTACGAGAGCGACTGTTACCCGCGGAAGGGGTAGGGGTCGTGGAAGGGGTCGAGGAAGAACGCCCCGCCGGGCCGCCACCCAAGTGGTCGGCGATGGGGGAAACCTGAATCGGAGAACGGCCCGTGTTACTAGAAGGGCAAGGAGTGTGGAAGTCCCCACCCACCAAGAATACTCTCTTCAGGAGAGTTCAGCTACTGTAAGAAGGGTGAATTCGACAAGGGGACGTGGTCGAGGCCGCAGATCTACTTTTGTCACCCGCGGATCACTCGGGTTCCAGTTCATGATCAACCCGAAGACATTTACGAACAAATCTCCAATACCTTTTCCGTGTTCAGTATCATAATAAACGTCCTAATAGAGTGTTTTATAAGACCAAACAAAAAAGCGTAATATCTAAAAGTGTTACAAAAAGTTTATAGGATGCTTTTGGTGTCGTAACAAGCTAGTTTTTAGGAACAATTTTCAATTAAAGCACTAAATTAACTATTTTACATGACACTGTTTAAAAATTTGTCCTATAAACACGAGTGTTCTCTAAATAGATAGGTTTGTAGGGCACTTCTCAAACGCGTCCTATAAAATTAGCTAATACGACCCTTTATCATATGTCTCTTTTAATTCTTGCCAAATCTCAAAAGCAATTTTTGAAAAAAACTGACTAGCAAAAAGTTCCTCCGACACAGAACCAAGAATCCAAGATAACACCACAAAATTACATATGTCCCACTGCTTACCCAACACAACATTATCAGAGGGACGACTAACAGATCCACTTTAATGTCTCGGGTAAGTACGTTTAATTAATTTTCGATTTCCGTTTCATTTATCTAATTTTTGTTTATTAAGTTTAGAATAATTGGGTCGGTTTATAAGTTTAATTGTATTATTGTCATTTTATTAAGTTGAAGCCCTTAGTTGAAATTTGGGATTTCCTTTAAATAGAAATAGCACCTCCTATTTTTCATAAGTCGATTTCTTGGTTCCGCATGTGTGTGTGTGTTTTGAAGCTGAGAGAAAGATAGAAAGAAGTGTCGACCGATTAGGGCAAAGGAAGTGTTCGATTGGCAAGATTTGAGGTATAACTCCTTTTCAAATTATGTTCACAGTAGATAGAAGTAGATTTCTATCGGTTTTGAATCGTAGAATTTGTTTCTCAGTTAGTCGGTGTTGATTCTGGGTTTGATTTCGATTTGTCCGGATTCTTTGGTTCCCGGATTCTAGTGTTTTCCGGGTAGGATATTTTTTGGATGATGTCCGGATTTGATTACCGGATTCTCGTTATCCGGACCAAGACTATCTAGATTCTTGGGATTTCCGGGTGGGTTAGTAGGATAAGTTTCTCGGATTCTTTATCCGGAAAACCACATCCGGGTCACTTAGCGTGTAACACCTTCGACTTTGGAAAGAGCAACTAAATAAAACTTCGATAAAATACCCAACAAGATAAAATCATTTCTACAATTCATACCTTAAAATACCTCATAATTTAAAACATTATAGTTCCCCAAATAAAATAACTTAAATGGGTGTCACTTAACACGACACAAGTTGCTAATCCCAAAATAAATGCGGAAGACTTCACTAAACGATTCACATCTCGTGCACACTACTAGCACTCGCCACTTCATAATGTAGCTAGAGATACCCCAACCTGAGCCTGTTGCACATGCCGGCAAATAAAAAGGGTTAGGCTTACGCCTAGTGAGTTCAAGCATTTTATCATGACTACATAAAAGAAATCATAAATCGGAAGGTTGTAGTTTTAGTCATGATTTAGATAAATATTTCATTGAAAGTTTGCGACCAAGATTATTATTTCCAAAGGTTTTCCCAAACGGGCATACATGACTCATTTTTCCAACGTACCCAAAATCCATGGAAACCATTCCCGAAAAGTGTAAAGCGTTTTCCAAAATGAGTTACGACTCCAACTCACTCAAAACATATTTGGGCATAAATAACCCAAGGAATACAAACGTGGACAAAACTCCAATATTCCAAAACACCCGATAAATATGAAGCATAGAACCCTGCCAATAACCATGAATACAATTCGTATAAATAAAGTACGTCACCGAAAATATGGATAAAAACATATACCCAAAACCACACCTTTCGGTGATGGGGGAGACCCGATTCCATCGAAAGTGACGGGCACACAAAATTAAGTCACTCGTGATGTTACTGGATTACACCTCAAGCCCCGACCTTAGTTCCCATGCCATAAAGACATCACAACCTCAAGCCATAAATAGATTGCCTTTATTGCATACCCCGTAGAGTTACACCTCAAGGACTTACAGGCGACCTTATTGCATATCCAGCCTAGACGAGTTACACCTCAAGCCCCGACCTTAGTTCCCATGCCATAAAGACATCACAACCTCAAGCCATAAATAGATTGCCTTTATTGCATACCCCGTAGGGTTACACCTCAAGGACTTACATACACGGGGACCATAGTGCATACTCGCTAGTGGCCCCATGGCTACGCATATAACCATGCGTCCCTACATTCCACTCCTCGTGCATAAAGAGATAGACCATCAAATAAAGACTGACTCACTTGCCTATGGATCCAATGCAACACAGTCTACCAAAACATGCTCAACCCGGAATGACAAAACACCAAAGCATGTAAATATCAATAATGTGCAATAAAATGCATTTAAACATCCGTTAGGTAAACAAGTACCACAAAACCACTATTAACCCAAAACCTGACACGGTTAAGCAAAAGGGTTTTCCCAAAAGGACTCACACCTTTACAATTCTCAAAATAACTCTTGACGCTAAATCGGATATTTCCCAAATGGTTTATAAAATCAATTACACTAACATGATGTACTCGTCAAATAAGCCTCTCTTTGAGCAATTAACCTTTTAAAGACAAAATATGGTTTCTAACCATCCAAATATTCAACAGCCCCAATTATAGGTGTTTTGCACATTTATGAACATAAATATTTCCAAAAGAGTTAAACTATTCAACTAACTCAACCACATATCTTTTCAAGTAAAACACACACATATTCGTAAAATACTCATTTTGGCATGTACAAAGTTTTCGCAAAGTAACTTGAACTCACCTTGCTAGATTAGGCTAAATCTAGATTTTTCCCAAACGTAAGCTCCTTTGAAGAAGTCCGAACCTTCAAGTCCAAATCTTCCAAAAACCTAAATTCATAAATTCCTACCATGAATATTCATATTCAACCACTTAAAAAAAACCAATCCCAAACATCTTATATCAAAATCTCCATTTTGACCAAAATCCCAATATTAACCTAACTTCTCCAAAATTATCCAAATTGAAATTGGAGAAACAAAACACTAGGAGATCATCAATGAAACATTTATAACCCATATGAAAGTATAGAAGCTAGGAGGATGAACTCACCACTTAGGTTTTGATGAAAACCTAGAAAACCTAAAAAATCTCTTAAGATGTTGTGGATGGAACTTGCTCTTGCATCTATAGATGAAATCAATAGTATAAAATGGGTAAGGAACGCATCAATCTCCAAGAGAAACCCCAAAATCGGTTAGGGTTTTGTGAGGGAGAAAAGGGGAATCGATTTGGGAGAGAAAAGGAAGGAGATTCGAGACTTACCACTACCAAACACCCTTGAATCTTCCAATGATCTTCCAAAATCTTTCTAGATCCTTGAAGAGCTCTCAAAAACGAAACCATGGCCACTTGAATCGCCAAAATCGGAGTTGAAACGAGAGAGATATGAAGAAATGAAGTTTGGGTTGTGAAATTCGTATTTGACAGCAACCAGGTACCCGTCCGCGACAATGACACGGTCATTGTCGCTGGTCATTGTCGCTGGTGGTGTACCGAAGGTTGTACCCTTGGCGCGACAATGACACGGTCATTGTCGCTGGTCATTGTAGCTTCGCGGTACCGAAACTGTTTTGGCCATAACTTCTTCGTTATAGCTCCGTTTTTGCTCCGGGAAGAACCGTTGGACTCGTATTCGAATTCCTTATCCAACAAGACCATAAAATCTAAGATTTAACCCAAAATTCTATTTTTCATATTTTTCTTAAAAGATCGATTCCACACTGATTCGAAGTCGTACTTATCCAAAAATTACGGGTGTTACATAGCGGGACGCCCGTGCTAAGTCGCCGAAGAGGGACATTTATGAGTGTTTTCTGGGTAAGGGTAAGTTAGGCTTATTTAGGATTCTTAGCATGTCATTGAGTTTTATGTGGTAAATAGTTATATGTATTTTATTTAATTCAGATTCGGTGGAATTTGTTGAAAAGTAAAATCCACGTGATTTTCAAGAGAAGGTGTTAGTTGCGTTATTTCTTTAAGGTGAGTTTTACTTTAACCATTTTCAAACTCGAATACATATATATTGAATGAGAATGTGGTAGGTAGTGTGATGATGTGCTTATGATTGAAATATGATATGTTGAGATGTATGTTGTATTTATATAAGCATTACACTACATGATTGCACGTTGGCCGGACTTAGGTCCGATGGAGTTTTGGCTCTACGGAAGGACATCGAAGTTAGCTGTATTTTAGTGCAGCGGAGAAAATTGATTAGTTGGTTTAGCGCAACCAACTAATATGGCCAGTGTAATTACGAACTTACAGGTACATGTGCGTGCTTAAACTACCTTTTATAGCAAATTTGTTGTGTTGTGTCTAGCAAAGGTTAATTATGGTTTTCTTTCAGTTTAGTGCTATGGCTGGGAGAACCTTGAGGAGCAGTTCAGTACCGGTTGTTCCAAGAAATCAAGATGAAGAGGTCCTAGTTAATGGACCGGTGGAACCTACGAGAGTGACTGTTACCCGCGGAAGGGGTAGGGGTCGTGGAAGGGGTCGAGGAAGAACGCCCCGCCGGGCCGCCACCCAAGTGGCCGGCGATGGGGGAAACCTGAACCGGAGAACGACCCGTGTTACTAGATGGGCAAGGAGTGTGGAAGTCCCCACCCACCAAGAAGACTCTCTTCAGGAGAGTTCAACTACTGTAAGAAGGGTGAATCCGACAAGGGGACGTGGCCGAGGCCGTGGATCTACTTTTGTCACCCGCGGATCACTCGAGTTCCAGTTCATGATCAACCCGAAGACATTTACGAACAAATCTTCGGTACCTTTTCCGTGTTCAGTATCATAATAAACGTCCTAATAGAGTGTTTTATAAGACCAAACAAAAAAGCGTAATATCTAAAAGTGTTACAAAAAGTTTATAGGATGCTTTTGGTGTCGTAACAAGTTTTTAGGAACAATTTTCAAATAAAGCACTCAATTAACTATTTTACATGACACTGTTTCAAAATTTGTCCTATAAACACGAGTGTTCTCTAAATAGATAGGTTTATAGGGCACTTCTCAAACGCGTCCTATAAAATTAGCTAATACGACCCTTTATCATAGGTCTCTTTTAATTCTTTCCAAATCTCAGAAGCAATTTTTTAAAAAAAACTGACTAGCAAAAAGTTCCTCAGACACAGAACCAAGAATCCAAGATAACACCACAAAATTACATATGTCCCACTGCTTACCCAACACAACATTATCAGAGGGACGACTAACAGATCCACTTTAATGTCTCGGGTAAGTACGTTTAATTAATTTTCGATTTCCGTTTCATTTATCTAATTTTTGTTTATTAAGTTTAGAATAATTGGGTCGGTTTATAAGTTTAATTGTATTATTGTCATTTTGTTAAGTTGAAGCCCTTAGTTGAAATTTGGGATTTTCTTTAAATAGAAATAGCACCTCCTATTTTTCATAAGTCGATTTCTTGGTTCCGCATGTGTGTGTGTTTTGAAGCTGAGAGAAAGATAGAAGGAAGTGTCGACCTATTAGGGCAAAGGAAGTGTTCGATTGGCAAGATTTGAGGTATAAATCCTTTTCAAATTATGTTCACAGTAGATAGAAGTAGATTTCTGTCGGTTTAGAATCGTAGAATTTGTTTCTCAGTTAGTCGGTGTTGATTCTGGGTTTGATTTCGATTTGTCCGGATTCTTTGGTTCCCGGATTCTAGTGTTTTCCGGGTAGGATATTTTTTGGATGATGTCCGGATTTGATTACCGGATTCTCGTTGTCTGGACCAGGACTATCCGGATTATTGGGATTTCCGGGTGGGTTAGCCGGATAAGTTTCTCGGATTCTTTATATGGAAAACCACATCCGGATCACTTAGCGGGACGCCCGTGCTAAGTCACCGAAGAGGGACCTTTATGAGTGTTTTCTGGGTAAGGGTAAGTTAGGCTTATTTAGGATTCTTAGCATGTCATTGAGTTTTATGTGGTAAATAGTTATATGTATTTTATTTAATTCAGATTCGGTGGAATTTGTTGAAAAATAAAATCCACGTGATTTTCAACATAAGGTGTTAGTTGCGTTATTTCTTTAAGGTGAGTTTTACTTTAACCATTTTCAAACTCGAATACATATATATTGAATGAGAATGTGGTAGGTAGTGTGATGATCTGCTTATGATTGAAATATGATATGTTGAGATGTATGTTGTATTTATATAAGCATTACACTACATGATTGCACGTTGGCCGGACTTAGGGCCGGTGGAGTTTTGGCTGTACGGAGGGACATCAAAGTTAGATGTATTTTAGTGCAGCGGAGTAAATTGATTAGTTGGTTTAGCGCAACCAACTAATATGGCCATGTGAAAGAGTTGTACATAGTGCACACGAGTCATGCTTGGTATTCAAATACTTCTATATCTGTGTTTTACAAAATGATTACTAAACTGACAGGGATTTTCTCACTTAACCAATTGTTCTAACCCTCATTTTGTTTTCAAAAATATGTATTCCAGGTCGAGCAGCAAGTAACAGCAAAGGAAAAGGATAGTTTATGATATGCTTTTGGAGGCTGTGTGTTTATGATGTTTTCATGAAACGTTTTGTATCGATAGTCTGTTAGTTGTGATGTAAATTATTAGCGAAAAGTTTGTAGTGAAATATGTATCGTACAGTTTTGAGACTAAGGGACCGTATGTGATATAATATGTATCTATGTTATTTTATGATGAAATGTATATTGTGTTATATAATGTATGTTTGGGATAGGATGCTACATCCATCCACAAAACCAAGTTTATTTTTGGTTTCCAAAGCAAGAAACACTAGTTTAGCAATCAGAGATTACGGTTCTGGATCCTTGCGATCTTCTCCACCTGCCATGATTACAGAGAAACACGCACGGTAAAGCCTAAGTGACTATAAGGCAGGATTCCTTGCCACTCAAAGGTGGTAGTTCAAGACAATCACTTAGACACCAAAATAGAAAGAGAAGAGGGAAGATCACATCAGAAAAGGGATTAGAAACTTACTTACTCGACGCTTGCGTTGGACAAAGATGATGTCAAGGGGAACAAAAAACTTACAGAGATTCCGATAGGATGAGCACAGTGGAAAAGCGGACTAAGAGGGTTCTGTTAAGCACATAGAGACCTAGAAACAAAAAAACAGGAGCGTAACACCTGAACAAAACACACACTCAAACCACTCTTAGAGTGTGGTACCTTACTGAGGTAACTTTGCAGCCCGTTAAAGGACTGTGGTTAAGCCAAGGGATAACACTTCTGAGATAGCTTGAGGTAAACAAAGCAAGAAAAGAAGGACAGAAGATCTATACAAAAAAAGGAAAGATCTAAACCGAACAGCACTACGTAAGACAAATCAACAAATTAGACAGATCTAGGTAATCAAATCTGGAACAATGTACAACAAAGAGTACAATAGCAAAAAAAATGGAATAACTAAAAAATTACTCCAAGGATTTGGAAAAAAAAATATTTCATAGTAGAACTAGGAAAATATTTTAGTCCAAATCTAATCAGATAGGAACTAAACCAACAACAAACCAAAACACCTCGAAAAATATTTTGATCCAGATCTAAAGAGATCAGCACCAAACCTCGAGGCACAAGAACAGATGATCAGAAAAATGAACAGAAACACCTCGAAAAATATTTTGATCCAGATCTAAAGAGATCAGAACCAAAAACTCGAGGCACAAGAACAGATGAATAGAAAAATGAACAGAAACACCTCGAAAAATATTTTGATCTAGATCTAAAGATATCAAAACCAAAAACTCGAGGCACACGAACAGAAGTAAAAGAAGATTGTTTACAAAAAACTTTGAGTAAAAAAAACAGAGGTAAACGAAGTTAATCAATCCAAAAAAAGAAAGAAGGCGAGGATCCCGTAATCACAGATCTACAACGATCTCAAACGGAAATAGGATCTAACAGATCTTATTGCGTCTTATCCAACAAGGATAGATCTGACAAACTTCAAACTTCAGATCTAAACAACAGATATAAAAAGGATAAACGATCCAAGATGAAGAGAAGAGATGTAGGATACCGTAATCACATAACTGTAAAGATCTCAAACGGAAGGCAGATCAACAGATCATAATACGTCTTAGTCAACAAAACAGATCTGGAAACCTTCCTTGAATGATCTGGAAAACTTCAAACACAACACATATCTTAAGGATCTGATGAGGTAAAGAAGATTAAAAGAGAGCTTCAAAATGAAGAACAAAAGAACACCTCGAATGAAGGTTCTTGGTCCAGATCTAACGAGAAAGGAACCATGAGCAAAATACGAGGGTTTGAAAGACAACGTTTCTAAAGAACACAAAGAACTCGGAAACCAGAAGATGAAGAGACGAAAGTAAAACAACTTACCAATGGTGAAGAAGATCATATCAGAACCAAACGCTCTGATACCATGTTTAAACCTTCAATCATATTATTTCATTAACAAATCTCTAATCTATTACAAATAACCTTCAAGAGTTTTGAAGATTAAACTAGAAAACAATAAACCTTAATTCTAGTGTGAGAGAAAAGAGAGAAAGATATTTGTAACCTAAAGTAGAAAATGAATTCGTCTGACGCAAAACTAAAGAAGAAGACGCTTTATATACTCTCGGTCAAAAGTTACAAACTGTCCCCTCCGTCTTCAAGAAGAAGTGCTCCGCTAACCCTCATATTTCCAGGAATGTGAGGCGCAGTCCTTTATGTCATCTACTATTGCCACTTGTTAACACCAGTCCTTGTAGAATCTGAAATTACACAACCAACCAGATTAAGTTAGTCTAATGACAAGACTGGTAACAAATAGACTTACCTTTTAACACACACACACACACACACACACACACACACACACATATATATATATATATATATATATATATATAGGGGAGGTATCCGTTGCAAACTTTGTGCAAACCTCGTACAAACCAATCTACCAATCACGTAACTTTGTTTTTTTATCCATAAGGGTATTTTAGGGCTTTTAGCATATTGTTTCATCTCCACCAATCACGTAACTTATTTTTTTATATCCATAACTTCTTTTTTATATCCATAAGGGTATTTTAGGGCTCTATCGGAAAATATAGATTCATGAAGCCAAATTATATATTCATAAAGCCAAATTTTATATTCATGAAGCCAAAATATAGATTCATGAAGCATCAACAAAAAAAAAATTGCAGATTCATCATTGTAGATTGGTTTGTACGAGGTTTGCACAAACTGATTGGTTTGCAATTGAGACTTCACCTATATATATATATATGTATATATATATATATATATATATATATATATATATATGGTTGGGTTCTCGTGAGACCAACCTGTTTTCGTGAGACCACCTTCATAGTGTTTTTCTATGAAGTTTCAAGTGTAAAAACTTGGTCTCACGGTCTCAAGAAAACATGTTGGTCTCACATAATCTCAAATATATATATATATATATATATATATAGAGAGAGAGAGAGAGAGAAAGGGGGAGAGAGGGAGAGGAAAGTTCAAATGAAAACTCAATTTTCATTATGCACGCGAGGACGAATCTCGACCCCTCCATCTCTATTGATCTAACAACTCATATTAAATAGAGTTTTAAATTAAATCTATTAATTAAGGTGATTAGGGGTAAAACGGGAAGATAATTTAAACTCATGTCTACCATATTTGACTTTTTATTTTCTTTTATAATTATAAACTTTTACCCCCTTAAAGTTTAAAATAAATCATCTTAAAAATTACTTAATATTTTAATCAAACAAATTACATAAAAAAACGAGAATTTCGTGCCCTTCGACATGACATCCATCTCGATATATTTTGTTGTTGTTATAACCGTTTTTTACGTGAAATGCTTTATATGTGTTATATTCATTATGAATACTTATGTACATTCAAGTGTGTACAACACCTCGACATCACTTTCTTCAACGTCGTAAGAGATCACGTTCTTCATCAGCGTAACCCAACACCCATCGAGACGAATCGAAAACCTATCGAGTTTCGGTTCTGAACCGGAGAATAAAAGAGAGTGTGCCGCGTCTCCACACCTTCATGGGTCATTCATGTATTATTTATCATGAATAATGTATCATTCATGATGAATAATACAACATTCAGGGTGGATAATACACGATTCATTAATTTGTGTATTATTCATCCTGAATGTTGTATAATTCATCCTAAATATTGTATTATCCATTATGAATAGTGAATAAACGTTCAACTTTATTATTCATACTGAATGTGGACACCTGGGGATGTGCATACATATTCATAATGAATAAAACCAAGTTTCGGTTGTGAATCGGGAAACAAAAGAGAGTGCGCCATGTGTTCACACCTTCACGGGTCATTTGTATATTATTCATCATGAATAATATATCATTAATGACGAATGATACAACATTCAAAGATGAATAATACACGGTTCATGATTAGTAATACATGAATTATGAATTCGTGTATTATTAATCCTGAATATTGTATTAGTGAATGAACGTTCATCTTTGTTATTCATAGTGAACATGGACACCCGGGAACGTGCATACATATTCATAATGAAGATAACGCATATATAACATTTCACGTAAAAAACGGTTGAAAGGAAAAAAACTATATCGAGATGGATGTCATATCGAAGAGCACGAAATTCTCGTTTTTTTAATGTAATTTTTTTGATTAAAATATTAGTAATTTTTAAGATAATTTATTTTAAACGTTAAGGAGGTAAAAAAATTTTAATTAAAAAAGCGAAAAAAGTCAAATAAGGTTGACGCTGATTCAAATTTCCAGTTTTGCCCTTAATCACTTCTTAATTAATCTTATTATGTTTTAACCATTGATAGTTTTCTAAATTTTAATCAATGACTAAGATTGGTCCTGACGTACACAATGAAAAATGAGTTTTCATTTGAACTCAACCCATATATATATAAACTCATTAATTTACCGAGGTTCAACCTTTAAAATGTGGTGAATGGAGACATAAAGAGGATATTTGTAACAACTCAACCCAAACATGCATCATATAACACAATTTACATCTCAACATAATGCTAACAAAGATACATATTATATCACATAAGGTCTCTTAGTCTCAAAACTATACAATACATATTTATGTCCAAACTTTTTGCTAATAATTTACAACACAACTAACAAGACTATTGATACAAAATGCTTCATGAAACTTCATAAACACACAACTTCCAAAAGCATATCATAATTTATCTTTTCCTTTGCTCTTACTCGCTCCTCGACCTGGAATACATATTTTTGAAAACAAAATGAGGGTTAGACCAATTGGTCTAAGTGATAAAATCCCTGTCAATTTTGTAATCATTTTGTAAAACACAGTAAAACAGCAAGTATTTGAATACCAAACATGACTCGTATGCACTGTGTACAACTCTTTCACATGGCCATATTAGTTGGTTGCGCTAAACCAACAAATCAATATACTATGTTGCACTAAAATACAGCCAACTCCGCTGTCCCTCCGTACAGCCAAGCTCCACCTACCCTAAGGTCGGCCAACGTGCAATCGTGTAGTGTAATGCTCGTATAAATATAACATACATCTCAATATATCATATTTCAATCATAAGCACATCATCACACTACCTACCACATATTTATCCAGTATATATGTATTGTAGTTTGCAATTGGTTAAAGTAAAACTCACCTGAAAGAAATAACGCAATTATCACCTTCTTTTGAAAATCACGGGGATTTTACTTTTCAACAAACTCCACTGAATCTGAATTACACAAAATACATATAACTATTTACCACATAAACTCAATGACAGGCTAAGAATCCTAAATAAGCCTATCATACCCTTACCCAGAAAACACAAATTTCCCTCTTCGGCGACTTAGCACGGGGGTCCCACTAAGTGATCCGGATATGGTTTTCCGGATAAAGAATCCGGGAAACTTATCCTGCTAAGCCACTCGGAAACCCATTCGGGACTTACAACTATCCGAATACAATTGTTCTCGGAAAACTAATCTAATCCGGAAAAACTATCCGGACAACACCCGGAAAATCCAAAGAATCTGGATATTTTCGGTCCGGACAACGAGAATCCGATAATCAAATTCGGACATCATCCAGAAAATATCCTACCCAGTTTGAATCCGGGAATCAAACAATCCGGACAAATCGAAATCAAACCCAGAATCGACACCGACTAACTGAGAAACAAATTCTACGATTCTAAACCGATAGATATCTACTTCTATCTACTATGAACACAATTTGAAAGAGAATTATACCTCAAATCTTGCCAATCGAACACTTCCCTTTCCCTAATCGATAGACGCTTCTTTCTACCATTCTCCCAACTTCAAAACACACACACACAAGCGGAACCAAGAAACCGACATATGAAAAATAGGAGGTGCTATTTCTATTTAAAGGAAAACCCAAATTGCAACAAAGGCCTTCAACTTAACAAAATGACAATTATACACCTAAACTAATAAACCAACTCCAACTTACCCTAATCTAATAAGCGAAAATAAAATAAATAAAACGGAATGAAAATAATAGCTAACGAACTTACCCGAGCCATTACAATATTTATTCACTAAAAGATTAATAGAAACCAAATAAATACAAACTCTCAAAGCTAATTGTAACCTAGCTTTCCAGTTAATATAATTCTCTCATCAATCCTGTGATTTCAAGGTGGTAACACATTGGTTGTATTTATAGACAACCAAGACGAACCATATCCCCGTTCAATTTGCAAGCTAAATCTGTTATAATATTAATATATATATATATATATATATATATATATATATATATATATATATATATATATATATATATATATATATATATATATATATAAATACATGTTGGTCCCGAAGGGCTATACAAGTTTGTAGAAGGGGGGGGGGGGGGGGGGGGGTTGAATACAAACACACGTTTTTACTTTTCTAAATTGTTTATTGATAAATCAAGACAATTTACAACTTGTTGCGGAACAAGATTAAGGATAAACCTAATCTAAACAAGTCTTGAGAAACACTAAGTTTCTTGCACTAGAAAGAGTTAAAAAAATTCTGAATAATAACTTAACAATAAGAGAGAGATAAGAAGATGGTCCGAGCACACTTCAAAACTGAAGTAAGGTTCTTCTTATATGCTGCATGCATTTAATGCATGGCAGTATGGCTTTAAACGTGGCAGCAGCTGAGTGGTTGCATGTCATTGACCTTTGTAGACAACCTTAGTAGCCGCATGGTGCACAGTGTAGAATCAGAGTTGTTGTACGATTACAGACAAAAGGGATGTCCGTTCTGACAATTCGTACGGAGACGTGCAAGGGAGGTAAGACAATAGTAACATGCAGGGAGACTTCATGATCAGCTTTCGTTGAGTCAGATCTTTATCAGTGAATGATAAAGTTCAGCGATTGCTGAAGTCTTCTACTTGATACTTCACGTTGAATGGACAGGTCTTGTTTCGCTGATATCCACATCAGTTCATGAGTAGACTTGTCGCTGGTTCTTGAGCTTGATCTTAGACTTCAGCGTAGAACTTTGGTTGACGTGAAACTTGTCTTCAGGGATCATAAGTAAACAACTAGTTTATCAGCGATCATCTCATAGACTGAACAGGCTCAGAGCAATAAGATGATGAACAGTGTTCGCTGAATATCTAATCTAAAGAGTGTGAGTTCCTATCAGCGGTACTGTAAAGTCTTAGTACTTATCAGCGATAGTGAAACTCTAATACATGTTGTTTACTTACAATTTTCATTAAGTGTTTAAGAGAGGGTCATTATCAAATCACTGAGGGTTTGGATCAACAATATATATATATATATATATATATATATATATATATATATATATATATATATATATATATATATATATATATATATATATATATATATATATATATATATAGCATACCATGTTGAAGATGAATGCATGCACAAAGCACCTGTACTCTTTCTCTCTTTGATTTGCTTAAGCCATCTCTTGTTGATATATTTATATATCTCGTTGATATATATATATCGTCCAATATATATTCACACATATATATTTCGTATGATGAGGAAAGATTTGGATAGCTAATTAGTTGATCGAGAAAATCTCGATAACACGTTGTAATCTCTCCCGATTGGTAAAAAAACTCTTTCTCTCTCTCTTTGGTGGACGTACACTATCACACCGATAGTGGAACCACGTTAAATCCCGGTGTTATTTGTCGTGTTCTTGCTCTCTCTCTCTCTCTCTCTCTCTCTCTCTCTCTCTCTCTCTCTCTCTCTATATATATATATATATATATATATATATATATATATATATATATATATATATATATATATCGTTGATATATACACTTACTTATTATATCTTGCTAAATATATTTATAGATACTAACGCTTTTCATCGTTTTTATGTATATATATAACTCGTGTGGGTTTAATTTTCTACGTTAGAGAATTATTGTGCAACATCTATGTTATTGTTATCCGCATTCGTTGTTGGGTTTATTGTACATTTGGATTTCTACTCGTTTTGGGACCTTAGAAATCATTTGTGAGCTTGTCGTATTTGTGGAATGATAAAATTTTCCAAACAATTGGTATCAGAGCTTCAGATCTAGATTTGGGTTTGTGTAGAAAATATACATAAACTAGTTTACACATTTCGCTTTCTCTATGGCTGAAGTAGAAAATCCATTTGGTATCGTCCCCTCTAACAAGTCCCAAAAGCCGTACGAAGAAGGTACCTTTAATTTATTGGGGGCTGGGATTCTTATACAGACATGGAATGGGGACGGTGACTTTGGTAAATGACAGTTCACAACATCCGCCACACATAAGAAAAATGGAGTCCATCCCGTAGTATTTGCTAAAGATGAGTTAGACCCTAATATGTCTGACCTTAAGGCTAAAGAAATGGAAGCATGGGCATTTACTACTTTGCATATGGCTATGGGAGATAATGTTATATCTGAGATTGTGTCTGAAAAGACAGTTGCAGGTATTTGAAGCAAACTTGAGAATTTATATCTCAAGAAAACTTTGACCAACGGATTGTTACTGATGCGGTCGTGTCTCTTCTTCAAAATGAAGGAAGGCACAACAATTAAAGCGCACATGACCGAATTCGAAGACATCATAA
The DNA here is from genome assembly GCA_033807775.1 of Saussurea involucrata. NCBI lineage: Eukaryota > Viridiplantae > Streptophyta > Magnoliopsida > Asterales > Asteraceae > Saussurea > Saussurea involucrata. The sequence continues at coordinate 66,219,879 of CM066327.1, forward strand.
TGAAGTTGAAAGCAACAGATACGCTTCTTGCAAAAGATGAAGAAGCTGCTTGCTATGATCTTGTTGTATTCACTTCCCGAGAAATATTCCCAATTCACTAGCAGTTTTATTTATGGAAGAGAAACTCTTTCTTTGTCTGATGTGAAAACAGGAATGATATCTGAATATAAAAGAATTCAGATACTAGTCGGTAACAATCACAGAGAGAATAGTTACAGTCAAGCCCTATTTGCTGACAGAGGCCAATACGATCAACAGTCTTCAAGAGGGATAAACCGTGGGCGCTCTCCGTCTCATCGACCTGGTTCTCGGGGGAAATCAAAGATGCGTGGTAACTGTAATTATTGACACAATCCAGGTCACTGGGTGAATGACTGTCCGAGTCTTAAAAACAAATGCGGACACCTCAGACGTTGTAGCCGAAGAGGAGCAAGATGGCTTCTTTGCCACAGTTACACCACCACAAGGTGACAGGCGATGGGTGTTAGATACCGGTGCATCTTGCCACATGAAACCATTTCGGGACTGTTTCTCTATCTTCGAAAAAGTTAAAGGTAACATTATTTATATGAGAAACAGTACTTCGTGTGTCACTCAAGGTATTGGTACTGTGCGGATCAAGATGTTCGATGGGTGTATTCAGACATTGAATAATGTCAAATTTGTTCCATCCATGACTCGTTCCTTGATCTCTGTTGGACAACTGTCCAAATTGGGTTGCAATATTCGTATTGAAGACGGGAGTTTGCGCATCTCCAGAGGGAGTATTATCGTAATGAAAGGCGAACGGGCGGAAATAATATTTTCCATTCGTTTGGCGAGACTATTTCTTCTTAATCATGTGTGGCCAATATTTCTCAGAATCTCGATGTTGCTCGCTTATGGCATCTTCGTTGGGCCACACATCCGAGAAGAACTTGGAGATTTTGCGCAAACGAAAACTAATTAAAGTCTCTGTTCCTGCTATCCTGGAGTTTTGTTCGAGATATGTTAAAGGAAAGCAGACACATGTTTTTTTGGTGTTGGAAAACACAACACTAAAGGAATCCTCGATTATGTTCATACATATGTCTGGGACCATCCAGTACTCCATCCCTCAGTGGAGGTAAATACTTTGTTTTGTTTATTGATGATTTCTCACATAAGCTTTGGGTGTATGTGTTAAAGTTAAAGTCAGATGTCTTCGATACGTTCAAGACTTGGTTGACATGAGTAGAGGTTGAGACTGGCAAGAAGTTGAAAGTTCTTAGATCTGACAGCGGTGGAGAATTTACTAGTGGTAACTTCAAGGACTTTTGTTCAAATAAAGGCATCCACCGTCACTACACCACACAGGGTGATCCTCAATCTAATGGGGTAGCCGAACGGATGAATATGACTTTGCTTGAGAAGGTCCGATGTATGTTGTCGACATCGGAGTTCCCCAAATATTTCTGGGCCGAAGCACTTTACACCGCCATGCACATTGCTAGCAGATTACCTTGTTCGGCGATCGTGGGAAAGATTCCGAAAGAGGATTGGAGAGGTAAAAGAAACATCTGTCTGAAATACATACGTGTATTTGGTTGTCTTATTTACGTTCATGGTTCAGACCAGGACAAGTTGGATCCTAAAGCCACCAAAGGATTCTTGCTCGGCTATACAGATGGTATCAAGGGTTACCGAATTTGGAACCCCTTGACTCGTAAGGTGATTCATTCTCGAAATGTCACGTTTGCTGAATTGATCCTCTTGAAGTCACATGATCCTCAGTCCTATCAAAATCCGGAAGTCGTCACAACTACTGTTGCTCCTACTGTCGAAGATGTGGAGAAAGTAGTCAGTCCTTGTATTCCCAGTTCATCCGTTCTTGGTAGTGTTCCAGAATCACCCGATACTATTGAAGAAGTCATTCCACCAGTGACGTCACTACTAGTGATTCTGAAGAAGAGATTCTAAATGATGGTGGAGACCAGGGCGATACAATCCCAGTTATTGCACCTACCAAGCGTAGTCAAAGGACTATTCGTCCGCCTAACATGTATTGAGATTGGGATTTTGCTAACATGAGTTTTACAGATCAGCTGGAGTTTGCTTTGCGAGTAGGGCAAGAAGAGCCGCTTGATATAAATGAGGCATTGGCCTCAACCCATAGTTCGAAATGGCTTGAAGCCATGTAGGAAGATATGGAAGCTCTTTTGAAGAACAGCACTTAGGACTTATGTCCATTGCCGAAGGACATCCGTGCTATTGGTTCCAAGTGGGTTTTCAAAGTCAATGATGTCAATCGGTACAAGGTTTGTGTCGTTCATAAAGGCTTTGCACAATGGAAAGGTATAAAGTATAACGATATTTTTGCTCCCGTTGTTAGACATACAGCTATTCGTGTTCTTTTAGCGATCGTGGCTATTCATGATTTGGAGCTAGAACAACTAGATGGTAAGACTGCCTTCCTCTACGGAGACAGACTTGGAGGAAACTATCTATATGAAGCAACCTGATGGTTTCGTCTCCGACAGCAAACCAAAATATGTATGTAAGCTCCAGAAGTCCCTTTATGGACTTAAACAATCACATCGTCAATGGGATAAGAAGTTTGATTTGTTTATGCTCACTCTGGGATTTGAGCGTAGTGAAAAGGATGTTTATGTCTATCATAGACAAAGCGGTGGTATTTTCACTTACTTACTTTTTTATGTAGATGACATGTTTATTACTTGCAAGGACCGGTTAGAGATCAAACGTCTGAAAGATAAGTTGAAGTCAGAATTTGAAATGAAGGATCTTGGCGCGGCACAGAAGATTGTGGGCATGGAAACCGTAAGGGAAAGAAAGTCTCGAACACTCAGGTTGACACAACGAGCAAATATTCAGAAAATTTTGAAGCGGTTCAATCTTGATGGTGCTAAGACGCCTAGCACTCCACTACCGAAGCACATCAAGATTACAAGTGAAGATTGTCTGAAGGACGACAAGGAGAAGGCCGAAATGTCAAAGTTACCATATGCTAGTGCGGTCGGGAGTCTCATGTATGCCATGGTGTGTACCCGTCCCAATCTCGCACATTGTGTCAGAGTGGTGAGTTGGTTTCTCGCGAATCCGAGTCGATCACATTGGGCAGCCGTTAAAACGTCATTCCGGTATTTGAAGGGAACCGAGAAACATGGTCTTATATTTGGTTTGCACAATGATTGTGAAATTGTCGGATTTTGTGATTCTGACTATGCACGTGATCGAGTAGGTTGGAGATCCACATCCGGTTATGTATTTAACTTGGGTGGAACAGCCGTTAGATGGAGATCAAGGTTACAGTCCATTGTTTTATTGTCGACCACAGAAGCCAAACGACATCTTTGGGGAGTTATTACTTGGAACGTGTTTTTGGAGTTGTTGAACTAATTTGTTTCGTTGAGATTGTACACTTGAGGATTTTGCCTTTTGGCTTTGACGTGTAATGGTTGAGCCGAACCTCGTCACGGTCAGAAAGCAATTGGTTAGCTCGTGTCATTCTCCATCAGCAGTTTGCTCGTATTCGTTGGATTGGGATTCGTTTCGCTATCGAGGATCACATGCATCATGGTAGAGTGTTATAATATATATACATATATATATATATATATATATATATATTACTTCTGTGCTACACGTGATGAATGGAGATGCCATTCTTGGCCTCAAAGTTGCCAACCCATACACCCAAATTACTATTATGCCCTTTCCATTCCACTATAAATAGCGTACCATTTTGAAGATGAATTCATGCACAAAGCATCCGTACTCTTTCTCTGTTTGATTTGCTTAATCCTTCTCTTGTTGATATATTTATAAGTTGTGTTGTGGGTATGAATTGTATGTTATTTGTAGTTTGGTATAAATAGAAAGACATTTAATAGAAAATTATCTCTCCGATATATATACATATATCTTGTTGATATATATATATATATATATATATATATATATAGAGAGAGAGAGAGAGAGAGAGAGAGAGAGAGAGATGGAGGTTCAGGGGAAAACCTCAAAAAATGGAAAACTGAGGAACACCTTGGTTGCCCTTCATCTGGACGGTATGCACTTGTGCATGCAAATAAAATTAAGTTGTTTTTTGGTCTTTATGCACAAGTGCATTATGCATTTGGGCATATGCACAGGTGCATGTTACAAATTACTTGTATGCACAAATGCATAATAGATGAAGGGCTACCAGGGTGTTCCTCAGTTTTCCATTTTTTTTAGGTTTTCCCCTACACACATATATATTTCGTATGTTGAGCAAGGATTTGGATAGCTGATTAGTTGATTGAGAAAATCTCGATAACACGTTGTAATCTCTCCCGGTTGGTAATAGACTCTTGCTCTCTCTTTGGTGGATGTACACTATCACACCGATAGTGAAACCACGTTAAATCTCGATGTTATTTGTTGTGATCTTGCTCTCTCTCTCTCTCTCTCTCTATATATATATATATATATATATATATATATATATATATATATATATATATATGTATAGGGTCTGGTTCAGGGGAAAACCTCAAATAAACGGAAAACTAAGGAACACTCTGGTAGCCCTTCATCTGGGCGGTATGCACTTGTGCATACAGGTTATTTGTAAATGCATTTGTGCATCTATGCACAAATGCATAATGCACTTGTGCATAAACCAATAAATAACCTAATTTACCTATATGCACAAGTGCAAACCGTCCAGATGAAGGGCCACCAAGGTGTTCTTCAGTTTTCCGTTTTTTTAGGTTTTCCCTTGAACCTTCCTCTATATGTATATATATATATATATATATATATATATATATATATATATCGGGAGGTTCAAGAGAAAACCTCAAAAAAATGGAAAACTAAGGAACACCCTAGTAGCCTTCCATCTGGACGGTATGCATTTGTGCATAGAGGTAAATTAGGTTGTTTTTTTTTGTTTTTATGCACTTGTGCAATATGCATTTGTTTTTATGCACATGTGGATGTTACAAATTACCTGTATGCACAAGTGCATACCGTCGAGATGAAGGGCTAACAAAGTCACTACCTCAAAATGCCACTTAGGCAACTAACAAAAAATGTTGCCTAAGAGAGGTTTATATGTTGCCTAAGGCTTAGGCAACAAACTTATGTTGCCTAAGCATTGTTGCCTTCTCAATGTTGCATAAGAACTTAAGAAACAAAAGCAAACATCATATGTTGCCTAAGCTAACTCCTTAGACAACACGTAATACGCTATGTTGCCTATGAAAGAAACATATGTTGAATCAAACAAATTCTAAGGCAACATTCAATTTATGCACATGTTGCCTAAGGTATCAGATTAGACAACATACTCTATTTGCATATGTTGTCTTACACACCTAAGACAACTTAATTTATTTAGATATGTTGCCTTTGAATTGTAATTAAAATAATATAATATTTCTCATAAGCAACATTTATATTGTTTATAAGTTGCCTAAGAAGTTTTATAAAATAAACGTTAATGCTCATTTTGTGCACCATGTTGCATTTTCTTTATTTACACGCTTTCTACAAACAAATCTCATAGACATTCAAACAAACATGTTTTCTACAAACAACTCCCATAAACCATGTAAACAAATGTTTTCTACAAACAACTCTCATAAGCAAACGAAACTAATAAGTTGATCAATTAAAAGACAACTTTTTTCCTAAATAAGTCCAAAAGTAGGCAACAAGTTCGATAACACAAAAAATAAAAAAATAACCTAAAGCGTAAAACGTCAGCGTTGTTGAGCTGAAGTTTGCATCACTAGCACGAAACATACTCATCAACAATTCTATCATCTCTCTTTGCTTGACGGCTTCCTCTTTTGCTTCATTTTGTCCCTCTTTAGCAAACGAGTCTCCTCGAAGCTATGTAGTCATCCTCATCACTCATATGAACCTATGTTATAAATTACTTCACTTTAGAAAACAAGGTTACAAATGATAGCATGGCATATCATACCATCAAGATATTACAAAAAATGTATTGTTTATTACAAAAAATGTATTGTTTATAACGAAAAAGATGTATTGCTTTTGACAATTAAGCGAACATAAAGCCACTGCTAAAACCATCCACTGAGAACTAAAATGCAATGAAAGTACAAGAGAAACTTACCTAGTGGGCAGTGAGTTTACAATCAAGACACAACCATCAAAAGCCATCCTACATATCCCACATGTTTCATCATGAGCTTCCCATGTCCATGAAGCTACTGCTTGCCACCTATACAAAAGAAATCTTAGTTCCTACAATAAATCATATGTTTTGTTTTATCAACATAAGAAACTGGCAATAAACATACCATGTTTACATAATAAGAAATTGGCAATGAACTTGAAAGCATCTCATGTAGGTAAAAAAACACTTCAGGAATTTAACTCTAATAAAAGCACAGACAACTCAGAATGTTTTGCTTCATCATTTGTAGTGGCAATACCAAGATGTGCAGATGTGAGAAAGGCGGGGCAAGAGGATTAAGAAAGAATATTGGAAGTTTTGCTATGTTAGATAACTTTTGTTGTTGAATACACATCTCTATCAAATTAGAGCTCGTGTAATAAAACTTGACAATCAAATAAAATCACGGGCAACCATACGCATTTTCTTAAACGTAATCAAGTATAAAATTGTCAAAATCAATCAATTTACGAAGGCAATATGACAAATTGATGATCGAAGGGACTACCATAGAAAAAACAAACAAGAATCCAGATCTAGAACCCATAATACCGAACCATTAAAACAGATATGGCAAATCATTATCAGTAAACCAACAAAACAATATCCAGAAACTATAATAGCAAACCATTATCAATAAACCAACTCGTGAACCCAAATCGTACACAAAACCAAAATCGTGAACCTACATCTACATCGACTTCAAAATCATAACAAAAAACATTTCTATAACCCTAATAAAAAACAATGTCGGAAGAAAACTCGTGAATCGTAAATAAAGTTGTTTCATACCAGCAAAATCGTAAAGGGGATAGAGTAGCAACAAAGTCGATCTTGAGGAGGGAGTCCAGAGGAAGCAAAGTCGAATGTGAGAAAATAAATGGAATGCGCGGCTAGGGATATGGCGTAAGGATTTGGAGGGAGGGGACTTGGAGGGAAAAAAATTAGGGTTTTGGCGTAAGGATTTGGGGAGAGGGATTGGAGGGAAAAAAACTTAGATAAATTTAAAGGGAATGAGCGGCTAAGGTTTTTCTTAATTTTTGTTTCAAATCTATTGAAAATTTGGTATAAATTTTAAACCTTCATATAAAAATTAGAAATATATATTGATTTAACATGAATTATAAATGTCTACATTTATGTTAAATTAAATATTATAATTTTTTTAATTGATTTTTTTATTATAATTTCAATATTTTAGATTTAAAATTAAAACGTAATTTATTTGTATGAATTTTTTTTAAAAGTATATGCATGTAGCATGTATGTTGCGGGTAGAGGTGTAAACGAGTTGGGTCGAGTCGAATAGCAGGTTATTCGACTCGAGCTCGAAAAATAATACCAAGCTCGAGCTCGATTAATTTTTCATAGTCGGGCTCGAGCTCGAATATTTTTTCATAGTCGGGCTCGAGCTCGATGCTCATTTATGAGCTCGAATTTGAAACACCCTAAAAACCACAATAAATTTAAACTTTGAATTTAACAAAGTCTATAACAATCTCTTCCAAAAACTATCATTCATAGATGGAGAAATTAGTTACGATGGTTTGCATATACAACTGAACTTATCAAAACAACCTACTAATCTAATCCTTAACACTAAGATCAGATTAGACGGGTTGTCTAGGCAATTCATCAAAACATCTTCATATACACTAACTTCTCCACACATCACCAAAAGTAGGACTCCTCTACCACTCGTCACTCATCCCTTTGTAAACTTCCCCGAGCTAGTACCTGGTAAGAAATTTTAAATTGAAAATATTAGGCTTACGCCTAGTGAGAACATCAAATTTTTGAATCAAAATCTTTATAAGCTTTGATAACCAAAACTGTAAACAAAGCGTATAAATAAACTTGTTCCCAACTTTCTTACCGTACACCTAGCATCTTTCGATGATGGGAATCATACCCGATTCCATGAGTATGACCAACACTAAGTAAGTCACAGTCTCATGTTCCTGAGCGCCACTACGAATCTCCACGGATTCTAGATTACAGCTCATGTCCAAGAAATTACAATTATACCTTGCCTATTTCTTGGAATGGAAGTGGAAATAGCAATTATATCTTGCATATTCCTAATCTCCCAAATGAAAGTGGAAATAGCAATTATACCTTGCCTATTTCTCATCTCTCAATATGAAACGGAAATAGAAATTATACCTTGCCTATTTCACAGTTTCTAATCACGATACAAAAATGAATAACATTTATACCTTGTTTATTCCTCAATTCCAATATAAACGAGATTAGCAATTATACCTTGCCTATTCTACGTTATCAAATAATGCTAGTGCCTATGGATCAATTACACTTCCTACCATACGTGCATTGTATCAAACCAACTCATATGTCAAATCATAACATACCTAAAATAAATTTATAAGTATGTTCATGCTGCTAGGATTGAATTTCAATTAATAAAACATTCCCTGTCAAAAGTTACCAGGAACTCTTTAGTTACAGGAAACTCAAAATTAAGTATCCGGAACATCAGAACTTACCGGAGATCAGAATTATCCGGACACCACAACTTAGCGGATATCAATATTATCCGGACAAGGTGTCCGAGGATCATATCCGGAAACTACCGGAATCCATGAACAATCCGGAACTAGTATCCGGAAAACTCAAGTTACCGGATATTTTCTGAAAGCACCCATAATCCGGGTACAACCGAAAACCAAAGTAATCCGGATACCCTCCGGTAAACTATTTATCCGGAAACTTAAATACTTAGCGGATATCTTCACCATTAATATTTTACCGGACACCACTGAATTGGAAACTTCCGGACACTAACAAAATCATCCGGTAACTTTTACCTGCACCCCAATTCCTCAACACAGATCAATAACCATCCAGCTATCTCTTTATACAAATTAACCATAAATCTCCAATACTCTTAACAATATCAATATACCTATTAATATGATAAAAGACATGTAATTTCATAAAAAGATGAACTCACCTGGATTGAATTCAATAACCCAAAACAAAATTCCAGTAATCAAATTCCTTCTCCCCGCTGATTCGATAACCAAAAAGAATCCAGATGTTTTATTTCTTCTTCTCTCTTTTGCCTGCTCAGAACCGACTTCCAAACTGAGAATTGAGATATTCTCAATTCCAGAACCGCCTTCCCCATTAAATACATAAATATTTTAAACAAAAGACCAAACCAACCCTGAAGTTTCATAATTCCACAAATAGGTTCAAACTTTGGTCAATTACACTTTGACCCTTCGACACTAAATCGTACACTTTGTTTAAAATAACATCCCCTAATATTTCAAACGTTCTCTCAAAACGTACAATCATTATGGAAATTTCGAGGTGTTACAAATCTTCCCAACTTGAAAATGATTTCGTCCCCGAAATCAAAGTTAGGTAAATAGATGATGATATCTATTCTTCATATCCTCTTCAGCTTCCCAAGTCACGTTAGCACCTCTGTGATGTTTCCATTGAACTTTAATCATGACCACTTCCTTATGTCGGAGCTTCTTAGTCGTCCTCTCTAAAATTGCTTTCGGTTCCTCCACGCAACGACTCTTCTCATCCACTCTTATTTCAGAATGTAGTATAACATTTTCCTCTTCGCCTAAGCATTTCCGAAGATAACAGACATGGAAGGTATTATGGATTACTTCCATATCAGGTGGAAGATCCAACTAATATGCTTGAAGTCTAACTCTCTTAGTTATAGTGAAAGGTCCAAGAAAACGAGGACTCGGCTTTCCACGTTTTCCAAATCTTATCACACCCTTCTACGGGGATACCTTTAGCATCACCCGCTCCCCAACTTGGAATTCTTTCGGCCTTCTTTTCGGATCGGCGTAACTCTTTTGTCGATCTTGAGCCGCCTTCATACGATTCCGGATTTCTTTCACTTTATCGACCATTTTTGCACAATTTTAGGACCAGCAAATTGTTTTTCTCCAACTTCTAACCAACACCCTGGAGTTCTAGATTTCTGTCCATACAAGGCTTCGAAATGTGCTCTTCCAATACTGGAATGATAACTATTATTGTACGCAAACTTCACTACGGGTAAATGCGTATCCCAGTTATCTCCAAAATCAATTACACAAGATCTGAGCATATCTTCCAGAGTCTGAATGGTTCTTTCACTTTGGTCGTCCGTTTGTGGTTGATATGCAGTGCTCAAATTAACTCTTGTACCTAATTCTTCTTGTAGTGACTGCCAAAACCTTGAAGTAAATCGGCTATCACGGTCAGAAACTATAGACACAGGTATACCATGTCTTGACACCACTTCATCAATATATAACTTGGATAGCTTATCAATCGGTGAAGCTTCTTTCATCGCTAAGAAATGGGCAATTTTTGTTAAACGATCCACGATTACCCAAATAGTATCGTTACCTTTCAACGTCTTTGGCAACTTAGTCACAAAATCCATGGTAATCTTATCCCACTTCCATTCAGGAATCTCCAAAGATTGTAGACTCCCATAAGGTCGTTGATGTTCAGCCTTTACCAACGAACACGTCATACATTTCTCTACACATTGTGGAATATCTAATTTCATAGTTGGCCACCAATAGTGTAGTTTCAAATCTCTATACATCTTAGTACTTCCATGATGTATAGAATAATTAGACTTGTGGGCATCTTCGAGAATTAACTCTCGGTTTCCTCCCACTTTTGGCACCCAAATACGGCCTTGAAATAATTTGACTCCACGACTATCTTCAGTCAGTTGAAGACGTTGCTTAACCATGACTTCCTCTTTCAGATTTTCTTCTAATAATGCTTTCGCTTGTGCCACGTTTATCCTTTCAATTAGACTCGACATCACATCAATCCTGGCGTTAGTTGTTTTCAAACATCCATTGTATTCTTTTCAACTTAAGGCATCAACCACAACATTTTATTTACCGGGATGGTAATGCAACTCGCAATCATAATCTTTAAGTATTCTAACCAACGTCGTTGCCTCATGTTCAGTTTTTTCTGATCAAAGACATGTTTCAAACTCCTATGATCAGTGAAAAGAGTGCACTTCGTTCCATATAAATAATGTCACCACAACTTCAAAGCAAATACCACAGCTGCTAATTCTAGATCATGGGTAGGATAATTCTTTTCATGTTCCTTGAGTTGTCTTGATGCGTAAGCAATCACTTTGCCACGTTGCATCAATACACACCCCAAACCCATCTTTGACGCATCACTATATACCACTAAGTCTTCCGTCCCTTCCGATAATGCAAGAACAGGAGCTTCACGTAGCTTCTTTTGTAATGTCCTGAAAGCTGACTCTTGTTTTTCAGTCCATACAAACTTCATATTCTTCTGTGTCAGGATTGTCAAGGCAAAAGAGATCTTAGAAAAATCCTTTATAAATCTCCTGTAATAGCCTGCCAGACCTAAGAAACTCCGTATCTCGGATACGTTCTTCGATGTCTCCCAATTCATCTTCGCTTCTATCTTTGCCGGATCCACTTTGACTCCTTCAAAATTAATCACATGCCCCAGAAATTGTACCTCTTTTAACCAAAATTCACACTTTGAAAATTTTGCGTACAATTTCTCCTTTCTCAGAACATTTAAGACTTCACGAAGGTGACATTTGTGGTCCGCTTCATTATTTGAATAAACGAGTATGTCATCAATGAAAACGATGACTGACTTGTCTAAGAATGGTCGACACACCCTGTTCATTAAATCCATGAACACAGCTGGAGCGTTTGTCAACCCAAAAGGCATCACAAGAAATTCATAATGCCCATACCTCGTTCTAAACGTTGTCTTGAAAACATCTTCATCCCTTACTCGTACTTGGTGATAGCCCGACCTCAAATCAATCTTTGAAAAGCATCTCGCACCTTGGAGTTGATCGAACAAGTCGTCAATCCTTGGGAGCGGATACGTATTTTAAATGGTCACCTTATTTAATTCCCTATAGTCTATGCACATCCTCATAGTGCCATCCTTTTTCTTGACAAATAACACCGGAGCTCCCCAGGGTGATGAACTCGACCTAACGAAACCCTTTTCAAGTAGCTCTTGCAGTTGAGACATCATTTCTTTCATTTCAGTTGGTGCTAAACGATACGGTGCACGTGCTATCAGTGCTGCTCCTGAAACAAGGTCAATTATGAATTCTACGTGTCGTTCTGTTGGTAAACCAGGAAGATCATCGGGGAACACATTGGGAAATTCACGTACCACCTGTATATCTTCCGCTTGCTTCTTTTCAACTTTAGCATCCAAAACATATGCTAGGTAGGATGAACATCCTTTTACTAGAAATTAGCAGAATCTCTCATTTTCTCTTTTCCCCATAGATGAATATAGCAATATTTTCGGGCATAGGGATTCGATATAATTTCTTGGCACAAAGAATTTCTGCTTGATTGGTCATCAACCAATCCATACCAACGACTAGATCAAACCCCCAATCTCCATCAAAATTAATTCAATCGGGAATTCATCCCTTCTATTATAATTGTACAACTTTTAAGTCTTTCACGAACTAAGACATGACCCCCGTTAGCTATTTCAACTACTAAGGCATCTTCCAAGGTAGTTACAGGCATAACTAACTTTTGATAAAACGACTTCGATATAAAAGACAGATTGGCACCACAATCAAATAATACATGTGCAGGTACTGACTTAATAAAGAATGTACCTGAAACCACATCCTTAGATTCCTTTGCCTCATCATCCGTCATATGAAACTCCATGCCCGTTGGTTTTGGAGTATTCGGCTTCCTTTCTTGATTTCCACTCCTAGTTAACTTTGGGCAATCTTTTTGGAAATGACCGGGTTGTTTACATTCAAAACAGGTCGGTCCTTGGATGGGACAGTTTGTAATTTGGTGACCACTCTTTCCACATTTAAAACATTCATTTGAAACCAATCGACACGGACCAAAATGTTTGCTTCGGCATTTCTGACACCAGTTCGGTTCCCGTCGAGACTCAAAACATGTATTCTTAACATAGGGTTTGGATTTCTGAGAAGATTCGGATCGACCTTCCCATTTTCTTTTCTCTCCCCTTGTGTCTTCTCTTCTTTATCTCTGGCGTAAACTTCTTCTATTGTTTTGGCTTCTTCGATCGTTTCTCTCAGTGTCAAGGCTTTTGAATTCCGCACTCGTGACATCATATAAGCAAGTAAGCCCTTCAGGTAGGCTTTAATCTTCTATTTTTCAGTTGGAGCCACATGCCCCACTAGGTTTAGCTTTTCCAAGAATATGCGAGTGTATTCCATTACTGAAGAAGTACCCTTCTTAAGAGTTTGAATCTCTTCTTCAATTCGGCCCATTTCATTCTCGTTGTAGTACTCTACTAGAATCTTTCTTTTGAATGACTCCCAGGTCATAACAGCTAAAACTGGAGCCGTTACTGTCGATGTTACAATATATCACCACGTCAAAGCATTTCCGCGTAACATCTGAGATCCAAACCTGACCTTCGATTCGTCGTCACATTCACAAGCTGCAAAAGCTTGTTCCATTTCTCTAATCCAATTCATACAAGCAATTGGATTATCTGATCCAGCAAACTCCATTGGTTTGCAGCTCAGGAACGTTTTATAAGAACAAACTTTCTCCATCCTTCTATTCACATTCTGTACTGGATTAACAGGTGGAATTACCGTACCAGTACCCATCTCCGGTCTTCGCGACTCAACGTTGCGGTCATTAAACATTTTCATAAACATCTCTTGTTGTTGAGTTAGTGCGTTATTCATTACTCGCATCATGTTTTCCATCATTCGAGACACCATTGTAGATTCCGTCGTCACCGGATTAGAAGTACCGTCATTCGTTCGTTGCACTTGGCTTCTTCCTCCCAAGATAGGTGGCCTTGGTGGACTTATCCTAGTTTCACCACTTTCGGGTTGCTTCTCCACCCATTCATTTGCCTCCCTCTCTTCTGAAGAAGTAGGAGATCGGGTTGGTGTATTCACCATCATATTCTGGATAACACAAAAGATAACCATGAGAAATGGTTATACACAATCCCAACACAAGAAACGTACCTTAACGTTTATCAATCACCATAAAAATACAAAATAAGTATGCTTACGTAACAATACATTCATAATAACAGTAGCTAATTGAAATTATGAACATACTATACATAAGAATCATCGCTACCATCATCACAGTTCTTAATTCACGTATTTTCATCGACTCTAAGACTATCCCGTCTCAGTATTTCTACCCAATCTCACAAATCAAAACGTAATCATCTCAGCTTAAGTCTAGGTATTTCTTACGATCATACCTAGTTCGCTTAAACTACAACTCTAATACCAAACTGAAACACCCTAAAAACCATAATAAATTTAAACCTTGAATTTAACAAAGTCTATAACAATCTCTTCCAAAAACTATCATTCATAGAGGGAGAAATTAGTTACGAAGGTTTACATATACAGCTGAACTTATCAAAACAACCTACTAATCTAATCCTTAACACTAAGATCAGATTAGACGGGTTGTCTAGGCAATTCATCAAAACATCTTCATATACACTAACTTCTCCACACATCACCAAAAGTAGGACTCCTCTACCACTCGTCACTCATCCCTTTGTAAACTTCCCCGAGCTAGTACCTGGTAAGAAAATTTAAATTGAAAATATTAGGCTTACGCCTAGTGAGAACATTAAATTTTTGAATTAAAATCTTTATAAACTTTGAGAACCAAAACTGTAAACAAAGCGTATAAATAAACCTGTTTCCAACTTTCTTACCGTACACCTAGCATCTTTCGATGACGGGAATCATACCCGATTCCATGAGTATGACCAACACTAAGTAAGTCACAGTCTCATGTTCCAGAGCGCCACTACGAATTTCCACGGATTCTAGATTACAGCTCATGTCCAAGATATTACAATTATACCTTGCCTATTTCTTGGAATGGAAGTAGAAATAACAATTATACCTTGCCTATTCCTAATCTCCCAAATGAAAGTGGAAATAGCAATTATACCTTGCTTATTTCTCATCTCTCAATATGAAACGGAAATAGCAATTATACCCTGCCTATTTCACCGTTTCTCATCACGATATAAAAAGGGAATAACAATTATACCTTGTCTATTCCTCAATTCCAATATAAACGAGAATAGCAATTATACCTTGCCTATTCTACGTTATCAAATAATGGTAGTGCCTATGGATCCATTACACTTCCTAGCATACGTGCATTGTATCAAACCAACTCATATGTCAAATCATAACATACCTAAAATCAATTTATAAGTATGTTCATGGTGCTAGGATTGAATTTCAATTAATAAAACATTCCCTGTCAAAAGTTACCAGGAACTAAGTATCCGGAACATCAGAACTTACCGGACATCAGAATTATCCAGACACCACAACTTACCGGACATCAGAATTATCCGGACAAGGTGTCCAAGGATCATATCCGGAAACTACCGGAATCCGGGAACAATCTGGAACTAGTATCCGAGAAACTCAAGTTAGCGGATATTTTTTGAAAACACCCATAATCCGGGTACAACCGGAAACCAAAGTAATCCGGATACCATCTGGTAAACTATTTATCCGGAAACTTAAACACTTACCGGATATCTTCACCATTAATATTTTACCGGACACCACTGAAATGGAAACTTCCAGACACTAACAAAATCATCCGGTAACTTCGACCTGCACCCCAATTCCTCAACACAGATCGACAACCATCCAACTATCTCTTTATACAAATTAACCATAAATCTCCAATACTCTTAACAATATCAATTTACTCATTAATTTGATAAAAGACATGTAATTTCATAAAAAGATGAACTCACCTGGATTGAATTCAAAGTCGATAACCCAAAACCAAATTCCAGTAATCAAATTCCTTCTCCCCACTGATTCGATAACCAAAAAGAACCCAAATGTTTGATTTCTTCTTCTCTCTTTTGCCTGCTCAGAACCGACTTCCAAACTGAGAATTGAGATATTCTCAATTCCAGAACCTCCTTCCCCATTAAATTCATAACCAATTTTAAACAAAAGACCAAACCAACCCTGAAGTTTCATAATTCCACAAATAGATTCAAACTTTGGTCAATTACACTTTGACCCTTCGACACTAAATCGTACACTTTGTTTAAAATAACATCCCCTAATATTTCAAACGTTCTCTCAAAACGTACAATCATTATGGAAATTTCGAGGTGTTACAGAACTAGAGATCGATTAACTCGTTTATGTAGTCAAGATCGATAACTTTCATATTTTGATTATATAATTTGTAAACATATAAATATGTCAGGCTCGAAAAAGAGTATCCTCGAATGGCTCGGCTCGGCTCGTAAAGCTTAACCGAGCTTTCGAACAAGTCGAGTCCAACATTGGTGTTATAGAGCTCGACCCGTTAACTTACGAGAGCTTTATTTCGTGTTCGAAATCGACTCGAGCTTAGCAACTATTAGGATCGATCTCGAGTAGCTCATTAAAAGCACGACTTATTAACACCCCTAGTTGCGAATATATATATGTAGAGATAGTTTCAAATAATTATGTGTGTGATCATCTATGCATGTAGTCGATATATGTACAAAATTTGAGCTATTTGTGAGATCTAGTGAATTATATTGTGATTGATGAGCTTTAGTGGCTCTCAATAGACTGTCTTGGTTATTAGTGGGTTGTATTGGACTCGGTGGCTTTAATGAACTGTAGTTGGTCTTCATGGGTTTTAGAGACGCTTAATAAACTATATTTTGCCTTCATGAGCTTTAGTGACTCTTAGTCAACTGCGTTTGGCCTTTATGTGTAGTATATGAGTGTGTGGCAATCAATTTTCCACCTATCAAAATCTTTCCATGTTTCACCATCCGC
The DNA here is from genome assembly GCA_033807775.1 of Saussurea involucrata. NCBI lineage: Eukaryota > Viridiplantae > Streptophyta > Magnoliopsida > Asterales > Asteraceae > Saussurea > Saussurea involucrata. The sequence continues at coordinate 66,236,912 of CM066327.1, forward strand.
TGGGTCCCTCAATACATCACCGTACGGGGACGTTTCCCTTTGACCATGCCATCGCATATGATCTACAATATATATTGACATGTACAAACGCTATCAGTCGTGAATAGGCATCAGTCACTTTGAAAGCAACAGTGTCCACATCACAAACATGAGTACCCTCCTTGTCGATTGATTCATTATCATTGTATCACTCACGGAATGGAAATGCATCTTCCATAAATTGTACAACATGATTGACATTGTGACTCGAAGATGCTCGATCGCGTATCATATTCAACCTTCGTTGCGATGCAGTAGGTATATCTATAACCTCACCGTGTTGATCCCACACAGTATAATTTTTCATTATACCAACATTTTTCAAATGAAAAATTTTATCTGCCTCGTTCTGAAATAACATGTTGCCACAGTCTATGCACGGCATTTGTAAAAACCATTCCAACTCACTGATATATTTTTAGCAAATTCCAAAAATGTATATATTCCCAAAATGTATTTTTCCTCGAATCTTCTTAAATTCATCCAACTTTTTTCCACATTTTCTGTCATGAATGTATGTGAAAAATAAATACATAAATAAAGTAATAGCTAAATGTATTTTTAGACACATAGCAATCCAAATTTACGTGAGATAAACATGAAATAACAACAAAATTAGACACAATAGGATAATAATTACCTAAGAATCTATAAATGTCTTTTGATGATGAAAACGTTTGTTGGAAGCCAAAAATCGTCAAAATCGCTCCAAATCACGTTTCAATTTTACATGATATAAACATGAAATAACTACAAAATCATACAAAATAAAATAAAGTAATAGCTAAACGTACTTTTAGACACGTAGTAATCCAAATTTACACAAGATAAACATGAAATAACAACAAAATTATATATACAAAATAGGATTATAATTACCTAAGAAAATCTAAATGTCTTTTGATGATGAAAACGTTTGTTGGAAGCCAAAATCGCTCTAAATCACGTTCCAAATTTAAATGATATAAACATGAAATAACTACAAAATTAGACAAAATAAAATAATAATTACCTAAGAATCTTTAAATGCCTTTTGATGATGAAAACGACGTATGTTGGAAGCCTAAAGTCGTCAAAATCACATCCCAATTCCTTATAAACAAAATTTTTTGAAATAGAGAAGAAATGTTGGAATGAAGATAAAATGTTGGAAATGGGGAACTATCATTATATACTAACAACTGTGATCTTAGGCAACATAGAAACAAGAAAATATGTTGCCTAAGCTGGATCTTACGCAACAAACACAATAGCTTATATGTTGCCTAAGTAAAAGTAGGTGTCAACTTAATTGTCAACCTTAAATCATCCGTCAACGAGTTATTACATTTTCAATTATCTATATTTATTTATATTTTTGACTTTAGGCAACATAGAAACAAGAGAATATGTGGCTTAAGATAACTTTCATTGATTTAAAAGAAAAACATTATATAACTAAGGCAGCATAAGGGAAGATGTTGCTTAAGATAGTTGAGGCAACATATAATTATTCATACGTTGCATAAGGTCTCACTTAGGCAACATAGAACTACACTTTGCCTAAGATGAAACTTAGGCAACATATATTAGCCTTTGTTGCCTAAGCTTATCTTAAGCAACATAGACAATTAGCATTTGTTGTCTAAGACAACATTTGGTGTAGTGAGTGTTCCTAAGTTTTCCGTTTACATGAGGTTTTCCCTTGAACGTGACCCTATATAGATATACCTCATTGATATATTTATATATATATCTGGTTGATATATACACTTATATATATCTTGCTATATATATTTATATATATTAACGCTTTTCATCGTTTTTATCTATATATCTATCTATATATATATAACTCGTGTGGGTTTAATTCCTACGTTAGAGAATTATTGTGCAACATCCAAATTATTGTTATCCGCATTCGTTGTTGGGTTTATTGTGCACTTGAATTTCTACTCGTTTTGGAACCCTAAAAATCATTTGTGAGCTTCTCGTATTTTTGGCACGATAAAATATTCCTAACAAAATCAAATGAAATTCGGAATTATTGGCACGATCGTGCCCCTTTGAGTAGCATGATCCTGTCATATCCCAGAAAGTTTAATTTTTGAATCCGTGGAACGAAAAATGGACGTAACGATGAAAAAACTCTCGCGGAACTTATATTGTTTGGGTTTTCGCTTGTTTTTGTCAAACCAATGACTGTGTTTCAGTGTGGCAACTTAATTTTTTAGTTTTTCATTAGTTCAAATGGCTGTTAACTACATGTTAAAATTCTTATGTAGCTTACTCCGATTGCAAAAAAGAACTTGTGTTTGATATCCAGAAAACCGGATCATTAATTATTAACATTTATCAGGTTCTTAAATAATAATAACTTGCCTATCTACCATCTGTCATAATTGTTCCCATTCAAATGAAGGGAAGGAATTAAACACATGTGACCCACCCAACGTACAAATATAGAGAAAGACTTTGAATTGCAAGTCTTCCTCCAAAAATATTTATTTAATTTGAATGGAACACCAGACAAAGACTTTGAATTGCAGACTATATTATGCATATACGTACATAAATCTTTACAATTTTTCACTAAAATGTGTTTTATCTTCCAAGAAAAAGGGTCCATGCAAATACCTTAGTGAATGCTTTATTTGTTAATTCTTACATTATGGACTGACTAACAAAACCATACAAGCAAGTAAGAAAGTATGTACCAACCAAGAAGGCAGTAGAAGTATTGCTGCTCACTAGAAAAGGTATTTCTATGTGCTAAATCTCTCTTTATCTGTACCCTGTCCTTACTCGCATATGCAATCTTATGTTATCCAAGAAACTGTTCAAAGTATTCTTGATTGTGTAAAAGAACAAAACCATACCAACCGACAATCACCATCCATTTACATGGTTCATAGTTCTCTCAGAAATCTCTGCCCAAGGTCATTCAAACCAGGCCGGTCCTAGGATTTTTGATGCCCAGTGTGAAAATGCTAAAAATATGTCCTATGCCTGTTTTTTAAGCAAATGAAACGACGAAACATGCTACTTTTTATAGGGCTTGGAACCTAGTCAAGCTAAATTTACAGGTTTGGAACTTCACATTTGATTTTTGTTAATTATAATAAAAAAATACAAAGGGGGAACAAAAAAACCCCAAATTACAAAAAAGATAAAACCTGAATTAAGATTGTGCTTTCCGGATAATATAGGCACATATATCTATATTTGTACACCTTTGTTCCAACGAACCATGCTCTCATGCCACAGTGTTAATTTTATAACAGAACAAAGTGGAGTGAAGTAGGAAAACTGGGAATAAAATCGCCGTGTTTTTATTGACACATGACTTATTCATATACTTGGCATGCCTCAAAATGCAAGGGATTTACAATAACTTCTTAACTTAAGGAAAGGAGAGAATCGTGGGAGCAACTTGCTACAATCAGAACAGAAAACTAGAAATACAGGGAATATGTAACATCAGAAAAATACAACAATTTCAGCCACATTACTTCGGTCTTCAACATCTCAAGCATATGAAACAGTATATATAGTCTGGACTAATGTGAGGACGAAGATGACAACAGCAGCAATGATTGTCAATGTTTTCCAAGTAGTAGTTATGTAGATGTTTCTCAGTGAAATCAACAGGCTAGGCCAGAAACGGTTGCAGTAGACGCTCACTTGTCCCCATTGATAGTTGTAATAAAAATCCTGAAGGTCGACACCATTGCAAATATTGTTGAAGATAGTTGTGACATCTTCGCACGCACCCAGGTTATGTTGGAGGACTTTTGATCTCACAAGCAATGAAACATCATCTTTCGTTTCGATGAGCCTGTCCATGAGAAATGCGAAAGATGTAACATAAGGACGACTTAATGCATAACACTGCTCATAGGCAATGAGGTTCCTCAGCAACAACACAGTGAAGTACTTTATGCATAATACTGGAATTTCGAAACTGCTGTCTCTTACAATAAGGGTACCCAAGCAGGGAACAAGAGGTGATTGTTTAAATATCACTGCAAGCAGAAAACGTTCATCCACGTTTGCCTTGAATGTGATTCCTGCTCCAGCGATTTCGGTGGCAGAAAATGAGTTGGCTGGAATTTGTCCCGGGATTGCATCTCTAGGCCTGTAGCAGCTTTGGAGAAGTCCAAGGATATGACAGTGTTCTACGTTTTCATCCATCGTGGGAAGTTCAACGTCCTTTAAGATGTTCACATCCTTGAAGAAATACAAGATGAGACCGGTTAACGAAGTAGACTTCAAGATCCGTTTCACAGTGAGACGGAACAGTACTTTAAGGATAAATAAAGGTATTTGATTCTCTAGTAGCAGCAGGTCGGATTTAACTTCTTTTAACATCAGCATGTTGTCAAAAACTGGATCTCCCTCTGCGATTCCATACTTGAACCTGTAGAGAAGTTCAAGTATGAAACAACCGTCAACAACCATCGTTACAGTAAACTTGGAATCATCATAGTTTGCGAAACATGGTTCATAGCAAGCTCTTGCACGTGTTACAAGCCCAAACACCGCTTGTTCACATTTAAGAGTCGTTTTTTTTATATCTTTCTTGGTGGATTCCACAGTTCGATGAAATAGTCGATGCATGTAAGTCACTTTGTGTTTCTCCATAGCTTTCAGACCCTCGACCTCTTTGTGAAGAGGACCGATTGAGAATATTTTAGGTGTATAAGCAGTTGGGTTGAGATATCGAAGTGTATCAGGTACCATAAAGATCGATACATTGGATGGGTTGGAAGAGTTCGGTCTTTCTGATTCTTCGTTTAACAATTCAGTGATGGAGTGGTGAACCTCCCCTCCGTATTCATCATCTTCTGTTGCCATAATATATATGGATCCTGCAACTTGTGGCTAATTGCTGAATGCTAGACTCCTCAAATTTATCTACAGAAATTGGTATAAAAAAAAGAACTAGTTAGACATCAAAAGTTTGTAACAACGAATAATAAAATTAGCAAGGTTTATGTTTAATAAAAAACCTTGGGGTGGAAGAAGCACCTTCAATATCAAATTGAAAACACCCTTTATATATATATATATATATATCCAAGACACTAGTAATTAATTGTTGGTACCGTTTGGCTTTGAGTAGATGAGAAGGTAGTTCTGTCGATTAATTAGGTATCTCTGTTCATATTTAATGCTGTGAAATAGGTCTACATTTTGTGTCCCAACAACCGGTCACTAGTACAAAATGACGCTTTTAACTCGGTTGAAATACACATTTTTACAACATTTTTACACCGTTTTTATAACAGCTTCAAAGTTTACGTACAATAGCAGCTGTGTGTCTACGTTATTATATGGTTTTATCACGTGTAAAACGATGTACCTTCTTACATAGTTATTTGACAAAACCATGTAAAAGTGTCCCATTTTTTTTACATAGTTCACTTACCAAACCGTGAAAAACACTAAATCGTTGCAAGACTAGTTGTTGTCTAGCCACAGCCACAGCCACAGCTACATAATGACTTTTTAACAAGGTTAAAATTGATTTTTTATGTATAGAAGTCATGTATATAGTCTCAGAGAGTTCAAATTTCAAGTCCATTTGTGGCCCAAGGCTCAAATCCAAAACCACACAGAATGGATCTGCAAAAGGAAGAAATCCCAAGAAATTATCAAAGTCAAATCACAAACATATAATTATTCTCAACAATACCTGGATAATTATATGAAGAAGAAGTTCACATTGATTATATGAAATAATGAATCAAAACCACCCATTAACAACCAACAACAATTATATTAGAGAGACGCTCACTAGGGTTTGAGAGAGAAGCCCAGCCGCCGCCGCCGTCCTGCTGCAGCTGCTGCCGCCCTGCCTTCCAGGGATACCGCTGCTGCTGCCTCCGAAGTCCAGCCGGCCAACGCCAGTCGGCCATCGCTGCCTCCGTGCCGCTGCTGCTGCCAGCCTGCTGCCGCCCTGCTGCCGCCGCTGCCTGCCGCGACGACGATACTGCCGCTGCCGCTGTGCCTCTCCCTCTCCCCTTGTGTCTCTCAGGTTTCAAGCTTAAAACCACCGCCGGCGATCACCGTGACCCGGTTTGTAGAAGTCTCAACTTCTAAATCCCTTTGTGGCTCTAAATCCCTTTGTGGCTCTAAATCCCTTTTGGTTTCCCCATCTTCTCCGAGACAGATGTCCATTGTGTCCCATTTCTGTGACACCATGGTAGTTCTCCCGGCCTTCACCAACAAAATCCAAGACTTGTACGTAGAAGCCTGTGGTGATTTTATCAAAGGTGCTGGAGAGTACTTGGTATCGTTAATGGTAGAAAGAATGTGGAAATATCATAAACGCCGGAAAGATCGGTTCCATTACGTTCTCTGTATTTTTATTTTATTCTCTGTATCTAGGCATATGCAGCAATTAGGAAAACACAACCAAGTAAAGTGGACCATACCCACTTTCATCAAGGAGAAAAACAACAAAGTGGCACCTTCCCACTTTCTCTTACCTTCCAGCTATGCTTATGCAAGAAAGTCAAGGAATCAATACTTTGATTGCCTTCAGTTGGAACTGTCGGGGCCTTGTCCTTGCGGTGGAAAGACAAGCTTACGAAGCGGCTTACTTGACTCCGAGTCACTTTCGTTTTTATCTTGTCCTTAAGTTTATGGTGTATTTCCGTTCTTTCATTTCGCTTTGTATTATTATGTTCTGTAACGTTCTTATTTTAATGATAGGATTGTTCCGATCGGGTGGTGGCTAGGCCGTTGCACGTTCGTGACGCAATCGTTTCCCTTCAAAAAAAAACAACCAACAACAATTATCCGGTCTTTGAATATTAGAGATTCTAGGGACGTTACATGGATTAGAGATAGGAGAGTGAGTTGGGATTGGAGAGGTGTGGGTGAGTAAAGATTTCAGAGGGAGTGGTGTGCTTTTAAAAGCATGTACATATGCAATATTAACTTGTATTCTTGAATTTGCAAAGTTAATTGTACCTTGTGCATGGTAATCTTATTGTAAAATTCATCAAATGTGTGATCCCAGAACAAACATTCAACATACCAATGATCTTGAAGATGTCATCCCTCTCATTAGATCAAAATTCTCTAAGTACAATATGATGAAATGTAGAGTGAAATGCAATAGTACTTGGAATGACATAATGCCAAAATACAAGATAAAAACTATTTATACTAGGCAAATATTAAAGATACTAGACAGACCCTCAACTTGATACAATATGCTAAATATGGCACTAACAATCTCCCCCTTTGTATCAAAGTTGAGGCAACAAATTTTAGGCTTGTTCCGGAGCGATGTATCTTTTCCTGATCCCGAAGATGATTTCAAAACGCCTCAGTGCGTTCCGATACTCTTTTCTGCTTTTGATGGCTTCCAGGGCTTGGTTGATAAGTTTATTCTCTTTCGGCTTCAACTTCACTTCCTCCTTTTCATCAAGCCCGAGCTTACTCTCCAAATGAATCTGAATTAGCTTGAACGTACCGTCGCATTATCTGTTTACTTCCGTGATCCTTAGAAATCTCTTCATATTCTTGTGATTATAGTACACAATTTTGAGTTCAGGTTTATCAAGCACAATGTAAGCAGGGATACCTTGAATGTCGAAAAGTTGTTTGTTGGGTCTTCGGATGTTAACTCGGGTTTGCTTGGCTTCAAGTGCCATCTGAAAGTCGGTCAGGTAGGAAAACTTCACCATATTTCTCATAAAACCCTTGACTGCCTGGAAAGCTGCAGACCACTCAATCTTCTTGTCGGGCGTACGAGCAAGAATGTCGTATAAGCTCAACGGGTCATCTAGCTTCAGACTTTTGAAGTCAGCTTCGGTGAAAAACCATTCCTTGTCATCAGATCTCTTGACAGTGAATTGTGGATACCATATGTTAAGCAGCTTCTTCGACTATATCTTCAGTACCTCCATAATCTTCTTGTCAGACCTGACTAAGTCCATCTCCAAGTCTTTGTTCTTCATAACGTGAAGGAATTCTGTCTGATGAAGAGTCGGACACTTTTCTATCCCATATAGTTTCACTAAGTCAATCCTCTGAACGTTTTTCACAAATAAATCCTTTCTCACACTTTCTTGAAAAGGAGTCCAGATTCTTACCCTCTGCCCTCTTCCAACAAAGTTTTGTTCATCGTCAATCAGATTCTGATAGTACCTCATTTCAACATTTGAGACGGGATCTCTAATCTTACCATTTGTATTTACAGGTATATTTTGCACATAAGTACCTGCACCGGGATCATTCGGTTGTTGCACATTATCATCATCTGAATCAAACTTTTCAGCATGTACTGCTCCGATAGTGTCAAATACATCATCCAGTTCCTCTTTTATCTGGACATTTGTTCTCTCCGGTTCCTCCTCCGAATCAATGTAGATATAATCCATTACCAAATCATCCGTCATCTACTCTTCCTCCGTTCTATTGTCACCACTTTGAGGCTTTTCAACCGTAAGTGTAATATCAGCTAGAACTTCATCAACCTAGACAGTATCATCATCTTGTCCTTCTTGTACCATAGTTACCATCTGATCAGATCCCCCAACAGTTTCAGTTTCAGCCTGATTAAATGCTTCAACCCTTGCTCTCTTCTCCCCCTCATGTTGATCAGGATCATCCTGACCATCATGTCTTCGTTTCCTTGAACTCTAGGCTTGAGCACCGCAAGTTTGTTCTAATACGGTTATCCGGTCAGATAGGGATTTGAAGCCTGATTGCACGGCTTGGGTCATGTCCTGAAGGGATTTCTGTAGGTTTTGGAAGTCAAAACTAGTGGGTAATCGGGTTTGTAACTCGGTTTTTCCTCTAAGTAGCCCCACAAGTTCTACTTCTTCGGGGTCATTCTGATCTCCTTGATTGAGTAACTGGGCTAGGAGTTGGGATTTAAGTTCATGTATGGGAAGAGTGCGTTCAGGTTGGTTTTGTGGATTAGATTTGGGTTGAGCTTTGGATGGAGGACTTTGTTGCACAGAAGGAGTTTCCAGGATACCTTTTCCTTTCACAGCGCGACTAACATATGCAGATAATTGGTTTACGATCCTCTGCAACTCATGGGTTTGATTCTTGTAGGAAACATTAAGCTAATCCAAGGCAGCATGCAGGAAATCCAAGGTTATGTAGTGCGGAGGCGGACCGAGCATGGAAAGTAGTTGTGTTGCAAGATTGGGTCTAACACTCGGACCACCTAGGTTACCGATTGACGCGACGGTTGTAGCAACCGTACGGCCTGTGCTCAAACATGGCATAGAGTTAGCAATGACAGGACTTCAACCCCTTCCTCGTGAGGCACCAATGAATGGCGGCCTAACTCGGGGTGTTCTGGTTGGAACACAGAAGCTTCCAACAAATTGTGTTACCGGCGCTCGTGTCCTAGGAAAGGTAGTTCGTCCGAATGGCTCTAGACTCGATGTGCGCGAAATGAATGTTGATGGTCGGGGCGGGAGCCTATATGTTTCAACACCAGTAGACATCGAATGTGTCACCGGTAGCGTTTGTGGTATATCCTCTAAAATGAAACATCGACTTGTTAGGAAGACGATGAGTGACTTGGTGGGGTTGTGCGTTGCGTAGCTAGGTCCACTACAGCTTGTTCAATGCGCAACGGCGACGAACGCGCGTTGGCAGTAGATGTGGCTACCTGGCTTGACGCGGTGTGGAAAGAGTATTTAGTTAAAACTTTTAGTGACTCTGTCTCATTCACTCCCATTTCTTTGCTCACCTCCTCTCGACTCACATTAGCTATATTTTCAACTTTATCTCCCTCATCCGTCCTTATGTCACAATGATCTCCCGAATCTCCGATGTTCCATGTGGAATCAGCATCGGAGCTCTCAATATGTGGTCTTGGACCAACATGTCTTGGTATCTTGTGTACGTCTGGATCATGATCGGAATCCGAATCCGAATCATCATTAAGATTAGCACCATCTCTTGGATGTGTAAAAGCCTCATCTTCCGAAGTCGAGGCAGAGATCACATTATCCGCATCATCTTTGGAATCCCAAGACACATCATCATTAAACATTTGTATACGGTTTGCTTTGGATGTTGATGCGTGTCCAGCAGTACCCCCAACTCAGTTCCCCTCACCACAATGTTTTCGCTCATCTCTTCCCGTTCAAGAACCCCTTGTTCTTGAACCTGCTCAGCGTGTACACCCTCACCACCAAATTGGATAGCACCATGGGGGAGGTCCCTCCGGATCTGGCTGGACCATTAATGCGTTTTCTAACCTATACACTCTTACAATTGGTGACTGCTGGTCAGGATAGGCGAGTACAGCTTCAGGGATTACAGCCGTGTGAGTGAATTTGATTGCAGTGGGCATCTTGAGAAAATGCATCCATTGTCTTGGACCTTGTACTACGTTGGGTCGTCGGGGAATCGCTGGATTTGAATCCATGATGCTCTGAATAAGAAATTATAGATATCTCTGATATGGTACGAAGGTTCTGGCTTTGTTCGGTTTTGCTTTGTCACCCACGAGCTCGATCAGCTCATTCCATATGATGATGGCATAATCGATCTTTCTATTGAATGCCACGACATTGAATAGACGAAGTGTACTAATGTTGCACTTGTCAAGACCCGTATGCTTCGGAGTCATGCAACAGTTGATAATAGAGAACAAGGTATACCAGACTCTCGGTAGGTACTTTCGTTTGAATTTGGATGATCGGGTGAGCATAATATTATCAGCAGGTTGATATCCCAAACTCCGGATATCAGCACATAGGTCAGATTCAGGAATTTGGTCTTCAAAGTCGGCTTGATATGGCAAATCTAAGGCAGTTCGAAGTATCTTGAGAGTGATCTTGACAGAGAAGTGATCAACCTTTGCAGTGAAGTGTTGACCTCTTGGATGGACTGGATGGAACTGCAGAGTGTTCCAAAATTGTTGAAGATAAATGACTGGTACGGTCATAGTTTTGGTTAGAGCAGTTCTGAGCGGGTGACCTTTGAGGACTTCAAGGATGATCCGGTAGTCAAAATTGACACTCAGATCCAATGTGTAATCGTTGTCCGAAAGATCAAGGTGATCCCTCCAGGGCAAAAGTTCTTCATCAAGATCCCGGGCATTCAACGAGGGGTGTGAGGATCGGTGGGATGGGATCAAAGTGTTTTCGTCAGATGAATTACCATCATGGTGTCTCATGGCTGCCATCTGTTTAAGGTAACATCAGTGAATTGACAAAATTGACAAAAGTAACATTTTTGAAAAAAATTTCCAAAAATATGCCTAAATCTGGATTTTATCGCACAAGGCATCGAGGGATTATCACATGCTAAGGGTTATCGCATGGAACTGTGTGCGACAAAAAATGTCGCACAAGGCATGTGCGATAACTTTGAAGGTTAGAGGCATGCCATAACTATGAAGATTTGAAGACAAGGCCTGTGCGATAAACATGAACACGATGAACATTCTAAGTGTTCAGGCCCAGATTTGAATTTTTTTGCACAAAACGGGTTTTTAACTATCACTCTAGGCTCGTCTAACTACCAGAAGCATGTCTTAGCATTTTTAGCACCTAGCACAAACACTAGAATGGATTTACAGTCAAGAATATGAAAGGACCCACATGAGTGTCGACTTTAAACCCTAAAACACAACTGTAGAGTAAAGAATCATGGATAAACACAAATAAAAAATATAGAAAACCAACCTCGAAGATGATCTGAATGCAATGGAATCGATTTGAAAGCAAGAATCTTCGAAAATCTCAGGAATGCAACAATAGGATTGAGAGGGTTTTTGGTTCGATAAAAAGGAAATAAGTTTGAAAAACCGCTCAATATATAGGAACCTGAGGATGGTGACACGTGGCACTGAAGGATTGGTCCAACGGTTGACCTGCCATCGTGTCAGGTTATCGTACGAACAAGTGTACGAGTTCCTTCAATGTTATCGTACACAATAGTGTGCGATAACAGGGTGAGAAATTTAATCGCATAAGAAGGGCGCGATAAACACTGTTCATGTGGTTTTATCGCATACCACATGGGCGATAAAAATGTTATCGAGGTTTTATCGCATACCACGAGGTGCGATAAAATAAGTGCATGTGTTATCGCAGAAGGCACGTGCGATGAAAAAGTTTATCGTGCATAACTACGTGCGATAACATCAATACTTAGACGTTTTTCAAAGATTTTCAAGAAATTTCAAAAAATTTATCACATTGAAAGATGTCCAACTTTCAACTAATTAAGCTCTCATGTTTAGAAAAACAAGGTTTTCACTCCCCCTTAAATGATGCATAGATTTTTCAAAGAGGTTTTCCATCATTTAAGAGTTTGTTCAAAAACAAGTTAGAATACTTACCTTGTTGTCTTCAAGTATATATCCCATGGCATCTATACTCACAAACTGTGTCAGTTATGCATACTCCCCCTAGACTTATGCATATACATTGTAATACACTCCCCCGGAGACCATGAACACACACCTAATGCATAAACAAGTATCATATTTAATCACAAATAAAGCATTGAAAGAAGATAAATAACAAGTTGAATAAACGTTTGAAAAACAACAGAATCATGAAAATTTAAATAACATATATTGAGAATAGAATATGATGAAAATTTAAGTGTATCAATCTAGATAAAATATCTAGATTGAGGTACAAATATTTCCATCTATTATATGATCAATATAGGAAAGTTAAACTTTCATGTTTAACATGCCAAGCTTGGAGACTACGAAGTTAAAACATTTTTCATCCAAAGCTTTTGTGAATAAATCGGCAAGTTGATATTCAGTTGTAACAAAGTAAAGGTCAATTGTACCTTTCTCAACGTGATATTTAATAAAGTGATACCTGATATCGATGTGTTTTGTCTTGGTGTGTTGCACAGGATTAGCAGATATGGCAATGGCACTTTTGTTGTCACAGTAGATTGGGATCTTCTCATATTTGAATCTGTAGTCCATCAGTTGGGTTTTCATCCACAGGACTTGTTAGCAACAGCTGGCCGTGGCTACATATTCAGCCTTCGCCATTGATGTCGACACACAATTCTGCTTTTTAGACGCCCAGTTGACGAGCTTGTCTCCTAAAAACTGTACATGACCGGAAGTGCTCTTCCTGTCCAGCATGCTTCCTCCATGATCAGCATCTGAATACGCAGTGAGTTCGTATCATGTCCCCTTGGGATACCACAGACCAAGATACGGTGTGGCTTTCAAATATCGAAAGATGCGTTTGACGGCTCCAAGGTGTGATTCCTTCGGTTTAGCCTGAAATCTTGCACAAAGACACGTTGCAAACATAATCTTCGGACGACTAGCAGTTAAGTACATTAATGACCTGATCATACCTCTATATGTCTTAAGATCAACATCCTTACTGTCAGGATCCAGACCGATCTTAGATCCTGGTGCCATTAGAGTACCAATCATCGTATAGTTTTCCATTTTGAATTTTTTCAAGATATCAAACACATACTTCGATTGATTTATGAAGATTCCGGTTGAAAACTGCTTGACTTGTAGACCAAGAAAGAAATTAATCTGTCCCATCATACTCATCTGGAATCTGGTCACCATAATGTTAGAGAACCAGATACATAATGAAGGATTAGTCGAACCAAAAATTATATTGTCAACATAAATTTGAACGAGAAGAATTTCACCTTCTTCATGTTTGGTAAAGAGAGTCGTGTCGATTTTACCTTTTTCAAAGCCGGATTTTTGTAAAAAGGTGGATAGAACTTCATACCAGGCACGCGGGGCTTGCTTTAGTCCATGAAGAGCTTTGTCAAGGATGTAAACATGATCTGGTTTGTCTTTGTCTACAAAGCCTTCTGGTTGAGACACATACACTTCTTCTTTTAGTACACCGTTCAAGAATGCAGCCTTCACGTCCATTTGGTAGACGGTGAAGTTCTTGTAGGCCGCAAATGCTAAGAACATCTGAATTGCTTCTAAGCGGGCAACCCGAGCGTACGTGTGAGTTCCAGATCAGTGCATCAAACGATAGAAATCAATAGATATGAAACAAGTATTATGATTTCCAATGGTCATCCAATTTACTTTCAATATGAGAGAGAATTACAATAAGTTCAAGAAAGTGTAATTAGACAACTAGCTTATTTTTCTAAGCTATTGAACATTATATACTATGGGCCCATGGCAACAAGCCCATGGCCCATGTACACTTTAAGGCTCAAATTACAATAATTAACACATTAGCCCTTGAACTTATATTCAACTTAATTTGACCCTAACAATCTCCCCCTTTGAATTGAAGTTCGAGTTCGCGCCAGTTCTCGACATATCTTTTTCGAAGCGCAAAGTGGACCTCGAACATTCGGATGGCTCGGCGGTAGTCGATGTGTTCTTCAATCACTTCAAAGGCATTTCGAGCGGTTGTCTCATTCGGGTTAGGAACATATGAATACCTTTTATTTTCGGATTCGTGAGTGATGATGTTGCGAAGAGCATCTTTGACTTTGAGGAGAGTGCCGTCGCAGAATCTGTCTACCTGACTGAAGCGAAGAAACCTCTTTTCTTTCTGATCGTTGAGGTATACTATCCCAAATTCCGGTTCTAGAAGCAGTGCGTTCTCGGGATACATCATCGGTTCGGGCGCTTTCAGATTCGGATTCAACAGGTTTACCTTCTTTGCTCTGTTCTCGATTGCCATTTGGAAGTCTGTGAGATAGGACATCATAATTGTCCGAATTAGGAATCGACGAACAGCTTCGAGCGCTTTGGTTACATGAAGCAGTCAGATGGTTCTGGTTCGGAGGTCTTTCAGTATAGCTTGGAAGTCGAACGGCCTGAGGTTCTTGATGTCAGCTTCGGAAAATCTCCTTTCATTTCCGTCTTCTCGTCGGACAGTGAATACTGGAAATATGACTTTGAGTATTCGGCCTGTTTGTACGTTGAGCACTTCGGTGATTTTGTGCTTAGTTCGGACTTGGCTAACTGGCAGACACCGCTTCATGGCGTTTAAGTACTGGCTTTGGTATTCCGGGTCGGAGCTGGAAATCCCAAGGCAAAAGGTTGGCTCGATAGTGCGTAACCTGTGAACGTATAGATTTTTCAGAGATTCCTCCAGGTGAGGAATAAGGATCACGATCTTCTCCCATCGGATTTGTTGCTGTTGAGGAGGAGGATAATCAGAAGCTGTCGGTTGTTGAGGAGATATCGGATTTACAGCAGTTGAAGTTTCGGGTATCGTAGAAGTTTCGGCGGCCTCAGAAGTGTGAACGGGTGTACCATATAGATTTAGCAGCAGAAACTAGCCGTAGTCCACGTTGTCGTCTTCATCGGTAGGAAAGATCAGGTTTACCTGGAGATTTATTGCACTGGCGGCTTTTTCGTACCATGCATTTTTGGTCTCCGGGTCGATCTCAGAATCTGGATCAATCAGATTGAGTGCGGGCCTATCTGATGCATCATACGTGACCAATTCCTTTGTTTCTCCCTCGGGCTTTTCAACCGTTGGGTCTTCATTGTCTGAGATTTCCATGTCTATAACCATCTCAACAAGGCTCAACTGGGCTTCAGGTTCGTCTTCGGTTGCAGTTGCCATAGTTGATGGTTCCGGTTGAACCACAGTAGTTTCAGGGATGATTGGAGCGGACTCGGACAATCGTTGTCTATTGTTCTCCCCCTCACGGTGATCAGGATCATCCTGGTCATCGTGCCATCTCTTGAGTCCGCCAGCTTGACTCTTGCAAGTGTCTTCGAGTGAGCCGACTCTTTCGGACAGCGTTTTGAGCGCTTGTTGAATGATAGACGGGTATCACCCCTCCTAAATCTAACCGTAAGTGTACGGTGTCGAAATCAAGTAATAACGTACGGTAAGTACGAGTATCGAATCCACGGGAACTAGGAACTAAGTATCACAATTACTAATCACGTTTTCCAGAAGATCATCCAGGTCTTTATAAGGGTTGTAACGGGGCTAAGGTTATGGTTACGAAACGAAGGGTAAAAAAAGATCAAACATCCTCGGCGTGTCAATCATTAGCAGTTCTGAACTTTCTTACTTCATATTCTCTCACTTGGCCCTCTTTGTCACTATTGGAGTCCCTTTGACTCGCTTATTTAGCTGCTATCTAACTATCTATATTTAATATCTTTTTCTTTTTCTCTTTTTTTTTTCAAGTTCGGACTTCATTGGTCCTCTTTATTTGCATTGGGGCTGCATTGGCCCTCTTTTCTATTTATTTTCATGACTGGCCTGATTTCCTTCTTTTCCGCTCTAGCTTTTTCAGTTCATCACCGCTCAGATTGACACACTTTCGGATACGGTTGGCTGAGGTTTTTGGCTCGGGTTTAACGGTGGGTTTAGAAATGAACAAGGTGAGTGGTTGGCTACAAAAGGGCTATGGTTACACACAATTGGGTGAAAAGGGTACGATAGCTAAAAACAGGGTTAAACACACACAATGCCTGGAATCATCTCTTAAGGTCCGCACGATTTGGTCTACTATACCCCTTCCTAACATCCCGATGGTTGTCTTTGCTACTCAATGCAATAATATAGCGAGATCATTCTATATTCACGACAAGGAACTCGAAAAGGTGTATACGATTTTCGTGTATGAATCCCTCGAATTGAAAGAACGTCTTTTAGGCTCGAATCTCACTAATGGGTGGTCTCCACTAATGTCCCTAGTCATGTCCTTTCCCGGTCCTTCCCTAATGGTCACGTCACTATCACAAGATTCTTCCTACAATGGTTGGTCTCAATCATTCAAAAACAAATTTTTTAGCTAAAGTGGTCTAGGTACTCAGAAGTGCAGGAAATCTACGTGCATAACGTGGGCCCGATGGGGCAACCCCAAACCTTACCCACACATTGTCCCCAATGTGCAGGTGTTGGCGTAGGCGATACTAAAACAAGTATCGTTGTGCGGTTATTACAGGTAACAGACAGGCAGACATAACATTAAGCACAAGCATCAAAGAGCTATTCTAGCATTTTCAAAACATGGCCACCCCAAACCTAGGCCTTGGCCTAGGTTTGTCAAACAAAGCCAACCCCAAACCTCGGTGAAACCGAGGTTTGCACAGAATTAAAAGTGAGTGTGTAGATGTTAAAAGTGAGGCACCCCAAACCTAAGTGAAACTTAGGTTTGTTGCATCTCGTTAACTACTAAGGGAACAACATCATACACCACTCGTTAACTACAAAGTTTGGAGCATACCTGTTTTGCCCGGTTGGAGGAGATTCTCTTGAAAAGATTTGAGCACTCAGAGGAGGTGGAGAGAGCATGCAAAACAAAGGAAATCAAAGCAAAAGACAAAAATGCAGGAAAATGAAACACACAAAGCAAGAAAGGAACACAAATGCAAGAACAACGAACGAGACACAACAGGGGACTCCCGCGGTTTTGGCCGCAGGATGTAAGTCGTGGGATAACCCGCGTATGTCCCTGTTTCAGAAAACTAACAGGGTGTCCTGCGGCTTGCTGCGCGATATGCAAACCGCGTGGCAAGTCGCGTATGTCTCTGTTTGTTTTTCGCTTTTTTCGATTTTTTTTCGGAAATAGAAACACACTCCAAATAAAAATAATAGAAGAAAACAAACCTTGGTGGGTTGCCTCCAACCCAGCGTCGTATTTAAAGTCGTGGCACGACTGTGCGGCTTTCAACTTGGCTCGGTATCCGCAGACTCGAACCGCCCACACTTGCGGTTCTTCGTGGATTCTCCCAGAATTTGCTTTCCATGACCAGCTCCGTCTTTGTGCTTCCCACTCTCAAACATCTTGAACACTTCCTTCCCACCACCAACTCTCAAAGTCATCTCGCCTTCCTCCATGTCGATCAGCGCTCGGCTTGTGGCTAGGAAGGATCTTCCCAATATCAATGGGACTTCTATATCTTCGTCGATGTCCATCACCACGAAATCCACTGGAAAGTAGAACTTTCCGACTTTCATCAGCACGTCTTCAATCACTCCATACGGGTATACAATCGATCTATCCGCGAGCTTCAGCGTCATGTACGTTGGGCTCACTTCCCCCAATCCGAGTTTCCTGAAAATAGAGAGAGGCATTAAGTTAATACTCGCCCCTAAATCACATAACACTTTATTAAAAGAAAACTTCCCAATTTGAATAGGGATAGAAAAACTCTCTGGATCTTTAAGCTTCGGGGGAAGCTTGTTCTGAATGATCGCGCTGCACTCCTCAGTAAGTGCAACTGTAGACTGGTGGTCGATTGCCCTCTTCTTGGATAAGATCTCTTTCATGAACTTCATGTAAGAGGGCATTTGTGCTAAGGCATCTGCAAAAGGGATGTTAATAGTTAGTTTTTTAAATACATCAATAAATTTCGAAATATTAACATCATCCTTATTCGCTTTCAGTCTATTCGGGTATGGCACTCTTGGAATTTCCGGCTTGACCGGTGGTTGCTTTAGCTTCGTCTCTCCACTCTTCTTGTTCTCTTCATCACCCGGGTTCTCCTTAATCACTAACTCTTTATCAGCCTCTAACTCATCCATATCTATGGTCTCGACCTCTTTCTCCTTGGGATCGGCTCCTTTTGATGTAAGCTCTCGTGTTGGCTCCTTGATCAGCTCTTTGCCACTTCTCAGATATATGGCATTGCACTCCTCTCTTGGTTTCCTTTCAGCCATACTCGGGAAGGTTCCGGAAGGTCGGTTTTGTAGGGCTTCAGAAATTTGCCCCACTTGCCTCTCCAAGATCTTGATGGACGCGGTGTTCTGATCAGTGGCCGCCTTTACAGTGTTGACCGTGCTTGCCAACTCTCCAACTGTGCTGTCCATTTTGGCCATGAACTTCATCATCATGTCTTCCAGTCCCGACTTCTTCTCCCCGGATGGTCCTTCGTTCCTTTGGTTGAAACCTGGAGGACGGTAAGCATTGTTAGTATGAGAAGAATTAAAAGAGTTAGACGAATTACCTGGTTGTTGTTGAGGTTGAGCCCATGAAAGATTAGGGTGCTTTTTCCACCCCTCATTGTATGTATTGGAGAAAGGATCGTTTCTCGGCTGGCTCCGGTTTTGCACAAACTGGACTTGATCGGGTTCTTGCGGATTACTTCCCTTCAGATGATTCGTGATAAAGGCTAGTTGAGCCTTCATCTCTTTCAACTCATACGTCTCTTGCACACTTGCAACTCTTCTGACCGCTGATCGTGGAGTAGAAAATCTATGCTCGACCAGATTCTCGATCAAGTCAACCGCTTCTTCATACGTCTTCTCCATTAGGGCTCCACCCGCCGCAGCCGTGATATCATTCTTGAATTGTGGGTGAAGGCCTCCAAAGAACGTTTGGATTATCACCCAGCCATGTAACCCGTGATGTGGACACTTCTTCAACATGTCTTTGTATCGCTTCCATGCCTCGTAGAGTGTTTCCTGGTCCCATTGGGCAAAGTGTGTAGTGTCCGCCATTAGCTGGGCGGTTCTTCCCGATGGAAAGAACTTTTAAAGAAATGCGGATTTCAAGTCTACCCATGTAGTAATCTGATCCGACGGTAGGCTCTCTATCCATATTTCAGCTCTTCCTTTGAGTGAAAAGCAGAACAACCGCAGCTTGATCGCATCTTCATTCACCCCATTGATTTTGAAGGTGTTGCAGATTCGTTCGAATGCTCGTAGATGCGCATGGGGATCTTCAGTCGGTGATCCCCTAAATTGGTTCTGTTGTACCATGACTATGGTACTTGGCTTGATCTCGAAGTAATTGGCCCCGGTAGTGGGAGGTTGGATCCCTATACGTGCGGCTGCCACATTTGGATTGGCAAAAGACCGCATAGGTACCCTTTCCGGAGGTGGTGGTGGTGGATTGTTGCGAGGTGGTCTCTCGTCACCCATATTTAACTGTTTCTTGGCTTTTGATTCTCTTCGTAGGCGACGTGTAGTTCTCTCTATTTCCGGATCGATCGGCTCGATTCCTTTCCCTCGGGTTTCCTTTGGCATAAACCACTAGCACCTGAAGAGAAAATAAACAAGCTTAGCAATCCAGAAATTGAGAGGGATAAAATAAAATAGCGAAAATAAAAAATGTCCAATCTAATAACGCTTATAGATGGTAGTGCTATTAGCTACAACTAGTTCCCCGGCAACGGCGCCAAAAACTTGATAGGCGGGTATCACCCCTCCTAAATCTAACCGCAAGTGTACGGTGTCAAAATCAAGTAATAACGTACGGTAAGTACGAGTATCGAATCCACGGGAACTAGGAACTAAGTATCACAATTACTACAAGCTCTATTAACTAAACTGTCGAAAATTGGAAGATGGTTGGTTTAAAACTACATAATTGCAAGAACTAAAGAAAACGCAAACGAAACAGTAAACAGCTTTGGAGACTTCAGATAGAGAAAATAGTTGAGGGTTGGACATCCTTAGGTTTTCACATGCAAACATCTGATTCACAACAATTACCAGTTAATTCCCATTAACGAATCCAATCTTCAAAATCACCATTGTTCTCTTTCGAGCAACAACGGGTTTTATTTTGAAAAGGATAAGTTTTGTCTCTCGACCTCAACCTATGGATTTCAAAATACATTAAGCGTCATATTTATGTTAAACGGTTAAGTTTTATCTCTCGATCTCAACCTACGGTTCAATTAAGGACTAAGACTTACTCGGTATATCTCTATCACCGATTTATCGTCTTAGGCATGCAATTCCTAATTCTAAGTAATAATTAATTCTCTCGAACTTAATTACTAACAAACAGATCAAATGTAAATTGGCCAAATTCACACAAGCATTAAACACAAAATTGCATACTTCATTAATTAAGGAAAAACTGATAAAAATCACTCGTCATCTGTTCACATGCTTACAAACCTAATTCAATCCAACCCCCAACATCTTAAAGTTAGTTCATGATGTTGGGGAACAAAAACACAGGAGAAGAAACAAAGTATGTAAACATGATTAATGTAAACGTGAAAGATGTAAAGATGAAAACTATGATGAACTCCCTTCTCCCGGTTTTAATCCGCTACGCGTCGTGAATTACTCGTCGATCCGTCCTCTATCTTGGCTCCAAACGACGTGAATGGTCTCTGAAAATCTCCCCTGGAACTGCTCTGGCCGTCGTGTGCGAGTTCGATACCGAAAAGTGACCTACAATCGGATTTAAAAGCTGAAATTCGCAAAACAGAGGGCCCCGCGACCTTCCACGCGACTTGCAAGTCGCATGGAAAACTGCGCGCCTTTCAAAAGGTGCGTGGGTCGGTTTCTGGGTCGCGGTTCGGGTCCTGGTTCGTTCGTGGGTCTTGGGCTTGGATTTCGGGCTTCCGTTGGGCTTCGTTTTGGCTCTTTTTGGGCTCTTTTTAGCTTCTTTTCTCGAATATTACTACCTGTCAAAGAACCTGCACATTCCACTAGATAGACCATAAAATACCCACCTTTTTACTTGAACACAAGCCAATCTCATTGGTTTAAGTACCGAAAATAACGCCAAAAAGTGGCGTTATCATTGAACGTCCTTGAGAGTCGTGTCAAGCTGGTCCAATCTGGTGGTAATGGATGACGAAGGAGCAGATACCTGTGATCGTAGAACGGAGATCAGGTCTCCTTCGGTAGAGGCATCGGTATCGGTGTGCTGGAGCAGCTGAGCTAGGAGCATAGTCTTTAAGGTGTCCACCGGATAAGTTGGCTGAACGGGAGCCGGTGGAGGTGTTGGTGCGGTTTTAGATCGACTACCTTCTTTTTACCTTTGATCAAGCTTTTAAGTTTGTCGAGCTCGGTGGTGAGGCGCTGCTCCATTGCCTCGCGGACACCTTTATTGTGCTGTCCAGAGATCCCTTTGACACGAAGTCGGGTAATATAACACCGGGATCACTTAGATTACCCGTTGAGGCATCTACCTTAGAGGTAGAGCCACCTACGTTCACGGTTGGCGATGGTGTGGCCGTGGTAGGATTTCCTACCGATCCTCACGTTTCGCTTAAAGGCGGAGACACTAAGGAAGTTCCGATCGAGTCACGAAGAGCATCGATTTGTAGAATCTCATCTAGTGTCCTAGCCGAAGAATGTACTATTTCAAGTGGCTCTAGACTCGATGGAGCTCTGAAAGAAGGTTAGACCGGGGGAGACTGGTCTCTTGTTTCAATACCTATACTCTCCAAGTGAGAGATCGGTAGAATTTGTTCTATGTCCCCGTGTGAAGTTGAAACATCCATCTTTTGAGAGACGGATATGTGGCTATGGAGGTCGTACGATTGCGCCACTAGGTCCACGACGGCTTCTTCAATACCCGTCCCAATGGATGAGAGGGAATAGCAGATGTGGCTACCTAGATGACGCTGGTTTGGATTCGCTCTGAAGTCTCTTTATTTTTACGGCTCAACCTCTCATGATTCTTTTTAGACCTGACTTCACTCCGTCTCACCTCTTCTGGATTTTCAACTAAAACTCCTTCCTCTACCCTTGTGTCTCCCGTATTAGGCTGGGTAGTAGGGATTAGAGGGATTGTGGGTGAGTCAGATGGGGTTCCTTCGGTCAACTGTGGGTTTGGTCCGATACAGGGTGGTATTAAGGATGCGCGTTTGGCACGGTCCGTATCGGATTCTGTGGTGTCCGATTCCACGTCCTCAACCTGTCTGGTCGGCGAGGGGGGGGGGGGGTCAGAAATGTAGACCTCCGTATCACGGTGAAGTGACGGTCTTTCAGTTTAAGTGACGACCGGGACCTCGTGTAGTCTAGTCGACGGTCCTGCTTCGGTCGTGGTTCGGGTGATGGGAATGGGGGGGGGGGGGGGGTTGTTGGCTTGTTCCGGCTTGGCTGGATTGGGTAGTACTGGCTCGCGTATCCAAAGCACCGCCCACGCCTGTTCCCCTCCCACGTACTCTCAACACACCCCGTCCGGGAGCCCCAGCTACCCGGACCCTACCTCCTCTCGTCCTTTGACCCTCACGTCCCTCAGTTCTATGTCCCTGGGGAGGTCCCTCCGGCTTTGGCTGGACCATGGGAGCACCTAACGCTTGTCTATACTCTAATACACTCGGTGCATTGGGGTCCGCATGTGCCAGTAGGGCTTCAGGTAAGGGCATGGCTTGTGCGGCTGATGGGTTGCGAATCACAAGATATTGCAAGTGAAAAGGAGGACATACCGGATGATTGACGCGTCGCGGTATCCCTGGATTCGTATTCATGTGTTGTCGGGCGGCCAGTGAGAGGAATCTCGGATAAAGGAGAAATTTCTTCTGCTTGGATCCCCCGATTTGTCTAATCGCCTGAACCAGTTCGCGCCATATCACCATGGCGTAGTCGATGGCGTAGCACACAGCATGGAATAGACGCAGAAAGTCGGCTGTGCACTGGTCTATTCCCCTCCACCTGGATGATAGACACATGTTCAAGATGGTGAACAGCGAGTACCAGATGGGTGCCAGATATTTGCGGTTGAAGGCAGATGGTCGGTCGATGGCGCGGTTGTATCCGAGTGCGCGTACTTGAGCACACAGTGTTGCGTCATTGACCGCGGGGTCGTATCCTTGGTGTCCGCCGGCGGTGGCTTCGAGTAGCGAAAGTAGACGGCGGAACGAGTCAGGTGTGAGCGTGAAAGGATGGTTTTTGATCCACGCCGTGATAGTTTGAGTATTGGCAGCCGTGATGACCTGGGCAGAAAACCAAACCTGGTAGACGTATAGAACGGGGACGTCAGCCGTCACAGTGAGGGCCTCATGGAGAGGGTGACCAAGTAGAATGTCCACAACCACACGGTGTTGTGGTCGGAACTCGGCTACGTCCAGATGGTGATTGTTGGCTTCGATCTCAATGCCATTGTCTGGGTGGACCAAGGCATTATCGGTTGCTTCGTCTATAAATTCCTCTTGAGGAGGAAGTTGTTGTTGGGGTGGCTGTTGTTGTTCTTGATCCGCCATGTAAAATATCTGGAAAAAAAATCAATGTTAGACAACCAGGCGGATGAACAAGTGTAGGCGCGTACCTTTGCAGGAATTGGCTCAATCCGAGTCAGATTGAGGACTGGCAGTGATAGAACAAGGTACTGGAATGGTGGTGTCCGGACAAAACACTTTGAAACACAAGTTTCCGGACAACCCAGGGTGTCCGGACAACAGTATCCGGACAAGGGTATCCAGACAAGGGTATCCGGACAAGGGTTTTCGGACTTAGTGTAGGTTTCCGGACAAGGTAACAATCCGGACAAATTCGGTTTTCCGGATATGACATGAGTTTCCGGATGACTTTGGTTACCGGACACTTCAACAATCTGGATAGTTGAACTTACCGGAAACCCTTAGGGTTCCGGACAACTAGGGTTACCGGATGTTGTGGGTGTCCGGATAAAATATCTTCCTTATGATAGATTCCGGATGTTATGAATGTGTCCGGATAGTTTGAAACTATCCGGACGACATCCGGATGGATCCAATCATGCCAAAAATCAACTCTAAACTTGTAACTAAACATTCTCATGGAGTGGATGTGAGTATGCGTTCATACGAGAGTGTGTAAACCGACCGACATCACACTGAGATTGATCGAACTGTTATCGACGCGAGAAATGGGTTTCGGAAACCCTGATTCGAATGAGTCGATGGTCGATTTGGGTGATTTAGTGTGTGAGGTGAGTGTAAACGAGATCGAGATCGCAAATAGTGAAGCATACCTGAGTGTGGAACCGAACTCGAGTGAGAATCATCGATTGTGAGAGTGTCCGTGTGAGAGAGAAAGCGAGGGGTTTTCGTGTGGGATTCAAAATATCCGGATAATGGAAACAGTAGAGTATCCAGAGTACTTATATATGAGACCACTTTCCGGGTGGGTCATCCGGATACCCATCCGGTCCGGATAGGTGTCCGGTCCGGATAGGTGTCCGGTCCGGAAACCTATCCGGATAGGGGTATCCGGAAACCCTTTCGGAAAGTGTGAGAAGTTTTAGAAAAATTGTCTCTGGTTTTAGCAGAAAATTCCAAATCAATATCTATTGACTTTGAAAGAACATTCTCCCGCTCCCCCTCAAACTGAGCATGGGGAATTCTCTGCTCCCCCTCGGATTGTGCAATTATGTGCAATGGAGAGACTGACACTTAAAAAAACTTTTACACAGTTAAAGAAAAAATTATGTGTCGCTCCCCCTCAAATGATGAACAAAAAGGTATACGCTCCCCCTCAGAATGTGCGCGTAGAGTGAAATGATGCACACTTGGAGTATCCACAAAAAACGTTTGCCAGTTTAACAAACGTGTGTGACACTCCCCCTTAACAGTAGAAGAGACTTACCTAATACTTGTCCGTGCTCCCCCTGAACACATGAACAACTCATGAAAACACAGATATAAAGCCAAATAAACTAGACGATAGTATTAAACAAAAGAAACTTGCTTCAATCCGTATCATACCGGGCCCGTGGAGCTTGCTTCAATCCGTAGAGGGCCTTGTCTAGGATGTAGACATGATCAGGCTTCTTCTCGTCCACGAACCCGTCCGGTTGCGATACATACACTTCTTCCTTGAGTTCGCCGTTAAGGAATGCGGTCTTCACATCCATTTGGAAGACTGTGAAGTTCTTGTGCGCGCCGTATGCAAGGAACATACGTATAGCTTCGATCCTCACCACCGAAGCGTATGTCTCATCGTAGTCAATCCCTTCTTGTTGACGGTATCCCTTAGCCACGAGATGCGCCTTGTTGCATACTATGATGTCGTCCTCGTCCTTCTTGTTCTTGAAGATCCACTTAGTGCCGATCACCGTCTTGTGAAATGGACATGGGACAAGTCGCCATACCTTGAGAGCCTCGAATTGGTTGAGCTCCTCTTGCATGGCCATGACCCAATCCGGATCTTCGAGTGCTTCGTGGACGGTTGTAGGCTCGATCTTACTCAAGAATCCGGAGAAGAGGCAGAAATTGGCCGATGCGCCTCGCGTTTGGACTGGAGTGGAGGGATCACCAATAATCTGGTGCAGGGGATGAGCTCTCGTCCATTTGGTGGTGTGTGGAAGCGGTTGCTGAGTTGAGTTTGAGGCGTCCGGATCCACGTAATCACTAGATGGAAGGTCTTGTACAGCTTCAAGTGTCGCAGGTTGGTTTCTCGGAGGAGACGGGGGAGGATTCGTCGAAGGTTGAGCAACTTATTGTTCCGAGGTATGCAGAGGCTGATCAATGATTGTAGCAGAGGACGAATCTTGAAGAGCGATCTTCGGGTTTAGTACTAGTTCCTCCGGGGGGATGGTAGTATCAGTTGATGTTGAGGATGATGTCTGAGGTGTCTCCACATTGATGGATGGAGTGCTAGTCGAGGGCGGCGGACCGGAGAGATTCGTCGAATCCTTGATTTGAGCAGCTTCAAGTCTTGGTTACGCTAAGACACGAGGGGTAGAAATGTTAAGCATATCATCATAAAAATATTCGAACAGTAAATCTAAATCTGAAAGATCAACATTCGACATAGATGCATGATTCGGATTTACTGCCGTTTATGCAGATCCCGAACGTGGAAGTTCGGAAACTAGCACGCCAGTTAAACCGGGTTCTGAACTGATATGTTCAGAAGCCTAATCTACGGCTTCGTCGAATGTCATGTTTACACTCTCAGTAACGGTTTTAGTCCGTTTTTTGTAAGCGCGATATGCCTTAGCCTGCATGGAGTATCCTAGGAAAACTCATTCGTCCGCCTTCAGGCTGAATTTGCGGAGATCATCTTTGTCGTTGAGGACGTAGCATGTGCATTCGAACGCGTGGAAGTACTTGATGTTCGGAATGCGGTTGTTCATGATCTCGTACGACGTCTTGTTGAACCGCTTGTTGATAATGGAGCGGTTTTGCGTGTAACAAGCAGTAGACACCGCTTCGGCCCAGAGAAATAAAGGCAGTTTGGACTGAGAAAGCATCGTGCGAGCTGCTTCGACGAGGGTACGGTTACGTCTTTCCACCACTCCATTTTGTTGAGGAGTGCGTGCGGCTGAGAAGGTTTGCGAGATACCGACTGAGAAGGTTTGGAAAGCAAAATCATCTTGAAATCTTTAGCTCCTCTCCCCCTTGATTTTTCTTGAAAAAACTTTAGCGGTGTATTCTTCAAATTTAGGCTTGGCTCCCCCTTGAAAGTTGCTCTTATTCATCATATTTTCAACCTTGAAAAATCAGATTCAATGTACTCCATAACCCCGACTAATTGCACGAAAATCATCTTCAAAGTGTATGCATTTAGTGTAAAAAACAAAGAATCCGTCGTTGGACCACGAGTTGAGTAAGAATTCGGCTTAAGAGCTTGGTCCGAAGTTGCTTGAAGGAGGAACGGTAAAAACACGCGCTACTCGGTAGGGATGAGACGACCCAAGCAAATAACATTTATCAGCAACTGTAGAGAAATGCTCATCTTTAAAATACTTCAAACCACTGAATGAAGAGAATCCAGAACTTCAATCTTCAAGAAATAGCTGGATGATTATAAGCACTCAAAAGTCTGAATCACAACCAAAGCACCAGAACAATGATTGCGAGCACTCACAATTCTGATTGATCAGGTCAGAAGAATGATTAAGAGCACTCAACGGTCTAGCATTGTCAACAAAACTTCAGAATAATGATTGCAAATACTCAAGTGTCTCTTCCAATCCCACGAAAGACTGAATTCCAACACTCACCTTCTGAAAATCTTGAAAGACTAGAGCCTTTTTAAACTTCGACAGTTGCTAAAAGTATGTGGCAAGCTGAATATGAGAATGATGTCACACACGCTTTATGCTAAAATCCATGAACAATGTCCCCCTCCTGAGACTTAGCACGGGGGTTCTCATATTAAAAGGATCCGAAACCATGAATTCAGATGTAGGCTGATGCGAAACCATCTGAATTCGGAGCAAGAAGGATGCGAAACCATGAATTCGGATCAAGTTGGATGCGAAACGATGGGGATCCAAATCAAGAAGGATGCGAAACCATGGGAATCCGGATCAAGAAGCATGCAAAACCATGGAATCCGGATCAAGAAGGATGCGAAATCATGGGAATCCGGATCAAGAAGCATGCGAAACCATGGAATCCGGATCAAGAAGGATGCGAAATCATGGGAATCCGGATCAAGAAGGGTGCCAAACCACCAGGATTCGGAACAATAAGGATACAAAACCATGGGAATTCGTATCATAAGGATGCGAAATCATGGGAATTCGTATCAAGTTGAATGCGAAACCATCCCAATTCGGAATAAATTGAATCCGAAATCGTCAGAATTTGGATCAGAACGATGCGAAACCATTCACATTTTTGAACTTTTAGGTGTAAGCACAATCCGAGTCTCTCAGATCTAAGATAACCAAGTTCAGCAATATTTCAGACTTCACATGATTCGAAACCATCAACTTAGAACAATCCGAAACCATGTATGAGTGATCCGAAACCATCTATGAGTGATCCGAAACCATGATGAATGATCCGAAACCAACTATGAATGATCCGAAACCAACAGCAGCATCCGAAAATCACTAAAATCATCATAACCTTTTCAATTCTTGACCAATTTCAGTGATTCTTGCACAGACAGATTCGCAAGATGAAGATGCATAAATTTCTAGTTGATTACAAGCTGTAATTCCATCGATTTGGTAGAGTTTTGATCCAAAATAGTAAGTTCGACTTTTTCTTGAACAAACAGTCAGAAGGATCCGAAATCTGTGCAGAAATGGGCTAAAACACTTGAATTGATGAGATCCGATGATCGTATCGATGAGAAATTCGTCGATTTGGCTCTGATACCACATGTTAGTCCATGATCTTCAACAATCCAAGAATTTAAGTAACAAGAAGAGGAAGAACAATTTATTATTGAAAAGTAAACTAATCTTGAGAGAACAAGATTGTTTAGAATCTACATCTTGAATTATGAAAGTCTTAGTTACAAACTACATTACAAGACCTATTTATAGTCTCCCTCACTTGTTACACTGCTTAAGCACAAGCCCATTTACAAAGCCTTTGCTTTACAAAACTTTCTAATATTAAGGACAACTTTAGTGTCCTAACACATGACCGTCCTGCAAAATGAGATTAGCGGACTTTAGGTACCCATATTTGCATGGGTCCTGGAGGGTTAGGTTTTACACCTTTCGGAGGAACTTGTTTTGAAGCAGGTTGCCTCTTGGGTGTAGGTTTAACCTCAGTAGGAGGAACCCGTTTTGAAATGGGTTTTCTCTCTTGCTTTGGTTTAACCTCTGATTGGGGACCCCATGTAGATTTAGATTTCTTTTTGTTTTTATGGGGTTTGCGTTTGGGTGCATGATTATATATATGATATGACCAAAACCAATCATTATTTTTGATGTCATCAAAGTCATTCCAACCACAACTAGAACAACACAAACAATCATGCGATAATTGAATCAATTGCTGAATAGAATAAAGTTTAATTGGAAATTTAACATCTTGTTTAACAAAATCATTCCTATGATTCCAAGCACAATCGTTTTTGTTAATTCTAGGGCAGAAAACGGTATTAAATGACTTCGACGCAGCATTCTCGATAGATTCCTTAGCTAGCCACTTTTGTTTGTCCTGTTTAGCTCGACCGGTTTTATCTGAAACAACATTGATAGCATGGTCAGTGGCTTTTGAGGAAACAAGATGTTTGGCAGTCGATCGATCGGTCTTTTGCCTCGGCTGTGATTGTTTTTGCCAATCTTACTTAGTTTTAGACATCTTAATCACAGCCGGGGTCTTTGTTTTGGAACATTCGCCCTTTAAAAAATTGACCGGTCGATTAACCACTGGTGAAAGGAAGTCAGTATGACTTGGAAGAGGTTTGTCTAAGGGAAACTACTCAAACTCTTCATCAGAATTGCCCTCGGAATTCATGAATTCTGAAAAATCGATATCCGGGATAGTGGGACTTGGATTTGCCGAGGAAGGCGAGGAACACTTTGTGTCAGTGTGCTTTGGGGAATTTGGTGCGGAAGCTAGGAAAAAATCAGAGTTTAAATTCCTTAACACACTCTTATCTTGAGACTCATTACCGTCTTGGGAAGAGATTTTTCCAATGAAAGCTTTACACGAAGAGGTATCAGATGAATTAGAGGAAAGATCGGGCGAAATCTGCTTTTCATTTTGGAGTAGGTCAACCTGCTCTTTGAGCTGACCATTTTTCGTATGCTCCTTCATCGCTTCGGTTGCCAAGGCAGACAGTTTTGATGTGAGCTTGTTGATTTCACACCGAAGGATTTCCTATCCTTCATCCGACACAGCTTCGGTTTTCTCGGATTTGAGTTCCTCAAGTTCTTTGATAAGCGCTGACTTTTCTTTTTGAAAACAAGACATTTCCTTCTCGAGTGACTCTTCTAAGTCGACTATTTTTTCTTCCAATATGAGAGGGGGAACATAGAGTTTGAACTCATCCGTCTCAGTCTTGGATTCGGTTGCTTGGACCTCATCCTTTTTGGAGGAATATTTGGGCGTCACAACCTTATAGCAATCAAAATAGTCATTCGAGATGTATTTCTTTTGATTTTTCTCGTAATTATAATTCAAAGGCTCATAACAAAAAGGAAGTTGCATTTTTGTCGTGTGTTTGCGCTTGTATTCCTCAGTTTCCTGTTCCTTTTCAGGTTCAAGAGGACCAGTCCATTTTATCCCATATTCTGGATACTTTTTATCTATTCCAAAACAGCCAAAATCATACAGTGTAGGTCTTTTGAATATACCCTTTTTCAAGTATTGTGGGTTATCGTATCCGATTCCCCATTTCTTGTTAAAGTAAGTGAACTCCTTGGGTTTATTCATGTGAATGGTCTGATCAGTTTGACCTCTTTTGTGGAGTTTGGTTTCAAGATCAAGTATTTTAGCGACAAACTCCTTGTGCTAAATTTGAAGAGTAGAGCATTGATAAATAATTTCTGCTTTCTCATTCTCACACTGATCAAGCTATGACTGTATTTCAGATATTTTGGCCCTTAAGTCCTTGGGTGCTATTGAAAGATTTTTGCATTTTTCTTTTAAATTAGCATTTTCGGACTTTTGTTTCTCAGTTATTCGCTTTTGAACATCTAGATTTTCAGATAATGATTTAATCTCAAGCAGTTGTTCTTTAGAAGTGGCCTTATAGGAATCTATCCGTTCAGCAAGAGATTGCATTTGAGTAAAAAAAACTTGATGGATAGGTTCACATACCTGACATGGCTTTGCCTTTTCTTCATCAGCAAGAGAGTGGTAGCCCATAAATGCATCAGCACCATTAGATTCGCTTTCATCATCAGAACGACCCAACCAATAGTCATCTTCAACAAATAAAGCTTCTCCATCTTCCTTTTGTTCTGCCAATGCGAGCTTCGCCTTGTAGTAATGAGCATTCTTCACAACAGGCTTCCTACAGTCTTTGGCAAAATGACCAAGCTTCCCGCATTTATAACATGTCACGGGTTCGTCTTTCTTCTTTGATTCAGACTTGCGGTCATCTTTCTCTGTCTTCTCCTTCTTGTCAGACTGGTTGGGCTCATCAGCTTTCTTCTTTCCTTCATATTTGTCCTGATAATCATGGCGCTTGTTGGAGGAGGTGGAGTAGTGCTGATTATTGGACATTGGCTTCTTGTAGAACTTCTGTTGTTGGAAGGATTTGGAGAGCAGGGCCATTGCCTTCTTAATGGCAGATACTTCAGGATCAGAATCACTGTCTTCTTTTTCCTCAGGTGCTGACACAGATTCGCTTTGCTTTTGAGCACGTTTGGAATGACGGCCAGAAGATTTGCCTCGTTTGGAAGACATGAGAGCTAGTGGATCAGCAGGTGGCTTGGAAGTAGTCTTCTTCTCGTTCAGAATCTCCATCACCTCATCTTTGTCTTGAAGAAGCATCTCATAGAGTTCATGGATGCCAACGTTCTCCATCAAGTGGTTGTGCTTGACGTGAGATGCAAATACCTTCCACTCAGGCAATAGGTTGTTAAGAAACTTGAGCGCGTTTTCCGTGTTAGAACGAGTGATTTTGTTCTTGTGTAGATCGTTGAGAAGGAGACAAAAATGTTCATATGTCTGGGAGAGCGATTCGTCGGTGCGCTGCTTGAACACATCAAACTTGGTTATACAGCTGTTAATCTTCAGTTGGTTCCCGACTTTACTCCCGCGCATCATTTTCCCCACCTGATCCCACATGCCCTTTGTTGTCGCGTTGTAGTTGTCTATGGCTGTGTAGATCGTGTTAGGTAGAGCCTGAATAAGGTACCTCTTAGCATGCTTTTCTCCCTCAATCATGCCTCGTTCGTCAGCAGTCATGTCTGTGAGTGTTTTGTCCTCATAACGAACTTCACCACCTTCTTCAGTTGCTGGTATAGTCTTTCGTGGGGTAGGAATTGGCCCGTCAGTTAGAGCTCGCCAGATGAACTTGAAGTTGTCTTTCGACTTAATGAAGATTAGAAATCTGTCCCGCCACTAGTTGTACTCACCTTGGTAGAGGCAAGGTGGTTTGGAGTCGGTGCCGAAAGCAAGAGCGTCGCGTGAAGACATCTTAAAGTTGCACTAACGTGATCGTCAGACGATTGATTCGATTCAAAGTGATAACCTAACGCAAGGCACTAAGAGTGATATCCTAACGCAGGTTTTAAGAGTGGATTATGCTAAATCAGGTAAGAAATCGACTAGACTGAACTTACCGGATAGGAATCATGATATAAGATGTCTATTGTGAGTTCCAGATTAGTGCAACAAACGATAGAAATCAATAGATATGAAACAAGTATTATGATTTCCAATGGTCATCCAATTTACTTTCAATATGAGAGAGAATTACAATAAGTTCAAGAAAGTGTAATTAGACAACTACCTTATTTTTCTAAGCTATTGAACATTATATACTATGGGCCCATGGCAACAAGCCCATGGCCCGTTTACACTTTAAGGCTCAAATTACAATAATTAACACATTAGCCCTTGAACTTCTATTCAACTTAATTTGACCCTAACAGTACGTCTTATCGTAGTCTATACCCTCTTGTTGCTGGTAACTGTTTGCTACTAACCGTGCTTTGTTCCTCACGACTATACCGTCTTCATCTTTATTATTTTTAAGGACCCACTTGGTACCGATGATTGTTTTTCCTTTGGGTCGAGGAACAAATCTCCACACTTTCAAAGCGTCAAATTAATTCAGCTCGTCCTGCATCGCAATTATCCAGTCCGGATCTTCCAAAGTTTATTGAACTGTGGTTGGCTCAACTTGACTTCGGAAAAGCACGAACAAAACTTCATTAGCAGTCGCTGATCTGGTCTTCACAGGGTCAGACACTTCTGAAATTACCTGATGTAATGGGTGACTCTGTGTCCACTTCTTTGAATGCGGATATGGGGAAATCGCATCTTGATTGGGGTCAACTAATGTAGGATCTTTATCAAAGTTCAACTCAATTGTCAACGTCGGTTCCGATTGTAAGGTTAGTTGGTTGTTAAAAGTGACAATTGGAACTGCCTCAGGAACTTCTTTAGTAGGTACCTCAGGTATGTTAGCAGTACTCTGGTCATTGACTTTTGAAGTAGTACTTGACGAAGAAACACCATTAGTTGATTCTGGTTGAGTTGCTTGTGTAGATGTCATGATTTGATTGTTTGGGGAAGTTGCACCAGCATTAGATGATGTCGGTTATGTTGAAGGACTTGACATTGTAGCTTATACTGTATTCTGAGCAACTTGATTCCTGTCATTAACATTTGAAGATGAGTTATAACTACCAAAGAACTCATTAGAAAAATTCTCAAATAGATGATCAAGTTGATTAATATTAGAGTTAAAAGTGGAAGCTTGATCTTTGTTTGACTTTGTAGACATTAGACTAATTTGTCCAGACGCTAGAACTCCTGTTATTTCGGGTTCTGTACTTCTTTGCATAGAAGCCATATCCTCAATCTCATCAAATTTGACATTAATGCATTCCATCACAGTTCTTAAAGACTTGAAGTAAACTCTGTATGCCTTCTAGGTGGATGAGTATCCGAACACACCCTCATTCGCCTTAGGACTGAATTTGTTCAAGTTGTCCTTGTCATTTAACACGATACACTTGCAACCAAAAACACAAAAGTAGTTTATGTTTGGTTTTTTATACCGTCGATGTATGATTGAACGATTTTGTGTGTAGCAAGACGTTGACACCGCTTCAGCCCATACAAATAATGGAAGATCAGCATAGGACAGCATAGTTCTTGCAGCTTCAACTAGAGTGCGGTTTCGTCTTTCAACAACCTCGTTCTGTTGTGGTGTTCTTGCCGCAGAATATTGATGTGACACTCCAAATGACTTGAGAAAATCATCTAGAGTCTTGTTCTTGAATTCTGTCATGTTGTCTGACCGTATTTTCCGGACTATTGTTGAAGATTAACTTGAAGCATCTTGATTAAAGAAATGATCAACTCGGGTGTTTCGTCTTTGGAGCGTAAAAACTTTACCCATGTATACCTCGGGTAATCATCAACAACCACTAACACATACCATTTCACACTAATGCTTTGTGTCTTCTTTGGCCCACAAAGATCCATATGCAGAATTTCCAATACTTTGTGTGTGCTTGGTTCAGGTTTCGACGGGTGAGGAACTCTCTTCATCTTACCCTTCTCACAGGCCGTGCAGAAATTGTCTCTTTCAAACTTCAGAACCGGTAGACCTTTGACTAAATCACCTATCATCAGCTTTTGAATATATCGAAATTTGATGTGAGATAACCGTCTATGCCATAACCAACTCTTTTCCATAGACGCTTTAGACAACAGACACACGTCATTCTTGGGTTTGATTTTTGACAGATCAATTGTGTACAGATTTGACTTTCTTGTACCCACTAGAAGTTCATCTCCTCCTTCAGTTCGAATCGAACGTTGTGTCTTCTTGAAGTTGACTTCTAGGTCTTTGTCACAGAATTGACCTATACTAAACAGATTATGTCCCAAACCCTCAACATAATTAACTTTTGTTATCATGACGTTGTCTTTCACTATATCTCCGTAACCCAAAATCGGTGAGTATTGATCATTCCCGAACTTGACTCGACCACCGTATTTCTCTACATAATTATTAAGCATCTTTTTTCTTCCAGTCATGTGTTAAGAGCAGCCTGAATCTAAGTACCACACACGACTGGTCTGCAAAAAGGAAATCAAGTGGTTTTAGGTACCCATTTGTAAATGGGTCCTTTTGGGTTAGGAGTTGGTACACGTTTGGATTTTGTACTACTGTTTCTAAAACTTCTTTTATGATATCCATTTGAATAAAATATTTTTGGACCATGAATATCATAACCAAACCAATGAGAATAATCACTCTTGCAGATAAAATCATCCACACCACAATATGAACAACAAATTTGGTCATGTACTAAATTGATCAATTTATGCATAGAATAAATCTTGTATGGAATAACAAGTTTTTGTTTAGTGCAAACAACATGATTTATTACAGCGTAATCAAAATTGTTTTTCATAGAACTAAAAGCAATGTTGGATGATTTTGTCTGGGCCACATCCTGTGTGGACTCCTTTATTCTCAACTCAAGTCTCGAATTGTTTCTCAGATAACGATCTGAAATGCCAGAAAGATAAGAATCATAAGCTTTAGAGTTTTGAGCTTGGAAAAATTTAGATCTCTGATTGTTTCTCTTCTTTTTCTTTTTCTGTAATGATTGTTTAGATTTGGATTTGGAATAATAATCATTAACAGGATTTTTCTCAACAGACTTTGAAGATTCACCTTTGAAGAAAGTCTTCTTAGGTTCATCTTCCTTGATTAAGAAGTCAGAGTGATCTGGAAGTTTCGTGTTGAAATCAAATTGAACAACTGTTTCTTTTACTTCTTTACCTTTTCGTCACAAGGAACCTCAGCATCGTGATCATAATGGCTATCCAATGAAGTGTGAAAAATACCATAAGACTTTGGATAAAAAAAATCATTATATCCTTTACGAAATGCTTTATCTTTTTCGGTAGGAAAATGTCTTTCCGGAATTTTATTGACCGATTGGCTTTCCAATCCCAAGATTCAGAATCTTCTTGGTCATCAATCGTCATGCCTTTGAAGATAATATTTCCCATAAACGCCTTACATGAAGAAACATCTGAATCTGAAGAATGTTTTTCTTTTAAAATTTCTCTTCAGATATTTCCTCAAGTTTTTATTTCATCTCTTTTAAACCATTTTTAAATACTGTTAACATCACTTCCTTTTCAATCTCAAAAGCAAGTTTCTCATCATTTCTGATGTCCTCAATTTTGCTGTCGAGTTCTACGAGCCTCTGTTCAAGTACCAAAGGAGGATAATAAGTTTTTCCTTCAAAAGCTGGTTTTTCACGCTCCTTTGGTTTCTCTATAGTATAGCTCTGGAAATAATCATTAGACAAGGTTTTCTTCCAATTCCAAACCAACCTATTTTCCATCCCGTAGACAAAAGGTAGTTGCATTTTAACAGTGGTTTTTCTCTTAACCTCTTCCTCAGCCTCATAGTCTTCAGCATCCATTTTAAGCCATTTGATTTTATACATAGGATCCTCAGATGGAAGACTAAGCCATTCAAATTTGTATAAAGTTGGAGACTTGATTAATGCAGTCTTCAAATAATGAGGATTATCATATCCCAAGCCCCATTTGAATTATAGTATCGGAAATTCTTAGGCATATTAAGATGAATTGTATGTTCAGTTTGTCCTAACTTGTACAACTTTTCTTCCAGATTACTATCCTTCTTAGTCAATTCAGTGTTAATAACTTTATAAGCATGCAGTAATTGTTGAAGCTCAGTTTTCTTAACATCTGAAAGCCTTAATTTTTCTGACAAATCATCCATTCTTCTTCGAAAACAAGCTTGAGTTTCCTCGAATTCAGCTTTACTCTTTTTCAAACCATCACTTAGCTTATTATGTTCAGTGATTATTTGTTATTGAGGATCTATTATTTTATGAGCTTTGTTAAGTTTGACAGTTAGATCATCTAATTTGATTTGCATGAATTCTTGTTGTTTAAAGAAATGATTAACTGTATAGAAATCTACCTCATGTGTCTCTGGCGTTGTATCAGCTTCTACTTCCTCGCCATCCTTGCTCATCAGACACATCTTGGCTAGAGAAGCAGTTTCATCCTCGTCTTCATCATCTGTTTCATCCAGCCAATACTCTTTTTCTACCATTAGTGCTTTCCCAGACTCTTTCTGCTTTGGCAGTAACATTTTGTTCTTATAGTAGGCCGAGTCCCGCACCTTTGGTTTCCAGCACTCTTTGGCGAAGTGTCCGGATTTCCCACAATTATAACATTTCTGCTCTTCACCTTTCTTCTCAGTTTCCTATCCTCAATCTTCTTAACTTCATCTTTTCTTTCATCAAATCTCTTCTTAGATTCTATGTGATCCTTATGCTCAAAGTTCTTGGATCCCGAGGAGTATCGTTGGTTGTTGGACCCAGTCTTCTTCACAAACCTCTTCTGAAAAGCTTTTGTCAGAAGTATCATGGCCTGTTTTAAGCTCTCGGCCTCATCTAAATCATTACTATCCACACCATCATCTTCTAACTCAACACTTTTACTTTTCACAGTATACTTCCCAGATTTGCTTGTTATTAGAGCAATTGGATCACTTTCAACTTCTTT
This sequence comes from Saussurea involucrata, assembly GCA_033807775.1. Taxonomy (NCBI): domain Eukaryota; kingdom Viridiplantae; phylum Streptophyta; class Magnoliopsida; order Asterales; family Asteraceae; genus Saussurea; species Saussurea involucrata. The sequence goes on from CM066327.1 coordinate 66,274,458, forward strand.
CTCTTTCTGTTCAGTCTTTTCCACTTTCTTATCTTTCTTCTCTTTCTTCTTCTTCTTTTCTCTTTTCTCCTCAGCATCATCTTCATCTTGTTTGAGTGTCTCAAACATCTCTTGCAGAGGTAGTACACTTAGTTTGGAATGCTGTTTCATTCAGTAAGCATACTTCTTCCATTCGGGTTGAAGCACACTCAAGAATTTCACACTGTTTTCTATTATGGTCTTTGTAATCTTATACCTGTTCAATTCATGTAAAATGGTTGTGAACCGGTCACAAGTGTTGTCTAGTGTCTCTCCTTCCCTTTGTCTGAAATTCTCATACTTATTAATCACATTCGACGTTCTCATCTGGTTCTCCACATCTGAACCCTGATATAGCTTAACCAACTCATCAAACATCCCCTTTCCGGTTGCATTAAAACTGTCAACTTTTAGATAGATGTCGTTGGTCAATGCTTGCATCGCTAGTGATCTAGACGCTTTGTCAGCATTATACCTTTTAAGCTCATCACCATAATAGGTCTTAGGATCACAAAGAGTTCATACGAGAGTCCCTTCTCCTGCACCAGGCTTGTCCATAAACACATCACCCATCTTTCCATGTTTCAAAGAATCAAAAATATAATCACCGTTCTCTTGTCTTTCGACATAGTCTAAACACCTATCCTTCCAAATTTTAAAATCCTTAGGGAACAACACTGGAGGTTTATCTCTAGACCGTATTACTAGCATGTCCCTAGTCGTCATTACGAATACTTGTTGATGATCTTAAAGCAACCCTCTGATCAACTAACTTTTAACCCAAACACTGTTTTTGTCGCACACTATTGGTTGTCGCACACCACACTTTGTCGTACACCAAGTCCACGATAAAAGTTATCTCAGATATATCGTGTGACACCCTTGCGATGAAAAGTTATCATACACCACACCACGCGATAAAAATACTCTCAATGTTATCGCACGAGAAGGATGCGATAAAACACTGTTCACCGGTGTTATCGCACGTGAAGGGTGTGATAAAACACTGTTATCGTACGACACGTGTGCGATGAAAACCTCTTGAAATGTTACCGCACAACAAGGATGTGATAAAAACTTGCGATTACTTTGAACACTTTCTCACGCGATAAAGATGAACTCTCTGAGGTGCGATAAAGATGAATATCAGATCAATACTTAAGTCAATTCCTCAAAACAAGTCCAAAAATTCTGAAAAATGGTAGGGAAGTGCACGAAGAGGTTCTGAACAGGTTTAATACTTGAAGTTTTGTCCAAAAACCAACAGAAGTGCGAAATTCAATCCCAAAACAATGTAGAAGAACCTTTTCACGAAAATAGCAATTCTATCAAATCTGGATCGATGAAATGTGAATTTGCAGAATGAATTCACTTAGAAACTGTCCCTGATCAATCCTAGGTCAATTCTAATCCATTTGAAGAACTCAAATGACCAAAATCAATAAAAAATAATAGAAAAATGAAAAACTCAAAGAAGATCACAAATCATGAAAAATCTAATCTGAATCAAAGTGAATTGCATTGCTCTGATACCAATTGTGATCCCAGAACAAGCCTTCAACATAACAAGCCTTCAACATAACAATGATCTTGAAGATGTCATCCCTCTCATTAGATCAAAATTCTCTAAGTACAATATGATGAAATGTAGAGTGAAATGCAATAGTACTTGGAATGACATAATGCCAAAATACAAGATAAAAACTATTTATACTAGGGAAATATTAAAGATACTAGATAGACCCTCAACTTGATACAATATGCTAAATATGGCACTAACAAAATGTTTTTTTAATATAGTATAGATATATCAGTTGTACACATGTACGATGTAGAAGAATGACACTTTATATTGTAAGTAGAAAAAGAAAAAGTAATCCAGTTATTCCATAAAAAATCTTAAAGTTATGTTCAAATACAAATGGCTAAATATGCTAAATTGATTTGAGTTTTATCCTTCATTTCGAAACAATGGGTTTAAAAAAATCGACTATGTAAAAAATTATGCATCCACAATGAAGAACCTATAAAACCTCACCTTCCATCTCATTTTATCACATAAACGCTACGTTAACAGAATAAGAACCTCAATAAAACTTAAGATTTGGAGGTTCTAATAAGAATCTCACTTCCCATTTCTTTTATCTATAAATTATAATTTTATTTATAAATAATTATATAAATTTCATGTATATATATATATAGGTGTGGTATAATTAAGAGAGCTCCTAAATCTAACAAACATGCAAACACCTCCTAAGCCCTTTATTTAAAATCAATGCATGAGATTAAAAGCAATAATTTCCTATTTTAATTAAAAATCATAGCAATTAAATCCAATGAAAACCCGTTTTAAAGGGCAAAATTGGTATTTCCTCCCATGAATCATCCCCCGTTAAACAAGGAAAGTCGGATTCATGGGGATCCTATCCCTTATTAAACTGAGACGATTACCATAAATTGGCGCGTTCGATAGCAAAGCGAAACACATTTCAAACAGACCTTTTTCTGCAGAAAACCTTCAGCGATTGACAATGGCGGATGGAAATCATGGTTAGAAGTATGGGTGAGTATAACCGGTTACCCGTCTAAATTTCATGGAACCGGAACCGGAACCGCTTACATCGGTTCTCTATATTTTGGAACCAGTCCCGAAAAGAGAGGATCTCTTGATATAGAAAATTAAGGATGACTCTGTTACCAATTGTTGGTTCCTATTTTGCTTAACAATGATATAAATACCTATTAGTTCAAACAAATTAGGATGCGGTAGCGTTGTAGCGAACTAGAGAGGTATTACTTGGTAGAAAAATACACAATATCAAATACGTGAAGTGTAAATAACACAGATAATTAACTCAATGATTCACTGTATTTGATATAATAAGAACACCTAAGAACACCGAATGTAATACAAGAATTCTGCTCTAATGGTGTGTTTATCGTGCAAAAGCTTAATAGAAGAGCTCAACATGAGTCTTCTATTTATTCTACTTCTACAGGGGACAAGGTGGAGACAAGAAGTACTAAGGTACAAACACACTATCGTGGAACAGTGATAGGTACAACGTTGCTGTAGTGCGCCGCACTCTATAAAGGACTGTGACCCATCAGAGGTTGACACGTGGAGGCAGCAGGGCGAGCCTTGTACGATTGATCTTCAGGATCTTCGTACAACAGTAAACGTGGGAAGCACGATCATCTTTGTCTTGATCTTCAAGTATTCTTCTAAGTCTTCAGTCTTCATATCACAGAGGCTCTGTGGCCTTGTCTTCTGTGAATGTCTTCAGTCGAGTCTTCACTTTGGTCTTCTATTGGTGTCTTGGCAGAACCTCTGTCGGTGTCAACACTTTGCCTATTTTTCAATACTTCTATAAACAGTAGAATTGGAGCTAACAATCTCCGCCTAAGTATGAAAAATAGAAAATTGAAAGGTGCATGGCTTTCTAGGCTATGTACACGACAAGAGGTATTTGACCTCTGTTGGAACTTTTCTGTCATATAAAGTTATGCCAGAGGCACTTACACTTGATTACATAATGAAAGAAAAAGTTGCAGAGATTTGTAGACTAACTCAGACGTTGGCGTTTTGGAAGTCGTTGAAACTTCTGTTGTCGAGTCCTACTTCTTTAAGCTCATGATAGATTCTGATGCAGAGGGTTCTGAAGTTGATTACCGAGTCGATGACCTCTATCAATCTATATGCGGAGGCTTTATCCATCAATTCCGTTCCTCTGTGCTCCATTAGGATGGCTCTGAACTCTGTGAGAGTACTTGTTGAGTATTTTTGGCAGTCCATCTCCAGAAATAATCTTGATTTCCGCGCAGGATCTTGGTAGACGTACCCAAACTTTGGGGATGTTATGATTGAGTTGGGTATTGCAGAGGATGGGCAGTCATCTTCTGGTGGTCTAAGGCTTAGGTTTCTCACTCCGAGATCTCGTCCTACTTGGAAGTCGACTAGGCTATATAACAGAAGTTTATCGCGCATGGCCTTTCTGATCACCCTGTATGCCCTTCGAACTGCATCTCCTATAGTGAAGTTCTATTTTATCCAGTTCAGAAGGACGGGTAGGTCGTAGGGGCTAAGATTTCTAAGATCAGCATCTGAGAATTGGTTCTCGGTTCTGTCCACGCTTTTGACCTTATAGATGTTGTAGTAAACCTTAGGTGTGGTTCTGGTGTGAGAGAACTTACAGTATATGACCTTGTTGATTTTGGAGATTGAGTAGACTTGGTTGACAGGCTTGGGTGTTGTTCTGTTGAAGATGTTTTCGAGCTCAGCACGGAATTCGGGGTCTTGAATGGATGGTGGCAGGGGATCTCTGATAGTTCTGTTGTATAGGTACCTGTACACCACTTCTTTCATTTGTCGTGGAGGTGCACCAGGTGGAGGCATGGGCCTGCGCAGAGCATCCATTTTGGCTTTTATTTGGGCCACCCTGTCTTCTGTAGGTTTTGCCTTTGGATTCAGAACATGTATGTTTGACAGAGGGGTAACGCCGAAAGCCCAGTCTTCTTCTTCTGGCTTTGGTGTCACATATGCATCGAAGGCGCTTTTCATCAGTTTTTCTATGGGTTGATGCTTATGCTTCTTCTTCTTTGGTTCCTCTGTCACTTTCCCCTTTCCCTTATCTTTGGCCTTAGGCTGTAGATCTTCCTTTTGTACAGAATGGGTTGCCTCAGTCTGTTTTAGCGGTTGAGCTTCTGAGGGCTTGATTGTAGGTGCTTCTATAGGTTTTGTGGGGGTTGCCTCTGTTGGTTTTAACACTTATGTTTCTGAGGTATTGGATGGTGAGGTAGGTTTGGCTAGTGAAGCTTCTGTGGTTTTGCTCAGATATTTCCTTTGTTTTTTAGCAATGGTTTTGGTTATGGGTTTGGGAGATAATGGTTTAGTTGTTTCAGCTTCTGGTGTAGGAGATGGTAGTCTCGGTTCTTCTGGTGTTTTTGGTGTTGGAGAGGGGGGTTTGTCTTCTGTTGGTGTTGGTGTTGTTGGTGTTGGTGTTGTTGGTGTTGGTTGGTCTTCTTCTGATGAGGTAAGGATTTGTACTTGTTCAGTTGGTTTGGGGGTTTGAGATGGCAAGTCTTCGATAGGTATAGAGGTTGTTTCCACAGAGGTGGGTATTGCCTCTGTGGTCTTCTGTTGGGTTCCTCCTTGGGTTTCAGATGGATGTGCTTGGTTTAGGGGTTCTGCAGATATCGTTGATGCAGGTAGACCTCTGTTTGCGACTTTCTCCCTTTTGTTCTCCCCCTCAGGATGACCTGATGATCCATCAGAATCATCATCAAAGTCATCCTGACCCTTATCTCTGGTACCCTCTGTTCGGCATGACGTAGGTTTCTTCTGTGGCTGGGAAGCCCCTGCAGCTATCATTTTAGCGCATAGGTCGTCACATATGCCGAGTAGGTTAGCAACCTTTGCTTCTGTGTTGAATCTTAGTCTGCCCACACTCCTCTGAAAATCCTTCATATAATCAGAGGGTTTCATGGCCTGCGTTGCTTCCGTAGTATGCTCTTGAACTTGCTCTAGGGCCTTCTTTAGGTCTTCTGGAGTTAGGCTCGTAGAAGTAGAGGTTTGTTCCTTCTCTAGCTGGTCAAGGAGATCTCTGACAGGGGCCTGAAATGCACTTGTAGTGGCCTTTTCAAATGCAGAGGTAGTAGTGGCAACAGAGGTTGATGTAGCTGTTTTCATCTGGGCATATGCATTTTTCACCTCTGTGGACAAGTTGTCCATTTTGGTGTTCAGATCAGTAAAGGCCCGTGCAGTAACATCTGCAAAAGAATCAAAAGAGCTTTTCAACTCTTTCAATGTGTTGTCCACAGAGGTGACAAGGGTTTGGAACCATCCCTTGATACTTGTGGACTAGGTGTAACCTCTGGGGGAACATATGCATCCCCAGAGTGAGTCCATGTTCCTGGGACATCTTATTTCATCCCTGTTTTGATGTTGAGGATGGAAGGATTTCCTTCTGATCCTTGAGCTGAGGTTTTTGAGGCCTCGTGCTCTACAGAAGTTCCAGTAAGAACAATGTCCTGATCCATTCCAGAGATGGGTACAGGAATATCCTTAGGTTGACTTGGGGACTTGTCTAGAGTCCCTTCGTCTTTGTGCGCACTAAGCTCCTCTAAAGAGCCTTGGGGACCTAATTGTGTGCGTGTAGCAGAGGAAACAAATTCCTCTGCGGGGATTTCTGTTGTGATCTGGGGCAAATTATCACGAACTAAAGGCATGTCCTTTGGAGAGGACTCCCTCGGAATGGTTTCCCCGGTTTCAAGTGGCACAGAGGAAGAAAGAGTTTCCTCTTCCCGGTCAGTTTGGGGTGGGGTCGAGCTGTGCTTCTTTTGTTCCATATTACCTTTTGCCACTAGACTGGCGGTAATAGAAATATGGGTTGCACTGGGAGTTGGTTGGGGTTGTGTGCCTCTTCCATCTACGGCATCTTTTTGGGCTTCACCATCTGTCAAACACCCTAACACTACTTCACCCTTAGTGCCCGCAGCATCTACCTCTGTTGCTGCTTCTGCCCTAGTGCCTTCGGCTTTTATTGCATCTTGTAAGAGAGAGGCGTATATGGGATGGAAAGAAGGCAAGTGTCGTAGATCTGGATGCAGAGGTCCTTCGTTTATTTGGTCATCTTCCTCTGCATCAGAAATGACCATGTCCTCTGTGGCTACCGCTCCCTCTGGACTTTTTCTTAGGACATCGTATCCGAGATGGAGGAAGGGGTTATATAGTACTTCTGGTGTCTGAACCTGAATATCCTTAGGCGTTTGGTCATCTTCATCCAAGTCAGAAGAGATTCTGAAGTCTGGTTCTTCTATTGATTGATTGGATAGGGCTTCTGCGTTCCAGCCAGAAGTATCTAAAGAATCAGCAATATCCTGGCGTTGGAGAAAGGTAGAGAAGTCACCCTGTTCTGCATAGTTGATAGGAGTTGGGGATTGCAGAGGCTGTTCGCGGGTTTCTTCTGCTGTTTCTTCTTCTATTTCAACTCCCTCTGCAATGGTTTGCAGAGGAATGTGGGATGTCTTGGATTTCTTCTTGCTCTTCTTTCTTTTTGGCTTGGGGGCACCCTCCTCAGAAGACTTGTGTTTTCTCTTTTTCTTTTTGTCTTTGGGAGGAGGGGGAGGTGCAGAGGATCCTACCACAGTTTCTGCTGGTGGAGACAGTTGGGTTTGTGCAGCACTGGTAGAGGTGCCCGCTGTAGATTTCTTTTCCTTGTGGGCTTTCTTCTTTTTGGGAGTGATGGCAGAGGGTTTGCTTTTGGAAGCAGAGGTTTCTAGCTGGCTTCTCTGTAGATGGAAGTTTTCTTGAATTTGTAGGTGTTTAGCTAATGCCACTGCCCACTCTTCATCAGTCATTCGCTCAATTACCTGGTCTCCTATAGAGGCTCCTAGACGCGGGGGTGTCACTGGACTTGGTTCAGGAGTCCGGTGATCGCGTAGATATACTAACTTAAGCTCCTCGTCACTTGCATATGCCAGAAGTTTGGTTGGCAGAGGTCTGCAGAAATTGTATCCTTCTAAGTGCTCTGTGGGGGTGTTCTTTACCATAGGGTAAGTTTTTACGACGGATCCCTCCATTGGCTATTTCTCTATGCATAGCAGAGGTTCTAGAAGAACACCTATAATCCTCTGATATTGTAGTGGGGGAAGATTTTAGGTTGAGGATCCCTTTGCCCTCTGTGAGGAGATCTTGTGGTCGATTGTGTTTATAATCTCTTGTAGCATAAGGGTTTCATAGTCCAATGGCAAGTCATAATACACCCCGAACATTATGGCCATGATCTGGTGGGATGTCTGGTCTGGGCTGCCTGTTTTGCCAGTTAGGCATCTGTTAAGAATGGAGAAGAGAGTATTCCATAGAGGGGGGAACCGATTTCTTCTGAAATTGTTCCTCTTCTTCAATTTGGAGTTGTACCCCAACATTTCTGCGAAGTCACAGAGTTCTGCATCTGAGGGTTCCTCTGCATACTTCTTGATTCCCAGAAGTCCTCTGGTTGGTAGGCCAAATTCAAGGGAGAACATGGTTCTGTTGAATTTTATTTCAAGGTATTCGGATTGATCAGGTTTGGATATATATCCCTTGATTTGCCTAGTGTCTGAGTCATAGAAGCAGCTCTGCTAGAACTGATTGAGGTATCTGGCAGGGATCTTCTTCACATTTCTGGTTAATAGGGGGAATAAGTAGTGGTTTTCCAGGATATTGAGAAGAATGGCATGTTCCTCACCAAAGGCTGTTCTGGAGGGAACAAGATAGTGGTTGTTGGGTTTTAACGGAAGAACACGATCAAAATGTTCATGTTGAAGAAAGTTTTGGAGATGGGTTGTCGGAGTGAAAGCCACGGATTCGCCTGAGTTGTCTTGTTCAAAGTTTCCGGCTGTTTGTGGGTTTTGTGAGTGCTCTGAATGGGCTGGGGAATTCACCGGAGTGTTTGAAGTGGAAGCCATTGCTTTAATCTTGAATAATGGAGTAGAAATTGCAGAAGTTGCAGGTTTTGCAAAGGTTCGCCGGAGAAGAGAGATTGGAGTAAATTTGTAAAAAGAATAAGAAAAGAGATGAATGGCGTTATATAGTAGGGTAGAAAACGAATAGAATTCCACGGTAAAAGTGAATTCAATAAACATTTGGGGTCCGCACTCGAGTTCTACAGCATGGGAAACGTTTCAGAAGAATCGTGTGGCACGCACGTCCAATAAAAAGTTGCCACGTAAGAAGTGTCAGAACACGATTAGACGTCGTGTGCGGCCCATTAATTGCTTGGCGCGTGGGTGTTTCTATAACCAGATGACTGTCACTTACAGAAATAACCCGCATGCTACAGGATTTCCATAAAGAGTATCTATGTTTGAAAATACATTGGAGAGGGTCGATAGATCTTTAGTGCAGAATTTGTATTCACAGAGGCTTTGAGGCTCTGTCAAAGCCAACAGAGGCTCTATGAGTGCAAATTTCTAATAACTGAAGATTCATTAAATTTTTTGATCATCCAAAGTGTTCATTGTTTTAAATACTGTTTTTAGGACATATTTGAAAGTTTGTGTCCTGGAAAACTGTTTTGGAAAAAGGTTTTGTGCGAGACACTCATCTTTTGATTCTCCTTTGCTCGGCAAACTACCTGTCTTCTGTGGATATTATTGACCATGACTCCTCTTTCGCTCCCTCTTGAATTAACAACTTCTGTGGATTAATTCAAGGTCTCCTTCTGCTCCCCCTTGACCTATGCTTGGATCAAATAAGATAAGTAATGCATAGAACATAGGTCAAACTCACCAGAGGTTCTGTGGAGATCGTCAGAGGCTCTGAGCAAAAGAGGCTCTGAGCAATCCCACAGAAGCTCTGTAGGGTACTGAACTGTTGGTGATAAAAGAATTTACATGCAGAAGAATATAAATACATATTTACAAGAGAATCAAGTCTTACTTACAGAGATCAACTCATGTTAATCATTCCCAACTTACCCACCAAGAAAAGGAATCTTTTCTCATCGAGTGCCTTGGTGAATAAGTCTGCAAGCTGATATTCAGTGGACACGAAGTGCATCTCGATTGTGCCGTGTTCAATATGATGCTTCAGAAAGTGGTAACAGATATCGATATGTTTTGTTTTTGAGTGTTGTACAGGGTTGGCAGAGATGGCAATGGCGCTTTTTGAATCACAGAGGATGGGTATCTTGTATATGGTGTAACCATAGTCCTTCAGCTGTGTTTTCATCCACATAACTTGGGAGCAACAGCTAGCAGCAGCAACATATTCAACTTCTGCTGTAGATGTAGACACACAGTTCTGCTTCTTCGAGGTCCAGCTTACTAGTTTACCACCCATGAATTGACAACTCCTAGAGGTACTTTTTCGATCAAGCTTGCATCCTCCATAATCTGAATCTGTGTATGCCTTAACACCAAAACCAGAGTTCTTCGGATACCAGAGCCCTAGATTTTTGGTTCCCTTAAGGTATCTGAAGATCCTCTTTACACCAATAAGGTGGGATTCCTTTGGGTTAGCTTGATATCTTGCACAGAGGCATGTGGCATACATTATATCAGGTATACTTGCCATTAAGTATAAAAGAGACCCAATCATGCCCATGTAGAGCTTGCACTCAACAGATTTGCCATTTGGATCTGAGTATAACTTATTTCCAGTGGCCATGGGGGTCTTCATTTCAGAGGCATCTGAGACTGAATTTTGAAAGAATTTCAGAGACATATTTAGCTTGATTTATAAAAATTACCTCTGATGATTGTTTTACTTGGAGTCCTAGGAAGAAGTTTAATTCTCCCATCATACTCATTTCAAACTCACTCTACATGAGTTTTTCAAAATCTTTGCACTGTTGTGCATTTGTAGAACCAAAAATAATGTCATCCACATAGATCTGTACAAGCAGAATCTCATCACCTTTTCTTTTATAAAACAAAGTAGTATCAGTTGTAACTCTGTCGAAATCATTATTGAGAAGAAAGGTTGAAAGACGTTCGTACCATGCTCTTGGAGCCTGTTTCAGTCCATACAGAGCTTTGTCGAGATAGTAGACGTAGTTTGGGTACTTGGCACTTTCAAACCCTGGTGGTTGTTGGACATAGACTTCTTCTTGAATCTCACCATTTAGAAAGGCAGATTTTACATCCATTTGAAAGACTTTGAATCCTATGTGGGCTGCGAAGGCTAAGAAAATTCTTATTGCTTCGAGCCGTGCGACATGGGTAAAAGTTTCATAGTAATCAATGCCTTCTTCTAGGCGATATCCCTTGGCCACCAATCTCGCTTTATTTCTAATGACCACCCCATCCTCATCCTTTTTGTTTCTGAAGACCCATTTAGTCCCTATTGCTTGTTTCCCTCGTGGCAGAGGAACTAGGGTCCATACCTTGTTTCTCTCAAAATGTAGAAGCTCTTCTTGCATAGCATCTACCCAGTTTGGATCATTTAAGGCTTCAGAAATACGTTTTGGCTCGATCACACTGATAAAATTTATAAAGAAACAAAAGTTAGCAGTGGCTGATCTTGTCTTGACTTTCTCAGAAGGATCGCCGATTATAAGGCTCGGAGGATGGCTCTTCGTCCATTGTATTGTTCTTGGAAGATGGTCATTAGCATCATCAAGTTAAACTTCTGAGGTTGCACACTGTGGTTCTGGTGCAACCTCTGTAGTGGAAGGTACTTCTGTGCTTGAACTTGGTGTATTAACTTGTGGGATTATTGGAATGAGAGTTGGAATTTTTTCCTCTGAGGAAGTAGAGACTGAGTCCTCGTTTTCCTCTGGTATTGATTCCTCTGTAGTCGCTGGAGTTGGCATTTCAGGAGCCTCTGTGGTTGTATCCTTGGTTGTATCATCTTCTGTTCGCTCCCCCTCAGCACTTGCATCTGTACGATTCACTGAAGAGGATGAAGTATTTAATGGACCAGTTAGAGAAATACCTGACTCAGTCTGGTTTACAGAAGATGTTTCTCCAGAGGTTCTGACGGCTCCAGCAGAAGGATCACTATCATCATGGAACATCTCTTCAAATAGCAGATTTAGGTCTGCTTCTCTTGTCTTTGAGATGCCAGAGGATTCCTTTTTCAGACCGAGTTGTGAACTGATTTGTTCAGAAGTCTTTTGAAAGGAATCGTCAAAAGAGACATTGATACTCTCTACAATGGTTCGTGTCCGCAGAAGGTAAACTCTGTAAGCCTTTGAGGTGGCAGAGTACCCAATGAACTTGCCTTCGTCTGCTTTCACCTCAAACTTTCCTCTAGCTTCTCTGTCGTTTAGGACAAAACACTTGCATCCAAATACATGGAAGAACTTGATGTTTGGTCGCCCTTTGTTGATCAAATGATACGGTGTCTTGATGTGCCTTTTTACTATAGCTGATCGATTTTGGGTGTAGCAAGCGGTTGATACTGCTTCTGCCCAGAAAGAGATTGGTAATCCAGATGCTGTCAGCATAGTTCTTGCAGCCTCCACAAGCGTGCGGTTCTTTCGTTCAACCACGCCATTCTGTTGTGGGGTGCGTGCAGCAGAGAAGTTCTGTGATATGCCTTCTTCTGTGAGATAAGCTTCAATGACAGAGTTTTTGAATTCTGTGCCATTGCCGCTTCTCAACTTTTGAATCCTTCACTCATATAGAACTTGGATTCTTTTCATTAGGTTTATCAGAATGTTTGGAACATCTGATTTCTTTCTGACAAATTCTGCCCATGTAAATCTAGAGTATTCATCAATCAACACAAGTATATACTTCTTACCACCTAGGCTCTGTGTAGCGATTGGACCACAAAGGTCAAAATGAAGCATGTACAGAGGCCTAGGGCAAGACACATCAGTTTTGCCTTTATGAGAAGCTCTTTTGAGCTTACCCATTTCACAAGCAGAGCACAAATTATCTTTATTGAATTTGACATTTGGCAGACCTTTGACTAAATCAAGCTTGACAAGCTTATCTAAAGTATGAAAGTTTAAGTGGCAGAACCTGTTATGCCATAACCAAGCTTCTTCATTTTTAGAAGCAACAAGACAGAGCTTGTCCTCCTTGTTCTTGGCACTGAAATTCATGAGGTACAGATCCCCCTTGCATTCAGCTCGCAGAACTTCGACTCCTGTATCTTCACCTTGTAGAGAACAGAATGTTCTTTTGAACATGACGTCAAAGCTCGTATCGCACAGTTGGCTGACACTGAGTAAGTTGTGTTTAAGGCCATCCACATATGCAACTTTGCATACGGTTATTTTCTCCTTTTTGATGACTCCATAGACTTTAATATATCCCTTCTTGTTGTCGCCAAAGGTTACACATCCTCCATCGAGTTTGTCTTTGTAGGGGGATAGTAGACCTCTGTCGCCAGTCATGTGCCGCGAGCACCCGAAGTCAAGATACCAGATCGGTATATACTGCTTCTGCAAGACAATCAGAGATTTTTAGGTACCCATATCCAAATGGGTCCCTTTTTGTCAGAGGTCTTCAAGGTTGCCTTAGCATCCTTGGGTTTGGTTTTAACTTCTGTTGAAGAACCATTTTGTTTCTTCTTTCCCTTGAATTTAGTATTCCTTTTGGGCAAAGAGAGGAAACAGTGTGGGCTTGAGAAGTGTTGATTCAATTTATACACGAGATCAAAGCAATGACAATAATTAATATGCGAAGAGATTTGCTTGAACTTTTCATTAAAGACATTGAAACAGGGTACAAAGGCTTTATTACAATCTATTCTAGCATTTGCCTTCTTATTACAAGAGGACCTATGTAGACTAGATTGTTTGTTTGGAAAATCTCTGTGGAGAGTAGCCTTCTGTGGTTCCCTTCTTCTGTGGTGAACTTCTGCAGTTTTCACTGTCATAGAAGTAAAAGATTTGTTATTCTCAACCCACTTACCCTTTTGTTGCCAAGTTAGTTTTTCTTTAAAAGGCTTTAAGGGTTTTGTAGTCTTTGAACTTGTTGGATTTTGAGAAGACATTTCCTTTTGTTGTTTGAATTTATCAAGCTCAAGAGAGGTTTTGGCTTGTATACACATGTCCAAAAAGTCTGGACAGATAGGAACACTTGTGATTTTTGTCTTGGGAGGAATAGTTCTGTTAAGAACTCCAGAGGGTAGCTTAAAATCCTTTGAGTCACAAGGTACTATCTCTGACTTAGAGCCAGTCTCAGATTCGTCAGAGGATGAATCGTCCTCATATATAGAGGTTGAGTCACTTAGTTCTCTTTCGATAGAGGCTGGACTTTCAGAGCGTGTGCTATACTCGCTTTCTTCCTTTTCTATGGGACTATCTTCTAAGTCAACAGAAGTATCTATTAAGATTTCATCAGAGAGATTTTGATCGACAGAGGATGTACATAGGTTTTCATAAAAGTGATTTTTCCCGATTTCCATCAACTCCTTTTCATAGATATTTTTAAGTTTTTCTTCTGAAGGGGTAGGCTTGAACTCAGGTGCCTCTGCCGATAGTTTCTTTTCAGAGTCTATCATGCAGACAAAAGCAACCTGTGTTTGAGTCTCGGGGTCACCAAAGTTGAAGATTCCTATATGATCTTGAGTTTTCAGATATTTTTTAGGTTTGGATTCTCTTTTGATAGAGATTGAAGGTGACAAATCTGTGTTTTGATACCACACATTTATCATCTTCAGAGGTTTCCTCTCGTGAGGTTCCCTAGAGATTTTTCTCCTTTTACTTACAGAGAGTAGGTTTGGAAATCCAGGTTTTCTTGTACTTCCAATATGAAATAGAGAGGACAGAGACTTGTCTCTTTTGGTTCCAGTGTATGGATCTATATCACAGAAGCCAATTCCTCGTCTCCCTATTTGTGTATTAATTTTCTCGTACACCTTCTGTGCATCTTGATATTTCTTAATTAAAAGATCTCTTCTGAGTAGATCCTAACAGAGGACTTCTCTTTCCTTTTGAAAATAATTTTTAAGAGCTAGGATATTCATTCTGTCGCCCTCAACATCCATAAGTTCTATAGATTTAGCTTTCAAGGCAGAGTTGAGTTCAGAAATCTTTTCTATTAAAGGATTTAGGTGCTTGTTCCAATTTGTTTCAATTTCTTCCTTTTCTTGAAAGATTTTAGCCTTTTCTTGAGTGAGAAGTCTAGCTTCTCTCTAAAAGAAGGTGAGCTTTTTTTGAACACTTTCGCAGGTCTTTTTAAGTTCTGTGTATTCAATGGTCAGTTTAAGCAAATCAGCTTCTGCTTGATTAGAGTAAGAGTCAGAAGTGGATACCTCATTATCAGAGTCGGAGGAGCTGACCTCTGCCATTCCACAGAACAAGGCGTTCTTGTCCCCTTCATCAGATGATTCGTCTGACAGCCAGTTCTCCTGATTCACCATTAGTGACTTCTGAGCATAATATTCCGCTTTCTTTTTGTAGAAAGCAGAATCCCTCTGGGGCGGTTAGGTTTGCTCCTGCAGTCAGCAGCATAGTGGCCTGGCTTGCCACAATTGAAACATCCCTGCTTCTGGGAAGCATTGCCAGCTCTATCGTCTGACCTCTGTCGGTCACCACCTCTGTCACTCTTGTCATTTGACCTCTGTTGGTCATTCGATCCCTCTCTTCCCTGATTTCTTTAATCACCACGATCATCTATCCCATTGCGTTCATAACCAGACTTCTTCTGGTATCCTCTGCTGAACTCTCGAGTCAAAAGTGCTAAAGACTTAGCTATCGAGGCCATGGTTGCCTCCTCTTCTTCCACCACCTCCTCCTCTTCACTGTCAACGATCATGACCTTCTTCTTTTTCTCCTTCTTTTCCTCCACAGCTTTCTCTTTCTTCGGCTTCTCATTAGCTTCTGTAGCTTTCCCAACAAGTGCCATAGGCCCAGCAGTTTGAGTTTTTGCTTGGGCGATTTGGGGTTCTTGGGCTGCCAAAGTTCCATAAAGATCTGACAGAGTCCAGGAGTCTAAGTCCTGATTAGTTTGCAGGGACATGGACAACTGGAGCCATTCTTCATTTAGGCTCTTTAGGAACATGACATTGTTTTCCTCAGAGGTTCTGTGAATCCCAAACTTCTTGCATTTGTTGATCAGAGAGTTGAACCGATCGTATGTTGACTGCAGAGATTCTGCAGGCAGAGCTTTGAATGCGTAGTATTCATTGATGCACTGGGCTCTGCGGTTCTTCTGAGTCTTGGCCCCTCCCTCCAATTGTTTCTCCAGTTCCTTCCATAGATCGTATGCAGATTCACACGCATCTAGGGATTGGAAAAGGTCATTTGGGATGGCCATTATCAGAAGTCTTTTGGTCTTCTGAGCAACATCATATTTTGCCCAATCTGGATCGGACCAATTATCCTTGGTCTTTGGTTTCTCGTGCTCAGGAATCTCTGGTGTGTCATCTGTGGCAGGTACTCGAGGTACTGTGATCATTGGTACGAAGGGAGGATTGTTGATATAGTAGACGAGTTCTTTGTCAGTACCCTCGAAGAAGTGAATCATTCGTATCTTCCATTGAGGGTACTCTTCTCTGAGTAGAGTGGGTGGCTTGGTTAGAGAACCAGCGGTGAAGAAGTTGTTCGTGTTTGCCATTTTTAAACAGGTTTGAAGAAATACCAGAAAACAGAGTATGAACTGTGAACTTTCAGATGATGAAGTGGATGATTCGAAAAGTGTTTATAAGCTTAAAAACCTTGAGCAATGCACTAAAATGGAGAGTTTTAACCGAGAAAACAGATTATGTAGGTTTACCAAAGTCGAACTGGTCGAGAATGGCAGAAAAACAGAGTGTTTGAAATAAACTAATAACAGGTTAAACTCAAGCCAAGTTTCTACCAAAAATCATTGAAAGAGAGGATCTCTTGATATAGAAAATTAAGGATGGCTCTGATACCAATTGTTGGTTCCTATTTTGCTTAACAATGATATAAATACCTATTAGTTCAAACAGATTAGGATGCGGAAGCGTTTTAGCGAACTAGAGAGGTATTACTTGGTAGAAAAATACACAATATCAAATACGTGAAGTGTAAATAACACAGATAATTAACTCAATGATTCACTGTATTTGATATAATAAGAACACCTAAGAACACCGAAGGTAATACAAGAATTCTGCTATAATGGTGTGTGTATCGTGCAAAAGCTTAATAGAAGAGCTCAACATGAGTCTTCTATTTATACTACTTCTACAAGGGACAAGGTGGAGACAAGAAGTACTAAGGTACAAAGACACTATCATGGAACAGTGATAGGTACAACGTTGTTGTAGTGCGCCGCACTCTATAAAGGACTGTGACCCATCAGAGGTTGACACGTGAAGGAAGCAGGGCAAGCCTTGTACGAATGATCTTCAGGATCTTCGTACAACAGTTAACGTGGGAAGCACGATCATCTTTGTCTTGATCTTCAAGTATTCTTCTAAGTCTTCAGTCTTCATACCACAGAGGCTCTGTCAAGTATGGCAGAGGCTCTGTGGCCTTGTTTTCTGTGAATGTCTTCAGTCGAGTCTTCACTTTGGTCTTCTTTTAGTGTCTTGGCAGAACCTCTGTCAGTGTCAACACTTTGCCTATTTTTCAATACTTATATAAACAGTAGAATTGGAGCTAACAATACCAACTTAAACAAATAAACACAACGAATGGTGAAAAATAATCAGATAAAAACTAATTATTACATAAACAAATTAGAAACTCCGGCGTATTGAGTATTGATGTCAACAAAACGAATTACATAACACATAACGTCCTTACGTCAAGACCTAACAAATAAAACATTTGGATCAAAACGAATAAAACACCTAACAAAACCTATAACACGTCATTAAATTTTTAAATATAATAAATATATAAATAATTTTTATAAAAAAATTGCGGGTACCCGTCGGTTCCGGTTCTGGGTATCAGCGCGTCTTGGAACCAGTCCCGGCGGGTACCCATCGGGTAACGGTTCCAAAAAAATGAGAACCAGAACCGAAATCAGCCCTAATCGGTTCCGTATTTTCGGAACCGGAACCGGAACCAATCACATCGGTTCCAGTTCCAGAACCGACAGTTTCTCAGTGATTCTGGTTCCAAAGGTGGGTACCCAGTTTCGATGCTCACCCCTAGTTAGAAGTAGTTTCTAATGTTTGATTACACTTTCTTATGACCCTGGTAAGTGCATATTCATTGTTTGATTTTTTTTCATCATGAAGAACACGCGGTGGAAGGCTTCGATTACTGAAACAGTTTTCAAAATCAAGAACACCGCTGAAACACCGATTCTTATCGATTTCGAAAGCGAAGAATCTCAAGAACGAGTGCCGCAAAGTACGCTTCATACTGAAGAAAAGGTGAAGAAAAGGGCAAATCGTCTCCTAGAAAAGGTTAGGTTAAACGATTACGGGTTTTAACTTCTAACAAAGCACATGCATTGTTTCAGATTCAAAATATGTACTCAAGGGGATTAGAAAAATTAGGGGTTTTTTTTCTTCTAGGGGGTTTTTAAACAAAAAAGGGGGAAATTTACAAAACCAAAAAATTATTTGAAAAGTGAAACTCGATTAAGATAAAAAGTGTAAATTTGTGTTGTGGACTTCTTATGAATCTGAAATCAGTAGATGTAATACACTGTTCATTATCTGATTGCGCATTAAATGAAATATACTTCATTATGAATGATTGATGATGTGTATTGTTAGTACCAAAATGTATTCATGATTTAGGGTATAATTGTAATAGTCAACAATAGTCAAAGTCTTGTATATGAGGTCAAAGTCAATGTAACTAAGGGTAAAGTCAAAGGTATAAATAGTGTTTGTAAGTGTTTTGTGTAGAGAGTGCACATTAGAGAATAGCCTTACGTAGTGTGTGTGTGTGTGTGTGTGTGTGTGTGTGTATGTGTGTGTGTGTGTGTGTGTGTGTGTGTGTGATTAGAGGGATGACCCTCTAGAGAGAGAAAATAGATTTACAATCATATCTTGTATCAATTTTCTCAATCTATTGAAGATCATATGACTAAATCGTTGTTATCTGAAACTCTCAATTGGTATCAGAGCCTAGCAGAGGAATTTGTGCATCCATTCCTACATTTTTCATCAATTTTTGAAGAAAATTGAAGAATTTTTTATTTTTAAGATTTTCATTGAAAATTTCAAGAAATTGGAAAATTTGTTGAGTTTTTTATTCTATTTGCTTACACAGATCTGTTTCGTTCAGAATTTAAAACACTTTTACATTTACAGAATTGTTTTTAAGCATCATGAGTTTGTTTTTGAAAAATTTGGAAGTCAACAGTTGTGTATTTGAGGTTTTACAACGAAGATGGTGATCATTCTTGTTGTTTAACTATGTTTGATCATTTCTAGCTTCCACAGATCCATTCGTTAAATTTTGAACGGTTTGTAGCTTTCAGATCTGAAAAACGTCAAGTAATGGGTGAAATCGAGATTCTACAGATCGATTTTTTTGTTGATCCAAACCCTCAGTGATTTGATAATGACCCTCTCTTATACTTAGTGAAAATTGTAAGTAAACAATATGTATCAGAGTTTCACTATCGCTGATAAGTACTAAGATCTTCAAGTACCGCTGATAGGAACTCTCGCTTTTTAAGTTAAACATTCAGCGAAACTGTTCACCATTAATGTTCTGAGTCTGTTCAGTCATTATGGTGATCGCTGATAAGTTAGTTGTTTACTTATGATCCCTGAAGACAAGTTTCACGTCAACAAAGGTTCTACGCTGAAGTCGAAGATCAAGCTCAAGAACCAGCGACAAGTCTCCTAATGAACTGATGCGGATCAGCGAAGACTCAAATTTGTCCACTCAACGTGAAGTATCAAGTACAAGACTTCAGCTATCGCTGAACTTTATTATCTGCTGAATAGTAAATGATAATCGCTGAATCAACGAAAGCTGATCATGAAGTCCTCCGTACAAAGTACTTTTGTATTATCCACCCTTGCACGACTCCGTACGAAATGTCAGAAAAGAACCTCCGAAAATCTGAAATCGTACAACCACTCTGATACTACACTGTTCATCCTTACGGCTACTAAGGTTGTCAACAAAAGTCAATGACATGCAACCAACCAGCTGATGACACGTGTAAAGTATATACTGACTTGCATTAAATGCATGCAGTATATAAAGAGATGAACTCACTTCATTTGAAGTAACTTGCTAACTCTGGACAAGTTCAAATCTCTTATCTCAGATAGGTTATTATTAGTAATTTCCTTATCTCTCTTAGTGCAAGAAACCTTAGTGTTCCAACTTGTTTAGATTTAGGTTTATCCTTAATTTTGTCTTCGCAACAAGCTGTAAATTGTTAATGATTTATCAATAAACAATTTAGAAAAGTAAAATCTGTGTGTTTGTATTCAACCCCCCCTTCTACAAACTTGTATAGGCCTTCGGGACCAACAAGTGGTATCAGAGCAGATTTGTTTAATCTCATAAACAAGATCTAATCTAAGATATTTCTCTTCCTTGCTATTATCTGAAAATGGCCTCCAACACAAACACAAATTATATAGACAATGGTTCTCTTGCAAAACCCCCTAGATTTTCCAGAGATAACTTCAACTTATGGAAAAATAGGATGATACTCTTCTTAGAAGGTGTAGACCCTACTATGCCTTACTATCTTGAGAATGGTCCATTCATCCCTGTAACTATCGACCCTGCAGTTCCAGCCACTACGAATAGACCTGCTATTCCAGAAAGGCTGATTCCTAAGGAAATCTTTCAGTGGACCGACGAAGATAAGAAGAAAGTGGCTATAGATACAAAAGCCAGATCCATACTATCCATGGCTCTACCTGACGAAGTCTACCATTCCGTCATGAACCTGAAAACATCAAAAGCCATGTGGGACACAATATGTGTTCAGTGTGAAGGAACGTCTGAAGTCCAGGACTCAAGAAAGATCAACCTGGTAAGACAATACGAAAGCTTCATTTCTGGTAAGAATGAAACTCTCTCTGAAGTTCACCAACGTTTTAATTGTTTAATTATAGAACTGAAAACTGTTGGTAAGGAATATTCTAACTTTGAAGTGCTGACAAAGTTTCTAGAATGTTTACCTGAAAGCTGGGACAATTATTCCATGTGTCTCAAGCTGTCAAAGGATCTTAAATCAATGACCCTTTCAACCTTATATGGTACATTGCTGAATCATGAGCAATCTAGCCATCTTAAGAAGAATCTTGTAAAAGATTCCAAAAGCACCCCTGTTGCTTTAATCTCAGAGGAACCTTCTACTCAGCGACCTTCGGTCACTATCACTGAGTTAGAAAGTAACTCTGAAAGGTCATCAGACTCTGATTCTTCAGATGATGATGAATCCTTGGCTCTCCTAACTAAAAAGTTCAGGAGTTCGCCAAGAAGAAAATGTTTAGAAAGAACAAACCTCTTTCCATATCTGACAAGCCTAAATCATCAGCTTTTGTTGATAAGGCTACTGCTACTTGTTTTAACTGCGAAAAAGTAGGACATTTTGCTAACGAGTGCAGGTCTAAGAAAGTTTCTAGACCCTTAGCTTTTACAAAGAAATCCTTTGTTCCAAGGAATAAAGATGACAAATACTCAAAGCTGAAAGAGAAGTATGCAAAGCTGAAAAGCTTTAAGAAGAAAGGAAAAGGCCTGATGGCTGACTATGATTGGGCTGCTTCTGATGAAGAAGCATCTTCATCTGATTCTGAAGATGATGAAGCAAATCAATGACTCATGGCCAAGATTGAAGAAGAGGAACAAAGTTCAGACATTCCCTCCACTTCAACCTCTGCTATTCAGGTATCACCTTCTTTCTTTACCAATATTGCAAATATTGATGAAGCTGATAGTCTCCGCAAAATCGATCTATTGACTAGAAGTTTATACGAAGCCATGAACGGCAAAACTGTGGTTGAAAACCAAAACCTTGATCTCGCTGAAAAGCTTAAAAACTGTCATCTTCAAATAGAAAAGCTTTCTAAAATTGAAGAATATTTTAAAGATCAAGTATATTTAAATCAGCTAGTCAAAATCGAACGAGCAGAAGCTATCGCTGCATTAAAAGCTGAAAAAGCTACTGTTGAAGGATGGTGTAATTCTTCAACAAAGATCACTGAGATAATTAAGGCTCAGATTCCTCTGAGTGATAAACGTGGTCTGGGTTATAAATATGATACTTCAAAACCAACCACTGAGCGTTCAATGCTTAAATTTGGAACGTTCGTATCCTCAGTCGCTGATACTTCATCTTCTCAGTGCTCCTCGTCCATTACACCAATCCCTGAGGAAACTCCTACCTCCTCAAAAGGTAAGGAGAAAATGGTTTATTCAAAACCTACCTCTGTCTCTAAAGACAAAGGTAAAGGAATTGTTATTTATCAAAATCCTCAGAAGGGTACCTTAGTACCAAAGTTGAATGCTTCTAAAGCCTCAGTGACCTACCCCTCTGGATCTAGAAAGCAAATATCTGGATTTATTCAGCGATCTACTCCTAGACTCAGATTGGATGTCCTTGGTAAGAAATCTGAAGAACTGAATGTTCGTCCCATTTCTAAAGCCAATAGTTTACTTGGTGCTGGCACTTCTAATTCAAAATTAAAAGCTCAGCATACAAGTGGTCCTATAACTACTTTTAGTTATAGGAGATGTTATCACTGTGGACTCACTGATCATATTGCTAGTAAGTGCCCCACAGCCACCAAAGCTGAAAAGATAGCTAAGGTGAAGATTGCCCCCAAGGCAAAGAAGACCAACCCCGATGCAAATCAGGTCAAGGTGACTCCTACCACTGAAGTTAAGAAATTGACCAAAGTGAAGAAAGACAAAGCTGAATCTTCAAATGCTGCGAAGACCGCTGAACCTTCTATTCCAACTAGCTCCACTGACAAATGTGTATACATGGTTAAGTGGGTACCTAAGAAAAACTAATCTTCCTTTGTATTGCAGGTTAAGAAGGGTATCTGGTATCTCGATAGCGGATGCTCTAGACACATGACTGGTAAGAAAAGCCTGCTCGCTGAATACAAGGAAGAGAAAGGTCCCTTTGTGACTTTCGGTGGAAATGGAAAAGGACACACCCGAGGGTATGGTGTACTTTCAAATGGTACAACCTCCTTCAGAAGAGTCGCATATGTTGAAGGGCTGAAGCATAATCTTCTAAGCATCAGTCAGCTTTGCGACATGGATAACAAAGTAATTTTTACTAAGGAATCCTGCTTTGTCTCTGACAAAAAGGAGAAGATAGCTCTCAGCGGTTATCGTTTGGAAAATGTTTATGTAATAAACATGGACTCAACAACCACTGAGAACTCCTGTTTCTTCTCAAAGGCATCTTCTGATGTTAACTGGCTATGGCACAAGAGGCTCTCGCATCTAAATTTCAAGACACTGAATACTCTTTCCTCCAAAGAGTTAGTCACTGGTCTACCTCAGCATTCATACCCCAAAGAGTCTTTATGTTCAGCGTGTGAAAAAGGGAAGCAGACCAAGGCAAGCTTCAAGTCAAAGCAAGTCTCCTCAGTGTCATCTCCTCTACAACTACTCCATATGGATTTGTTTGGCCCTGTTAACAAACAATCCATCGCTGGAAAGAAATATACGCTGGTCATAGTTGATGAATTCTCTCGTTACACATGGGTAATGTTTCTCCGTTCTAAGAGTGACACCCCTGAAGAACTCATCACCTTTGTTCGGAAGATGGAAACTCTGAACAATCTGACCGTTCGCTCAATAAGGAGTGATCATGGAACTGAATTCAAAAACAGTTCTCTTGATTCCTTCTTTAAGAGTAAGGGTATTTCTCACAACTTTTCGTCAGTGAGAACACCGCAACAAAATGGAGTCGCTGAAAGAAGAAATAGAACAATTATTGAAGCTGCACGTTCAATGCTCAGCGATTCTCACCTGCCTACTCAGTTTTGGGCAGAAGCTGTCAACAATGCTTGTTTTACGCAAAACAGGTCGCTGATAGTTAAAAGATTCAAAAAGACAGCCTATGAACTCTTTCATGGGAGAAAGCCTTCAATCAGCTTTCTTCACATCTTTGGATGTCAGTGTTTCATACTGAACAACAGAGATGCCCTTGGAAAGTTTGATCCTAAGGCTGATGATGGAATCTTTCTTGGATACTCCTCAGTTTCCAAAGCCTTCAGAGTCTTCAACCATAGAAGACAAACTGTAGAAGAAACTATTCACGTCACGTTTGACGAATCCCGTTCAGCGAACTCTAAACCGTCCGCTGATACTGAAGAACTGAATCAATGGATGTTTTCTCATCTTGGTGATTCAGAAGAAGTTCCCACTCCTCATGCTCACACCGTAGAAAATGATGGTCCTACTATCATTCCAGATATGCAGAATAGTGAAGCTGAAACATCTTGGGTCTCAGCTGTTCCTATTAACACTATACCTGCAGTTGATCCAAATGTCTCAGAAATTCCATCTATTTCTCAGCAATCAGTGAATGAAGTGACAAATGCAAATATTCCTCTCTTAGCTGATAATCCAGAAGTAGCTGAAGCCTCATCTTCAGTTTCTCCAGTTCAGACTGAGTCAGCGACGTATGCTCCGGCTCAGCGATGGACTGTAAATCACCCAATCGATAAAATTCTTGGTGATCCAAACGCTGGTATTTAGACTCGTAGAAGTGCAGGTAATATTTGTTTATTTGTTAACTTTATTTCTCTAACTGAACCAAAGAAAATAGATGATGCCCTCAGAGATCCAAACTGGGTCAGCGCTATGCAAGAAGAGCTGACTGAATTTGAAAGAAACAAAGTTTGGAAACTCGTTCGTAGACCAACTGACAAAACGGTGACAGGCACTAAATGGGTCTATCGAAACAAGTTGGACGAACATGGTACTGTAACTCGCAACAAAGCTCGTCTTGTTGCTCAGGGATACAGACAAGAGGAAGGCATAGATTATGACGAAACATTTGCTCCAGTAGCAAGACTTGAATCTATTCGTCTTTTCTTAGCATATGATGTACACAAAAACTTCACTGTACATCAGATGGATGTTAAGTCAGCGTTTCTGAATGGAAAGCTGAATGAAGAAGTTTATGTGGAACAACCTCCAGGATTCTCAGATCCTAAGCGTCCAGGTTATGTTTATAAACTGGACAAGGCACTTTATGGCTTAAAGCAAGCTCCACGTGCATGGTATGATACTCTCTCTACTTATCTCCATATTGAACAATTTGAGAGAGGTAAGATTGACAAAACTCTATTTTTTAGAAAAGTGAAAGGTCATATCATTCTAGTTCAAATATATGTTGATGACATTATATTTGGTTCTACTAACCCTGAGCTTTGTACTCGTTTCGCTGATAGAATGAAAGATGAGTATAAAATGAGCATGATGGGTGAACTAACATATTTCCTTGGTCTTCAGATTAAGCAAACTGAAAAAGGAACTTTCATTAATCAGGGAAAATATGTTAAAGATATGCTGAAGAAATTCGACTTAACTGAAAGTTCAGCTATGAAAACCCCTATGGCACCACCGCTGACACTTGATAAGGACACAAAGGGTGTTCCTGTCAATGTTACGTTGTACCGTGGGATGATCGGCTCACTATTGTATCTTACAGCTAGCCGACCCGATATTATGTTTGCAACATGCTTGTGTGCACGATATCAAGCTGAACCTAAGATATCTCATATGAAAGCTGTAAAGCGAATATTTCGATATCTTAAGGGTACAACGAATCTAGGCCTTTGGTATCCCAAAGACCCAGGATTCGATCTAACCGCCTATTCAGACAGTGATTTTGCAGGTTGCAAAATGGATAGGAAAAGCACCACAGGAGGTTGTCAGCTCCTAGGTGGAAAGATGGTAAGTTGGACAAGTAATAAGCAAAACTCAGTGTCCACTTCCACAGCTGAAGCTGAATATGTAGCCGCTGGAAGCTGTTGTTCTCAAGTCTTGTGGATGAGAAATCAGCTACTAGACTATGATCTTCAGCTCTCCAAAATTCCAATCTATTGCGACAGCACTAGTGCCATCGCTATAGCAAACAATCCAGTGCTACACTCAAAGACAAAACACATAGAAATCAGATATCATTTTATCAGAGATCATGTGATGAATGGTGATATAGAACTTCATTTTATCCCAACTGATTATCAGTTAGCTGATTTATTTACCAAACCTCTTGATGAGACAAGATTCAACTTTCTCATCAGCGAGCTTGGAATGCTGAACTTTGAAGGGTAAAATCTTCAGCGGTTCACATTAATCAGCGATAGGATAAAATCAACTCGTATAACCTATTCAATCATCTTCTCTCTGAATAAACTTGATTCGCTGATATCAAGGTATGTTTTCTCTCTCTGACATATCGCATGTAAATGCAAGATTTCAAAATAAATTGCATCGCTGAATATCTCTTCCTTAACAGCAATTTTTTGAAATTTCTTAAAACCTTCACTGATATCTCTATTCAGTGCTTCATGTTTTCAAAGAGTCCCTGAGTTTTTCAAAACCTCAGAGACAACCAAGAATATGAAAGGACAGTTGTGACGTCATTGCAATGGATAACACCAGGCACGATTTCTTTCTGACACACGTTTGCATGTCTCGTTCAAACTTCCAATCAAATGCAAACACGTGTCCGTGTCATGATGAAAACCTTTTCCCGCTCAAGGTTTTCTCTCTCTAAAACTCCCTATATAAACAAACTCTTGGTTTATATTTGTCTTTTACGCGATCAATCTTCCTCCGCAAGAAAAGAATCCTCTGTTGCATTTGTGCTCTCAGAAACCTCAAGAACTGTTCATCATCTTTCTTCATCAAAACATCAAGGTTAATATGTTCTTTTTTTTTACCAAATGCGTATAACTTGTTTCTGATCTTATCATTGTTTTAAACAAGATCAAACAAAAGAACTTCTTAAAAATAAAATCATTTCTTTCATGGTTTTATGAACACAACCATTTCATGGTTGTTCTTCAAGTTTTAAATCTTAATCTTAAACTTGTTCTTCATTCGTATCCAGTTTTTTTTGAAACTGGAATACAAGACTTTATGGGTTTTACATTTCTGTCAAAAATCATGAAAAACCCTAATCTTCATTAAGACATTTATGTCTGAATGAAATGGACAAAATTCGAAACATCTTAATGGAAATTTCTTTCCACATTAAGATAATTCTTATTTGTTAACATCTTTAGTTGAACTGATAATACAGAGAAATGGCAACTTCAAAGATCAATGTTATCGCTGAGAACATCTTCGCTGACTCTGAGGAAGTGGATATCTTCAAAGCCCCTCAGGTTAAGTTCACGCTGGATCAACTAGATTGGACCAAGGTCAACAACCTCTCTGCGCTTCTCGAGTTTCCTCCTCGAAAGCAAGTCACACATCTGGATGATGCTGTGAATTTCCTGAAAAACTGCTGCATTTCAACAGCCCTGACCATCACACCTCCTGCAAGTCAGCTACTACTATCCCAGTTCTGGTACTCTGCCAGACACACTCAGCTACCCTCCGCCAAAGATGCATCCAAAACCATCGATTGCATACTCAGCGATACGGAGTATGGCACAATTAAGATAACCCCCGCAATCATTCGAAAAGCCCTGAACTTTCCAAATGCTACCAAAGAAAAACCGTTTGTTCCATTCCCTGACCATAAGAAGCATGCTGACAGAGAAGAAATCATTGCTTTTCTCGACGCAATGGGTTACATCTGGGAAACTGGAAGGGACAAGAAGCCCGAGAAGAAGCTGACGCTGATAAAGAAGTCCAAAATGCCCAGCGAGATGAATTTCATCTTCGCACACCTGATCAGCTACATGACAGCGAAGACCGGCTCCTCTGATCAAGCCGCTCAACCTCAGCAGGCTATGGGATACGTACTGCTGAAAGGTCTACATATTGACTGGGCATCTATCATTTATGATGACCTAGTACAAAGAGTAGATTATGCTGCTGACAGACCTGCATGGGTTCCCTACCCCCGTTTAATCAGCGCCATCTTCCAATATGGCCTGGAGGACAGCTATCCTCAAGAGGGTGACCTGAAACTTTCTCAGGTTGGCCCTAAGGTGCTCGATTTCAAACCTGTCGACAATGAGGTACGTCTCTCTACCCTTCTCTCTCTTCTTAACCCTAATTCTTCGACTTCTGTGGCTCCTTCAGCGACAATACCCATCGCTGATGCCCCGGCCACACAATCCTCTCCTTCTAAGAAAAGGAAACACTCTCACACCCCACTTGATTCCAAAAGGATCAAGAAAACCAAGGAGCAACCCCAACAATCCCATGCTGAAGACTCCTCAGCTCATTCTAAAGAGCTGAAGGAATGTTCCGTGGTACGCTCTGCCACACCCATTCAAGCCATCCCTTCAATCCCGGCTTCAGCGTCTCTAAACGCTGAGGTTAGAAACTTGGAACCTACCCAACCTCCCTTAGTCTCTCAAAAGACTGATGAAGTGATTGTCAGCGATTCCAACGCTGAACTCAGTACCCGAACCCCATTCTTATCCTTCGCTTCTCCCTCCACTCACTTGGACACTCCTCCAAAGAACACTGGAGATGTCATCATTCCAGAAGCCACCGCTGACGCTTCTCAAAGAATGATGAAGACAGGACCTGCAGAGATCACCATTCCTCACCGAACTTTTGAGGAAGATATGGAACATTTTTCAGGAATTCCCAACTTTGACGATTTCATCAATCCTCCTGCAGGTACAAATCAACCCATATACACTGTAACTAAACCTGAAACTTCTGAGCTTTCCTTTGTTCACAAGTACTTATGTGTTACAGGTCCTAATTTGGGAGAGATCAACGCTTCTCTGAAGTCCGTGGAAACAAAGCTGACAAGTCTCACCACCACACTCTCCAACAATTCTACAGCTGTAACACCCGCTGGAGAAAATTTGACAAAGCTGACAACGGTGGTGGAGAAGAAGGCTTCCGCAGATGACTTGAAGCAAGTTGATAAGACTCTCAGCGATTTCGCTAAGGTGCTCGTTGATATCTACACAGACTACACCTCACTCAAACAATCAGTTTCCTCCATGTCCGGCGAAGTAACAACGCTGAAGACATCGGTTGGAACACTAGAGGGTGATATGTCTGCTGTGAAGACAAATGTTCAAACTCTGACGACTGACTTAGGCTCTGTAAAGACCGACGTTGGTTCGATGAAAACAATGATTGAAGACTTGCTCAACAAGGCGAGAACTCCTGCTCCTGAACCTGCCCCTGCCCCTGTATTGGAAACTTTCACAGCGGCGGATCGCAAAGAGCTGGAAAAGATCAATCCTGCTATAACTGGCCTAGAAGTCAGATTAGCAAAGATTGAAAGCTGTGTGGGTGTCTCTGGCCAAGAAGACAGAGAGCCTCCCACAGCTGAAGAGTCTGCCCATTCCTCCCCCAGTCATCATGAAAAAGAGGGGGAGAAGAGCGCTGAACATCCCGGGGAGAAGAGCGCTGAAGACCTTTCCCATGATGAATCTATCAGGGGAGAGAAGAACGAAGACCTCACCTTCGCTGAAGAGGGTGAGAAGACTATTGAAGCGGAAGCAGCCGCTGGACCTCAGGGAGATGAAAACCCTGAGGGAACCGAGAAGCTCGCCTCTGTATCTGAGGGGGAGCAACTCGAAGAAGACGCTGAAGAATCCGAAGCAGATGATGATGAAGCCGTCGACATCCCTGATAATGAACCATCTTCTTCTCCAAAGAATGATGATGATGATGATGATGATGACGATGATTTCTTTATAGTCAAACCTGCTCTGAAGATCAAAGCTCTTAAGGGAATCTCGATAAATGAACCTTCAGGGGAGCGGACAAAGACAAAGCCCTCAGCCTCTGGAGCTGAGAAAGGCAAAGGCAAAAGCGTCGCTGAAGATGACAATCTGACGATCTTGCTTGAAAAGCCGGTTTGTCAGGTACACTAAACATATCTTACTCCATCCCTCCTCTATCATACACTATCAGTTCCTCTACCCAAGCCTATACACTTAAACCAATTCTCTCTATATGTTTCTACCCAAGTTCTTACTTGTAAGATCGCTGTGTTTCAGCTAGTCCTCTCCCCTGTTTGAGGATATCGCTGAAGGCTCCACAACTGCGACTTCACCAATAATTCCAGCTGCCGCTGATGAAATAATCCCAGTCTTAGATTTGATCTCTGAGACTGATGAACCAGAAGAACAACCTCTCTCGCACAGAAACAGACCTTCCTCAGCTCCTCAAAAGCTGAGTGAAGAGGATCAAAAGAGAAGAGAGGAAATAATAAAGCGATTCGAGGATCAGCGAATCATTCTAAGGCGTGATCAACTTCCTTCAGTTCCTCTAAAGTTCAAAATCTCCAAAGCTGAATACCAGGAACACCTTAGAGCTGAACGCCTTATCGCTGAAAGGAAGGAAGCTGAAGAGAAAGACAGAGAATACGCCATCAAGCTTTCTCAACGATCAATCGAAGACCCCAAGCTGAAAAGAGTTCACATTGATGTTCAACGTCAGCTCTGGGATGATGCTCAAGAAATCATTAGAGAAAAGACAAAGGTCTCTGATACAACTTTGGAATGGGCTAAACAAATGCTGACCTATCGATCAAGACCATCCAAAATAATCAAAGCCAACATCAGAGGAAAAATGTACGCTGATGTTCCTGTTGTTGAAGTGGATGTCTACAGAGATGACAAAACCAAGCAAACCCTCTATGCTGCTTCATTAGAAAAGTTTGGTCTCTCTGAATGGTTAGAAACGAAATTAGCCATTCAGGGATCACGCTCAAAATTCAAAAGCCATGTTGAGATGATCTTAAACAAACAGATCGACTTGCTTTCATCTGCTGTGGATATTCCTCCTACTCTTCCTCAACCGAAGAAAGCCTCTGCTAAGAAGAAGAAAGTTTTTGATTCAGGTCCAATCATTCGAAATGAAATAGTTATTGGTTTCTCTCGTGCTGAAGTTCTTGGCCCTGATGCTGATCTTTCAATGCTTGACACCTCCCTACCACCTGGAGAAACCTTCATCCCTGGCACAGTGGTAAGTGATCCATATGGTATATTCTTCTTAGACTATGATGGAAATCATCACTTTCAACGTGTCTCTGAGCTCCACATCGCTCCCATCGAACAACTCAGAGATCTCGTACACTGGTGTGAAGTCAGACGCGACATCAAAGCTAGACACCTGAAGCCCTTAATTTTTGAAGCTGCTCTGAAGTTAAAGAATCAAGGAGTAAATGTCCCTGACTGGATGATCCCCACTAAAAAGACCCTTGATGAACTTCTCATTAAGGAAGAACCCTTTGAAAACTGATATAATCTCCTTTTTCTCTATTGTATCAGTTATCCTTCTGTACTTGTAAATTATTTCGCTTGTACTTGTAATCTTTATGTTCTTCATTGTAACCTGATTCAATATTTTAAAGAAAGATTTCAGCGAAAGTACTTTACTCCATCAGTACTGAAAAGATCCCAGAAAACAGTAAAAGGGACAAATATTTTATGAGTTCTTTTTATCCTTATGTTTTCATTAAATAGCAATTTTCTTTGTTGCTATGTCATAATCAAATAGGGGGAGATTGTTGATCCAAACCCTCAGTGATTTGATAATGACCCTCTCTTATACTTAGTGAAAATTGTAAGTAAACAATATGTATCAGAGTTTCACTATCGCTGATAAGTACTAAGATCTTCCAGTACCGCTGATAGGAACTCTCGCTTTTTAAGTTAAACATTCAGCGAAACTGTTCACCATTAATGTTCTGAGTCTGTTCAGTCATTATGGTGATCGCTGATAAGTTAGTTGTTTACTTATGATCCCTGAAGACAAGTTTCACGTCAACAAAGGTTCTACGCTGAAGGCGAAGATCAAGCTCAAGAACCAGCGACAAGTCTCCTAATGAACTGATGCGGATCAGCGAAGACTCAGATTTGTCCACTCAACGTGAAGTATCAAGTACAAGACTTCAGCTATCGCTGAACTTTATCATCTGCTGAATAGTAAATGATAATCGCTGAATCAACGAAAGCTGATCATGAAGTCCTCCGTACAAAGTACTTTTGTCTTATCCACCCTTGCACGACTCCGTACGAAATGTCAGAAAAGAACCTCCGAAAATCTGAAATCGTACAACCACTCTGATACTACACTGTTCATCCTTACGGCTACTAAGGTTGTCAACAAAAGTCAATGACATGCAACCAACCAGCTGATGACACGTGTAAAGTATATACTGACTTGCATTAAATGCATGCAGTATATAAAGAGATGAACTCACTTCATTTGAAGTAACTTGCTAACTCTGGACAAGTTCAAATCTCTTATCTCAAATAGGTTATTATTAGTAATTTCCTTATCTCTCTTAGTGCAAGAAACCTTAGTGTTCCAACTTGTTTAGATTTAGGTTTATCCTTAATCTTGTCTCCGCAACAAGCTGTAAATTGTTAATGATTTATCAATAAACAATTTAGAAAAGTAAAATCTGTGTGTTTGTATTCAACCCCCCCCCCCCCCCCTTCTACAAACTTGTATAGGCCTTCGGGACCAACATTTTTTGTTCATCAGAGTTCTTCGAAGAAAGTGAAGATCGAACTCAATTTTCAATGAATTTCACTTGAGTTTAATAGCACAGATCGATTTCTTTGTTGATTTCGAGCATACAACATTTTTTAGAAGTGAAAAACTCGAAGATTTCAGCGAGTTTGAGTTGGTAGTTCTCGACAGATCGGAAAAACGGAAATCTCGCCGGAAAATCAAGTTTATCGCGAGTTCTTCAAAGCTATCGCATATTATTTTTATCGCACGTTCATGTTTCTCGAATGATTATTCTTATCGCATGATCATTTTAATCGCGCGTTCGTTTTTATCGCATGATCTATGCGACAAATCTTATCGCTTGAGTAGTCTGCGATTAAGTTTATCGCACGTCAATATTTCGCCGGAAAAAAATATAACTATCGCCGGAGATATTTCATAAGAAGAAACCGATGCACACACATTGCATGAATTGATTTAATTGTGAAAATCGGTTGCTTGATGATCTAACAACGTAAAGAAATCGAAAGAAACTCGCTTTGAACGTGGGAAGTTGAAGAAAACCGAAGTGAAAACGTGCAGATCGTCGTTGGGTTGAAAGAGATGAACAGTACTAACGGGATCAGTTAGTACTTCGTTAGTTTCATTACATTTTTGGTCCATTTTCCGTTAACTTCGTTTGAATCAATTAGTTTTTCAGTTAGTTTAGTTAATTTTGTAACATTTTAGTCCTATTTCTGTTAAGGGTCAGTTAGTTGGTTTAGTTAACATCTTCGTTTGATTTTCTGTTAAATTTCTTATAATTTTAGTCCTTCGTTAGTTTGTCCGTTAAGTGTAGTTAAAAGTTTTAGAGTCTGTCACTTTTGGTCCCTAGACAGGTTGTGTCACTTTAAGTCCCTGTAGTTTGTGCTTCAATTTCTGCCAGTTTTAGTCCCTTGAGTTTTAAGTTTCTGTTTGTGTCATTTTCAGTCCTTTTAGTTTTTAACTTTAGGATTTTGTCATTTTTAGTCCTTGTTTTTGTCAACTTTTAGTGTTTTACACTTTTAGTCCTAGTTTCTCATTTTAGTTTCGTAAGTTGTCGTTTTTAGTTCCTATTCTTCATTATATTTCATTTTTCGTCGATTTTATCAGTTTTTGCCTACATTTAACCCTAACTGATATATTTTTCTCGTGATATGCAGGTTTGCTGATTTAAAAGTCCACTTTTCCGCATTAATTATTCAGAATTAGTTTTTGGAAGACAAATTTACAATTTGTTTTTCAAATTTTATTTTTGAAAAATTTTCTGACTTTAATCGTGTTTTTTCTGATCTTACAAAAGAATACAAATTCTACTTCTCATGAAGTATCTGTTAACGATCTTGCATTTTTAAATTTTTTCAGGTAACAATGTCTCTAAAAGAGGAAAATGATATTCTCAAGGACAAAATGTCAACTCCCGAAGCAAAAGTTGAATGACAAAACTTTGAGTCATTTACTATAAACGAATTTATGATTCAACAGGACTTACTAACCATCAAAGCAGATGATTTAACTGAAAAACTAAGAAAAGCTCATCAAAAAATAGACTTTCAAAGGCAAAGGATAAACGAACATAATGAGCTAAGTGATGGTTTGAAAAAGAGCAAAGCTGAATTCGAGGAAACTTAAGCTTGTTTTCGAAGAAGAATGGATGATTTATCAGAAAAATTAAGGCTTTCAGAAGCTAAGAAAACTGAGCTTGAACAATTACTGCATGCTTATAAAGATATTAACACTGAATTGACTGAGAAGGCTAGTAATCTGGAAGAAAAGTTGTACAAGTTAGAACAAACTGAACAGACAAATCATCTTAACACGTCTAAGAATTTCAGATACTATAATTCAAAATGAGGCATGGGATATGATAATCCTCATTATTTGAAGACTGCATTAACCAAGTCTCCAACTTTATACAAATTTAAAAGGCTTAGTCTTCCATCTGAGGATCCTATGTATAAAATCAAATGGATTAAAATGGATGGCGAAGACTATGAAGCTGAGGAAGAGGTTAAGAGAAAAACCACTGTCAAAATGCATCTACCCCTTGTCTATGGAATGGAAAATAGGAAGGCATTAGTTTGGAATTGGAAACAAACTTTATCTAATGATTATTTCCAGATCTATGCAATTGAGAAACCAAAGGGGAGTGAAACAAAACCAACTTTTGAAACAAAATCTTATTATCCTCTTTTGGTTCTTGAACAAAAGATTATTGATCTCGAAAGCAAGGTTGAAGACATTCGAAATGAAGACAAAATTGCTTTTGAGATAGAAAAGGAAGTCATGCTAATTGTTCTTGTTAACAGTGAGAGAGAAAAGTCTGAAAAGATGTTTTCTGAATTTTCAAAGAAGAGTTTTCAAGAAAAGAAAGATATTTAGCTAAAATGCTTAAAACTTTCACAACAACTTTCTGTTTTTGAAAAAGTGTTATTTCTTGAGAAAGAAAAGCTTGAGAAAGAAAGAGCGGAGTTTGACGTCGAAAGAAAATCCTTTGAGGCAAAGAATGTTGAGCTTTCTTTAAAGATATCTACTTTGGAAAAGTTGTTGGAAAAAGAGAGAAAGGATTTTGAAGAACAAAAAATCATTTTTGAAAAAGAAAGAAAAGTGTTTGAGAAGAAAAACGTTGGGATTTTTACTGAAATATCAAACAAGAGTAAGTGTTTGGAAAAGGATTTTGATACTGAAAGAAAATATTTTGAGGCCGAGATTTTGAAATTGACAAGAAAGCTTTCTAAGTTAGCTACAGAATGTATGATGGAGAAGAAGGTTAAATCTGATATTCAACGAAAATTTGATTTGATGTCCAAAGAAAGAAACGTTTTGACCAACAAAGTTAAAGATCTTGAAGACATTATTTTTAAAGTTGAGGTTTCAAAACAAGTAAGCCCTGACACGATTGTTCAGACTCCACTTGTTGACTCAACTGGTTCTGAATGTTCATTTAAAACGGCTTCAAGTTCAATTAATACTGATGTTTCTTCAAAGGGATTTGACAAATCAAAGGGTTTTTCAAAAGATCAGATTCGTCCTTCCAATCTCTTTTATAACCATTATGCCGATAATTCAGATGCTTCTATTTCAAAGCCTACAGAAAATCTTGTTTTCAAAAGAGTGAAATGGTTTGGAAAGTGAAAGGATCTACTCCTGAAAGAAATGCACCAAAATCATCTGTTCCTCCACCTACGGTGAACAAGAAGAACAAAGCTTATCAAGGAAAGTCTTTTGTTAAACATAATCTTGTTTATTCTGCAAATCATTTTATTAGGTTAGCACAAAAGTAAATTTGTTGTTCTTATTGTGGAACTCGTGATTTTGTCAAGAAAGAAAATGTATGGTACTTACAATAATTCTTCAAATTGAAATGCATCTAACAAGTCAGGACCCAA
The DNA here is from genome assembly GCA_033807775.1 of Saussurea involucrata. Taxonomy (NCBI): domain Eukaryota; kingdom Viridiplantae; phylum Streptophyta; class Magnoliopsida; order Asterales; family Asteraceae; genus Saussurea; species Saussurea involucrata. The sequence continues at coordinate 66,309,781 of CM066327.1, forward strand.
GTTCCGTTGGGTACCAAAATATACTTAATCTGTTTTGCGGGTTTATCATGTGCAGTGCTGAATGTCAGAATTATATCAAACACATGACTGGAAAACAAAAGAGAAGTTGTGCAAATATTTAAAGAGGAGTACACGTGCTTTCAATTTTCATATGCTGAACTATTTGCATAATTTCAGGGGGGGAGAGATTCTACATTTTTTATATATATGTGCTTATTGACATATCTTTTTATGCTTCTTTGTAGGGGGAGCATCCACAATAATGAATTCTAAACACCTCAGTTTAGAACCCGTACTTCAAAGCGATATTGACTTCTGAGTAACTCAGCTCAGGACTCGTACTTCAAAGATTTTTGACTTCTAAACACATCAGTTTAAAACTCGTATTTCATTGTTTTAGACTTTGATTGTTACATGCTAATTTTGTTCAATTAAGATTTTTTGCAGATTTTGAGTGGGAGCTTATCTGGTTTTTAATCAGTCTATCATCATTTGAGGGGGAGCTTAAGCACTTGACTGTAAGTTTCTTTTGAAATTAATCTGAGATTGTTTGAAAGAAGAACGACTTTCAAGCATGAAAAATGTATTCTTAACTGTTCAAACCACTTCTCTATTTCAAAAGGATTTCATAAACTTAGAAGTGTGATTTTTAAATGTTTTTCATGAATATCTCGGATTATATCATTATTTCTCGCCGTGTGTTTCCAAAGATTAATACTTGCGTATTATCTTTTCTATACTTTCAAGTATTCATACACACCGGCTCAGCTTCTTATTGACTTTGTTATTACCATGTCTCAAAATGAAACATTTTTCGATGGTAATACTCCCGTTTGTATTTCAATTTTGTTGAGCATCATACATTCATTCAGCGTGAGAACTTAAGCGTTTCATTCAAAGATTGTTTATATTTGTTCATATAAACAAAAGATCCAATTCTTTGATACCCTAACCGTACATGATTATCTTTAATATTTGATCTGATTGATACATTGTCAGATTCTCAAACAAGTCTTTCGAATTCATTTCATTCTTTCAATATTCTTGTTTTGAGAAATATTTAAAGTTCAAATGCTCAAATATTTTATGATATTATTGCGGAGCATACATTCTGATGACATTGTAATTCAAAAGTTGAGATTCATAATTGTTCAAGCTAAACTGTTGAACAACACAAATTTTTAGGACAAAATTTCATGGGAATCAGTGTGACAACTTAAAGTACTTCTATGGATCCACATTAACCAGTGTTTCGTACCCAAGAAGTTATCCTTGAGTGATTGAGGGGTGAGGGGTCTACATCAAAGAGTGGGGGAGATAACTCATCCGGTTGAATAATCTCATTGTGCTGAGGTAAAATGAAAAAGAGAGTTTGGTTAGAAGTGAGTATATTAAAAACAGAAAGAGGGTGTGAGAACAGAGTTAAAAGATTAAGAGAACTCTGCACCAACCACTTTCTGAGCCGGGTAGCCACATTACTGATTGGTTCACATTCTTTGGTGACCATCATTGAAACAGGCAATTAGCCTATGCCAACTCTTGCATTAAACCCCACCAGCTACTCATTTCTTTCTCAACAAAGAAATGCTTCAATTTTTCCTGGGGAAGCAACATATTATCTATCTAATCTTCATTCGGAAGGTTTAGATATTGAAAAAGAAGGAAGTTTGCCCCACCTTCGCACTTCAATCATGCATATTGAGTCCGTGGAAAACTTGTTGCTGTCTCAACAGTTTACACAATTTGAGCCTATTATTCAAGCATAAGTTGCTTCAATCATTTCTACACTTGCACGTACACACAAGAAATATGTTTTCTTGTCATAACGTTCATAGAAATTCCATTTTGTTTTTCGATGATTGAATGGAAGCCCGGGAGGAGTGAACATCAAAAAGCTCATTTTTAAAGTACATCTGTTGTACTAAGTGGCTTTGTGCAACTTACAGGAATTTTAACGGATTCATACGTTGTTTCAGGGTTACCCTATTACTATTATCTGAATTTGAAAAGATTCAGATACAAATATTTTGGAATTGACGGTTATACAGATCAAAAGGAGGGGATTGTTTCTGGTACTCAAAGAGAATGTTGAAACTGAAAGAGTTTTGATGATCATGATGCTCACAATCATCAAAAAGGGGGAGAAATATCAATCAGAAAAAGGGGGAAATAGTTTGAATATTTCAATTTCCAAGAGTCAAATAGATATTTGCCAAAGTCAAAGATAACCAAAGTCAAAGAAAGGCAAGTCGAGATGTTTCGAGATGTTCAAAGAATGGTAAAAGTTCAGAGTTCATTATTGTTCAAATATGTGAATATACAAAGACAGTTCGTGCTTAAAGATAAATCAAGAATGTTTTTAAAGCTCAAAGACAGTTCATGATCCAAGACTGAAGAAATGTGTCAAAGCTCAAAGCTGCAAAGATCAATGACTTGAAGATATAAAGATTTTGTTTTGAAGACATTGATCAACGCTACACAGATTTGAAGTTCGTGTTTCAAGACTTTGTGACTATTTGTTTCTGAAGAGCTAAATGAAGATTAATGCTCTCAAAGTGGATTCTTGAAGTTAAAGCTTATCTGAAGATTCGCCTGAGAGATTTCAAAGAGCCTAAAGTGTTGAAGATCTGAAGATCAAAAGAGCTAAAGACTGTCGTCATAAATTTTTAAATCTTGAATCCATAGGGGGGGAATGTTAGTACCAAAATGTATTCAAGATTTAGGGTATAATTGTAATAGTCAACAATAGTCAAAGTCTTGTGTAGAGAGTGCACATTAGAGAATAACCTTACGTAGTGTGTGTGTGAATAGAGGGATGACCGTCTAGAGAGAGAAAATAGATTTACAATAATATCTTGTATCATTTCTCTCAATCTATTGAAGATCATATTGCTAAATCATTGTTATCTGAAACTGTCATGTATTCTGTGAACTATGCTTATCATTTCTAGAATGAAATATTTGTAAAGTTAAATGGGTTTTCATGAACTGATTAAACATAAAAAATACTCCATTGGGATATGATTAGTTGTATGGATGTGCATCATGTTCCATGGTGATTTACAATGCTAGTGCTGAATATATTTACATTGCATGTGCTGAATATGAATTCAGTAGGTGCATATCATGTCCTGCATTTTGCTTCGTTTAGTGAATAATGAATCATATAATTTAACACCCAAAACTGATTGTTAATGATTTCCAAATGAAATTCATCAGTCTTGATAAAATTAGAAATCATCAGGAATATTCAAATGAAATTCATGGTTGATAAAATTCTTACTAATTTAAATCTACGTGGTGTAAATATGAATACGGATTCCTGTTCGCTTAACCACTATGCTAACATTATAATATTTTGGATATCAAACACTGAAAACATTAATCACCATTAATAAAAAGTTGCAGAAGAAACATCTGGTGGCAAAGACATAAAAGGTGTGGAGACTTGCTGCAAGATCTAAGTATGGATGAAAAAAAAAGGTACAATGTATGACACAATTAATCTAAAATATGTTATTTTTGCGTTTATTCTATGAATGGGAGTAACAAACTTCATCTTATGATAGTGGACATCAGTAACACTCCTGCCGCGACCCAAAACAATATTAGCGTTACGATGATTGGTAGATCAACACATAGTGCACGTAATTTCATTGTTTTTAGTTTACTGTTTGACATATTATTGTTATGAAACTTTCACCATCTTCAACAATTCATAGAACTCCAACCAAAAACATGTGTGCAACAAAGGAGCAGAATCAAGTAAGAAAGGTATTAAAAATAATTCCTCCAATGATTAATACATTTCTTGAAAAAAAATCACCATATATATATAATGTAAAATATTATTTTGTTTTAGCAAAACACGAAGCGATGATGGAGGAAATGTGATGTGATCAATCTTGGAGGCACACCAAGAAACACTAGAAGTAGGAAACGAGCATCGTTAACAATTGGTAAACAAAGATAGGATTCAGCACCGACTGAAAATAATTCTAAGAAAGATGAAATAAAGGTTGGGAAAAAAGAAAGGTTCGTACCCTAGTTTCAAACTTACATATGCAAAAAAACACTTTCATGGATCAAGTTACCGTGTACTCACTACCGTATGATATAGGTGATGATGAAGGTGGTTTGAAAAAAAAGCCGAGATTGGAAGAGAAAGATCAAAGGAAAAGGAATAACGGGCAGCAGACAGCGGGTGCATCCAGGAGGATAATCACGTTTAACATCCCCCGAACAAGAACATCACCAAAGACTTTGTACGAAACAATCATTGGACTTAGCAATTCACAGAAAAAGGCTGTTGAGGAGATGGGACTGTCATGTTTACTGGACATGACAATTGATGGTGTTTCATCAAAACTAGCTAGGGTATTATGTTGTTGATAGTTTGAATATAAGGAAAATGTCCCTAGACCTAAGAAACCGCAGTATTGCCACTACGTTGGACTCGATTAATTCCATAATGGCCTTACCAAACGTAGAAATAGATCTTGATAGGGAAGACGAAGTGCTCAACGGATTGGAAATCTCAGATTATTGGAAAAACCAATACAAAAAAGGTACAAAAGACCAATGGATGTTATGAAGTTAATCCTTAAAACAAATGATGATACTTTCCAGTTTAAGGTTAATTTCTTGGTTCTCATTGTGAATTTAATGGTCGAATGCACAAGCATGGGAGGTTGCAACATTGGTTTCCTCAACAAAATTAAGTGAGGACATGAGCACTAAAGTGAATTGGTGCAACACTACACCAAATGTTGCCTTAGACAACATAGGCTAATTGCCTATGTTGCTTAAGATAAGCTTAGGCAACAAAAGCTAATATATGTTGCCTAAGTTTCCTCTTAGGCAACTTATCGTTATATGTTGCCTAAGTGAGACCTTATGCAACATATGAATAATTATATGTTGCCTCAAGTATCTTAAGCAACATCTTCCATTATGTTGCCTTAGTTGTGTAATCTTAGGCAACATATTTTCCTGTTTCTATGTTGCCTAAGGTAAAAAATTATAAATAAATATATGTAGTTGAAAAATCTAATAAGTTGTGTACGGATGTTGATACCTACTTTTACTTAGGCAACATATAATCTATTGTATTTGTTGCGTAAGAGTTGGCTTAGGCAACATATATTCTTGTTTCTATGTTGCCTAAGGTCAAAATATAGATAAATATAGGTAGTTGAAAATGTAATAACTCGTGTAGGGACGATTTAAGGTTGACGCAATTTGTGAATTATCTAGATTCTTTCAGATGTTGTGTGCTCGAGAGTTGAAGAAGTCGGATGTGAATGTGTATTTTTTAAAAATTGTATGTGTAATTTTATATGTGTATTTTTAAAAACTTATGTGTAATTTTTAAAAATTGTATAAGCCATAAAAGATCTTGTCGGGTTATAATGGACCTTAATAAACTTCAGTAGTTCTTAATAAGTTGTAGTGGGTATTAATGGTCTTATAGAGTTCAATACACACCACGTGCACATATAAGTCATAAAAGGTATTGTTGGCCTATAATGGTTCTTAATAGGATTTAGTGGTTCTTAATAGACTATGGTGGGCCTTAGTGATCTTATAGAGCCCTATACATACCACATGCATACAAACACACGTAATCAGCTACCATTGGTATTTTTGGGCCTTAATAAGACAAGGAGTGTCTTATTGGCCTACAATGGTTCTTAATAAGCTTTTGGCGATTCTTAATAGGCTATAGTGGGTCTTAGTGGTCTTATCGAATGCAATATACACCACATGCATATACGAGTACCGACCTGGATACAAACACGTAATAAGTCAACATTAGTACTATTGGGCCTTGATAAGTCATAAAAGTTATTGTTGGCCTTTAATGGTTCTTAATAGGATTTAGTAGTTCTTAATAGACTATGGTGGGCCTTAGTGATCTTATAGAGCCCAATACATACCACATGCATACAAACACACGTAATCAGCTACCATTGGTATTTTTGGGCCTTAATAAGACAAGGAGTGTCTTATTGGCCTACAGTGGTTCTTAATAAGCTTTTGGTGATTCTTAATATGCTATAGTGGGTCTTTGTGGTCTTATCGAATGCAATATACACCACATTCATATATGAGTACCGACCTGGATACAAACACGTAATAAGTCAACATTAGTGCTATTGGGCTTTGATAAGTCATAAAAGGTATTGTTGGCCTGTAATGGTTCTTAATAGGATTTAGTGGTTCTTAATAGACTACGGTGGGCCTTAGTGATCTTATAGAGCCCAATACATACCACATGCATAAATCCACACGTAATCAACTACCATTGGTATTTTTGGGCCTTAATAAGACAATGAGTGTCTTATTGGCCTACAATGGTTCTTAATAAGCTTTTGGTGATTCTTAATAGGCTATAGTGGGTCTTGGTGGTGTTATCGAATGCAATATACACCACATGCATATATGAGTACCGACCTGGATACAAACACGTAATAAGTCAACATTAGTGCTATTGGGCCTTGATAAGTCATAAAAGGTATTGTTGGCTTATAATGGTTCTTAATAGACTATGGTGGGCCTTAGTGATCTTATAGAGCCCAATACATACCACATGCATACAAACACACGTAATAAGCCACCATTGGTATTTTTGGGCCTTAATTATACAAGGAGTGTCTTATTGGCTTATAACGGTTCTTAATAGACTTGTTGTAGCATATTAAGAACCATTATAGCCCAATAAGACAATCCATCTCTTATTAAGGCCCAAAAATACCAATGGTGGCTTATTACATGTATTTGTATGTGTGTACTTCATTTATGCATGTAATGTGTATTGGACTCTATAAGATCACTAAGGCCCACTATAGCCTATTAAGAACCACTAAAGCCTACTAAGAACCATTATAGCCCAAACAATATCTTTTATGACTTATCCCAATACATGTATACAATCACGTAATAAGTCACTTTTGTTGTTAATCAGCCTTAACCATTGGTGCTATTGGACGTTAATAAGTCATAAATAGTCTTATTCAATTATAATAGTTCTTAGTCAGTTTTATTGGATTCTATTGAGCCTTAATCGATTTTATTGTGTTTTAATCAGTTCTTTAGGCTTTAATAGATATATTGGATTATAATTAGTTTTATTAACTTTTAAATAGTAGCTTTATTGGTAACATATAATAATAACAATAAAATCTATGGATTTATAATAAAATATATTGTTATATCAAGTCTCACTAGTTTACTGGACTTTAACATACATATTATTTAGAATAATATATCTATTATTTACACCACTAATACAAGATTAATAAATGCATATATTTATATATTTATATGATCTTTAATTTTTTCAAAAAATTTAGATTTCCCAAAATTTCCCTCTTGATTTTCCAGTTCCCTCCCTCTAGCCCTCTATTTTCCCTCTTCCCCCCAAAACTAAAAAACCCTAGACTCAAGTTCCAGGACCATGTTTTCATTTTGCTGTCTATTATTGTTCACTTCTCAGCCAGATCTTAGCAAAATGGAGCAATTTATTCAGGCAGTCGGATCATATGAAGATAAAATATTTCAGAAGAGAGCTCGACTGCATCAGGTTAGTGTGTGTATATGTATTTGATGTTTTGTAGCTGCCGTCTTTTTATTGATATCGCATTGCCTCATGTTTACGATTTACGATTCTGGTTTCTCGTTCTCGAATGCTCGCCTCTGCTCTCTACCCTCGCCCCTCTCTAAGTTTCTGACCTCAACGAACGCCTGTCGGTTGTGGTGATTTCACGATTTGGCTTCATCATTCTTCGATCATCTTCATCTTTCTTCTCTGCTTTTACTTGATGTGTACAGGGAGGGATAAAGAGGGCATTTCATTTTTTGGTATTACACGAAGAAAAGGGCGAAGAATAAGAGAACCCGACCATTCTAGAAAGGTATATTACCATTGCTATATTGCTCATTCTGAATATCTTTCTCATATACAATCGATTTCATTTTATCTTGGTCAATGGTGAAACCCCATTTTTAACTCTAGGGGTTTCCTTTGCTTATTTGGTTGATTTAGTATTTGAAGGATTGTGAAGAAGGAGATGTGATAAACTTAAAGAAGGTTTGTGATTCACCTTTCTTAGTCACATTTCTGATTGCTGAGGGTCCAATGGTATACTCCACGGTTTGAGTTTCCATTTTCTTAAGTTTTATTTGTTTAAACCTTTTATCTTGCTTACCTTAACTGTTTGCTAGGGCTTGTAATATTTATGATTTATTGGCCCCATTAATATTTTCTAAGTTTGTTTGTTTATATATTATAAACATTTTCACTTGTTTACTTACCTTGGTTTACAATCATGTGATATCTAAACATTGTGATCAGAACACTTTTAGCATGATCTATTGTATAGTAAATCAAACTTCATGGTTATAGCAGGCAACGAGGTGGGCATTTTTGCTTTTCAACAAACTTTGAAGATGGCAAACATTAATCCTGATAAAACAACAAGTTATCTTAGATTATCGACAATACAAAGTCCGTTTGCCATTTTTGTGTTCTAATTATTTGTTAATGATTTAAATTTATGCATTTTAGATGTTCTGTGATGATTGTATATGCATTATACAAATTGCAAAAGTCACGGCCTGACAACACTGTGTTTGTAGGTCAATTATGCGCTGAACGTAAAATGTTGGTAGTTGTGGCTGAACATTATATTGTCGGTGTGTTTAACAGGTTGGGTCATTAGAGCGTAAAACTGGCGATTAGAGAGCATCCATAACTTCAGGGCGGCGCTGCCGGAGCTATAGGAATCGGTGATGAAACTGAAGATGTTTTCGATTAGCAGAAGATTGCAATTAAGACTTGTGGACACACATGGTAGTGTTAATCTTCTAACCTTTTATGGCTCTAATATGTGATGAAGTTGAAAGATGTTTCTTTTTTTAAGTTAGTTTTGCTTAATCAACATGACTTTATTTATTCAACCGTTTTTAGTTTGGATCAAGTACATCATACCCTGCTCACCCGGTGCATTGCACGGGCACACTACTAGTATATATATATATAATGTTATTTTAATTTATTAATTACCAACAAACATTGATTGCAGGTCAATAGAAGCTGTGGTGAAACTTCAGCAGCAGCAGCAGCAGCAGCAGCAGCAGCAGCAGCAGCAGCAGCAGCAGCAGCTGAGATAATTAGTTGTACTCTTGCTCCTCCTCCTCCTGAGGAGCCTTCTACTACTACGTAATTAAGCTTCATTATATAATTAATTAGTTGTTATATATGACGAGGAGATTCGCTTACTAAAAGAGGCACAAGATGAAGCAAAAAAGGAAGTCGCCGAACAAAAAAAGATGATATTATCTTTGATGCAAATTTGCGGTGTTGCTAGCGATGCAAACTCCAACTCAACAACCTCGACAAGCAAGGCTTTAGGTTAATTTTTATTTTTATGTTTTCGTACTTGTTGCCGACTTTTGGACTTGTTTAGGAAAAACATTATCGTTCAATTATAGAATTTATTAGTTTTATTTGGTTATTGGAGTTGTTTGTCGATTCACACGAGTTTGTTTGTTTATAGGAGTTTGTAGAAAACATGCGAGTAAAAAAATGCATTATGGTGCACAAAATGTGCAATAATATTTTTTTATATATAAAACATCTTAGGCAACATATGCAAATAGTATATGTTGTCTAAGTTGATATCTTAGGCAACATATGCAAATAGTATATGTTGTCTACGTTGATATCTTAGGCAACATACGCAAATAGTATACGTTGTCTAAGTTGATATCTTAGGCAACATATGCATAAATCTAATGTTGCCTTAGTGTTTGTTTAGTGCAACATATGTTTTTCTCATAGGCAACATAACCAGTTGTGTGTTGCTTAAGGAGTCCGCTTAGGCAACATATGCTGTTTGCTTATGTTGCCTAAGTTCTTATGCAACATTGAGAAGGCAAGAAGGCGTAGGCAACATAGGCATGTTTCCTAAGCCTTAGGCAACACATAAACCCATCTTAAGCAACATTTTTCATTTGTTGCCTAAGTGAGACTTGGTGTAGTGCAAGTACATCTACGAGAGAATCAAGAGAAGCAAAATTCGGTGGAAAAGGGACAGTGACTTATGTTTCTATTCGAGGCCTCTAACGTACTTGACGGTATGATTATTTTGTGCAAACTTAAATTCGGATTTAAATGCTTTATATTTTACCATTAAATGACATAAATTCATTTAATTACAATAATTACTATATGTGGAAGCGACGACTTGCAACCGAGTGGAGGTTCCTACCAAGAAGCATGTTATTCATGCTTGGAAGATGGCCCACTTGAGGAAAAGAGAAGCAATTGAAATCGAGTCCGAAGGGTTCGGGTTGCTTCCGGCGAAGACCGGGTACATGATTTCAATCATAAAGCCCCAACCTTCACCAAAGGAAGAGGTCAAAACTCCCCCAAGAGAACCGGGAAAAAAGGTATTTATTTATAAGTTTCCTATTTTAAGCCATTAAAAACCATCGAACAAATGAAACTTTAATTTTCTTATGCACGAGTTGATTAAAACAATTGAGGAAAACATGAGAGTACTTCTTAACGCAAAGCACAACGCTGAGAATGGACTCGAGGCAGCTCTTTCCAAGTTCCCTACAGATCCTACTTTCATCAAATACAAAGATCAACTCTCGAACAATTTCAAGGCGAATCAACAGACAAAACAGGTAAGCGTAACAGATCTACCGGTGAAAATAGTTCAAAACAGATTGTTCTGAGCCAGTCAGGAGTAGACGAATGCGCGTTGCCACTCAACTACCTTGCTGCAACAATACCGCCAGTTTACTACAGCCCAAAATTCATCGAAGAGGTGGACAGATCGGTGGAGAAAGCAATAGAAAAATCAGAGCCGAAAAAATCTTTAAATGTGAATGATGTACCTAAACTCGACTTAGGAACAGCAAACACGACAAAGAGTATTGGAATTAATTCTGACCTGGTCATCTTTGACTTAATCAGTTAGAAAATCATGGGTTTTAGTTGCGTCAGAATAGGAAGAAGTGGTGGTGCATGTTGCAGCCGTTTTGCATTTTCTTAGTTTATTTAAACAGTAGCTTTGCATTTCAGTTTTTAAGAGAGTAGAAAAATTTCCTTCTTCTAGGTTAATGTAATCGTTTCTTTCAGTTTGAAGAATACCCAGAAAAGTTCCAAAATCAGTGTGCAAATTTTGTTCTTTTGCATCGATCTTTAATGTGGTTCCTGGTTCACCTCGATTTGATTTCCAACACTTGGTATCAGAGAGGGTTGATGCCCAAGTATCTCAGACTCGAAGACATGTCGATCGTAACGCAACAAGGAAAGGAGGGTTATAGTGTCCCGTTTCAATGCCCCATGTTAACCCCGACGAACTACCCTACATGGGCGATCAAGATGGAAGCCATAATGGACGCTCAGTGGATCTGGGAGTCCATCGCACCACCGGCCGGAGTGGCTGTGGACGAGAAGAAGAACAAGTCAGCACGGGCTTTTATCTTCCAGGTGGTCCCAGAAGACATTCTTCTGCAAGTATCGAAGAAAAAGACCGCTAAGGAGATTTGGGAAGCGTTAAAGGTGAGGTATCTTGGAGCCGATCGAGTACAAAAGGCGAGATTGCACACGTTAAAGAGTGATTTTGAAGCTTTACGAATGAAAGACGGGGAAACGATAGATGAATTTTCCGGAAAACTAAGCGGTATGGTATCGAAATATAGCAGTCTTGGCGCTACACTTGAGGACAGTATACTTGTTCGAAAACTTCTCGACTCGGTTCCGGACAAGTATCTTCAATTGGTGGCGTCAATTGAACAATATTCCGACATAGACACCATGCCATTTGAAGAAGCGATCGGTAGGCTTAAGGCCTATGAGGACCGGCTAAGGACTCGTAGCGGTAATACGAGTGGGGAAACAAGTTTGTTACTCACCCGAACGGAAGGCCAGTCCAGTCAAAGGTATTCTTAAGGAGGTTCTTCAACATGTGGCAGGGGACGTGGATCTTCACACCATGGCAGAGGGGGTCGATTCGGTGGTTGAGGCAGAGGAAGTATATGTGGCAGAGGTGGTCGTGGCAGTGCCACAACATTTCGTGACTCAAATGACAGTCGTTTCAGAGGGAAAAACAAGAGTCACATAAGGTGTTTCAATTGTGACGAGTATGGACATTTCGCATCCGAGTGTAAGGCCCCAAAAGAAAAGAACGATGAGGCAAATCTGACCCAGACGCAGGAGGAGGAACCTGCGCTACTTTTGAGTGTTTGCGGGGAAAACTCAACTAAGTTGGTACTGCTCAACGAGGACAAGGTGTTCCCAGATCAGAATGAAGGAGACGGTGTAAATTTGTGGTACTTAGACAATGGTGCAAGTAACCATATGACGGGGAAACGGGAATTCTTTGCTGAGCTTAACAAGGAGGTAACGGGTCAAGTTCGTTTTGGTGACGGGTCCAAGGTGCAGATTGAAAGTAAGGGTTCTATCCTATTGAAGTGTAAAAATGGTGAACAACAGGTTGTCTCAGAAGTTTACTACATTCCAGCCTTACGTAGTAATATTCTGAGTTTGGGTCAATTAACAGAAGAGGGATGTAAGATAGAAATGTTGAATGAGCACTTGAAGGTACATGATGTATATGGGAAACTGATGATGAAGGTACAACGGTCGAAAAACCGTGTGTACAATATTAATCTTCACACCGCACAACCAGTGTGCCTTGCCGTAAGTCTTGATGATGAAGCATGGCTATGGCATGCGAGGCTCGGTCATGTGAACTTCCGGGTCATGGAGTCGATGGTCGAGAAAAACATGGTACGTGGTGTGCCAAGAGTGAAGCACCCGACACAAGTATGTGAGGGGTGCATGGTAGATAAACAAACCCGTCAGCCTTTCCCCAACGAAACCGAGTATCGTGCAACAAGGCCGTTGGAGCTAGTCCACGCAGATCTGTGTGGACCCATCTCACCGCAAATATTGGGTGGAAATCGCTACTTTCTCTTGATCGTGGATGACTACAGCAGGTTTATGTGGGTTTATGTGGGTTTATGTCATCGGGACTAAGGACGAAGCATTCCCGGCATTCAAAACATATAAGGCACAAGTCGAGACTGAGAGCGCTAATAAGGTGAAAATGCTAAGGACCGATCGTGGGGGTGAGTTCACATCGCGGCAGTTCAATGAATTCTGTGACAAAGAAGGTGTGAAAAGGCAACTTACAGCACCGTACACCCCACAACAGAATGGGGTGGTCAAGCGTCGCAACCGAACCATTCTTGAAACAACGAGATCTTCGTTAAAGGCGAAGAATGTACCAGAAAGTTTGTGGGGAGAAGCGGTTCGTCATGCAGTGTACATTCTAAATCGAGTCCCGACAAAAGGTTTGAAGAACATGACCCCCTACGAAGGTTGGAAGGGAAAGAAACCGTCACTAGGACATGTCAAGGTTTTCGGATGTGTTGCTCATGTGAAGAACACAGCGAATCATCTAACTAAATTAAGTGATCGAAGCTCGAAAATGGTTTATTTGGGTGTTGAACCTGGAAGCAAAGCGCATCGTCTCTACAACCCATCTCAAAACAAGGTATGTGTTGCACGAGATGTGGTCTTTGATGAGAAGACCAAATGGAACTGGGTTGAGGCCCAAAGTAATGGGTCAACATCTAGTCCATGATGGTTCACTGTACAAGTCCCTGATGCAGTTGAAGGTGAGAATCGAGACCAACTTCCAATCGGTGAAGAAGTGGGGAATCCAATTCAGAAATTCGAAACAATGAACTCTCCATCATCGTTGAATACACCATCAACAATGACGAGCACAGGTACCTCGAAGAACTCTGGGGGTAGTCAAGAAATGAGTCCGCCAGCTTACGATCACACACCCGTTCGTGGATTTCATAATCTATCAGACATTTATGCGAGAGCAGAACCGGTGGAGGTTGAACAAGAAGAATTGATGTTTACTGGGGAGGAACCAAGGACGTTTCAAGAGGAAACGACCGATCAAAATTGGCAAGAGGCGATGAAGAAGGAGCTTGAGTCAATAAACAAAAACCAAACCTGGAAGTTGACCACACTTCCACCTGGACAGAAACCCATTGGGTTGAAATGGGTCTACAAGTTAAAAAAGGATGCCGAAGGGAACGTGGTGAAGCATAAGGCGAGATTAGTGGCAAAAGGGTACGTACAAAGAAAAGAAGTAGATTTTGAGGAAGTCTTTGCACCGGTGGCTCTCCTCGAAACAATACGACTGCTGTTGGCGTTAGCAGCTTGGGGAGGATGGCAAGTCCATCACTTGGACGTGAAATCGGCATTCTTGAATGGCACAATACAAGAGGAAGTTTATGTTACTCAGCCTGATGGTTTTGTTGTTACAGGAAAGGAGCAAATGGTATACAAACTACACAAGGCTCTCTACGGGTTGCGACAGGCCCCGAGAGCGTGGAATATTCGTCTCGACAAAGCACTGAAGGATCTCGGATTTCAGGGATGCCCTCAAGAGCAAGCCATCTACAAGAAACAACAATCGAAAGATTTGTTAATAATTGGTGTGTATGTGGACGACTTAATCGTAACCGGCACTAGTGAAAGTCAGATTTATACATTCAAAAGGCAGATGCAAAGTGTGTTTGATATGAGCGACCTTGGAAGACTCTCGTACTATCTTGGAATTGAGGTCCAACAAAGCGGGAAAGCAATCACGATTGATCAAAGTGGGTATGCCAAGAAAATTCTACAAGCAGCGGGAATGGCAGATTGCAGTCCCTCAAAGTGCCCTATGGAACCGAAACTAAACTTGTCCAAAGATGAAGGAGGTGTGCCGGTAAATACGACGGAGTACCGACGGCTCATTGGGAGCTTAAGGTATCGTGAGCAGATACATGGAATCACCGAAAGAGAGTCACCTTAAGGCGGTCAAGCAAATTCTGAGGTATATCAAGGGAACAATCCGTTATGGACTTGTTTATCGTAAGGGAGGCGATGGAAGACTACTCGGGTATAGCGATAGTAGTCATGGCATGGATCTTAACGATCGTAAAGGTACAACCGGTATGGCTTTTTGTTAGTCCATGATCTTCAACAATCCAAGAATTATGTAACAAGAAGAGTAAGAACAATTTATTATAGAGAGAAAACTAATCTAGAGAGAACAAGATTGTTTAATGGCTACATCTTGAATTATGGAAAGTGTTATTACAAACTACATTACAAATGCTATTTATACTTCCTCACTTGTTACAACAGTTAAGCCTAAGCCCATATATAAAGCCTTTGCTTTACAAAACTTTCTAATATATTTAGGACAGCAATAGTGTCCTAACATTCTCCCCCTAAAGTTTTGGAAAGCAAAATCATCTTGAAATCTTTAGCTCCTCTCCCCCTTGATTTTCTTGAAAAAACTTTAGTTGATCACTCTTGATCTGAATCCAGAATATATAAGATCATGATCCTTAATACACTTAGTCAGAACTTTGAATTCTGAATGCATTTAGTCAGAATGTTAAAATCAAGGACTTAGAACTTTGAATGCACTTAGTCAGAACATAGAATTCTGAATGCATTTAGTCAGAGTTCTGAATCACCATAAAGATAATTCAGATCAGTCATGATCATCTTTAGCGGTGCAATCTTCAAATGTAGGCTCGGTTCCCCCTTGAAAGTTTCTCTTTGATCAACCAAGTCTAAATCTGAGTACTCTTGATTTGAATTCTGAATACATACGATTATAATTCTGAATGCACTTAGTCAGAGCTTAGAAATCTGAATGAACTTAGTTAGAATTTTAAAAACAAGGACGTAGAACTTTGAATGCACTTAGTCAAAACATTGAGTTTTGAATGCATTTAGTCAGAGTCCCACATCAACTCTAGAAATAATTCAAATCAGTCCTGATCAATAATAGCGGCTTAAGAGCTTCGTCCGAATTTGCTCGAAGGAGGAACGGTAAAAGGCACGCGCTACTCGGTAGGGATGAGACGACCCAAGCAAATAACATTGTTCAGCAACTGTAGAGAAATGCTCAACTTCAAAATACTTCAAACCACTGAATGAAGAGAATCTAGAACTTCAATCTTCAAGAAATAGCTGGATGATTATAAGCACTCAAAAGTCTGAATCACAACCAAAGCACCAGAACAATGATTGCAAGCACTCACAATTCTGATTGATCAGGTCAGAAGAATGATTAAAAGCACTCAACGGTCTAGCATCGTCAACAAAACTTCAGAGTAATGATTGCAAATACTCAAGCGTCTCTTCCAATCCAATCAAAGACTGAATTCCAACACTCACCTTCTGAAAATCTTGAAAGACTTGAGCTCTTTTAAACTTTGACAATTGCTAAAATTATGTGACAAACTGAATATGAGGGAGATGTCATACACACTTTATGCTAGAGTACAGTTCACAGCCCAAATAATAAATTTCTCATATTAAAAGGATCCGAAACCATGAATTCGGATCGAATGGAATCCGAAACCATATCGATTCGGATCGGGCTGATGCGAAACCATCTGAGTTCTGAGCAAGAAGGATACGAAACCATGAATTCTGATGTAGTTGGATGCGAAACCATGGGGATTCGTATTAAGGCAGATGCGAAATCATGAATTCGGATGTAGTTGGATGCGAAACCATGAGAATCTGGATCAAGAAGGATACGCAACCATGGATTCGGAACCAAAAGGGTGCGAAACCACCAGAATTCGGAACAATAAGGATACGAAACCATGGATTCGTATCATGTTGAATGCGAAACCAAAAGAAGTCGGATCAAGTTGGATGTGAAACCAATAAAAATCGGATCATAAGGATACGAAACCAAACGAATTCGTATCAAGGCAAATGCGAAACCATGCCAATTCGGAATAAATGGAATCCGAAACCATTAGAATTCAGATCAGTATGATGCGAAACCATCCACATTGTTGAACTTTTAGGTGAAAGCACATTCCGAGACGCTCAGAACTAAGATAACCAAATTCAGCAACATTTCAGACTTCACATGATCCGAAACCATTAACTTTGAACAATTCGAAACCATTAAAGAGTGATCCGAAACCATGATGAATGATCCGAAACCATGATGAATGATCCGAAACCAACTATGAATGATCCGAAACCAACAGCAACATCCGAAAATCACTAAAATCATCATAACTTTTTCAATTCTTGACCAATTTCAGTGATTCTTGCACAGACAGATTCGCAAGATGAAGATGCATAGATTTCTAGTTGATTACAAGATCTAATTCGATCGATTTGATAGAGTTTTGATCCAAAAATAGTGAGTTCGTCATTTTTCAAACAAACAGCTATAAGGATCCGAAATCAGTGCAGAAATGGGCTAAAATCACTTGAATTGTCGAGATCCGATGATCGTATCGATGAAAAAATCGTCGATTTGGCTCTGATACCAAATGTGAAATCCCAGATCTAGCAATACAATATAATCACAAGTAGAGAGAATCTAGAGAGCAAAGTTGTCATCCATATATTGACATCAAAGTACAAAATGACATATGCATGAAAGTGTTTCTCTAAGTTCTAGATTGTTACTAGCTAATGAACTAGACATGCCTATTTATACCCATAACATACAAGGTATAAAGGCATTTACAATGAAACATAGACTATTACAGTACATTGACTTTACAGTAAATCTTGAATACAATAATGCTCTAACAATCTCCCCCTTTGGATTCAAGATTTAAAAAAAATATGACAGCAGTCTTCAGCTCTTGATCTTCAAAACTTTAACTTTGACCGCTTTGAACTTTAAAGCTTTGGCACTCTTCAAACAATTGAATCTTCACAAGTTCAAGTTAAACTTTGATGCTTTGATAGTCTTTAAACTCTCATCTTTGTAGAATCTTCAGTCAAACACATGAGAAGTCTTCGTCTTTCACAATGTAAAGTCAATCTTCGTCAATACAATCTTCAACAAATTGTCTTCAAGTCTTGAACGTGAATTTCAGATCTTGGCATCTTTGATCTTTGAAGCTTTAAAAACTTTGAAGCTTTGAACTTTGAGGCTTTGAACTCAAACTTTGAATGATTTCTTGAACTTTGTATCTTCATCTCTTCGATCTTGAAATTGTCTTTCGAACAACGAACTCTCTTGAAACATCTCGGAATGTCTTCTTGACTTTAGCACATCATTTCTCCCCCTTAATCTGTCATTGACCAATCTCCCTTTTTCTTCAGGGTATTATTTCTCTGCCTTTTCAACAGTATACTATTTCTCCCCCTTTTTGATGATTGTGAGCATCATGATCATCAAAACCTTCATCAATTTCAGCACACTTTTTGTACACCACAAGTAACATTCTCCTTCGTTTTATCTGATAAACCGTCAATTCCGAAAGATATTTATCCGAATCTTTTCAAATTCAGATAAATAGAGAGTGGTAACCCTGAAATAACGGATGAATCAGTTAAAATGCCTGTAAGTAGCACGGAGCCACTTAGTACAACGGATGTAGTTTGTAAAGGAGCTTTTTGATGTTCAATCCCCCAGGGCTTCCATTCAATCATCGAAAAACCATAAAGGAAATTCTATGAACGTTATGACATGAAAACATATTCCTTGTGTGTACGTGCTTGTGTAGAAATAATAAAGCAACATATGCTTGAATAATATAGGCTCAAAGTGTGTAAACTATTGAGACAACAACAATTTTCCATGGACTCAATGTGCATGAATGAAGAGCGAAGGTGGGGCAAACTTCCTTCTTTTTCAATATCTAGACCTTCCGAGTGAAGATCAAATAGATTATATGCTGCGTCCCCAAGAAAAATGAAACATTCCTTTGTTAAGAAAGAAATGAGTAGCTGGTGGGGTTAAATGCAAGAGTTGGCATGGGTTGACTGCCTGTTTCAATGATGGTCACCAAAGAATGTGAACCAATCAGCAATGTGGCTTCCCGGCTCAGAAAATGGATGGTGCAGAGTTCTCTTATTCTTTTAACTCTGTTCTCACACCCTCTTTCTGTTTTTAATCCGCTCACTTCTACCCAAACTCTCCTTTACATTTTACCTCAACACAATGAGATACTCAACCGGATGAGATATCTCCCCCACTCTTTGATGTAGACCCCTCACCCCTCAATCACTCAAGGGTAACTTTTTGGGTAGGAAACACTGGTTAACGTGGATCCATAGAAGTTTAATAATCTCACACTGATCCCATGAAAATGTCCTAAAACGTTTTGAGTTGTTCAACAGTTTAGCTTGAACAAATTTGAACTTCGGCATTTGATTAACATTGCCATCAGAATGTATGCTCCTCAGTATTTGAGCATTTGAATGTTGAAGAATTCTCAAAACAAGAATAATGAATGAATGAAATGAGTTCGAAGAACTTGTTTGAGAATCTGACAATGTATCAATCGGATCAAATATGAATGATGATCATAAAAGTATAAGGTATCAAAGAATTGAAATTTGTTTATATGAACAAATATAAACAATCTTTGAATGAAACGTTTTAAGTTCTTACGCTGAAAAAATATATGATGCTCAACAAATTTGAAATGCAAACGGGAGTATTACCATCGAAAAATTGTTTTGTTTGAGACATGGTAATAACAAATTCAATATGAAGCTGAACCGATGTGTATGAATACTCGAAAGTATAGAAAAGATAATACACAAGTATTAATCTTTAGAAACACACGGTCAGAAATAATGTCACAATAATCTGAGATCTCCATGAAAAACATTTAAAATCACACTTCTAAATTCATAAAATCTGTTTGAGAATAGAGAAGTGGTTTGAACATTTAAGGAAAAAATGTTTTTCATGCTTGAAAGTTGTTCTTCTTTCAAACAATCAGAGATTAAGATCAGAAGATACGTACAGTCAGAAATATTTGAGCTCCCCCTCAAATCATGATATAGTGATTTAAAAACAGATAAGCTCCCCCTTAACTTGTGCAAAAGATCTGACAAAATATGCACAAAGAACAAGACTTGGATTAAAATATCCTTAATCATGAAAACGAATTCTGAATTACCAGGATTGAAGTAATTCAAAAATCATAGTCGTTGAAGAACGAGTCCTGATCTGATATGATCAGAAGTCATAATCATTGAAGTACGGGTCCTAAACTGATATGTTTAGAAGCCAAAATTTCTTTGTAGTACGGGTCCTAAACAGATGTGTTTAGAAGCCAATTATCTTTTTGCTCCTCCTTAATGGCACAAATACTCTTCAAAAAAAATTCACCGCTTCTCTTCTGTTTTCAGTCATGTGTGTGGTATATATTTCCAAATTAGCACAACACATGATGAACCTACAAAACAGATTAAGCAGATTTTGGTACCCAACGGCACTTGGATCCTAGTGTGTTAGGTGTAGATTTCTTAGAAGGAATACTGTAAGTATCGTACCAATAAGAAGTATAATCTTTATGCACAAAATCATTTGATCCACAGTAAGAACAACAGATTTTCTTATGTGCCAACCTAATCAGATGTTTTGCGGAATGAATAGGATTAGGTTTAGCAGAAGATTTACCTTTCGGCGCATTGTTCTTTTTGGCATTTGATGTGGAAGCAGATGATTTTGGTACATCTTTCTTTGGAGGTGTTGTGCCTTTGACTCTCCATTCCATCTTCACCTTTTTGAAGACTGGAACTTCTTTAAGATTGGAAGTATTAACTTTAGGCACTTTTGAATCCTTATCCGATTTATCAAGCAGAGGATTATAGAAGAGATTTGTTGAACGAATCTGATCTTTTGAGAAATCAGTTGATCTATTCAAATGTTTAGAAGAAATGTTTTTAAAGCTTGAACTTGAAGCAGTTTTAAAAGAGCATTCAGAATCATTTGAATCAACAAATGGAGTCTGAAAGATAGTATCAGGATTGACCTGCTTTGAGACATCAAATTTAAAAATGATGTCTTCAAGTTCTTTAACTTTGTTTATCAAAACATTTTTCTCTTTAGAAATTAGATCAAATTTCTTTTGGAGATCAGATTTGATCAATTGATCTTTCATAATATCAGCTAATAAACTAGATAATCTTTTGGTAAGATTAAGAATCGCATCTTCAAAATATTTGCGTTCCGATTCAAAATCTTTTTCCAAAAACTTTCTCTTATCAGTTATCTCTTTGAAAGTTTCCATATTTTTCTTTTTAAGGATTTTATTTTCCTTTTCAAAGAGATTTTTCTTTTCCGTGAAATCATTTCTTTCATTTTCCAAAACATTTTCTAATTCGGAGATTTTCACGGAAAGCTCAGAACTTTTAATCTCAAAAGATTTGCGTTCAGTTTCAAAAACAATTCTTTCTTTTTCTTGCTTCTCTTTTTCAATATATAAAACTTTTTCAAAGTCGGAGACTTGTTTTAAAAGTTTTATGAATTTCAGTTCAATTATTTCCTTCTCTTTAAGAATTTTCTTTGAAGAAAGAGACTCTCTTTCACGTTCAGAAAGCCTTTTCTTCAATTCAACGTTTTCACCTTCCAACGTTGTTCTTTTCTCTTGAACTTCTTTTAATTGAACTCGTAAATGTAAGTTCCAGTTCACTCTCTTTTCTTCTCTACTCTTCATATCAGCATTTTCACTTTGAAGAGTTGTTACTTTCTCTTGAAGTTTCTCGATTTGATCGTGCAGACTTGAGTTGTCTTTCTTTGTTTCAAGACCTGCAATATAAACTTCAAGATCAGTAATTCTTTTAGTAAATTTAGCATTGAAGAAGAAATGTCTAAAATTTGTCTCTTCAGATTAGCATTTTCTTCCTCTTTATTTAAAACAGGAGCTGAAGGATTTGAAGTATTAGATTTAAGAGTTTGCTTCAAACCTTCACTATTGGATTTAACAGAAGTTTGAGATATTGGAGATATTTCTGTTTAAAGTTTTATAAAGAAAGCATCTTCAAATGATCTCCCCCTTGATTTCTTTGAAAACTTTAGTGTTGCGCATCTTCACGCCTTGCAAATCTATCCAAGCTCCCCCTCAAAATTTGCTCTTCTTCTTCACAAATTTCAACTTTAAAATAGGATTCAACGTGCAATAAGCTCGACTGAATGCACCAAAAAATATTCAGCTCCATCTGAAGAAACTCTGCACATTCGTTAAGCCCACAAGAAAGTAATGTGCGAGCTACGTGACAAACCATAGTGCAAATTTCAGTTTGTAGCAAAGAATCCATCTTTGAAATGCGAGTTGAATGACCATTAAGCTCAAGAGCTTATTCCATTAAGATCAGAGGAGGGAGTTTCTCAACACACTTCAATAACTCAGCATGGATCCACAAAAATAGAAGACAGAACATTTTTCTGAAAGTCGGGAGAAATTACGTGAAAAACACAGCTTTCTGTCCAGCAAGTGTCCTCTGACTTTAACATAGATTCTGACCATTAAGCACACTTATTCAGATCAAACTCAAAACATGACAAATGTTCATCTGTGTCTTAGGAAACCAACGCATCTGGACTCGTCAAATTTGGAGCTTCGAGGAGGGAGTTCTGAGCAAAATACGACAGGTGCGCAAATCTGTCAAGTAATAGACTTTTGTTCTGAGAAGTCTAAGTAAAAGTTCTGACTAGTTCAATCAGAATTCTGAGTAAGTCAATCAGAATTCTAACCATGAATAATTCTGAAAAAAATTCTAACTCGGAAACTCTGATTACACACGATAAAATTCTGAATCAATGCGATCAAAGTTCTGAATACACTTAGTCAGATGTCTGAACCAACTTTTAAAATACTTCTGAATAAGTTCTGAATAAACCAAGTACGATTCTGAATGGCTGCAACTTAATTCTGATTAAGCACGAATCAATCTTCTGAACACACGAGAGTAAACTTTGAACAATGATTATCAGAATTCTAAATGATGTGAGCAAATTTTTCTGAATAGACTTGATCACAAACTGAAACATTATGCGGTCATAATTTCTTGATTACCTTCGAACATTCTGAACAATCTGTCCCAACACATCAATTTCTGAATACTCGAAACATCTCTCTGTTTTCTTAAAATGACAGCAAGTTTACATCTCTGCAGATTCGGGACAGCAACCTTTTTTTTTATTTTTAAACCAATCAGCTTCATCTTATTTGAATCAGCACTCGATTTTCTGTTTTACTTCAACTTTGACAGCAAGCTTTTGTGGACAGCAGCAAACAGCAGCAACAATTAACAAACAACTTGTTGTTTTCTGTTTGGCTTAATGTGAACAGTAAAAACCAACAGCAACAGTTTCGTGTCTTAAACACAACCGAATTCTGTTACACAAGTCGATCATAACAGATTTCTGCATTCGGTTGGATAGCATCATGACAGTTTAATCAAAGCTCTGATTAGCCTTTGAACAAACTTCTGAAAACACAGCAGACTTTTGCATTTTTCGAATGCAACATGTATACTAGATCTGATAAGCTTTATACAATCTCTGATCAACATCAACGAGATCTGGAACTCTGAACTAACATGGGCGAATCTGTGATCTTGCTGTTCTCACAAATGTAACTCAAACACAAATTAAAATCTTGTTAATCATCATCAATACAAGCTTCTTAATCTCTTGTGAAATTGTCCAATTTAATCAAATTTCTCACCAATCGAATTTTGATGAAGAACAATAAGTCGATCTCCGTATATCTTCTTAGAACAAAGATTGCCAAGAGTCAAGTTTCTGATTGATCAATTCAGAAAGTTGAATTTAAGCAATCAAAGATCTAAAACTCGTTTCAGATCTGACTTTGAACATGAAATTCAGTACCAAAACTCTTGTAGACATTTCATCGAGCAATTTGAGTGCAGAAAACGATTAAGAAGTAGATCAAGAACATCTAAATTCTTTTCTTCATCAAGAACCATCAAGATCTATAAAATCTTCCTCCAAAACTTAAAATCAATCTTCAAGATGAAAGAAATCACAGAATATTACCTTGAATTGTAGCACACGATTAAGAACAATCTTGAATCTGTAAATCTTCAAATTAGATCTTGAATTCTTGAATTGTTGCAAAGATAATCGTATCAAATGAAAATTGATTCGATGTGGCTCTGATACCAAATGTTAGTCCATGATCTTCAACAATCCAAGAATTATGTAATAAGAAGAGGAAGAACAATTTATTATAGAGAGAAAACTAATCTAGAGAGAACAAGATTGTTTAATGGCTACATCTTGAATTATGGAAAGTGTTATTACAAACTACATTACAAATGCTATTTATACTTCCTCACTTGTTACGACAGTTAAGTCTAAGCCCATATATAAAGCCTTTGCTTTACAAAACTTTCTAATATATTTAGGACAACAATAGTGTCTTAACACTTTTTACTTCCCGGGCAACCTTATCACTTGGAGTTCACAAAAACA
The DNA here is from genome assembly GCA_033807775.1 of Saussurea involucrata. Classification (NCBI taxonomy): domain Eukaryota; kingdom Viridiplantae; phylum Streptophyta; class Magnoliopsida; order Asterales; family Asteraceae; genus Saussurea; species Saussurea involucrata. The sequence continues at coordinate 66,334,119 of CM066327.1, forward strand.
GCGCACTGTGGCACTTTCCTCCTATGAAGCTGAATTTATGGCTGCAACTTCAGCAGCATGCCAAGCTTTGTGGTTACGTAATATGTTGGTGGACTTGACCGGTTGGGAAGCTCAATGTGTTAAGCTAAGCTGCGTGTAGACAACAAGTCTGCCATATCCTTAATGAAAAATGCGGTGTTTCACGGAAGGAGCAAACACATCGATACAAAATTTCATTTCATCCGAGAATGCGTTGAAGAAGGTTCTATCTACGTAGAACCTGTTAGTGGAGAAGAACAGAAGGCCGACATTTTGACCAAGGCACTACCAAGAGTAAAGTTCTTAGAGATGAGAGACTTGATGGGGATCAGAGGCTTGGATGACATGAAGCAGAATTAGGGGGGAGAGTATTGGAATTAATTCTGACCTGGTCATCTTTAAATAGGAAGAAGTGGTGGTGCACGTTGCAGCGTTTTGCATTTTCTTAGTTTATTTAAACAGTAGCTTTGCATTTCAGTTTTTAAGAGAGTAGAAAATTTCCTTCTTCTAGGTTAATGTAATCGTTTCTTTCAGTTTGAAGAATACCCAGAAAAGTTCCAAAATCAGTTTGCAAATTTTGTTCTTTTGCATCGATCTTTAGTGTGGTTCCTGGTTCATCTCGATTTGATTTCCAACAAAGAAACCGAGAGAAAGGATGATTGCAGCTCAAGCATCAGAACCACTGTTTCAGGCAGAGAAACGGAAGAACCTTGATGATTGTTCTGGATTCGATTTAGGAATTTCACCGATGAAAGATGAAGCACCTCAAGCAACGACACACAACAAAGAAGGTGGAACATCGAATGTGAAAGACAAGGGTAAGCAAGTATTTGACATTGAAGCAGATGACACAAACAACAACGACATGAAAACTGATGAAGGGATGTGCAAAGAAGGAACAATGGAAAACGGGACACTCAGTGACCATCTTTGATCATGCTACGTAATAAGATGTGTCGATTTGCAGATATATACTGAAGACAAATGTGTCAACGAATAGGCATTGGCCAACTTCGGCTCTATATAGTAAGCTTTCATCATAATCAATAGTATGTGTGTATCCTTTTTGTTTACTTTATGATTACTTTAATGTAATAACAATGAATATACACATACAGTGATCACGTATTTTGGGCTCCCGACGATACAAGACTATCACGCCTCGATATAGAGACTTTGGCAGCGAGAGCAATTATGGGCCATAAAACGATCGACGCATGGGCTGCAACAATGAACTTCAATGGGCGATATCGAAATAGGGACTCACCACGACGATACTTCTTCACCACTGAAATTATGGTATGATAATGTTATTACGTAGGCTGTTTGTACTAATGAAGTAATATTATATGATGAAATGATAAAAAAAATTAATTATTGGCCTTTGCAGGGAGATTGTAAACTTCGAACAAGGGCTACTGATTTAGCAAAACAATATAGTGTGTTCAGAAGGAACTTTGCTGCATCTACAAAACACAGGATGGACATTATACGAATGAAGGATATTGATTTGGTAACTTATTAAATTGTTTTTTTTTTGCATTCATAAGGTGCTTACCTTTAACAAACACGTGGCTTAATTCATGAACATGAAATATTACACATAGGCATTCCTCCCAGTAGTGAGCAACAACCATTGGTACATCGTGGTATTCTACTTGAAGACTCCAAATGTCGTAATCCTAGACAACAAATATGCAACTCCGACGGACGATGAAACAATGATGCGTCAATATGGTTTCATAACCGACATCTTGGTAAGTTCATAACATGCACTATTGTACATATTTCATCAAACCTACAATTACAGCCTAAAAATACTCATAAATGTGATATTTGAAACAAAATGCAGCAAATGTTAATCATAAAGCATCTAAACACGGTTGGACAGCTTGCGGGGAGAATGCTAAATGAAGTGGGCCAAGAGAGATTAGAGATGGAATGGTAGACAACAAAAAACTACCAAGATCATGCTATTTTGGCGATGAGGCACATGGAAACATATATGGGATTAAAACGAGGGTGGAGATGAAATCCAAACAATGAAAAGGGACAATGTCAAAAAACATGAAATTGACAAAACATAAAAACTGTTCATCATCTAATTAGATAGATGAAATCAAGCAAGGGCGGAGCTCGACCTGGCCCAGAATTAGCATCGGCCCACCCTCAAGTCTCACATTTTTTTGTTAATTTTTTTGAAGCCCAAATCAGCACAGGCCCATCTACTTCAGAGTTAATAGCGGCCCACCCTCATTCCTCCTCAGACTTCGTATCACTCAGACGAATAAGATTTGAAATTAGACGTGCTTCTGTTCTCGACATCTCTTCTCTTCTCGACTTAACGACTTCGCTTCGCTTCTGGAATATCGCTTATCATTCTTTGATTCTCACCTCTCACTTCGCTTCTAGATTGTTTACTGATCAGTGATCATGAATCATGAACTCAAAAATCAAATCATGGTTACTGTGAGTTTCTAATTTCTAGACTAGGGTTTCACTTTCCACAATTTGACATTCTGGTTTGGCGTTTCTCAGGTTCTGTATGAGAAATACAATATTTTTTCTATTGACTTTGTTTATGTAATTATTCGGTTGTAATTGTACTTGATTATTGTATGAGAAAGTTAGAAATACAATATGTTTCACTTTCACTGTGAAATTGTGAATTGCAATTTGCAAATTTCACACTCTGATTCTTATTTGTATCGATATAGGAATTTGGTATTTGATTATAGAAATTTGATATTGATATAGAAATTTGGTATTGGTATAGACATTATGTTTATGTAATTATTCAGTTGTAATTTTATATTTCTATTGATTCTTGTTGTATTTGCAAATTGTTTAGGATATATAACTACTATGGATAAGTTTTTAACAAAAAGAAAAGCAATCGTTGATTCAGAGCTGAGTAATGTTGATAGTTCTAAACAAACTCGTGTGGAAGTCAACTTAGCAGATCTTCCCCCAGACCCTGGAATGCGGATTAGGATTTTGGATTATAATCCTAATATTAGAGATTAAGTTCGAAGATCGTATCTCTTAAAAGGGCCTTGCCAACCTCGGAACCACGAATTTCCTTACACTCTTTTAGGGAGTAAACAACGAAGATTCAACCCTGCTTGGTTTTATGAATATTCTTCTTGGTTGGAATATAGTGTAAACCAAAATGCTGCATATTGTTTATCTTGCTATCTCTTCAAACCAAATGTAGGAGCTCAAGCAGGTGGCGACTCATTTGTTGGTTTAAGATTCAAGAATTGGTCGAGGAAAGAGAAGTTAAGGATTCATGTTGGAAGTGTTAACAGTGCAACCAAATTTGGGCAAAGTGTGTTTCTTTATTGTCCAACAAACAACACATTGATAATGTGATCATCAAACATTCTGAGCAAAGTAAGACAGACTATAAGATCCGATTGAATGCGTCAATTGATTGTGTTCGGTTTCTCTTAAGACATGGCCTTGCATTTAGAGGACACGATGAGGGTGAGACTTCAAAGAACAGAGGGAACTTTATAGAGTTATTGCAATTTATCGCAGATCATAATAAAAGCATTGAGGCTGTTACTTTTAAGAATGCACCTGAGAATCTTAAGTTGACTTCACCTGATATCCATATCCAAAAGGACATTGTTAATGCTGCAGCAACTGAAACAACAAAGCTCAATGTAAGTGATCTTGGCGGTGATTTTTTCTCGGTCCTTGTCGATGAATCTCGTGACGTTTCAATCAAAGAACAAATGAGTGTTGTGGTGCGTTATGTAGATAAAAAAAGACACATTATTCGTCTTGCTCATTTTTATCCAAATGGTTATTCTGAGATGGAGATTATGATACTTGGTAATCAACTTGTAACATATATTCTTGATATGCAGACTTCGTCAGATTTTTCAAATCTAAACGGGATTGGTGATCTTGCATGAAAAATGGTTGAAACAAACAGAGATAAGGTCTTTCCGTTGGTTTACTTGCTTATAAAATTAGCATTGACATTACTGGTTGCAACGGCAACGATTGAAAGGGCATTTTCTGCTATAAATATTGTAAAAAACAAGTTGCGTAATAGAATGGGAGATCAATGGATGAACGATAACTTGGTAGCTATTATTGAAAAGGGTGTGTTTGCAGACGTCGAGAATGAAGATATCATTGATATGTTTCAGAAAATGAAAACGTGTCGAATTTATTGTTGAATCTGTAAAGGTTAGTGTTAGGACTTTTGAAAATGTATGTTTACTTTTTGATCAAAATTTGGCATGAATATAATTATATCGTCGTATTATCCTACATCTATTTTTTGTTTATTAAAGAGGATCATCCTTGGCAAAATTCCTCGCTCCGCCCCTGAAATCAAGTATCGCGTTTGGGACAGTTGCGAGAATCGTGCCTAACCATTTCACCACAAGTACGACACATCCTTTTTCCCTTCTTAGCTTGCCTCTCAGCTTTCTCCCGTGCAACCATCAATCTTTTTCCAGTACCACATCCTTTGTTCCGGATACTGGTAGGTGGGAAGATCTCGATAGTTTCTGGCACCGAAGCACCAATGAGTTCTTGTATGTTGTCGTTCTTTTTAGCAATTGACTTACCCGAAACATCAACACCACTTGACTGATTCCATGAAGTCAACAATTCCACAAATGACTCGAGCGTCGACTTCTCGTTCCTAACTTTGTCAATTATTTGTTCAACCAATGAAAAAGCCCTATCCATCAACCTCTCTTTCTCGATATCAATTTCTCCATTACGAACTCTAGCAGGTAACCATTGTGGAGGAATCGAATCACACCTCCAATGACGCGTTATATATATCTCGGGAATTTCTGTCGTACCCTCGTTCATAAGTACCCTAAACGCATGTCGGCATAGAATATCATTCCTTAAAAACATATTACAAGCACAAACAATGGTTTCTTCGCTATTATCTTGAACAACCTATGCATCCAAAACAGGAAAATATGTCATGAATTCACAACAAATAAATTAAAATTTGTGAATATGAAATGAAAAACACTAACCGTAAAGTTCTTCTTAACCTCATAATCTTTATTCATGTGGCTAATAGTGAATATCTTCTTCCCATCCACCTCTGAAGGACCAACAATTCCACAATACCAAGCAGCTTTGTTCAATTCATTTTGCACCTCAAAAAATATTCTACGAGTGTAAACACTAGATGCATGTGCTACTAACTTACTAGTGGACACCATTCAGGGTCTAGTGGACTTATTTTTAAACTCAAGAGTACAATGGATTTTTCTTTGACATCCAATAGCCATATCAAACGACCGCAAAAACACCACTAGGTCGTTCCAAAAAGCAGCGTAGACATTAAAAAATGCGTTGATACTTTCAGAACGTGATGTTGTTTTCATTAACCCAGACATGGGTGAATCCTTAAAAACAGACGGTATCCAAGACTCCCTAATATTAAGCAATTCATCAAACCATGAATCACCATGTAGTCCATATTTCTCCATCAACTCGTTTCTTTGAGTCTCGAATTCATTGGGCTCTATATGTATATCCCAAACAAGCTTGTTCAACTCCACACAAATGTGGTTTGATAATCTGTATAACATACACAAAAACAAAAAAAATTGTTCATAAATAGTAACATTATAAAATAATTATGCTACAATTAATGGTCATGAAAGTTTACCTTTGCTTTGATTTTCTTTGTGATGTGCCACATACACAAACGATGAACACTATCGGGGAAAGCAATGGGGATGGCTTGTTTCATTGCTGCACATTGGTCGGTTATGACAAAAGATGGTTGACGACCATGCACTTTCATGAATACCTTAAGAATCCACATGTAAGATGGTACGTTTTCATTACGAATAATGACAACACCAACACCGACAGTTTTTTTATGATTGTCGACCGCAACAAACGGTACAAAAATCATAGCATGGCTATCAAATCGCAAATAAATTTAGTTAATGAAAAAAAAGTAACAATAACAGCCTACAAGAAAAGGTGTACACTTATTTGTTGGTCCGAAATGTTGCATCAATTGAAATCACGTCACCGAATTCACGATAATTCATCCTAGAAACCTCATCAGCCCAGAAGATGGCAAGAAGCTCCTTCTCGTTACATTTGAATTCGAAAAAAACTTGGGACAACATTTTTTCCTACTTAACATGGTGTTTATTAGCATTTGAGTGTCCTTATTTCCAACGAACGTAACCATGTCCTTTTTGAAAACTTGGTAGTCTCTAACAGTACCTCCTGCTAACTCTACACCACCCTTAAGAGAATTACGCATCCTATGGGACTTTGAAATACCTACCTTGGAACTACATGCATTAAAAACGGATTTATGGTCGGCAAAACTAACACTACAAGAAAAATGGGCTAAAGTGAGGAAAAAAGTCCTCACCATTGGTCAAAATTTCCTCACTAAAGGTCTATAGTGAGGACGTGTCCTCACCCTTTTTTCCTCACTATAGGTCCGACGCTATATGTCTATGGTGAGGACTATTTTCTTCTACAGTGAGGACATCCAACTGCTATAAAATAAATGGAAAAGAAATTAATATTAGTTCTGAAGAGGACATGTCCTCACCATAGATAATTATATTAAACAGAATATAATTACCTATGGTGAGCATATGTCCTCACCATAGCAAATTAGAGTAATTAAAATATAATTACATATGGTGAGCACATGTCCTCACCGTAGCTAATTAAAATATAATTATATTCTAATTAGTATAATTATATACGGTGAGAACATATCCTCGCTATAGGTAATTATTTCTGTTTAATAATAATCAGATATGGTGAGGACATGTCGTCACCATAGCTAATTATATTAAACAGAATATATTTACCTATAGTGAGGACATGTCCTCACTATAGCCTTAATTTTCTTTTGGCAGGATCATGCTGTATTTGCTATTTCCCGCCCATTTTCCGGGCTGTTTTTACCTGTTTTCTGCACTTCCTAAAATTACAAACATCAACATAACAACACCAACATCATCAACAACATCCTAAAAGCATTAATTAACAAAAAAACAAGTATCAAAGTATTAACATTTAACACATAATAATAGTTCCATATTAAAAAAACCTACTCTTCAACCCTCGTCCTCGTCCCCATCCCCATCCCCATCCCCGTCCGATTCATCGTCCCCGCTCTCTTCGTCTTCAAACTCAATTTCGATATTGTTGGCTTTCAAACCGCGTAGGAGGACGTTCAATTTAGTCTCCAATCGCGAAGAAGTCGAAGCCACCAACGAATCAACCTCTGCTTGGGTATATGAACGTTCTCCAACACTTGATTGTGCGCACGACGTGTTCCCAACACTTGATGAAGATCGTTTGGCTAAGACAATTGATGAAGAATTGGCACGACGTACAACTTGCCCACGTCCTCGATTGTGCTCGCGACGTGTTCCCAACACTTGTTCAATGATTTGTTCTTCAGTCAGTTGGTTGGGAACATCGATTTGGGCCTCTTTTAACGCCAACATTTGTTCCTGTTTAGTTACAAAACAAAAATAATTAATATGAGTATGTTTTATATAATTTCGTACATTAAGTAAGAGAAATTACTTACATATTGTTGTTGAGCAAGACTGCCAACGGGAAAGGTACCGTTTCTTGTATGATTTAGACGAAACGAGTCAATAAGGCTTGGATATGCACCATCAGCTTGGTGCTGAAAACCATAAAATGAATTGAATATATATATTTAATAACAATAAAACAAATCAATCACCAAACGCGTCGACCTTATATATATAATGAAACATCAAATAATATTGACCCATTGAGTTTTAAAGGTAACCTATTTGAACCCATTGCAATGACTCAAAATTACAAGTTCCCCATTTGGACCCGTTCCAACAAAAGTGCCGACCCAAATAATTTAGAAAGTTATCCAATTTGACTCAAACGGGTCAAACATTACAAGTTACCAAACGGGTCAAACATTACTCATATTACCAAACGGGTGGACCCTTATACCAATATTACATATTTATACAATGAGTGATTGATTTAGAGATAGAAACGACTTACCCGTTCATATCGCGTCTCAACATACGACTTGCTACCATGGTAACTCGGGTATTGTTGCTTAGCTTTATTAGCAGAATTGACCTCTGCTCTACGAAAGTTGTCTTCCTTCGTGTAATAGTCAAGAAGGTCATTCCAGCTATCACGAGACATGTCACATGGTGGTTGTTGGCGGAGTGCTCCCACACAATTGTACCAAACTCGACGTTATTACATTTACGACATGGACAACGACATTTACTTTCAAAGTTCAAGTAGTCATTACACCTCGAAAGAAATGTCTGGAGACCATTCCAAAATTCAATGGAATTTTTGTGTAATAAAGTCCAACTCTTATCGATCGTCATAACTGTGTTCATAACAATTATTTATCAAAACATTTACAACGCCAAGAACTAAACAATTTATCACTAACAGTAAACTACAAATGAAGTTATGAAAAATAGAATTTATCATAGATCTTACTTGATTTATTCTATTTATCAAACAATTTGTCACTAACAGTAAACTACAAACTAAATTACTTGATGGGTGAACTTCTCTGATGGTAAGCTCCCATGGAACATGTTGCAACTCACATGAATATTTCGAGTGAGGGAAGAGTAAACAACCAAGAAAGCAATGTTCTGTTAAGTTTGTTTGTTATATGAGAGATCCTAGCAATTCAAATATCCCATGATAAGTCATTCCATTAGAAATATATATAAGTGTTTAAGGTATTAATGTTGGGTAATTAATTCACCAGTGAAGTCATTTGTGAAAGTTTAAGGGTGTCCATGTATTGAAAATCGAAAATGCTTTGAGGTAATTTTCTGGTGTCACTACAAACCCACATTTAGAGATGTTAAACCATTTACAACACCAAGAACTAAACAATTTATTCTATTTATTCAACAAATAGAATAAATCAAGTAAGATCTATGAAAAAAAAAATCAACCCATTATCAGATGAGAGATTAGAAGATTGGCATTATACATGATTCCAAATGAAGAGAGATTTTAGCAAAGTAACTAACACTTAAACAAAGGTATACCTGAGGCGTGGAGGTCGGTCTGTCGAAGGATGGCGTGCGGCGGGCGGGTGGCGGTCTGGGCTTGCGGGCGGGCGGAGGCCGGAAGCTTGTGGGTGGAGTGCAGCCGGCGCCGGTGGAGCCGTGGAGGTCGGTCTGTCGAAGGTTGGCGTCGTCGGAGGATGGCGTCGTCGAGTGATTGAGGGTCGATCGTCGAGTGATTGAGGGATTAAAAACCCTATTCTATTTGGTGCGAATCAGTTTTATATTTTGGTGAGAAATTAAAAACCCTATGGTGAGGACATGTCCTCTCCAAATGTAATCCCTATTCTATTTGGTGCGAATCAGTTTTATATTTTGGTGAGAAATTAAAAACCCTATGGTGAGGACATGTCCTCTCCAAATGTAATACCGCCATTTTATTAATTTTTTGTGGGAACTTATTTTATTTATTGGGAAATTAAAATTTTAAAAACCCTATTTTATTTGGTGCGAAAACCCAACTAGATCGATCCAAGCCCAAATATATCAATTAAAGCCCCAACTAGATCGATTAAAGCCCCAACTAGATCGATCCAAGCCCAAATATATCAATTAAAGCCCAACTAGATCCATCCAAGCCCAAATATATCAATGAAAGCCCAACTAGATCGATCCAAGCCCAGATATATCAATTAAATCCCAACTAGAACGGTTAAAGCCCAACTAGATCGATCCAAGCCCAGATATATGAATGAAAGCCCAACTAGATCGATCCAAGCCCAGATATATGAATGAAAGCCCAACTAGATCGATCCAAGCCCAGGTATATCAATGAAAGCCCAACTAGAACGATTAAAGCCCAATTAGATCGATCCAAGCCCAGATATATCAATTAAAGTCCAACTAGATCCATCCAAGCCCAAATATATCAATGAAAGCCCAACTAGATCGATCCAAGCCCAGATATATCAATGAAAGCCCAACTAGATCCATCCAAGCCCAGATATATCAATGAAAGCCCAACTAGATCCATCCAAGCCCAGATATATCAATTAAAGCCCAACTAGAACGATTAAAGCCCAACTAGATCGATCCAAGCCCAAATATATCAATTAAAGTCCAACTAGATCCATCCAAGCCCAAATATATCAATGAAAGCCCAACTAGATCGATCCAAGCCCAGATATATCAATGAAAGCCCAACTAGATCGATCCAAGCCCAGATATATCAATGAAAGCCCAACTAGATCGATCCAAGCCCAGATATATCAATGAAAGACCAACTAGATCGATCCAAGCCCAGATATATCAATGAAAGCCCAACTAGATCGATCCAAGCCCAGATATATCAATGAAAGCCCAACTAGATCGATCCAAGCCCAGGTATATCAATGAAAGCCCAACTAGATCGATCCAAGCCCAGATATATCAATTTAAGCCCAACTAGATCGATCCAAGCCCAGATATATCAATTTAAGCCCAACTAGATCGATCCAAGCCCAAATATATCAATTAAAGCTCAACTAGATCGATTAAAGCCCAACTAGATCCATCCAAGCCCACATATATCAATTAAAGCCCAACTAGATCCATCCAAGCCTAGATATATCAATGAAAGCCCAACTAGATCGATCTAAGCCCAGATATATCAATGAAAGCCCAACTAGATTGATCCAAACCCATATATATCAATGAAAGCCCAACTAGATCGATCCAAGCCCAGATATATCAATGAAAGCCCAACTAGATCGATCCAAGCCCAAATATATCAATTAAAGCTCAACTAGATCAATTAAAGCCCAACTAGATCGATCCAAGCCCAAATATATCAATTAAAGCCCAAATAGATCGATCTAAGTCCAAATATATCGATTAAAGCCCAACTAGATCGATCCAAGCCCAAATATATCCATTAAAGCCCAACTAGATCGATCCAAGCCCAACTCAATTCGATCCAAGCCCAAATATATCAATTAAAGCCCAACTAGATCGATTAAAGCCCAACTCAGTTCGATCCAAGCCCAACTCAGTTCGATCCAACCCCAAATATATCAATTAAAGCCCAACTAGATCGATTAAAGCCCAACTAGATCGATCCAAGCCCAACTAGAGTTGACCAACGTGAAGTGTATCACACTTATTTGAACCAAATAGTTGATGAATGTCGAATCTAACCTGCTTATGTGGATCGACTAATGTTGACCAACAATCAACCGTTATAAACACGTATGACTTCCTTTTATGATCAAGTCAAAACCTTAATTGGTAAATCGTCAGAAACAAGTACATATTATATAACCCTAATTTTGAAACTTTATAGAACGATGTCAGATGTCACCCATAAAGTAGTTAATGATTAACAACGATAAATAGTAATGTAATTTATAGAGAAAGTTACAATCCTAATTATAAAATTATAGTAATAATATAATTTTAAATTTTAAATTTTAAATTTTAAATTTTAAATTAATAAAAAATAATTTATTTTATTGTTTATGTATTTTTATGTTTATTTTTTGTATAAGTTACAATCCTATGGTGAGGACATGTCATCGCCAAACGTAACCCGCCATTTCATCAAGTTTTTGTGGGAACTCAATTTATTTAGGATGGGTAATTAAAATTTTAAAAAACCTATTTTATTTGGTGCGAATTTGTTTTATATTTTGGGGGAAAATGAAAAAACCTATGGTGAGGACATGTCCTCTTCAAATGTAACCCACAATTTTATTAATTTTTTGTGAGGAATTGAAAAAAACCTATGGTGAAAACATGTCCTCTCCAAAGGTGGGTCAAAGAAAAAAAGTTAATAAAAGTTGTTTTTCTGAATTGTTTTAATTTTGGTGGGGAAAAACAAATCAAAAATTAAAACTAAAATACATATGGAGAGGACATGTCCTCACCAAAAGTAACCCGCCATTTCATTAAGTTTTCGTGGAAACTCATTTTATTTAAGGTGGGAAATTAAAATTTAAAAAAACATATTTTATTTGGTGCGAATTTGTTTTATATTTTGGAGGGAAAATGAAAAAAACCTATGGTGAGGATATGTCCTATCGAAATGTAAACCGCCATTTTATTAGTTTTTTGTGAGGAAATGGAAAAACCTATCGTGAGGACATGTCCTCTCCAAAGGTGGGTCAAAGAAAAAAAGTCAATAAAGGTTGATTTTCTGAATTGTTTTAATTTTGGTGGCGAAAGAAAAATCAAAAATTAAAACTAAAATACCTATGGAGAGGACATGTCCTCACGATAGAGTAAGTCAAACTATATTGTCAATAGAGTTCTATGGTTTTGTCTTTTAGTGACCTATGGTGAGGACATTTTGTCCTCACTAGAAGTTTTGGTCACTTTAGCCCATTTTTCTTGTAGTGTAAGTTCACGCATCGCACGAGACATCGACATCTCCTCTTGACTAGACAGCAAATGATTATGCTTCTCCACAAATTGGTAAACCTCATACCTACCCCATTTCTTCACAAAGTGAATCCTAAAACATGCTAAACAACCGGACCTTTTGAGATTTGAATTGCGTTGCCTTCTCTCGCCCTAATTTACTTCTAACAAGTCAATCAACTTAGGTGTAGGGTTACCTTCTTTGTTGCAAACAAAGTATCGCGTGGTGACACGACCAAGCTTGTTAGTCTTCTTGTTCGATAAACGAACATCAAAACCGGCTACAGTGGCATACCGGTACACATATTCTGCCAACTCCGAAGATGGATAAAAATCACCTATTTTCGGCTTCAAACTATCATCAACAACAAGCGGAATATCATCAACAAAAAAACTATCATCAACAAGCGGAATATAGTACTTGGAACCCCCTGGTCTATCTTCCATCACTTGGGAGATGTTATCTATCACAAAAAATATATATATATAACACATATTATTACCTTAAAAACCTAAAAACAGAAACATGAATTAATTAGCTTAATCAACTGTAAATACAGCAAAAATTACTACTATTAAACTAGAATAGAACCCACTGGAATGAATACAAGGAAAATAAAGCACATACAGGTTCTATAGACCAAAATCGTGGCAATTTTTTTAAAGAAAATGATGGAAACATTATACAAACCATCTTCTTCATCCATGAGATCACACATATCATCTAACTCGTCCACGTCCGGCTGACCGCAATTAACATCACCAGCTTTTATCGCATCTTCTACAGGTTGTATGTCACTCATAGGACCATCATTCATCGTCGATAAGAGTGGGGCTGCTTGAATATAAGACGACGAACCGTGGAATACTACAGCTGGTTGAATGTCGACAGAAACCACACTACGAGCCATGGATAATGAACCAACAACAGCATCAGTTTCGACAATCTCATGTAAACCATTGTCAAACGGAGCAACCATTGTAGAGATAGAAAAGACTTCTGGTCGCCGAAGAATAAGAAGAACGCAGGTCGAGGAAATTCGTTTGATTCTGTATGGAGTTATCACAAACTGAAAGGGAATAACTTCCCATAATAACTGCTCCTAAAATCAGTGAAGATCTCCTATGTTTTGGGTAATCGGATTCATTAAAAAAAATTAAATTAAATAAATATTGTTATTTCTGAATCTACCCTTGCGCTACCATGCAAATCTATATCTATATATCTATAAAAACAAAAACCAAGGTCATGACGTGGCACCCTCTCAAGCCAGCAACACCCTTTTTCTTTTTTTCTCCTTGCTTCTACTTTTCCTCTACTTTTTCCTCCCATCTGTCTTTTCCACTTCCGATTCCAGGTAACTGATTACCGTTTTATCTCCTCTTCTCTATTGATTTCCAATTCTATAATAACCTTCTCACAGTCACGGAGTAAATGGTGGCAATGAGGAATCTGTGGTGTGATCGAGAATCTTCAAGCATTATCAGAGAAGACGATTGGAGTGGCCTAGGGTTTTTCGAGTCTCCAATGAGGAATCCGTGGTGGTGATCGAGAATCTTCAAGCATTATCAGAGAAGACGATTGGAGTGGCCTAGGGTTTTTCGAGTCTCCACCAGGGTTTTCGACTCCTTAATCAGTCTACACCAGGTCCTTCTTCTCTCTTCATCCATCTCTTAATCTCTATTGGCCAGAGAATACAACAGCAACAGGAAGAAGAATGAAGAATCGTGATCATCGTCTCTTTCGATCAGCCATCGCATTCAATGGTTTTGATATGTAGTTGTGGATTAACTACATGTTTTAAGTTATGTAACTGATGTATTTTAATGGGTGTTTTTCTTTTTTTTTGGCATTTCAATTCGGTTTTGTTATTGAAATCAAGAAACTGTTAGTGTTGTGTTCTTCATCTTTTTGGGTATTTGAGTTTGGATGATGGAGAATTATACCAATCAGAATGCTTAATGCTATATGTAGATTGTGTATTTTTCTTTTTTTGCATTTCAATTTGGTTTTGTTATTGAAATCAAGAAACTATTAGGGTTGTGTTCTTCATCTTTTTGGGTATTTGAGTTTGGGTGATGGATAATTATACCAATCAGAATGCTTAATGCTATATGTAGATTGTGTATTTATAAAATTGACCAGCTGAATGGATTGACAATCTATTAGCAACACACCCTTTTATGCATTCATAATGGATCCATAGTATTAAGTCATTTTAGATGATTCCAATAGGGTTTATTAACTTATTTGCAGCCCACCCTTTTATGCAGCTTAACGAAAACCTGAAATAGCTTCAATTGTAGTTACTTTTATGTGATCTATTGAACTTTTGATATGATTGTATGAATAGGTTTATGTGATTCTCAAATACCACACTTTTATGCAACACTTAATAGTTTCATGTAGATTTTTTAATATTTGAAGCTAAATGAATAGGTTTGTTCGAATTTCAATTCCTAATTTCGCTATTAGTGAGTTAACCTCAACTATTGACCCAAATGTAAATTTTATTACTGTCAAAATGGATTTCCCAAGGTCAACACTCAACACGATGGTAGTACCCTAGGACCACAAGGGAAGCAGATGCAAGGGATCTATTCAGATGTCCCAAATTCATGTTTATATATATATAGGTAAAAGATCGTGTGAGAAGTTGAGGTTAACGTGAGAAGTGGATCTGAACCGTTGATCACTTTTAATCCCATTCCCTCCCATTAGTTGCGCCTTAGAACGGAATTGATCCGATGCATCTCGGTTCATCTTATCTCGGTGCATTTCATCCTAATGTGCATTCATTTCTCATCCAACGGTTGATAACCACTTCTCACGTTAACCTCAACTTCTCACCGGAATCCAACTCTATATATATACACACACGTTGTTGGAGTTGTAGTGAAGTTGAGAACAAGTATATCACATATGATTTATAATTATGATTGTTGGATTGCTTCACTCTTGCTGGTGGTTGTTTTGGGTTTCTTTTACTATAACAGCTACAAGATGATCATAGCAGGATTAGCATATACATAAAGTTGGTGGCTGTTTTGGGTTACTATAACAGATACAAGATGATCATATGAAGGCATGAAGCTGGTCTGCGTGCTTGGAGTGCATTTCAAGTGCATTTAATTATATAATGGGCTACTGTGTTATTAAAGTGTATGTTGTTGGTTTTATGATGCATTCATGGACTGCTTTAGATTTATGATGCTACAGGTGATGGGATAATCTTAAGTGGTTGTTGTTTTGAAGATATACTAAAGATTCACTTGCAAAACATCCTGATGTTGATAATTACTTATTTTTGAGAAATTATAGAAAAGGAGTTAGATTTGTTATAGAGAAACCCGATTTGTTACTTTTCTTGATTGATAATCACATTGATCGAGTCATGTGAACATGTTGAAGGTGTAAAAAGATTTACTTAGTTTTAATAGTTTTTCCTCAATCTCTTGCAGTCTGCTTATCTATCTATTCTTCAAAAAAAGAAAAAAATGTAAGTACATTATTTGCTCTTTAGTAACAAATCTAAATAGTTTGTCCTATGTAAGTTTCAAACAGTTAAGTAAGAGGATTGATTTTACTTGATTAGTGCCATCTGTTTAATTCAAATACAAATGCTCTTACTTAATACTACATATTTGTAGGTAAATGAGGAACGAGAAGAAAGCATAAGAGAATTAGAGATCGTTTACTAAATGCTTACCATGGTAAGAGCTTACTGAGTCATTTATCTTACTAGATGAATATGGCAAATTGTTGCATACTATACCTTTTTATGGACTACAATCTTACCGGGTAAAGTAAGTTAAAAGTGTTAACTATTACTGGTAAACGTTTACCCCCTTATTCATAAACGAATCACGTGTCAAGAAATATTGGTTTATTTAATGGAAGATTTGGTCCATCTTTGAGTTTGTTCTTTGCAATTCACAATGGCCACTTCAGCAAGAAAATAATAAAAGGTTTATCCAGGTCCGTTTTAAGCTTTAGAGATAATGAGATATGTTGATGTACCTACTAAAACTTCACGTATATTTGATATCAGTTGCTATCTCGGTGGATTAATGATGCATGAGTTGGTGCTGCTACATGGTACATTATCAATTTAGACATTTCAAATGGCTATAAGACTTACATTTCCACAATTAACAAAATTAGTGTGGTTTTTTTTATTTATATTAATTGCTCTTATTACGCACCTTTCACATGTTTAAGAAAATTAGTGGTTTTTTATATACATTAATTGTTTTTAATAAGCACCTTCATATATTTAACTGACCATGTACTAAGTTCACAATTGGTGTGTTTAAATTCGTAATAATGAAGTTTATTGGGCTCATTGATTATGTATGGTGGGAGTCCGTAAATACAAAGAATAATGAATATGGTTATGATCAATGAAAATGCATATTCTTTCTTCTCCAATGCCTTATTTCTTATGCATGCTGTAATGTTGAATAGTGAATACATATATGTCTTATGCCTACTCTAATGCTTAATACCGCATATGCACGTGCGTTTAACCATTTCATACTACTTTAACTTCAACATGATTTTCTTTCTTGAACTGTCTTTTTTAAGATAATTTATATCTAAAACACCACACACCTATTGTATTAGATTGTATTTCATTAGTTGTTAGTTTAGTATCAATTTTTTAACAAAAAAGTTCGTCACCGCGCAACGCGCGGTGCCACACACTAGTGTAAAAAAATCAGAAAACCGATCAACAATCAACAGGCGGCTAGGATGTGGTTTGTAGGATTTGTCACCTTTTATTTTTTATATAATAATATATTTGAAAAACAATTAAGACATAAACATTACTTTATAGTACCATTAAAAAGTGTAACATCACATAAATATTCATCTTAATGATAAAGAAAACAAAATAACAAATAATAATAGAATTGAAGATTGAGTAAATTGTTTGAGAATATCGTAGAATAGAGAAAATCTTTGGAAATTTTGTTTTTGAAATTGTCAGGGCTACGAGAATTTGAGTGAATTTGAATTTTGTTTTGATTGTCAATGTTTTTTTTTTCATTATTTACGAAAAAAATGTGTGAGAAAAGAGAACCTACAAGAATATCACTCTCCATCTTTTTTCTACCATATCACCACTACTTAGAAGAATAAGAACTTTAATAAAATTTTAAAATTGATGTTTTTATGAAATCCGTCTAATTTGTAAAATCTGTGAGATCGAATATAAAAAAATAATATTAAATTAAATTAACTTAGGGAATTGATAATTTTGAATTAAAAAATTAAATACAGTTTATTGTGAATATTTCAAAATTTTCTTCTCTCCTCTCACCTCTCATTAATTAACAACGTGATGTAAAAAATAAAACTAAACCTAACAACTGCCACCAAGTAGCACATTTTGATCGTCTTGTGAATAAAAAAACACCAAAAAACAAAAACCAAAAAAAACTAATTTTGAATATATAGAAATTGTGAACAATAAATAATCAAATCTGAATACCCACCAAGCATCTTCGATGAACCTAGAATAAAAAACCTATAATATCACGATATGAAACACTATCAACTATAATGTTTCAATTAAACAAATTCACCACATGTTTTTTATACATCGTGATCACCTTGTGAATACAACACAACCAAGAACAACACCCCAAAAGACTAAGGTGGCGTTTGGTTCGTTGGAATCCTGCGAATTTGAAGGAATTGACATGGTCAATTCCATTGACTAAATTCGATTCATGCGTTTGGTTCGTCCTTTAAGTTTTCGTACGGAGTTTGAATTCCACAAATAATGGAATGTAAATTCCTTAGGGTGCGTTTGGTTCGCAGGATTCCTTCGGAATTGGAATGATCAATTCCGTCCCGGCGTTTGGTTACCTATGGAATGGAATTGAATTCCACACATTCCACCATTCATGGATTTGGTCATTCCATCACAAATGAGAAGGAATTCAATTCCATTCCACCCAGTTTTCTCAAAAAGACAAAATTATCCCCATCTTTCCTACTTTGACCACCACCGTTCTGAACCATCGCCGACCACCACCGTTCTGAACCATCGACGACCACCACCGTTATGAACCACCGCGACCACCAGCGTTGTGAGCCATCGTCGACCGCCACCGATCTCAGCCACTGCCGACCACCACCGACCTGAACCACCGCTGGCCACCACCGTTCTAAGCCGCCGCCGACCACCACCGAACCGCCGCCGACCACCACTGACCTGAACCACCGTCGACCACCACCGACCTGAAGCACCGCTGACCACCACCATTCTAAGCCGCCACCGACCACCACCGACCTGAACCGCCGCCGACCACCACCGACCACCACCGAACTGAACCACCGACGACCACCACCGTTATGAACCACCGCCGACCACCACCGTTGTGAGCCACCGTCGACCGCCACCGATCTCAGCCACCGCTGACCACCACCGTTCTAAGCCGCCGCCGACCACCACCGCCAACCACCGTCGACCACCACTGTCGACCATCACCGTTCTGATCCACCACCGCCGACCATCACTGATGGTTCAAATTTTCAAAAGGGTATTTTGGTCATTAACTAATATTTAATTCCAATTCCAAAACTACATTATGTGAACCAAACAGACAAAATCCAATTTCTTTAGCAGATTCCATTCCAATGTATGTCAACCAAACAGGTGGTCAAACCTGATAACATTTCATTCCAATTCCTTTTACAGATTCCATTCCATCGAAAAACATTCTGCGAACCAAACGCACCCTTAGGTTCTAGCAACAATTTGTTTCTACTATTATTAAACACATTATTATACTCTTATTATTACTCCATTCCATTATATTCCACCAGGATGGATTCCACCACCGTCGTCCCCGCCACCAGCACCCGTCGCCACCACAACCTGTTGCTCACGCCACCACCAACATTTATCACCGCCAGCACCGCCACCACCACCCGTCGTCATCGCTGCCACGAGGGTCGTTCCTATCTCTTTTGGGGGCCCTGTTACACATTCGACGATAAAACGAGTAATAAATAAATAAATTATAAAAATTCATACCGTACTAAATGTCTCACCATTTAAGCGAACACAAAATGTTTAAAATGATAAATTAACATGTGAAATTCACTTAAACAAGATCATTCTTCTAACATTTTTCGTAACAAAGTCTCAAGCAAATCTTCATAATCAACGTTCTCCATAAATCCACTTTCAATAGCTATCAAGGCAAGTCCGTTAAGTCTTTCTTGTGTCATCGTGGAGCACAAATACAACTTCAACAACTTCAACTTCGAGAAATTTTTTTCTGCAGATGCAACAGTTACAGGAATAGTCAACAAAACTCTATAAGCAATAATAATATTAGGAAAACATCCAAGATGTTTCAAATACTCTAAAATGTCAACAGGTCCATCTTTTGTTTCAGTAAACAATCTTGAAATAACTTCAATTCCACATATAAATCATTCTCATCAACATCCGATTAGTCTTGTTTCTTAAGTGCAATTTCAAAATTAGTACAAGAAAATTTCAAACATGCATTATCTAAAGAACACAACTTATCGGAAGTAAATAAAAACCCAAACACACTTTCATATTCTTGGTATTGTTCAAATCTCCTATTTAGTGAAACAATTTCATGATCAACAACACATAAGAAATAATTAACTCTAAAGGACTCCTTTGAAGATTGTGAAGTAATTTCAGATGGATCACTCGGATTTTCATCAAAATGTCTTTTTCTTCGAATTTCACGTCTTTAAGGAAACAATGGATCAATATTCAATTCGGTTGCAATTTCTTCTGTTGATTCTATAGCATCTAAAAATCCGATTTCTCTATATCCCTCAAAAAAGAAATCAACTCCTTAACTTGTTCAATAGCAACATCAATTAGCATATTTTTTTACTGTAAATGCTAACTAACCAAATTTACGGCATATAATATTTCATGCCAAACAACTATTGACACTAGAAACTGAAAATCACCAAGCTCATTTTTGTGCTAAAGATTTTGCTTCACTTCTTATTTTTGAATCGTTAACAATTTCAGCTACTTGAAGTAAACCTTCCCTTATATCTAAAACTTGAAATGTTATCGCTTTTACACTATCAATACGACTCTCCTACCGGGTCGTTGACAATGACTTGACTGTCTATCCTTTTATATTATCTTTAAACACTTGCCATCTCTTAGTAGAATTAGTAAATATTGTATAAATACGTTGAATAATTCCAAAAAAATCTCTAGCTTTACTACAAGTGTTGGTTGTGTCACACAAAGTCAAATTAAGACTGTGAGAAGCACAAGAAGTATAAAATGCTCTAGGATTTATATCTAATAGTTTCTTTTGTACTCCTTGATGTTTTCCCTTCATATTTGAACCATTAACGTAACCTTGTCCTCGCACATCATCTATTTCTAGACCAAGAGACTTTAATTTAGGCTTGTGCATCGGACGGGTCGGGTCGGTTCGGGCCCAAAAACCCCCAACCCGATCGGATTTCGGGTGGACAAGACAAACCTCGAAACCCGTCCATACTAGTGTTCGGGTCTCGGGTTACGGGTTACCGGTCGGGTCCCGTCGGGTTGGCCTTGATCCAAGCCCATTTTCGGCCATGTTTTTAGCCTTTTTCATGTTTTTCAGCCCTGCTTTTCGGTAAGCAACAATATAACTTAAAATTAAATAAACAAGTAACTTAAAAGTTAAAAATTAAATAAACTTAAAAGTTAAAAAGTAACCACATATAATTTAAAACTTAAAACTAAACTATACAACATATAACTTAAAAGTTAAAACTTAACTAAAAAGTTCCAAGTTTCCAACCAAATGTCCAAATTACCAAAGTCCAAACTTAAAACTTAAAACAAGTTGTCAAGTTCCATTGTTCCAACCAAATTACCAATCAAGTTCAAACTTCAAACTAAATGTCCAAATTACCAATTACCAAATGTCCAACACTCCAAATTACCAAAAGTCCAAAAGTAAGCCAACTTCTAACTTCCAAGTTCCAAGTTCCTTTTCTTCCACCAACGTCCAAACCAATCGTGTAACAACAAAAACGAATCAACAAGACAACAATCATGAATGCTGAATCATAAATGGGAATTATAAATAATAAAAGTTGTACCTTTCTCAATGATCACAATTCAACTTCAAAAAAATCCCCCAAATCATTTGAAGCTTGTATGCTAGGACTATCTTCAGTACCACGGGCCGAAGAAGTTCCAATCCTTAAATTTTCCATATGCAAGTTTTACAATTAAAAGTAACAAATTTTAAAGTCGTAATTGTAATTTATAAATTATTAAAATCATAAATTAATGGCGTACCTTTCTCAAACTTCTCGAGATCCTCCAAATTTTATTCCACCGCAAGTGGTTCAGTAGGGCCCCATAACCAATCTTGCGTACAAATGAGTGCTTCAACTATTTTAGGAGTTAGAGAACTCCTAAAATTATCCAACACCCTCCCACTTGTACTGAAGGTAGACTCGGATGCAACTGTAGAAATGGGTACGACAGGGACATCTCTCGCAACCTTTGAAAGGATAGGAAATCGTGCACTATTCAATTTCCACCACATAAACAAATCGAAGTCATTGTCATTAACAAGTTAACAGTTAACAAGGTTAACAAGGTTAACAGGTGACAATAACAGAATTCCTACCAAAATAGACTATTAATAACTTAACAAGTTAATATCAAACACAAACTGATAAAGTTAATATCAAACACAAACTGAGAAAGCAACTTAATATTTAATAAAGTTACGAAACACAAACTAATAAAGTTACCAAATCAAAACAGTAAACACAAACTGATAAAAGTTCAAAACAAGAACAGGAAACACATCAAGAAACTAAACACAAAACAAGTAAGATGGTGAGATTAGAAGTTAGAACTTGGAAGAACTTACAAATCAGAAACCTTCGAGTTTGAGATGGTGAAATCGTCCTTCGTCACTCGTCAGTTTAATGGTTTGAGACTTGAGTTCGTCCCCTTCAATGGTTCGATGGTGAAATACTGAAATCCCCTTCCCAGTTCCCCTTCGAATTCGATGGTGAAAGTGAAATCCCATTCGTCACTCGTCACCCAGTTCGTCACTCGTCAGTTCGACCCCTTCGAATTCGATGGTGAATGAAATTAGGGTTTGGAATGGATGTTTGGAAATTGGAATGGAATGGTCGAATGGATGTATGATTCAGAGAAAATACAATTATATATTAATATTATAATTTTCTAAATAATTTTTTTTAATTTCTTCGGGTTTCGGGTTTGGAAAAACCAAACCCAAACCGAACCGTAGTATCCGACTTAAAAGTCCGGGTTCGGTCCATTTCAGGTTTCAGGGTGTCAGGTGAGGCAAGTTCGGGGTTTTCGGGTTTCGGGGCGGTCGGGTTGTTCGGGTCCATCGGATTTTGCTCACCCCTACTTTAATTCATCTTTAAGACATCAAACAAATCTTGGCATGTTGTATCATTGACCTCCAAAAATCCTAGAAAAATTTCCTCAATGTTAAAAGTTTTAGAGACATCTACGTACCTTAATATTAAAGACATTTGTTCTTAATGACTTATATTAGGAGTGCAATCAAGAATAACAGGGAAATACTTTGCTTCTTTTACTTTTTTAATAAATTCAAACTTGATTCTCCTAGAAAGCAAATCTATTAACTCATTTTGAATTTAATTGCCAAGATAATGAAAATGCATATCATCATTAGTTATACGTTGAACATGATCTTGAACAATTGGATCAAATTCAGCCAACATTTCAATCAAGCCTAAAAAGTTTTCATTGCTATTTTCATACAATCTTGAATTAGTGCCAAGAAATGCAAGGTTAGGTTTTGCAAGAAACTTCACAATAGAAACAATTCTTACCAATATTTTTTTTCCAATGATTTTTTCTTTCTCAATTTGGTTTTGAGCAACTTTGCCAATGGTTTGATTCTTTTGAATTCTTAGGCGGAAATCATACCAATTTTTCATGTTCATTACATGATACATACTTGTTTCATGTTCCTTAAGTCTAGTGATAATGTGTGACCAATCGCTAAATCCATCATTTGTTAGGCGACCTTTTACACGCCTTTTCTTACAAAATTTACAACAAAAACAAAATACTTTATCACGCTCTACTGAATAGACAAGATAGTTTCTATGACACTTCTCGCCATTTGATAAAATTCTAGTATACCATGTGGCTAGAAAATTGTTTAGAAAATTTGTCTTTAGGACCTTTTCGAACTGACAAGTGTCTTTGAGGACCTTTTGCAACTAGCACAACAATCATTTTAGAATCCAAAAAATCCCAATTTCTTGGATCAAATATATCAATATTAGTAAAACCATCATTAACATTAATAGCATGTTCAACATTAGTATCATCAAGAACATCATTGGAAGCATTCTTATTAGCATTAGTAGCATCATGAACATTAGTATCATCAAGAACATCATTAGAAGCATTAGCATTAGTATCATCATGAACATTAGTATCATCAAGGAAATCATTAGAAACATTAGCATTAGCATTAACGTCATCCAAAGTATCACCCGCATCAATATTAGCATTAGCATTAGCATCATCTAAATTCTCTAAATTAGGATTCTCATCACAAGCATCAACATGTTGATCAAGACAAGATTGTGATTCTTTAGTGACAAACTTATCAAGATATCCTCTTCGAGACTTTATTATATCTCTTCAATCCTTTTTTTCTTTTTACATTTTTGGCATCTAGAATCATACTTTCTAACCCTAGAAGACATTATGAGACTGAAATAAGTAAACTAAAAAGCTGTAAATGAACAAAATAACCTGGATTGAGGATTGATTCTTGGTTCTCCCAACTCTACGTCCCAATGCCAAAGGCCCAAAGATTTTTGAGTATTGAGTTTTAACTACATTGGAAATTAGGACTGCAAAATGAGATATTGAGATAAATAGTATGTTAACTTTGAGCCTAAATCAATAAAAGTTAAACAATATGTTAATAGTTAACTTTGTTAATTTCTATTTTCTAATCAATCATCAATGAACCATTGAATCAAAACCTATTAACCTAATTACCTAAACAAGTAAACGTCATAAACTCATAATCAAAATGTCTAATTTACATAATTTGACAGTAAACTTGAAAGACACAAAAAGAGACAAAATCACAAAAAAAATAGTTTGACAGTAAACTTGACCAGCTTGACTGTTGTTTATGAAAACTTGAAAAGAGACGAAAAAATAGTCAAATAGATTAAGATTTAAGATTTAAGACACAAGAAATTAGAAATCAAAGATGGAATTTACCTACTGTGTCAGGATGAACCAAAACTCCAAATCAATTGTGAGGAACTAAGGATGAACCATTGAAGATTGAAGAATTTGTGAACTCAACTGTGAGTCTGTCGCATCGATTGAAAGTCAATTGAAAGTTCCCGATTGTAACTGATTGTAGTATGTAGATTACTCTATTACTCAGCCGTATTTTACATTGGAATAAGAGGAAGGGGTTGTTTACTTACTTCTTAATGGCTCTTACCCGATAAAAAGCTCTTACCCAAATAAGTGGCATAGTTGTTTACTAATTCACTTATACATTAAATGCCTCTGACCGTGCCTCTTTCCGATTTCATAATGGTCAGCACCAAATCCCTAACTTACCATGGTCAGAGAATCTTACCCATTACTTTTTTGTTTTTTTTTTCCAATATCATCCCTGGATAATCAAGAATAAATAAAGGCATCTCAAATTTTTAATTGTTGCAATTTTGATGATTATTTTATCACTACTGCACTTTTTACTAGAAATCCGTGAAACTCACACCAATATATATTTCTACTTTATTATCAATATTTTTCTTATTGCAATAAAACGAGCCTTCTAAAGTACATATTTTTTTATAAATGATTAATCTTTGTTTTGGTTGAATATTATACCAAGTTTGATAGTGTTTAACAATCATAATATGTTGCTTATAATTTTTTTAGACGAAGCATAGTTTAACTTTAAAAAAAGGGTAATGTTTACAACCCAACAACCGACACATTAATACTTTATCATATACAAGGTTATAATGGTCATTTTTTGCCAGTCAGCATCAAGTTTAAAGTACTTGGTAAACAGTTGTTTTCCAGACAACACTTATTCCGGACAGAGACGCTTACTCTAGTCAGACCTCTTGTTCCAGACAGCGCTTACCAACATTTGTTGGTAAACAGCCCCGAAGTTCACATTTAAAATTAGTTGTTGCCTTTTGTACTAACCCCAGTTTTTCTTAATTTTTTGTAAAATGAAAAGTTTAGGGTAATTTTGGAATGTTATCTTTTCTTGAGGGGCCATTTCAAAAAATTGGGGGTTTAAAAGATGAGTTATCCTCATCTTTTTCATTCTTTCCGACTTCCTTTTCTTTCAATTTCACCATCCTTGCGTGTGGGTTTGAGAGACCCTTTGGAGAAAGGTTTTGATGAGCAAACGATGAGTGTTGAGGTGAACTCAATTATATGGTACAATTTCTCCTTTTATTTTATATCTAGAATTTATTTGGTAACCTTTTGTTTGGGTTATCTTATTGAGATTTTTTAAGTAAAGATTGGTTAATTTTAAAGTTTTTGGTGGAAGACTTTTATGGTCGGTTTTCGTTGTTGTTGATTAAGTTTATGGTAAAGGTTTAATAGTGGATTTTTGAGATATTAAGGATAAAACTTGAATTGGGTTTTTAGGTAAAAATTGTGGTTAATCATCGAGTTTATAATCGATGCTTTGTTTATTTAGATTTCTGTTATCCGGTTTGGAAATATTTAGCCATTAAGACTCGGTGCGGAATATTTGGACCTGAGGTGAGTTTTCTTTAACTATTTACGAACTGAAATGCATTTATATATAAATGTTTATCGTTTAATTGTTGTATCTTATTGATGCGGTTGGTTTACGATGGATAATTGTGGTTACGTATTTATTATATGTGATTTATAATTGTCGCTTGTGATGTAATTATTGATTTGTTGGTTTAAGGGACTTACACAACAAAAGCTCGTGTGTGTGAGACTGTAATGGTCCAAGCAGGAGGGTTATATATCTATATTTTTGGCCTACGAATATGTTTCGTGTGCTGAGCCACTGTCGATATTGAACCCGGTCTTAGCAGAGTGTGTGTGTTTATGCTAGCGAATATGTTTCGTGTAGTGAGACATCGTTGATATTGACTTCAGTCTTACTAGGGTATGCGTTATTTTGAATAGCAACTGTTGTGTTTAGTTGCCTTGGGAGGGATGTAGTGCTTGCGGGTCTACGGAGTGATAATCTGATTTAAGGATTTTCATGTTAAATGATTTATTGGATTTTTCTTTGATAGGGATTTACTTACTAGACCGTATGGTCTAACCCTCATTTTGTTTTCAAAAATATGCATTTAAGGTGAATTTTATATTGAGATTTCTAGCTTGGGAAAAAGGCAGTTGATAGTGGATTCAATTGATCAGGTTGTTTATATTTTGTTATCAGTTTGGATGATCATAGATCGGTAAGGATCTGCATCTATGGTCATAGTTTAGTATGCGGTTAGAATTGTTCTTTCCGTCGTTGTACTTGAGGTGATTCTAGGAAGTTTGTTTTAGGCGTTTCTTTTCGGAGTGATTATTGGATGGTTACCTAATTGTTTTGTAGTCGATTTATGGTTTTTGAGGTGATTATTGGAAACCGGGTCGTTACAGATGGTATCAGAGCCTTAGTTTAAGCGAACTAGGTTGATGATGGCCTAGACTTACGTTGAGGGGCAATATTTACTAATTTTGTGTTAAGAATTTCTTTATGCTAAGTCTTATGTGTAAGGCATTGATATGATAGTGGGTTACCGTTATGTTAAGAATTTATATTGATATTATAATATGGATGTCCGTATGAGTTATGGTTGTGATGACCTTGGGATGAGTGAGATATTTAAGATTGTGTTCTGTATAGACTCTAGAAATTAAGTCGTGATAAGACTTTATTTGAGCTTGATGATGATGTATTGTTTGGTGTCACGAAAGCATCATCTTTTGAATGTCTAAAGAGTGTCATGATATGAGGTTTAGATGAAATGTTCTTGGAGGTAAGTCGAATTCGAAAAGCGAATTTATTAAGGTATCGTGAGTTATAGGTGATTATATGTTTGTGTTTGGATAAGTTTATTTTGTTCTGATTTGTTAATGATAAGAATGTCAGACTCTGTTGATAAAGGTGATTAGTATTTGCTTAAGAGTTTTAAATTGAGATGTTGAATTATTTCGTGTGTGTAAAGGAATATAATTGGTTCGGTTAATTTCGTTTGGAGATTGAGAAGTTTGGCGTGTATTAGATTATTAAGTATTGTTCGTAAAGATCTTGTGATTATGAAAGTTGTGATCCCAGAACAAGTAATCAACACAATAATCTCAACAATGGTGAAGCCATCCCTCTCATTAATCTCAAAGGTACAAAGCAATCTAGAGAGTATTTCTTTAGGGTACTTGAAAGACATTATAAGAAAACACAAGATAAAATCTATTTATAGTAATCAAATAGGAAAGTATGGATAGGCCCCTCAACTTGATAATAATGTCACTAACATTCTCCCCCTTTGTATCAAAAGTTGAGGCAGCAAAAATTAGGCTTGTTCTGGAGCGATGTATTTCTTCCTTATCCCAAAAATGATTTCAAAACGCCTCAGTGCGTTCCGGTACTCTCTTCTATTCTTGATGGCCTTTAGGGCTTGGTTGATCAGTTTCTTTTCTTTGGGCTTCAGCTTGACTTTCTCATTTTCATAAAGCCCGAGTTTACTCTCCAATTGAATCTGTATCAGCTTGAACGTTCCGTCGCAGTATCTGTTTACTTCAGTGAACCTCAGGAATCTCTTCTTCTTCTGCTCATTAAAGTAAACAACTCCAAGTTTAGGTTTTTCAAGAACAGTGTAAACAGGGATACCTTGAATGTCAGATAATCTTTTCTTGGGCCTTCGGAGGTTAACTGTGGTTTGATTGGCTTCAAGTGCCATCTGAAAGTCGGTTAGGTAGGAAAACTTCACCATATTTTTCATGAAGCGTTTGACTGACTAGAAAGCTTCAGACCACTCCTTCTTCTTGTCGGGGGTACGAGCAAGAATGTCATATAGGCTTAACAGGTCATCAAGTTTCAGGCTCTTGAAGTCAGATTCTGTGAAGAACCATTCCTTATCATCGGATCTCTTGACTGTGAATTGTGGATACCATACGTTTAGCAGCTTCTTTGACTCAATCTTCAGAACCATCATAATTCTGTTATCAGATCTGATCGAGTAAACCTTCAGGTCTTTGTTCTTCATGACATGTAGGAATTCTGTCTGATGAAGAGCCGGCCACTTTTCTATCCCATACAATTTCAGCAAATCAATCATTTGAACATTCTTCAAAAATAAGTCCTTCCTGGCACTTTCTTGGAACAGAGTCAATATTCTTAATCCTTTGCCCTCTTCCGATAAAGTTTGGTTCATCGTCAATCACACTCTGATAGAATCTCATTTCATCTTCTGAGACGGGATCTTTAATCTTGCCATCAGTATTAATAGGAGTATTAAGCTCGGGAGTACCTGACACGAGATCATTCGATTGTTGCGCTTGATTGTTTCCATCATCGGAATTAGAATCTTCTATCAGTACAACTCCGGTAGTATCAAAAACATCATCCAACTCTTTCTTTATCTGAAAATCAGTCCTATCTGGCTCCTCCTCTAAGTCAATATTGTAGGTTCCCAGATTCACTTTGTCTCATATAAACAGCAAGATCAAAGGTAGCGAAAGCATTATATAAAGTTGTTTAAGTATGAGTGATCGTGTATAAAAATGAGAAGCAATGAGAGAATAACAATAACAATATAGAACAGTAAATTATAACACAATAGTTAAATAAGCTGCTCGTATATTGATATATATTAATAACACCAAGAACACTTTCTTGTGTGTGTATTCTGAAATCTCTCAGGTGACAAATCGTACAATGATAGTGGAATAGAATGTGCAGTGATATGCTCTCACAATTCTAGTAATAATTCTCACCTAAAGCTTACAATTGTGCGCTCCACTACCCTTCTATTTATATCCTGATAAAGTGAAAGACAGTGTACTATCTAACCCTGGAGTGACACGTGGAAATTGTGTCTCCGTCCTTTTAGGGCTGACGTGGAAAGTACGGACACGTGTCTGACACTTAGAGATTTCTACGAGGCTTAAGCTACACAGAGGTCTTCATTCACCAGAGCTATTGTGCAAGAGCTCTGAAGGTCTTCTGGCGTGAACAGTTCTTCTGGTGGAACAGAAGAAGTCTTCTGCCAAAGCTCTGTCGAGCTCTGATGATCTTCTGTTTGTTTTTCTTCTAAGTCTTCTGCTTGATCTCTGGTGGTCTTCTGACTTGTGATATTATCAATACTTTTACATTGTGTATACTTGGGGCTAACAAATATACACATAATCCATAATCAAATCATCCGCCATCCTTTCTTCCTTGGTTCTATTGTCACCAACTTGAGGCTTTTCAACCCTAGGTGTGTCATCAACTAGAACGTCCTCATCCTGGACAGTATTATCAGCCTGTCCCTCTAGTACCTCAGTTATCATCTGATCTGAACCCCCAGCAGTTGTAGTTTCAGCTTGAGCAGACGATTCAACCCTGACTCTCTTCTCCCCCTCATGTTGTCAGGATCATCCTGATCATCATGCCTTCTCTTCCGGGAACTCTGGGCTTGGGAACCATAGTTTTGCTCTAAGGTTGTGATCCGGTCAGATAGGGATTGGAAGCCTGATTGTATGGCTTGGGTCATTTGCTAGATAGATTGCTGCAGGTTTTGGAAGTCTGAGCTTGTGGGTAAACGGGTTTATATCTCAATTTGTTTCCTAAGAAGCCCTACAAGTTCTACTTCTTCAGCATCATTCTGACCCCCTTGATCTAGTAACCGGGCTAATAATTGGGATTTAAGTTTGTAACACCCCGATTTTTAGAAGGTATCGGTCTTTTAAGAAAAATATGAAAAATAGAATTTTGGAATAAATCCTAGATTTTATGGTCTTGTTGGATGGGGAATTTGAATACGAGTCCAACGGTTCTTTCCGGAGCGAAAACGGAGCTAAAACGAAGAAGTTATGGCCAAAACAATGTTTAAGAGGAAACCGGGCGACCAGTGCCCGACGCCCTTTGTAGCGCTAGTTCACTCGCGCAGAGACCCGCGCGAAGCACCTGATCAGCTTAAAACGCGAATTTCACCCCCTAAACTTAATTTCTTCATATCTCTCTCATTTCAACTCCGATTTTGGTGATTCAAGTTGCTATGGTTCTGTTTTTTAGACCTCTTCTAGGATCTAGATAGAGTTTGGAAGTTTATTGGAAGATTCAAGAACGTGTGGTGGTGGTAAGTCTCTCATTTCTCACTCTCAAATCTCTTCTCTTCTCTCCAAATTGTTTCCCCTCTTTCCTTCACAAACCCTATATGATTTTGGGGCTTTTTCATGGAGATTAATGTGTTCCTTCTCTAATTTATGCTAGTGGTTTCATTTATTGATGCAAGAGCAAGTTTCATCCACAGCACTAGAGATTTTTGGGGTTTTCTAGGTTTTCATCAAAACCTAAGTGGTAAGTTTATTTCTTCCGTTTACAAGCTTCATTATGAGTTATAAATGTTTCATTGATGATCTCCTAGTGTTTTGTTTCTCCAATTTCGGTTTGGATGATTTTGACAAAAGTTAGGTCAAATTGAGGTTTTGGGTATAGATGTAGATTTTGTTGGTAGATGTTTGGGAAACAGTTTAAAGTGGTTGAATATGAATATTCACGTTGAAAACTTGTGGATCTAGGTTTTTGGAAGATTTGAGTTTGAAGATTCGGGCTTCTTCAAAGGAGTTTACGTTTGGGGAAAATCTAGATTTAGCCTAAATCTAGCAACGTGAGTTCAAGTTGATTTGTGAAAACTTTGTACATGCCAAAATATGTGTTTTAAAGTATTTATATGCTTTATGTGAAATTACCCCTTGTTGAGTGGTTTAATAGGTTTTGATTGAATCAAAGTGTTGAGCTTTACAAATTTTGTAAAACATCCATATTTGGGGATTTTGAGTGATTGATGAATAAATCACGAGTATAAGAGGTTTTGTTAATTTATTTCATAAGTGAAGAGGATTTGGTCAAAATACACTTTTAGTGTTTTTGTGATTATGTGATAACTATGATGTGGCATATTTTAAAGTGTGAACGTGTGAGTTGGGGATTTTGGTCAATCCGACCATGTGAATGTTTTGAGAGTTGTAAACCTTTATTTTAGGGCCGGTGGCCAATTGAGGAATTAAAAGGTAAAGATTTTGGGTAACGATGCATTTTGGTTTACGTAACCGTGTGAGTGACACGTATTTAACCAAACGTTTATTTTGGTCTTTAAAGGCTTGATTTTTACTCAAATGAGTCTTTTGAGTGTTTGCCAGTTTTGGTGACTAGAGGTGGAGTCTTGGGTGTGTTATATGCTTAATTGCATTTTATTTGAATATGTGCTGGTTTAAGTGTTGGTCTTGCGTGTGAATACCGTTTGATGATTTTGTATTCTTAGTACCTTTCGGACTAATGAACCTTGGTGAGTTATATGCATTGTTGGGTTATGAAAGAGTTGCATATATGTATACATATAGATGCATATATGATTTGACTTCATTGGGAAGGTGGCAATGAAAGGGTTATGAGATTATCATACCTCGGAGCATATGTTTGCATGTTGTGGGCTAGATGCATTTCATTTGCATGAATTGAGGTTGATAAATGATCATTAGATCTTTGAGCAGAGGGCTCGGTTTTGGACTCGGTTGAGTCTTGAGGGCATTCGCCCGGTTTTAATAAGCTCGACGTGGGCTTGGGGTTTGCATTGCATGAGTTGCATTATATTTGATATTTACATGATTTGAATGCATTAGTTATTCTTTAGGGGTCACGTATTTATATTTAAGTCGAGTAAGCTTGCTTCGGATGGTGGGTTTCCCAAGGTAAAGATCCAGTAGGATTGAACTTGAGGGCTTGGACTAAAGACCTAGTATGGTTGATGTCTAGGACGGGCTAAAGACCTAGTATGGTTGATGCCGAAGATGGACTAAAGACCTAGTATGGTTGATGTCGGGCTAAAGACATAGTATGGTTGATGCCGAAGATGGACTAAAGACCTAGTATGGTTGATGTCTAAGATTTGACTAAAGACCTAGTATGGTTGATGTCATACCCTTTCCACATCCAAGAAGCTTACTTGTATTCATTAATGGTGGTTTAATTTGTGTGTTTGTCACATTCGATGAAATCGGGTCTCCCCCGTCACCGAAGGGTGTTGTATTCGAGTATTTTGCTTATCTGCATTATTGATGTCATATTATACGCGTATGGATTATTTCCCATGATTGATGGACGGGTTTTATGTTTCATCCTTGTTTGGATGTTTTAACTATTTGAGTATTATTTGCATTGGCGATTAATTTTGAAATTATTATTTAATTAACTCTTGATGTGAGTTTTGGATTTGAGTCCATTGCAGAGAAACGATTTTCATTGGAAGTTTTCCTCACAGGAATTGTGTGCGTTGGAAATTGGGTTGTCGATGTCTTTTATACAAACCCTTTTTGAAAATCATATATTAAGTTGAATCTTTTGGTCCATTAAATGATTTGCTCATGGTGTAAACTCTTGAACTCACTATGCGTTAGCCTAACCTTTTTATTTGTCGGCATGTGTAACAGGTTCAGCCTGGGAACAACTTTAGCTACACTGTGAGGTGAGGAGTGCTAGTAGAGTGCACGAGGAGTGAGATGCTTAGCGAAGTCTTCCGCACTTGTTGGGATTAGCAACTTGTAATTTGGTTAAGTAACACCCGCCTTGAGATGTTAGTTGTTTAATTCGTGATGTTTAAACTTTGAGGTATTTTTAAGGTTGATATGTGTTTGGGCAAAATTTCACCAGTCTCGACCACGACCAAGGTAAGGAAAACGCTTATTCCATTTTCCATAGCAAAGGTAAAATCATAGTCTTTTCTCTCCTGATTAAAGATAAAATCGAAAATCTTTTACCTCACGACACTCGACCTCGACGTCGCCTAGTTCACACGACCGTCGCATAGAACCATGCGACCTCGACCGACTAACGCGTTATACGACTGTTATGTTTGTTCAATATTTAATGCAGGAGTCAACACCATTAATGGACAACGGCTATAACCGACGAACTCAGTTATGAAGATTTAAAGCTAGCGACCGTTACGGAAGTTATCAAAGTCCTTAAATGATCCAATTAAAGCGCCCGAAGACTATAAATCCCAAGTTCAATCATCAGTTTCGGGGCATCGAATAACGAAAAGCAAGACACACAAGAACTACAACACAAACACAACATACAATCATCCAAACTCAGAAGAACATTGATAGCAAGGAATTCTCTCTCGAAGAACCGCTCTCGACGCAAGACAATCACGCACGACACTTCACTTTTACACACGACACACACTGTTTTACACATTCAAAACACTTGTTACTTTACATTTCGAAGTCTTTCTTTCATTTGTATTGTAATCTCTGTACGATCGGCACCAGTAACCAAGGACATCGCCCCTGATTGGCGACCATAGTATAGCGGCGACCTCCACTGTCGTCCGCTGGTTTTTTCCTCGTTGAGGTTTTTCCCACGTCACCAAATTCTTTGTCTCGTTATTACTTTTGTCTTTGTCGCACGTTTTGTCGAGAGATTCCCTTCTTTAGTTGTTAAAGTCCACATCGACCTTAAGTTGTCCTTTGGTGCAATTTTTGGCATTAACAGTTTGGCGCCATCCATGGGACCCCATCTAGAGAAAATCTTCGACAAACGTGCGTCCTACTAACGGTTTCTTGGAGTTTCCTTTGTTCTCTATTTCAGGAAAATGGCAAATAACGGAAATCCAGAACAAGCCACTGTCCCAGCGTACGAGGGGCTCGAAAATGCACAAGATGCTCCTGAAGCAGTCAATGATTATCGCTTGGAAGAAGTCAGCTTAGATCCAAGCAAGCCTGAACAAAAAATCTTTATCGGTTCATCCCTTAGTCCCTGCCTCAGGGAAAAGTTAATACCTTTTTTGCAGGAATATGCCGATTGTTTCGCCTGGTCACATGAAGATATGGTCGGCATAGATCCTGACGTCATCTCCCATAAGCTCAATGTCGACCCATCATTCAAACCTGTCAAGCAGAAGCGAAGGAAATTTGCTCCTGAAAGGAATAAGGTAATAAATGACGAAATCGACAACCTTCTCAAGACAGGGAAGATTCGAGAAGTAAAGTACCCCGATTGGCTTGCCAACGTCGTGGTCGTGGCAAAGAAAAATGGCAAGTTGAGAGGCTGTATCGACTTCACTGATCTCAACAAAGCTTGTCCAAAAGACCCATTCCCGTTGCCACACATCGATGCCATGGTCGACGCGACAGCGGGGCACGAACTATTGACATTCATGGATGCCTACTCCGGATACAATCAGATCCTAATGTACGTCGAGGATCAAGAGAAAACCGCATTAATGACAGATCGAGGTATTTACTGTTATAAGGTTATGCCTTTCGTACTAAAAAATGAAGGTTCTACTTACCAGCGCTTGGTGAACAAGATGTTCAAAGATCGTCTTGGCGACACAATGGAGGTGTACATCGACGATATGTTGATCAAGTCGAAGCAAGCCGTCGATCACATCGAGCACTTGAGGCAGTCGTTCGACATCCTTAGAGAATATAGCATGAAGCTTAATCCGACGAAATGTTCATTTGGCGTCAGTGCCGGGAAATTCTTAGGCTACATGGTCACTCGTCGAGGAATCGAGGCTAATCCTAACCAGATCAAAGCCATTGTCGAAATCAAATCCCCGAGGAACTTTAAAGAAGTCCAGAGGCTTACTGGTCGGGTGGCAGCTTTAAACAGGTTTATCTCTCGATCCTCAGATAAATGTCATCTATTTTACAATGTCCTCAGGAAAAATAGAGGCTTCGACTGGACCGACGGTCATGAGCAAGCGTTGCAAAAACTTAAGGAGTACATGACGTCGCCTCCTTTGTTGTCAAAACCTCACGATCATGAGATACTACAGCTATATTTGGTCGTTAGTCCCAACGCGGTAAGTGCCGTCCTGACACGAGAAGATGAAAAACAACAATTACCGATCTACTATGTGAGTAAGTCTCTCTTGGACGCAGAGACCAGGTATTCCTCTATGGAAAAATTGCTTTTGTCACTAGTTACAGCTGCTAAAAAACTGCGACACTATTTTGAATCGCACCCTATTACTGTTGTGACTAATTTTCCTCTTAAGTCTGTCTTAAGAAAACCCGAGTTGACAGGTCGTCTAGCAAAATGGAGCATATACCTTAGCAGTTACGACATCGATTTCAAACCCAGGACTGCGATCAAATCGCAAGCTTTGGCAGACTTCATTGCTGATTTCAGCCCCGAATTGGAGAAAGAAGCAGACCTCGAAGTGTCAACTGTGGCGACTCACAACGACATGCCTTGGATCTTACATGTCGACGGTTCATCCAACGTTAGAGGTTCAGGATTAGGTGTCGTCTTAAAGTCGCCACAGGGGGGAAAGATGGTATATTCGGTCCGGTGCGATTTCAAAACCACCAATAACGAAGCTGAATACGAAGCCTTGATCGTGGGAATGAACATGGCACACGACTCGGGGGCAACCGTGTTACATGTCAGAAGCGATTCTCTTCTGGTGGTAAACCAGATCAATGCAGAATTCGCGGCTAAAGATTCCAAAATGACAGCGTACCTGAAGGTAGCAAAAGCAATTTCCGAAAAATTTAAATCTTTTTCGATTGAACAGATTCCAAGGGACCAGAATACTCAGGCCGGTGCTTTAGCAAATCTCGGGCCTGCCTTGGTCGAACCTATATTCGACGCTATTCCCATGATTCATCTAGCGACATCGTCCATCGAAAACGTCGATATCAACCAGATCGAAGATGAAGAGGACGATTGGTCGTACGACATCCGAAATTTCCTCATGCACGACGAACTCCCAGAAGACAAGATGGAAGCCCGGAAGATCATATTCAAGGCATCCAAATATGTCATGATTAGGGATAAACTCTATCTACAGGTTTAAACCTAAGATGCGTCATTAGCAAGGGTCAGGCCCAGAAAATCCTTCAAGAGATGCACGACGGCGAATGTGGTAATCATTCAGGAGGTCGCAGTTTGGCTAATCGTATCTCTCGACAAGGATATTTTTGGCCAACACTGCGACAAGACGCCGTCAAGTATGTCCAGAACTGTGATCCTTGTCAACGACACTCAGGTATGTCACATAAACCCTCTGAACCCTTGCACTCGACACTGATCCCATGGCCCTTCATGAGATGGGGAATGGATATTGTCGACAAACTTCCCCCGACCCCGGGACAAAAGGTATTCCTCCTGGTACTCACCGATTATTTTTCCAAATGGGTTGAGGCGGCTGCTTTTTCCCAAATAAGAGACAAAGAAGTCATCTCTTTTATCCAGACTAACATCATGTGCAGATTTGGGATTCCATCCGAAATCGTCTGTGACAACGGATCCCAGTTCATAAGCGACAAGACCCAACAATTCTGCGAAGACAGAAGTATCAAGCTGACAACCTCGACCCCCAGATATCCCCAAGTCAATGGACTTCCCGAGTCAAGCAATAAGACCATTGTTGCTTCGATCAAAAAAAGATTAAAAGCTGCAAAGGGAAAATGGGTCGAAGAACTCCCTTCAGTCATGTGGGCAAATCGCACGACGCCCCGCACGTCCACAAGACAAACCCCTTTCTCTCTCGTCTACGGTTGTGAAGCAGTCCTACCAGTCGAGATCTAGCTCCTAACCTCGAGGCATACTTCCGTCGACCACAACTTGGTTGATTTAAGTTATGACCTAGACGCCCTCTAAGAACTTAGAGAATCAGCCTTGATCAGAATGGCATCCCAAAAGCAGGCGGTCGAGCGACATTTCAATAAAAACGTCAAGATCAAAGTCTTTCAAGAAGGTGACTACGTCCTCCGTCGAGTGTTCCAAAACACTCAAGAGCTTAATGCAGGTAAACTTTCCATCAAGTGGGAAGGTCCTTATCGTATATCTGAAGTCGTGGGTAAAAGAGCCTATCGGCTCCAGACCCTCGACAACCAAGAAATCCCGCGTAGTTGGAATGCGACACACCTAAAAAAGTATTTCTTTTGAAATCACTTTCCTCTCATGCAAATTTCTATTCGTCTGGATAATTACTTAAACATCGGAGGGTCGTTGATTAGCCAACGACCAACCTTTGACAAAATTCTATCGCAGGAATGCACGACATAAGTGCCCAAGTCCAGGACTTGATCGTTTTATCACAGGGGCACATAATTCAAGTTTCACCGTACAATCTAGTTACACGATCGTAAAATCTAAACGATCCCTCGACCTAAGTTTTTGAACTTAGTAAATTTTGTACGCTCTAACACATCGATGACGTATATGTGAGTTTATCAATACAATTCAAATGCATAATTTATGTTTCAATCGGTATATTACAATGAATGCCTAAGTCGCACGATTCTTCGCTTAACGAATTTTATGATCGATGTTACATTTACCCATTGCATATGTAAAAGCACGAGTTCGGCAAAAGGATGAACTTCAATGACGAACGATTACATACGAGCGACCGATGGTCGAGTATTTGATAATGTCGTTTTCCGACATTATTTTGATCCCGAATTCGTTCTGTTTGATGTAAGTTCCCGAGTAAAAATAGTAGAATTTAATGGTTTTGATGAGAAAGTACAGGTTTTTAATGAATAATTGATGTTGGAAGAGTTTTGGAGCAATCGGAGCAAGTCTACAACAGTCCAGTGAAAAAAGGAGAAAAATCAGATTTTTGGACCAAACAGTGCTCTGCGCGCCTCTGAGCGCGCCTCCAAACGCTCCCACAAACGCGCAGGCTTATTTTTGGACCAAACAGTGCTCTGCGCGCCTCTGAGCGCGCCTCCAAACGCGCCCACAAACGCGCCAAAGCCCTGATACGTTTTTAAAGCCTTTTTCTGCTAGGGTTGAGAAAATATGATCTTAGTGACGGCTGGAGACTTTTTCTGGGCGATTTTGGAAGATAGAAGACGATTTTTGAAGGGAAGAAGAGGGCTAGAAACATCAAGATACGAGAATCAAAAGGCGAATCGAGTTTATTCATCGAGGGATTAAGCTTTTCAGGGAGTTTTAGATTTCATTTCTTTTAGAACAAAGCATGTTTACTTTCATTTTCATTGTTTCATTTCTGAGTTTGGAAACCCCCAATATGAACTAATCCGTTCATGTTGGGGGGTTGGTTTGAATCGTGGTTGGATGATTATTTAGCTTACAGTAGATACGATCGATTTGATTCTTATGGATGAAACATGTGGGATTGTTCTTAATGCTTGTAATAGTCCAAACTATTATTTGATTTAATGAATCTTTTAACGTTTGAGAAAATTTTTGAGGTTTATCTAATCCTTCATGTCTTAGTCGAATATGAGATAGAAATATGATAATTCGTACTTTGTGGGTTTTTAATCATTGTTTGTTCAATTACCTTTGTTGAGATCGAATGATGATACAAAATGTTGAATGAATGTTGCTATAGCTTGATAGAGTATAGTGATGGTTTGTGATTATACCAGTCATCCTGGAGTTATGTCAATCGTGTCAAATCTGTGAGTTAAGTAATTATTTACCTGAGGAACCCAACCCTCCAACTCCTTCTCTTAGCTAAATTAATTAAAGTTTTAATCGTGTTCCGATATTCAACAACCCAAATCAATTTGCATTAGTCTAGTTAATAATCTATACAGTCATTGTGGTACTTGACACCTAGTTCCTTTGGTTCGATACTCGTACTTTATAAGTACTATTACTTGATTCGACCCGTACACTTGCGGTAGATTTAGGGGGGTGTAAACCCGCCTATCAAGTTTTTGGCGCCGTTGCCGGGGAACCTGTTTTGTGTGAATATCACTACCAGCTGTAGAAGTTATTACATTAGACACCCTGTTTTATTTATTTTTATCTTACTTTGAAAGTTCATATATATTTGGGTTTTGAGATTCTCTTTTCTCCGTTTCAGGTTACCTCTTGGTTTATGCCAAGAAGAAGACTGTTTCGGGAATTAGTACCTATTGATCCGGAGATAGAACGGACTGCCAGAGAACTGAGAAGACAAGCACGGAACAGAATGACCGACAACAACATCAATGTTGGGGAAGATTGGGGAGAAGGGTTGCCCATGGGTAATGGTCAACCAATTCCAAATGCAAATGCGAACAATGGT
Organism: Saussurea involucrata; assembly: GCA_033807775.1. Classification (NCBI taxonomy): domain Eukaryota; kingdom Viridiplantae; phylum Streptophyta; class Magnoliopsida; order Asterales; family Asteraceae; genus Saussurea; species Saussurea involucrata. The sequence goes on from CM066327.1 coordinate 66,373,887, forward strand.
CCTCCTCCTAATAATCGGAACAATCAGAACCACAACAATGCCAATGCCAACCACAACGTTAATCATGGCGTCAACAACAATGGTGGTAACAATGGGGCTAATAATGGTGTCAACAATGGGATCAATCATAATCTCAATCAACCACCACACAGGGTACCCATGAGAAATTTCGCCAATCCAAACATGGGGGCTGCACAACGTGGATACGCACCACCGATAGCTGCCAACAGCTTTGAAATCAAGCTTGGCACTATCCAATTGGTGCAATCGAACATGTTTGGAGGTGCAGCGACTGAACACCCTCATGCACATTTGCGCTCATTTGAAAAGATATGCAATACCTTCAAGGTAAATGGGGCGGATCAAGACTCGATCAAGATACGGTTGTTCCCATTTTCATTGAGGGATTGAGCCACTACTTGGGAAGAGAATCTACCACCGGGGTCGATTCGAACATGGAATGATATGGTGACGGCTTTTCTCAACAAGTTCTTTCCACCGGGGCGAACAGCCCAATTGCTTTCGGATATCACCCATTTCTCGCAATGGGATCAAGAGTCGTTGTACGAGGCATGGGAAAGATATAAAGCGATGCTCAAGAAGTGTCCACATCATGGGTTACAAGAGTGGATGGTTATACAAACATTCTACGTGGGATTGAATCCTCAATTTAAGAATGACCTCACAGCTGCTGCAGGTGGAGCTTTAATGAACAAGTCCTATGAGGAAGCGGTCGAATTGATAGAAAATCTAGCAGAACATAGCTATTCCACTCCAAGATCTGTTGTTAGAAAAGTTGCAAGCGTGCAAGAAACAGAAGAGTTGAAGGCTATAAAGGCACAGTTGAATGCACTAACCAATCAGTTGAAAGGAGCGGCTATTCAACCGAATGTTCAGAATCTTCAAGACTATCAAACGCCGGAACAAGTCCAGTTCGTTCAGAACCGAAATAATCAGCCGAGGAATGACCCATTTTCCAACACCTATAATGAGGGATGGAAGCGACATCCTAACTTTTCTTGGAGTCAACCTCAACAAGGCCCAGCTAAAGAAACAATGGGACAACAGCAACAGCAGCAGCAGTATGGTAACAATTCTAACTCTTCAACTTCTTTTCAGTCTAACAACGTTTATCGTCCCCCAGGTTACAATCAGAGGAGAAATGAAGAGGGCCAATCATCAGAAAAGAAGCCAGGTTTAGAAGACATGATGATGAAATTCATGTCAAAGATGGAAGCTGCGGTTGAAGGATTGACAAGTACAGTGGGTAATGTGAAGGCGACAACTGACCAAAATACTGCCTCAATCAGAATGCTAGAAAGACAAGTCGGACAAATAGCTGAAGCACTACAATCCCGGACTCAAGGTCAATTCCCTAGTCAGACTGAACGAATACCAAGAGAGGAGTGCAAGGCTATTTATCTGAGAAGTGGAAAGGAGTTGATTATAGACCCTACCCGAGAACCGTTAACTGATGACGCTAAAGCTAAAGGTAGACGAGGAGATAGAGAGTGAAATGTCAAAGAATAGAGATAAGGGGAAGGAAGCCGGTGAAGAAGGTATGACGAAGGAAAACCCGGAGGATGGAGAAAAGAAGAAGAAGCAACCACCAGTCAACCCGTATGTGCCACCGCTACCATTTCCGAATCGACTGAAGGCACATAAGGATGAGGAACAATTCCAGAAATTTCTTGACATTTTCAAGAAATTACACATCAATATTCCATTTGCGGAGGCACTGGCAAAAATGCCAAGTTATCTCAAGTTCATGAAAGATATCTTGTCCAAGAAGAGAAGGATCGAGGAGCATGCCACGGTTGCACTTACTGAAGAGTGCAGTGCTATCATTCAGCACAAGCTTCCTCCGAAGCTTAAGGATCCAGGGAGTTTTACTATCCCTGTTCAAATAGAAAAATCTAATTTCAGTAAGTCATTATGTGATCTTGGTGCAAGTGTTAATTTAATGCCTTTATCCATTTTCAGGAAACTTGGCTTGAGGGAAGTGAAGCCAACGAACATGACTCTTCAGCTTGCCGATAGATCGATAAGGTACCCGTATGGAGTGATCGAAGACGTCTTGGTAAAGGTTGGCAAGTTTTACTTCCCGATGGACTTTGTGGTGTTGGATATCGATGAGGACATAGAGGTCCCGCTGATACTGGGAAGATCCTTCCTAGCCACAAGTCGAGCACTGATCGACATGGAGGAAGGCGAGATGACTTTGAGAGTTGGTGGTGAGAGGGAAGTGTTCAAGATGTTCTAGAAGATAAGAGACAGAGGCGAAGAGAAATTTGGTGAGCAAGAAAGGCCGAAGGAGTGATCAGAAAGAAAGTCGTGCCACGACAGAAAATACGGCGCTGTGTGGGAGGCAACCCACCATAGGTTAAATCTTAATTTTTATTTTGGTCAGTTTCTTATTTTTGTGTGATTTCTTTTGTTTTGTGTGTTTTTTTTGTGTTTTGTGTGTTTATGTTTAGTTTTTGATCCCTGATAGCAATTCCGATATGACCAAGAGCAAGGCAGGAGAAGGAAGGGCAGGAATATGTGAACAGTGATCCGCGCATGCATCCTGAAAGGTATCTACATAACACCTCTTTGCAAACCTCAGTTTCACCAAGGTTTGGGGTCCCTGTTTTCACTTGAACTTTATTGTTTTATGATTCCTTGTTGTGAAAACAAACCTAATCTAGAGATTAGGTTTGGGGTGGCATAATTACTGCTAGTTGTACTGTATCGCTATTTCGTGATTATATTTTGTGTGCTATTTGTTTCCATTGGGGACAATGTTTGTGTCTGGTTTGGGGTGGTTTGTCGAGTCTATCATTTGTTGATCTCAGTGGATTGAACAATCACCTTGTTTATAGTGAGGAATGGGCGACCAGTTTAGCATGAAGTAGTGTGAGAGTTCGAAGACACTCATTTTGGGGGGAGGAATTAGAAGGGATAATATAGCACAAGGTTGGATCTAGGTGACTGCACACATTAGAGACATTAGTGGAGACCAGCCATTAGTTTGTTGAGCCATACATTAGCTAACTTCGATTCTGAGAGACTATGCATTACTCGATACACTTCTCATATAGTTCTTTGGTCGTTGTTGTAGCTGATCTCGCTATAACTTGCATCCGTTATCAAAGACATCCATAGGAATAGAAGTGAAGCTTTTGCCTATCTTTGTGAACAAACCATGTGTGAAATCATCAAGCTTATTGGTTGCTGCTGATCCCACTGCTCTCATAACCCAAAGTACCCAAATAAAACCTGTTGTAACACCCTCAGAAAAAAAATAGAAAGAGATAACCCAATTGTCTACCCCAGCCATAAACCATCGTCCATAAAGGGGTTCGCTTAGAAAGACAATGCAAAGGGTTACAAAAAAAAAATAATAAGACTGAGGGGTTGGTTAAGGAGTTTGAGGGTAACAGTGTGAAGTGCTAGAAAATGAAAAAGGGGGTCACCAATCATCATCATAAATCCTTTGACCTCCACCCAAAAGTAGCAACCATACCCATTTAAAGATCCGAATTCAGCATGGAGAGTTTGTAAAGAGTGGCGAAGCAACGTTTCTATGTCCTAGTCTTGATAGTGGATTCTTTCTGAGATCAATTTGTATATAACTGTGCGTTCTTGTTAAATTGTTGTTCATGCATGTCTTGTGAATTCTTGTACCCAACTCTGAAAGCATGACAACATGTGTGAAACCTAGGGCTCGAGCGAAGAGAGAGAAAACCGTGAGGTAGGGTCAAGGCGAAATCCTCTCTGAGTGTGTTTAGTCTAGGTACAATAAAGTGTGGTGTGGTCCCTGATAGCTCCCTTCCCCAAAGTTTTGCTGTTTAGAATTCCATAACTGAGTCGGCTAGGTGTTCGTCCATCTCACATGTAACTCATGGTGGTTGTTGAGTTGACTAGAGATCACTAATGATATTCTCGACAACACGAAATTGCGATTGTTTGAGTTGTGTTTAAATGCTTATTTTTATCGCTATTTTGCTTGGGGACAAGCAACGCTCGGTTTGGGGTTGTGATAATGTCGTTTTCCGACATTATTTTGATCCCGAATTCGTTCTGTTTGATGTAAGTTCCCGAGTAAAAATAGTAGAATTTAATGGTTTTGATGAGAAAGTACAGGTTTTTAATGAATAATTGATGTTGGAAGAGTTTTGGAGCGATTTTTGGCATTAACAATATGTAGAAATGATTTTATCATCTTTTAGTCATTTTATTGAAATTGAAGTCAGTTGCTCGTTCCAATTTTGAGGGTGTTACAAAGTTCGTGGATGGGTAAAGTACGTTCAGGCTGGGTAGGAGGTGGTGTAGACTTTGGTTGAGCTTCAGGTGTAGGGCTTTGATGCATAGTTGGGGTTTCCATAACTCCTTTACCTTTCACGGCGCTACTTACTTCAGCAGATAATTGGTTGACGATGCTCATCATCTTCTGGGTTTGGTTCTCGTAGGACACATTGAGCGAGTCCAAGACAGCATGCAGGAAGTCTAAGGTAATGTAGTGCGGAGGCAGACCAAGCATAGTGAGTAACTGCGTTTCAAGATTGGATCTAACACTCGGACCACCTAGGTTACCGATTGACATGATGGTTGAAGAAACCGCATAGCATGTGCTCAATGTTGGCCTAGTATTAGCATTGACAAGACTTCCACCCCGTCCTCACGAAGCACCAATGAATGGCGGCCTCACTTGGGGTGTTCCGGTTGGAGCACATAAGCTACCAACTGATTGTGTCACTAACTGAGTAACGACTGGAGCATGTGTCCTAGGAAAGGATGTTCTTCTGAATGGCTCTAGACTCAACGTGCGTGGAAATGAAGTCGATGGCCAGGGCAAGAGCCTATCTAATTCAATACCAGCAGACACCGAGTGTGTCGCCGATAGCGTTTGTGCTATATCCCCTTGTGAGAATGAAACATCAGTTTGTAGAGACACTGATGAGTGGCTTGGAGGGGCTGTGTAATGCATAGTTGGGCCCACTATGTCTTGTTCAATGTACAACGACGAGGAACGCGCGTTGACAGTAGTTATGGCTACCGGACTTGACACGGTGTGGGTAGAGTCTTTCTTTAATTCTTTTTCAGACTCTTTATCACTCTCTGCATTTTCTTTTCTTCCCCTCACTCGGTTCACATTTATTTCATTTTCAACTGAAACTTCCTCGTCCATCCTTATAACTTCATTGTCACCCGAGTTCCCGATGCTCCAGGTCGAATCAACATCGTAACTCTCAACAAGCGGTCTCAGACCGACATGCATAGGGATCTTGTGAACATTCAGACCATGATCGGAGTCGGAATACGAATCATTAGCATTATCATTCTTAGCACCATCTCCTCTATTTGAAGTAGCCTCATCATCTAAACTTGAGGCAGAAACCACGTAATCGGCATCATCATGATAATCCCAAGATACGTCGTCGTCAAATATTGTATTTTCTCTCACCTCTTCCCATTCAAGAACCCCATGTTCTTGAACCTGCTCTACATTCTGACCTTCACCACCTAGTTGATTGGCACCCTGGGGAGGTCCCACCAGATCTGGCTGCACCGTAAGTGCATTTGCTAACCTATATTCTATCACAACTGGTGACTGTTGGTCAGCATAAGCCAAGACGGCTTCAGGAAGTACGGCAGTATGGGTGAAGTTGATCGGGGCAGGCATCTTTAAGAAGTGCATCCACTGTTGTGGACCGTGATCAGCATTGGGCTGGCGGGGTATTTGGCGGGGTATTTGTTGATTGGATTGCATGATGTTGTGGATCAAAATCTGAAGAAACCTCTGATAAGGAACAAATGATCTGGCTTTGGCAGGCTTTGACTTGTGCCCAACGAGCTCGATCAACTCATTCCATATAATAACAGCGTAATCGATCTTGCGGTTAAAGGCCACTGCATGGAAGAGTCGGAGAATGCCTATGTTGCACTTGTCGAGGCCCGTATGTTTGGTGTCATACATCTGTTGAGTATGGAAAATAAGGTGTACCACATCCTTGGTAGGTGATAGGGCGGGTTTACACCCCCCCCTAAATCTAACCGCAAGTGTACGGGTCGAAGTCAAGTAATAGTACTTGAGAAGTACGAGTATCGAATCACAGGGAACTAGGAACTAAGTATCACAATTACTACAATCGCTATTAACTGAGCTGTCGATTTGGAAGATTGGTTTTAAACTACTGAATTGCAATAAATAAACAAATCAGACACAAGACACAACAGAAACAGCTTTGGAAACTTTGATGGAGGAAACAGTTGAGGGTTGGAAATCCTTAAATTCTCACATACAGTCATCAGACTCAAACAATTACCAGTTATTCTCTTATAACGAAACCCAATCTTGTAAAAGTCACCGTTGTTCTTTCTCAAGCACAACGGTTTTTATCTTAAAAAGCATAAGTTTATCTTTCGATCTCACTTATGGAATTCAAAACACATTACGTTCAAGATTAAAACGGGACCAAGGTTTACACTGATATATCTCTATCCAGTTTCTCACCTCAGACATGTAATTCCTAAGTCTAATTCTCAATTAATTCTTTCGAACATAATCGAAAACCAGAGGTCAATCGTAAATTGGCCAAATTTACAACAGCATTAAGGACAAAAATCACATGCATTCATTAAAATAAGAAGAACTGATAAACATCATTCGTCATCCATCTATATGTTCAAATCTAATTCAATCCAACCCCCAACATCTAAAGATTAGTTCATGATGTTGGGGGATTCAAACACAAAAGAAGAGAAAACAACTATGAAAGAAAACATAGCAAAAGTGATCGTGGTGAATGGTGTGATGTACTGATGAATATAAAGATGAACTCCCTTCTTTCGGCTCGTATCCACTTCGCGTATTGAACGTCTCCTCGATTGATCCTCCCTCGTGGCTCCAAACGGTGTCACACGGTTCTGAAAATCGCCCAGAATCGCCCCTCTGCTGCTCCCGATCGTCTGCCGTCCGAATGATCGAAAAGTGACCTAAAACCCGAAAAATATAGCTGAAAATCGCGAAACAGTGGCTTACGCGACTTGCCACGCGACTTGTAAGTCGCGGGCTAAGTCGCGTGTATGCTTTTTAATGCGTGGGTCGTTTTCCGGTTCGCGGTTCGGGTCCTGGTTCGTTCGCGGGTCTTAGGCTTGACTTTTGGGCTCCCGTTAGGCTTCGTTTTGACTCGTTTTGGGCTCTTTTTAGCTTCTTTTCTCGATGGTTGCCGCCTTTTAGCTAACCTGTATAATTCACTAGATAAACCGTAAAATACACGCCTTTTTACTTGAACACAAGCCAATCTCATTGGTTTGAGCACCGAAAATAACGCCAAAAAGTGGCGTTATCAACAACCCCAAACCGAGCGTTGCTTGTCCCCAAGCAAATTAGCGATAAAAATAGAATAAAAGCACACAGTGAAAAAGTAATGACTGCACAATTCCCAATCGGTACCAAGTGATGCATCAGTGATTTCCCATACCCGTGAATATCAATCTCACTTTCGCCTCATTTTTATTTCGTTTGATCTATGACCTTCCATTGGGAGTTGAACTCGTGACTGTTCCGATTACGTTCGGTTAGACTAGGTCCAAACATACTAGGGAAACATTTCGCCTCGACCTTACCTCACGGGATACTCTCTTTGCACTCGAACCTAGGTTATCGCTCGTGTTGTCATGTTAAGGAAGTTATGTACAAGAATACTCAAATTATTACATGACAACTTTAAAGAAAGACGCACAAAAGTCCCAAAATTGGATCTCAGAAAGGAATCAAGTAGCAAGACAGGGAATATCGGTAAAGGTGGTCATAGACTCTAATCACATCTTCCAAAAGATCATCCAGGTCTTTACAAGGGTTGTAATGGGGCTAGGGCTATGGTTGAGAAACGAAGGGTAAAATGGTTCAAAGATCCTTGGCGTGTCAATCGTTAGCAGTGATGAACTTTATAGCTTTTCGCTCTATTATTTGGCCCTCTTCGTCGCTATTGGAGTCGCTTTGACTCTCTTCTTTACTGCTATAGCTAATATCTAAATTAACTCGATTTTTTTTGTGGCATCATTGGCCCTCTTTTCTATTTCTTGGGTTACATTGACCCAATTTATTCTCATGGCTGGCCTGTTCTATTCTTTTCTGCTCTATCTTTCGTAGTTCATCACTGCCTTTGATTTACACACTTTCGGATAAGGGTTGGCTAAGGTTTTTGGCTAAAGGTTTAATGGTGGGTTTAGAAAGAAATAAGGTGAGTGTTTGGCTGCAAAGGGGGTTATGGGTACACACATAAAGGTAAAGGGAACGATTGCTAAAAACAGGGTTAAAACAAAACACACAATGCCTGGAATCATATCTTAAGGTCCACACGATATGGTCTACTATACCCTTACCTAATATCCCGATGTTCGTCTTTGCTACTCAATGCAATAATGTAGCGAGATCATTCTACATTCACGACAAGGAATTCGAAAAAGTGTATACGAATTAGGTGTATGAATCCCTCGAAATGAAAGCGTCTTTTAGGCTCAAAAACTCGCTATCGGGTGGTCTCCACTAATGTCCCTAGTCATGTCCTTTCCCGGTCCTTCCCTAACGGTCACGTCACTATCGCAAGATTTTTCCAACAATGGTCGGTCTCAATCATTCAAAACAAAAATTTTAGCTACTATGATCTAGACACTCAGAAGTGCAGGAAATCTACGTGCATAACTTGGGCCCGATTGGGCAATCCCAAACCTTACCCACACATTGTCCCCAATGTGCAAGTAAAGTCGTAGGCGATGCGACTCGAATCATTGTGCAGTTGTTACAGTTATCAAAAGGACGGGCAAGTCATTACAAAACATCAAAAAGAAATCTGAAAGTTTCTAATATGGGCATCCCAAACCTAGGTCATGGCCTAGGTTTTTCAAACAAAGCCAACCCCAAACCTCGGTAAAACCAAGGTTTGCACAGGGTTAAAAGTGAGTGTGTAGATGTTTAAAAGATGAGGCACCCCAAACCTAAGTGAAACTTAGGTTTGTGCATCTCGTTAAACTACTAAGGAATAAACATCTTACACCACTCGTTTAGCAGAAAGAGTTAGAACATACCTGTTTTCCCGGACGGAGGAGATTCTCTTGACAGATTTGAGCACTTAGAGAAGATGGGGGGGGAGCATGCAAAACAAACAAAAGACACAAAACAAGAACAGGAAACACAAAAAGCAAGAAAGGAAACAAAAACTGCACGAAAAACGAACATGGGACCCCCCGCGGTTTAGCCCGCGACTTGCAAGTCGCGTGGCAAACCGCGTAACCTACTGTTTCAGAAAACCAACAGAGGGCCCCGCGGTTTGCTACGCGGTATGTAAACCGCGGCATAAGCTGCGTATGTCCCTGTTCCAACTATTTTTGATTTTTCGATTTTTCGATTTTAATGGTTTTTTCGGAAATAAAAACACCCTCAAACTAAAAATAATAAAAGGAAACAAACCTTGGTGGGTTGCCTCCCACCCAGCGCCTTTTTTTTAAAGTCGTGGCACGACTATGTGGGACTCAGCTAGGCTCAGTATCCGCGGAACTATACCGTCCACACTTACGGTTCTTCGCGGATCCTTCCCTCTCTACTTGACCTCGCTCCTTCTCGAACATTTTGAAGATGACCTTCTCACCACCAACTTTGAATGTTATCTCTCCTTCTTCCACATCGATCAGGGCTTTGCTCGTGGCTAGGAATGATCTTCCCAGAATTAACGGGACCTCTTCATCTTCATCTATGTCAATGACAACGAAGTCGACGGGGAAATAGAACTTACCGACCTTGATGAGTACGTCCTCGATCACTCCATACGGGTATCTGATTGATCGATCGGCGAGCTTTAACGTCATGTATCTTGGGCTTACTTCTCCCAATCCGAGTTTCCTGAAAATAGAAAGAGGCATCAAATTAATACTAGCCTCTAAATCACACAAAACTTTATTGAAAGAAAATTTCCCGATTTAGTTAGGGATAGAAAAACTCCCTGGATCTTTAAGCTTCGGGGGAAGCTTATTTTGGAAGATCGCGCTGCACTCTTCAGTGAGTGCAACGGTGGCCTGGTGATCAATTGCCCTCTTTTTGGAAAGGATCTCTTTCATGAATTTCATGTAAGAGGGCATTTGGACGAGAGCATCTGCAAAAGGGATGTTAATCGTTAACTTTTTAAATACATCAATAAATTTCGAAAAATTAACATCATCCTTATTTGCTTTCAGTCTATTCGGGTATGGCACTCTCGGAATTTCCGGCTTGACCGGTGGTTGCTTTGCCTTGTTCTCTTCACACTGCTTGCTCTCTTCACCCTCCGAGTTCTCTTTTATTGCACACTCTTTATCAGCTTCTAGTTCAGTCACTTTAATGCTCTCGATCTCTTTCTCTTTCGGATCGGTCTCCCTCGATAATGACTCTCGTAATGGCTCTCCATTCAGCTCCTTGCCACTTCTTAAGTAAATGGCATTGCAATGTTCCCGGTTAGTCCTTTCGGGTTGACTTGGGAAAGTACCGGGAGGTCGGTTTTGTAGGGCCTCGGAAATCTGCCCCACTTGCCTTTCGAGGATCTTAATGGAGGCGGTGTTTTGCTCGGTAGCCGCCTTGACGATGTTGATCGTGCTTGCTAATCCCTCGACCGTGCTGTCCATTTTCGTCATGAACTTCATGAGCATATCTTCCAACCCCGGTTTCTTCTTCATCGATGGTCCTTCATTCCTTTGGTGAAAACCTGGAGGACGATAAGCATTATTAGTATTGGAAGAATTTGAAGAGTTAGAAAAATTACCTGGCTGTTGACCGGGTTGACTCCACGAGAAATTTGGGTGCTTTTTCCACCCTTCGTTATACGTGTTGGAGAACGGGTCGTTCCTCGGTTGGCTCCGGTTTTGTACGAATTGAGCTTGTTCCGGTTCTTGAGTATTCCCTCCATTCAGCCGATTTGTGATAAAGGCTAGTTGAGCTTTCAACTCATTCAGCTCGTTACTTTCTTGCACACTTGCAACTCTTCTAACGGCTGATCTCGGAGTGGAAAAACTATGTTCGGCCAGATTCTCGATCAGCTCACACGCTTCCTCATAAGATCTATCCATTAATGCTCCACCCGCCGCAGCTGTGATGTCGTTCTTAAATTGCGGGTGGAGTCCACTGAAGAAAGTCTGGATGATGACCCAGCCTTGTAGCCCGTGACGAGGACACTTCTTGATCATGTCCTTGTAGCGCTCCCAAGCCTCATATAACGTTTCCTGATCCCATTGAGAAAAGTGGGTGATTTCCGCCATCAGTTGGGCGGTTCTGCTCGGTGGGAAAAACTTTTGAAGGAAAGCTGCTTTCAATTGCGCCCAAGTGGTGATCGAATCTGGTCGGATGCTATCGGTCCATGTCTCAGCTTGGCCCTTGAGTGAAAAGCCGAATAGCCTCAGCTTTATGGCATCTTCTTCCATCCCGTTGATCTTGAAGGTGCTACAAATGCGCTCGAAAGCCCGGAGATGAGTGTGCGGGTCTTATACCGGTGTTCCTCCGTATTGATTTTTCTGTACCATTACGATGGTACTCGGCTTGAGCTCGAAGGAGTTTGCTGCGGTGGCACGTGGTTGAATGCCTATGCGGGCCGCTGCCACATTTGGATCGGCAAACGACCGCATAGGTACCCTTTCCGGCGGTGGTGGTGGATTGTTGCGAGGTCTCTCGTCACCCATCTCTAATTTCTTTTTAGCTTTCGATTCTTTACGTAGGCGACGAGCGGTTTTCAATCTCCGGATCGAATTCTTCAATCTCTTTCCCTCGGGTCGTCCTTGGCATAAACCAAGTGGTACCTGAAAAGGAAGAGAGTAAAGTCAGAAATCCAAAAACGGAAGTGATGGAATAAAGCAATTAAATAAAATGCTCAATCTAATAGCGCGTATAGCTGGTAGTGCTATTAGCTACAACTAGTTCCCCGGCAACGGCGCCAAAAACTTGATAGGGCGGGTTTACACCCCCTAAATCTAACCGCAAGTGTACGGGTCGAAGTCAAGTAATAGTACTTGAGAAGTACGAGTATCGAATCATAGGGAACTAGGAACTAAGTATCACAATTACTACAATCGCTATTAACTGAGCTGTCGATTTGGAAGATTGGTTTTAAACTACTTAATTGCAATAAATAAACAAATCAGACACAACACACAACAGAAACAACTTTGGAAACTTTGATGGAGGAAACAGTTGAGGGTTGGAAATCCTTAAATTCTCACATACAGACATCAGACTCAAACAATTACCAGTTATTCTCTTATAACGAAACCCAATCTTGTAAAAGTCACCGTTGTTCTTTCTCAAGCACAACGGTTTTTATCTTAAAAAGCATAAGTTTATCTTTCGATCTCACTTATGGAATTCAAAACACATAACGTTCAAGATTAAAGCGGGACCAAGGTTTACACTGGTATATCTCTATCCAGTTTCTCACCTCAGACATGCAATTCCTAAGTCTAATTCTCAATTAATTCTTTTGAACATAATTGAAAACAATAGGTCAATCGTAAATTGGCCAAATTTACAACAGCATTAAGGACAAAAATCACATGCATTCATTAAAATAAGAAGAACTGATAAACATCATTCGTCATCCATCTATATGTTCAAATCTAATTCAATCCAACCCCCAACATCTAAAGATTAGTTCATGATGTTGGGGGATTCAAACACAAAAGAAGAGAAAACAACTATGAAAGAAAACATAGCAAAAGTGATCGTGGTGAATGGTGTGATGTACTGATGAATATAAAGATGAACTCCCTTCTTCCGGCTCGTATCCATTTCGCGTATTGAACGTCTCCTCGATTGATCCTCCCTCGTGACTCCAAACGATGTCACACGGTTCTGAAAATCGCCCAGAATCGCCCCTCCGCTGCTCCCGATCGTCTGTCGTCCGAATGATCGAAAAGTGACCTAAAACCCAAAAAATATAGCTGAAAATCGCGAAACAGTGGCTTACGCGACTTGCCACGCGACTTACAAGTCGCGGGCTAAGTCGCGCGTATGCTTTTTGCTGCGTGGGTCGTTTTCCGGTTCGCGGTTCGGGTCCTGGTTCGGTCGCGGGTCTTGGGCTTGACTTTTGGGCTCCCGTTAGGCTTCGTTTTGACTGGTTTTGGGCTCTTTTTAGCTTCTTTTCTCGATGGTTGCTGCGTTTTTGCTAACCTGTATAATTCACTAGATAAACCGTAAAATACACGCCTTTTTACTTGAACACAAGCCAATCTCATTGGTTTGAGCACCGAAAATAACGCCAAAAAGTGGCGTTATCAGTAGGTACTTCGCTGAACTTGGATGATTGGGTTAGCACAACTCCATCTTCAGGTTGATAACCCAAACTCATGATATCGGCACACAAATCTACTTTAGAAATGGAATCTTCAAAATCAGGCTGGTAGGGTAGGTCTAGTGCATTTCTTAGGCGCTTGAGAGTGATCTTGGCGTCGAAATGATCATCTTTTGCAGTGAAGTAATGACAGCGGTCATTGACTGGATGGAAACGGATAGAGTTCCAAAACCGTTGAAGATATATCACAGGAACGGTGATGGTCTTGGTTAGAGCAGTGCGGAGAGGATGGCCTTTGAGAACCTCAAGGACTATACGGTAGTCCAGGTTAACACTCAGATCGAGAGTGTAATTGTTGTCCGCCAGTGCTAGGTATAAGCTCCTAGGTATGAGCTCCTCATCCAAATCCCGAGCATTCACCGAAGGTTGTGAGGATCGGTGGGATGGGATTGGATTGTTCTCATCCGAAGAATTACCATCATTGTGTCTAAAGGAAACCATCTGTACAAGGTAACATCAGTATCGTGCCAAAAGTGACCGTTTTCAAATTTTTTTCAAGAAATTGCCTAAGTCCTGGTTTTATCTCACAAAACACCAAGGTGTTATCGTACCACATGTGTTATCACATGAAACATGTGCGATAAAAAATTGTCGCACACGACATGTACGATAACGAAGAACATAATGGCATGCGATAACTATGAATGTTTGAATACAAGCTTCATGCGATAAATTTGAACACTGAAAAATTCTAAGTGTTCAAGCCCAGATTTTTCAAAAATCGCACAACCAAGATGTGAAACTGATACCCTAGTGTCGTCTACGTACCAGAAGCATTTCCCTATCAATTTTATCATTAAAAGCTAACACAAGAGTAGATTTCAGACCCGAATATGAAAAGACCCACAGCCTTTTGACTCTAAAACCCTAAAAATCGACTGTAAGTACATAAAACATGGATAAATAGGATTGAAAATGATAGAATACCAACCTCGATTAGAATCTGAATGGAGTGTGATCGATGCAAACTGGATTCTACGAAAAATTCTTGAAAATCAAAGAGGGGCTTGAGAGGGTTTTGTGTTTGAGAAAAAAGTTACTTGTTTTAAAAACCGCTCTATTTATAAGACCTTAAGGATGATGACACGTGGCACACAAAGATTGGTCCAACGGTTGACCTGCCAACATGTTCGGTCATCGTACGAACAAGGCACGATAATCCTCATTTTTATCGTACACAACAATGTGCGATAAAATGGTGAGATGGGTAATCGCACACGAACAGTGCGATAACCACTGTTCATTGGGGTTTATTGTACAACACATGTACGATAAAAACTGTTTTCATCGTACACCACTATGTGCAATAAAAAGAGTGCATGTGTTATCGCATAAGGCACATGCGATTAAAAAGTTTATCGTGCACTACTACGTGCGATAACATCAACACTTAGAAATTTTCAAAGATTTTTCAAGTAATATCAAAAATTTATCACATTAAAAGATGTCCAACTTTTAACTGATTAAGCTCTCAAGGATTCAAGAACAAGGTTTTTCACTCCCCTCAAATGATGCATAGATTTGTAAAAGAGTTTTCCATCATTCAAGAGTGTGTGCAAAAACAAATTAGAATACTTACCTTGTTGTCTTCAAGTATACATCCCATGACATCTATACTCACAACCTTTATCAGTTATGCATACTCCCCCTAGACTTATGCATATAGGTTTATAAAACTCCCCCTGAGACCATGAACACACACCTCATGCAGAAGCATGTATCTTATTAAATCACAAGCGAGACATTAAAAGAAGAGAAATAACAAATTGAATAAACATTTGAAAAACAATAGAATTATAAGAATTTAAATAACATATATTGAAAATATAATATGATGAAAATTTAAGTGTATCAATCTGGATAAAATATCTAGATTAAGATACAAATATTTCCACCTATTAGATGATCAATATAGGAAATTTAAACTTTCATGTTCAACATGCCAAGCTTGGATACTAAGAAATGAAAACATTTTTCATCCAAAGCTTTTGTGAATAAATCGGCAAGTTGATATTCAGTTGTAACAAAGTAAAGTTCAATTGTACCTTTCTCAACGTGATCTTTAATAAAATGATACCTGATATCGATGTGTTTTGTCTTGGTGTGTTGGACAGGATTAGCTGAAATGACAATAGCGCTTTTGCTGTCACGGTAGATTAGGATCTTCTCATATTTGAATCCGTAGTCCACAAGTTGGGTTTTCATCCACAGGACTTGTGAGAAGGAACTGGCCGCGACTACATATTCAGCCTTCGCCGTTGATGTCGACACGCAGTTCTGCTTTTTAGACGCCCAACTCACGAGCTTGTCACCCAAAAACTGTATGTGACCGGAAGTGCTCTACCTGTCCAGCATGCATCCTCCGTGATCAGCATCTAAATACGCAATGAGTTCGTATCTTGTCCCCTTAGGATACCACAGACCAAGATATGGTGTGCCTTTCAGATATCTATAGATGCGCTTGACGGCTCCAAGGTGTGATTCCTTCGGTTTAGCCTGAAATCTCGCACAAAGACATGTGGCAAACATAATATCCAAACGACTAGCAGTTAAGTACATTAATGACCCGATCATACCTTTATACGTCTTAAGATCAACGTCCTTACCGTCAGGATCCGGACCGATCTTAGATCCTGGTGCCATTGGAGTACCAATCGTCGTACAGTTTTCATCTTGAATTTCTTCAAGATATCAAACACATACATTGACTGATTTATGAAGATTCTGGTTGAGAACTATTTGACTTGTAGACTAAGAAAGAAGTTAATATCTCCCATCATACTCATCTGGAATCTGGTCACCATAATGTTAGAGAACCAAGTACATAACGAAGGGTAAGTCGAACCAAAAATTATATCATCAACATAAATTTGAACGAGAAGAATATCACCTTCCTCATGTTTAGTGAAGATCAATTTTACCTTTCTCAAAGCCGGATTTAAGTAGAAAAGTGGATAGAACCTGTTAGTATCCAAGCGCTTACCACTATGCCAAAAGCAATTGCGGGTGGATAAGGCGCAACTTATTTCCATATAGCGTAGCAGCCATCTCCACTTTTTGATTTAGGAAGATGTTGGTCAATGACCCAACAATCTCCCCCCCCCCCCCCCCCCCAACATCTGCCAGCACTAACAAGAGCTTTGCTAGAAGTCAATGGCCGCACAACATGCCTTTGGCATGTTTAAATGCACTCCATGGGATTCGAACTTGTGACCTGCTCTGATACCACTTGTTAGGATCCAAGCGCTTACCACTATGCCAATAGCAATTGCTGGTGGAGAAGGCGCAACTTATTTCCATATAGCGTAGCAACCAGCGCCACGTTTCGATTTAGGAAAATGCTGGTCAATGACCCAACAGAACCTCATACCATGCTCGAGAGGCTTGCTTCAGTCCATAAAGAGCTTTGTCAAGAATATAGACGTGATCTAGTTTGTCTTTGTCTATAAAGCCTTCTGGTTGAGACACGTACACTTCTTCCTTCAGTACGCCGTTCAAGAATGCAGTCTTCACGTCCATTTGGTAGACGGTGAAGTTCTTGTAGGCCGCGAATGCTAAGAACATCCGAATTTCTTCTAAACGAGCAACCAGAGCGTACGTCTCATCGTAGTCTATACCCTCTTATTGTCGGTAACCTTTTGCTACTATCTGAGCTTTGTTCCTCACGACTATTTCGTCTTCATCTTTCCTATTTTTAAGAAGCCACTTGGTATCGATAGTAGTTTTTCCTTTGGGTCGAGGTACTAATCGCCACTTTCAAAGCCTCAAACTGATTCAGCTCGTCTTGCATTGCAATTATCTAGTCCGGATCCTCCAAGGCCTGTTGAACTATGGTTGGCTCAACTTGACTTAGGAAAAGCACGAACATAACTTCATTAGCAGTTGCTGATCTTGTCTTCACAGGGTCGGACACTTCTCCAATTACCTGATGTAAAGGATGACTCTGTGTTCACTTCTTCGAATATGGATGTGGGAAAATTGTGTCTTGATTGGGGTCAACTAATGAGTTGTCTTTGTCAAAGTTTAATTCAATCGTCAAAGTTGGTTCCGAGTGAGATGTGAATGGTTTGTCAGGTGTGACAACTGGCACTGTCTCGGGAACTGCTTCAGTAGGTACCTCATGTGTGTTGTTAGTACTCTGGTCATTGACATTTGAAGTAGCATTTGATGAAGAAACACCATTAGTAGGTTTTGGTTGTGTTTCTTGTATAGAAGTCATGATTTCATTACTTGGGGAATGCACAGGAGTAGTTGCACCAGTATTAGATGATGTCGGTTCTATTGAAGGACCTACCATTGTAGCTTGTACAGCATTCTGAGCAACTTGATTCCTGATAGAAACATTTGAAGATGAATTATAGCTTCCAAAATATTCATCATAAAAATTCTCAAATAATTGATCAAGTTCATTAAGATTAGAGTTAGAAGTTGAAGCTTGATCTTTGTTTGATTTTGTGGAAG
Source organism: Saussurea involucrata (assembly GCA_033807775.1). Lineage (NCBI taxonomy): Eukaryota > Viridiplantae > Streptophyta > Magnoliopsida > Asterales > Asteraceae > Saussurea > Saussurea involucrata. The sequence goes on from CM066327.1 coordinate 66,391,700, forward strand.
ATGGACTGATCTGTCGAGACGCTAGAACTCTAGTTATTTCGGGTTCTGTACTGCTTTGCACATAATCCATTTCCTCTGTCTCATCGAACTTGACATTTATGCTCTCCATCACAGTTCTTGAAGACTTGAAATAGATTCTGTAACCCTTCGAGGTGGATGAGTATCCGATGAATACGCCCTCGTTCGCCTTAGGACTGAATTTGTTCAAGTTGTCCTTATCATTTAAAACAATACACCTTCAACTAAAAGGTACAAAGCAATCTAGAGAGTATTTCTTTAGGGTACTTGGAATGACATTATAAGAATACAAGATAAAATCTATTTATAGTAAGCAAATAGGAAAGTACGGATTGACCCCTCAACTTGATACAGCTTGATAATAATGGCACTTACAAAAGTTTTTGGTGGAATTTTTTACTAGACTTAGTCTTGCAAGTGTACATATGATTTGGTATTTGAATGTGTTTCAAGTTTGATTAAGTCTTGATGAGTGGTCATCGATATGATATGCTAATGTGAGAAAGTGAAAGTGGTTCGATGGAATAAATGGTTATGATAGAATTAAGAATTTTGCTAGGATATATAGAATTGTGAATTGTGTTATTTGGAATAATGTGTGAGCATGGGTTGCTACGTTTTGGGAAATAAGCACATTTTTGAATTATTGTGAAAATTCGTGAGTTATTGGCTGATTCGGTGTGAATTTCCAATTATGTTTATTTTAAAATTTGGATTGACTTTGACCGGTGGACTATTCGGTATGGAATTTGGGAAATGTATTATTATCGAAGTGATGGAAGAGTTTGATCTTACTTTGGTAATCAGTTAGCTTCGTTTGTTGCTTGAATGAATTCTCTTAAGGGGGAGAGATTGTAATAACCCCAGTTTTATTTATTTTTTTGTAAATTAAAAGTTTAGGGTAATTTTGGTATTTTATCTTTTCTTGAGGGGCCATTTCATAAAATTAAGGGTTTAAAAGATTAGTTATCCTCATCTCTTTCATTCTTGCCAACTTCCTTTTATTTCAATTTCACCATCCTTGTGTGTGGGTTTGAGAGACCCTTTGGAGAAAGGTTTTGATGAGCAAACGATGGGTGTTGAGGTGAACTCAATAATATGGTAAAATTTCTCTTTTTATATTATATCTAGAATTTATTTGGTAAACTTTTGTTTGGGTTATCTTATTGAGATTTTTTTTGGATAAGGTTCATCTAGGCTTTGCCTAGACTACATCCTTGGCAATTTGGAAACAAACAAACAAAGCGGCCGTCTGAGACTAAGCCTGGCCACAGAATGCTGACGCCTGGACTCGAACCTGGGGTGGATGGGATATTCCACCACATCCCTAAGCCATTGCCAACACGCCACCACCCTTGTGGTTATCTTATTGAGATTTCTTAAGTAAAGATTGGTTAATTTTTGGATTCTTGGAGATATTATGTTTTGGGTAAGTTTATTTTTAAGTTTTTGGTGGAAAACTTTTTATGGTTGGTTTTGGTTGTTGTTGATTAAATTTATGGTAAAGGTTTAATGGTGGAATTTTGAGATATTAAGGTTAAAACTTGAATTGGGTTTTTAGGTAAAAATTGTGGTTAATCATCGAGGTTATAATCGGTGCTTAATTTATTCAGATTTCTATTATCCGGTTTGGAAATAATTAGCCGTTAATACTCGGTGTGAAATATTTGGACCCGAGGTGAGTTTTCTTTAACTATTTACGAACTTAAATACATTTATATATAAATGTTTGTCGTTTAATTGTTGTATCTTATTGATGCGGTTGGTTTACGATGGATAATTGTGGTTACATATTTGTTATATCTGATTTATAATTGTCGCATGTGATGTAATTATTGATTTGTGGGTTTAAGGGACTTACACCACAGAAGCTTGTGTGTGTGTGAGACTGTAATGGTCAACTCAGGGGGGTTATATATCTATATTTTTGGCCCACGAATATGTTTCGTGTGCTGAGCCACTGCCGATATTGATCGCGGTCTTATCGGAGTTGGAGTGTTTATGCTAGCGAATATGTTTCGTGTAGTGAGCCACCGTTGATATTGACTTCCGTCTTATCAGGGTGTGCGTTATTTTGAATAGCGACTATTGTGTTTAGTTGCCTTGGGAGGGATGTAGTGCTTGCGGGCCAACGGAGTGATTATCTGATTTAAAGATTTTCATGCTAAATGATTTATTGGATTTTTCTCTGACAGGAATTTACTCACTAGACCGTATGGTCTAACCCCCATTTTGTTTCAAAAAAATGCATTTCAGGTGAATTTTATATTGAGATTGGTAGCTTGGGAAAAAGGCAGTTGATAGTGGATTCAATTACTGGTTCACTAATATTGATCACGTTGTTTATATTTTGTTATCAGTTTGGATGATCATAGATCGGTAAGGATCTGCATCTATGGTTATAGTTTAGTATGCGGTAAGAATTATTCTTTCCGTCGTTGTACTTGAGGTGATTCTGAGAAGTTTATTTTAGTCGCTTCTTTTCGGAGTAATTAGTGGATGGTTTCCTAATTTTTTGTAGTCGATTTATGGTTTTTGTGGTGATTATTGGAAACCGGTCGTTACACCTTTGCCATTGAAAAACGAAATCGCCCATCGTTAACGTTGAGAATTTCAATCCACTACAAAACAAATGACTTTTACCTACAAAATTTACCCGGGAAATTTCCGTCGGTAATTACCCAAGGACCACCCAGGAAATACCAATGGTTCGGTAATATCTGATGTTTTTCGAGAAAATACCCATGGATCAACCAAAGAATCTCGGGGTAATTTGTCACTGATTTGCATTACCCGCAAAAAGTTTACCCACCAACTTTTGAGACGGTTTTATAACGAATCACACATTAGCGACAGATTTCCCAGAGAAAATTTTGTAAGTAAAAGCCTTTCGTTTAGTAGTGATCAACAATCGCAGAATTCGGTCACTGGAGGTTGAAGAAAGATAGTCTCAGACTCGGTCACTTTTTTGTTAGAAATTAGGCCCAAAACATATTGAAATTGGGCCGTATATTTTTGGGTCATGTTTAAGTGAACACTTAGAAATGTGAAAGAACGACATGTAAATAGGGTGTTGGGTCTAGAAAACCCCAATTAAATGAAAAGTTTTATAAAGTCAAAGATGTCCATATAAAGTCAAAGTCAATTGTAATTAGCTTTGTTAGTCATTTTGGGTTTTGGGAGTTTGATGGGAGTTAAATGGGTTTGGGCTCATGTCTTGTATTTTGGACCTATAAATAAAGGTCTTGGGCTAGTTTTATCATTTGAGATTTTGAGAGATTTTTGAGAGATCAATATACTTTGAGAGAGTCCAGTACGTTCAATTCTCCCTCCATTGTATTGTAAAGCATATGAATAGAGATCATTCAATAAAATCGATCTTCATGCATATCTCTATTCTACTTTTTATGGAGTATTCTTGATTGTGGCTTGACTTTGGGTCCTACATAGGGCTTATTGTTTTCTTTGTTAATCATAGATTTTGATCAATAAATTTTTATTTAGAGTTTTATCTCTAGGTTTAAGAGTTTTCTCTTATTTTCCGGGTTCTACGCTTGTAGACTCGTTACCATTTGGATTTAGACGCTTGTCTATCCGCTCTGCTTTCTCCTACTGCGCCAGTTTGGAACCTAAACCCCCATTACGGTTTGGTTTGTTGTTTCGTGGGTTAAACTGTTCAAAGGTGACTGTGAACACCCTTATTATTAACAATTTTTTACACATGATCATACGTATTAAATACATTTATATTTTATTTTCTTAAAATCTTGTAGCGAGTAATATTTAGTTAATCTGTTTTTTGCTTACTCGATAATTAGGTTTTCATTTTCATGTGATTTTTGTGAGCTTTTCCATCAAATGATCATAATCTTTTCAAATGGTGTCTGAAAAATATTTCTTTTACTGTCTAATTTTAGAAAGATACATGGCGTTAAGAAGTGTGAATGCTTATCTCTTGAACAAGTGTGTGAAAATGTCGGTAATGAGTAGAAACTTTGATTTATGGATGGTACAATTTTTTTTGTTTTGGCCTATTTTTGGTTTTGGTATATGGTTCGTACAAATCTGGTCCTTACATCTGCTCATTTCTTTTACTTTAGCTGATGTTTTTTCCTTGTGTTTTCAGCATCTGTTACAACTTCCAAGCCATATTACTGTTTTTATGGACATTGGAATTGTGTAGGGATGGAAATTTGTTACTGATTGGTTACTGATGGTGTTGGATCAACTTTAAATTGATCTGCTCTTACATTTGCATCCTTCAGTTCATGTTAATTTCCTTGCAATGGTCTTTGGCCATATTATAAATTCCCTCGTTTGTGGTTGTTCTTTTCGCTTTTTGAGTTTTGAAATTCTTCTTTTGATGAATTTGGGGCTTATTGGCAATCCTAATTTAGATTTTGATCCTTTAATGGTTTGTTCCAATTTTTGGGACTGTTGTAATGTGGTTCATGTGGATTTACATCAACTTTCTCTTCATAGGAGGTTTGTTGATGATTTGTGGGTTCAACATTTTGGCAGGATGGATAAAATTTCATCAATTCCTTTCATTTATTCAATTTGCATGTTTGGGATCAGGCTCTTAACCGTTAGATATGGCCAAAAACGTGGATGGAATTTTAGAGGATGGATGGTGTGAATCCCAGTTTAACAATCAAGTAACAATAATAATCAACAACTCAGATCAATAGGTCGTCATCCATATGATTGATATTCAAAAAGGTTACAATACGTTCAAAGAGAATATTCAATAAGAGTAATGAACGATTAACCTACAAACTAGGTTTAAGAAAACTATTTATACCTAGGGCTTAAGCCTAAAGCCCATGGCCCATTAACACACTAAAACACAATTAACAATTAAAGGCTTTTACAAATAAACTAATAAGCCTATTAATTTCTTTATATCACTTTCTATTTTATAGGACATTAAGTCCTAACAATCTCCCCCTAACGTTATATAAAGTAAAAAATGGTCTTGAAATCTTTAGGTCTTGATCTTCTTTCCCTCTTGAATCTTTGACAAACTTTGGTGATGCTTGTCTTCATGTCTTTCCAAGCTCCCCCTTAAATAAAGCTCTTTGTCTTCATAGTTTCAACATTGTAACCAGATTCAATGATCAAAAACCTCAACTGAGTGCATGAAACACATCTTTCAACTGTGAAAACTCAACACATCCGATAAGCACACAAGAAAGATAAGTGCGAGTTACATGACTTTCCACAATGCATCTTCAGTTTAAAATAAAGAATCTGTCTTTGAATCGCGAGTTGAATTGACTTTCAGCTTTAAGAACTTGTAGAACTAGTATGCTCGAAAGAGAAAATAATAATTTGTAGCGAAAACCACTTGATAAGGAATGAGAATAATCAATCAAATACTTCAATATGTGAATCCCATGGCTTTTCAACCTTGGATTTAACCAAATAATCTTTGTAGTTTTTCACATTCAATCAAAGCATAGTTACTCCCCTCACCTTTTGTTAACTCCCCGTCAACATGATAATCTGTGTCTTTGAATCTGTATCATTTCTCCCCCTCATGATGAGTAGGGGCATCCGGAGCCTCATGTAATTTCAAAGACGAAACTGATGAATAGAAAAATACCAGATAAAACGTTATGTAACCAAGAATGGGTAAATATCTAACACAGAAACACAATAGTAACTGTTATCACAACAATTAAAATAATTGTGTGGCCTATATTCAGAGTTGGCATCACGGTGTCTCTGATAGGACTTCCAGTTATCACTGAAGTAAAATCTTAAAACTTACTTCTCAAACTTTTCCGGCGATATCACGAAGATATGCTGTTAGGGTGCAAAATGTAATTGTCTTAAAGTTTGGGCTAAAAATGTAAAATACCTAAAAGGTATAAATAGATTATTATTCCTATTGTTTTAGGTTAATCCTTCAATTATTAGCATTCATAGCCGTATTCTCTCTATAAACAACTTTTGCTATTGAATGAGAGGGATGACATATTGAAATTAGTGTGCTCTTATTTGTTGATTGAATTCATTACCATTGATTGCACATTATGGGATCCATACGTGGTATCAGAGCAGGTCACGGGTTCGAATCCCATGGAGTGCATTTAAAAAATGTCAAAGGCATGATGTGCAGCCATTGACTTCTAGCGAAGCTCTCGTTAGTGCTGGAAGATGCTGGAGGGGGGGATTGTTGGGTCATTGACAAACGTCTTCCTAAATCGAAACGTGGCGCTGGCTGCTACGCTATATGGAAATATGTTACGCCTTCTCCACCAGCAATTGCTTTTGGCGTAGTGGTAAGCGCTTGGATCCTAACATATGCAAATGGAATCACAAAGACTCGTGCATGTGTGAAAGAAATAATTTATATCTGTTTGGCTCAAAATATTGATTTAACTTGGGACGCAAGTTAAAATCAATTGGCACAGTGATTAGAATATGAAGTTCGGAGACCGGAGCTGATGTCTTCCTTTTTCAATATCTAAGACCTCCGAGTGAGGAATAGATAGATTGTGTGCTAATTCTCCGTGAATATATGAAACAAGCATCTGTTGAGAGATATTTGAGTGTCTAGGTGGGATGACACGAGTTATAAACACTGGGTCCATGTCTGTTTCAATATTCATCTCCAAAGAGCAAGAATAAATAGATTATGTGGTTACCCGGATAACTGACTCGGTTTGGTAAGGACCAATAATTCTTTTAAGTCCTGTCACAGCCTCACCAAATTATTTTCACTCCGAACTCATCTATCAAACTGGACACCTCACTGATATCTATAAATAGGATGTGTTTCATGGGTAGATCCTTCCGGTTCTGGATAGACCATAGAAACAAAGTAATTCCTAACACTCCTTTCATGCAACGAAACAATTTAGTAAATAGTGAGGTAAACATTGAAGTACGAGTTCTAAACTGAAGTGTTTAGAAGTCTAACTTTTAAAAACGAGTTCTGATCTAAGTTGATCAGAAGTCATAAAAATGAAGTATGAGTTCTGATCTGAGGTAATCAGAAGTCATTATTGAAATAACAGAATTTCAATGAACAAGATCAAACGCTAAACAGAATGACTCAGTAAGCACAATATGTTCAAAAACGAAAGAATGATCAGAAAGTTTAATTGTGAAGAACAAGTCACAGTTAATAGGCTAGATAAGAATTGAAACATCAACAAGAAATGATGAACGTTGAAGAACAAATTGGAATTCAAGCGAGTGTATTTACATCGAAAAATCAACAAATATGTGAGACATGCTAAGGCAAGGAAATATAACACGTGGCAATTATGGAATTTAGAGTCAAAGAAAAACAAACACGAGTAAGTTTTTTCAGAATAAATTACCACGGTTCTTTGAATTCACTAAAAAATGCATTTATGTGACCAATACCTGATACTCCCCCTCAAATGTGGCATAACCTTTGAATGTTCGTCATGTGATGTGAATAATATGAATTAAAACGCACATGACATTTCTGCAAAATAGATTAGAAGGATTTTGGTGTCCATCCTTTGATGGATCCTTGACGGTTAGATGCCCTATTATAGTAAGGATCGAGGATACTATAAGTGCCATACCAATGAGATTCATATTTTCGGTCAACAAAATCATTCATACCACATGCAGAATAACAAATACAATCATGAGAAAGTTGAAGCAACTGCTGAATTGAGTAAACTCTTAAAGGAAACATCACATTTTGTTCAACAGAAGTACGAGAATTAAAGGCATCGTGATTATGATTGTATGTCCTAACATGCGAAACCGAATTAAATGAATTTGTAGTTGATGTGCTTTCATTTGACTTTTTCACTACCCAAACTTGTTTGAACCTTATTCTCCGACCATTTTTATCTGAAAAGTCATTAAAGTCATGGTCAATAGAGCTTGAGTAGTAGGATGTCTATCTTGGCGTCGACCGGTTTGTTTTCGTTTCTGTGAACGTCTTTTGGATTTAGAATTGTTTTTGGAAGCATTGTTCACAGATCGGGATTTAGGTGCGGATGTAGAAAATTCACCCTTTTGAAATTTTATCGGTCGATCAACCACTTTTGAAAGAAAATCGGTATGGCTTAGAAGAGGTTTATCGAATTCAAACTTTGAAAACTCCTCATCTGAACACACATTAGAATTCAAACTTTGAAAACTCCTCACTTTCGGATGGAACATCAGTAGATGAAAGAGGTGTTGGGAACTGAAGATATTTGCTAAGTATGGATAATACTGCCAGAACAAAGTTAGTACTGCCAGGGCATAATTACTACTGCAAGTGGAGATTACTATTGCAAGTCATGGTTACTACTGCAAGACAAGGTTAGTACTGCTGGTGCATAACGAAAATCTGTTAGTACTGCTTGTGTCTTACGAAAATGGTTAGTACTGCTTGTGAGTTAATGCTGCTGGATCGATGTTAGTGCTGCTGAAGATTATTAGTACTGCTCATGCTGAATGAAGTTAATACTGCTGAGTCGTTAAGTTTGGTATGCGACATGTTTGGAGATAAAGAAGGAATTGATCAAGATATGCTTAAAGAAGATTCAGAAGATCAATTTACTTTTGATAGTTATCTTGTAATTATTGTGTATAAATAGATTTCAATAGATAGCTATTAGGAGATAGACGTATACGTGAGATACAGAATTCGATTTCGTTTTAGAGAGAATTAACCTCAAGGTTTAGAACCCTATTTCTAGAGAAGTAGAAGTCGTCTTGATTGAGCCTGTTCATCAAGATTGAGGTTTGGTTGTAAGCTTGTGAGTTGAATTCGTGAATACAAACAGCTGTGTGTTTTCTGATATTCTGTTCATTGATTGTGAGAATTAAAGTTCTATTCCGCAGATTCTTTAATTCTGAATTCTAAGTATTATTAGTCTTGTTAAGAATCGATCCTGACAAGTGGTATCAGAGCCTGTGTTTCTTAGAATTCTACAATCATTATGGAAAATTCTTTTGAATCAAACAGTACTCTTGTTTCTAAGGTTCCCATGCTCAGACCCAATGAATTTGACATGTGGAAAATTAGAATCAAGCAGTACATTCTGCTTACTGATTATTCCATCTGGGATATCATAGAGAATGGTCCATGTGCTGAAGGAAGAACTGGACCAGATGGCAAAAGACCTCCAAAGACTGATGCAGAGAGAAAAGTCAGACAAATAGAGATGAAGGCCTTAAGCACTCTGCTTTTGGCTATCCCCAATGAATATCAGCATCAATTTCAACACTGCACTGATGCTCAGATTCTGTGGAATGCTTTGGAAAAGAGATTCACTGGCACCAAAAGCACCAAGAGGAATCAGAAGGCAATTCTCAAGCAGCAGTATGAAAACTTTACTTCTACTAAGAATGAGTCTATGACTCAAACTTTTGATAGATTTTATAAGCTGATTGGAGAATTAGCCACAGTAGGAGTCAAGATGGAGGCTGATGATGTTAACAGAAAGTTCCTAAGATCATTAGGTGAAGAGTGGACAATGTATACTGTGTCTTTCAGACAGAATGACCAATTGGAAGATAAAGAGCTTGATGATCTTTACAATGATCTTAGAGTCTTTGAAGCAGAGGTTGAAGCCAAAAAGAAGCCTTCTGGATATGTACATAATGATGCACTTCTTTCAGCATCATCTGATTCTACTGCTAACCCTGAATCAGTTAATGCTGCTGGAGGAGTCAATCAGGAAAAGACCAATGATTCAGTACTAGAAGCCTTCTTTTCTAGTCATGTTAATTCATCTTTGATTAATGATGACTTAGAACAGATTAATGCTGATGATCTTGAAGAGATGGATATCAAGTGGCAGATGGCTATGCTGTCTATGAGGGTGAAGAGATTCATAAAGAGGACAGGGAGAAACAACTTTTCCCAAAGAAGAGAAGATGGTGCTGGAATTGACAAGACCAAAGTTGAATGCTACAAGTGTCACAAGATGGGACACTTTGCCAGGGAATGCAGAAGTGGAACATCTCACAACAGCCATCAACAAACTCAGGCTGGAAGCTCCAATCAAAACAGAAACTCTATTCAAGCTCTTGTCTCTCAACAAGGAATGGGATTTGATTGGAGTGATCAAGCAGAAGAGGCCATCCAAAATCAAGCACTTATGGCTGAAGTTTCAGATCTTCCCACTGAGGTAAAATCTAATCTCTGTACTCAAGCTTGTATAGACACTGTTAAAAGGTATAGAGATCACAATCAAGGAATGTGTGATGACCTTAAGAGATTAGAAAAGGACAGAAAAGACTATGTAGTAATTGTAGAGAGGTTTGAAGAACAGGTTAGGGCTTTTCAAGCCAATGAACTTCAACACTCCTATGATACAAACTACTGGAAGTGGGAAAAAGATGGTCTAGAGTTCCAGCTTAGAGAATCCAGGGAAGAGTGTGAGAAACTAAGAGGAGAACTTGAGAAAGTAAAACTTGATGTTGAAAAGTTTTCAAAAGCTTCTAAAGTTATGGACACTATTATAAATGCTCAAGTTCACAGTAAGATGAAAACAGGCCTAGGGTACAATGCCACACCTCCACCCTACAACAACACATACATCCCTCCTAGGTCAGATCTGTTAGAAACCATGGATAGTAAGGACTTATCTGAAGGAGCAACTAAAATAGATCCATTAGATGAAGTTGTTGTGGAGGATAAAACTGAAAAAGAAGAGTCTAAGAAAAGGGACAAGAATGTAAGTGGTGAGATTCCCTTAGAGAATTACATAAAGACCAATGAGGATGGTGGAAGTCCCTGGGATAAGAACAATGAGATGAAAAGATCTGAAAAAGGAAAGGGAGTTCATTATACACAGACCACTGTTGTGAACTCTAATACTTGTGAACATTGCTCTTGCAAGAAATCTCAAGAGAATAAGCCCCAAAAACATGATAAAAAGAGGGGAAATCAAAGAAATTGGAATAACCAGTGGGCACAAAAGCAAGGAGTTGATCTGCAAAGGATTAACAGACCAAAACCTTGTTTTATTTGTGGAAAATTGAATCATCTTGCCAAATACTGTTATTTCAATCCTATTAACCAAAAGAAAAGTTTTCAAAGAAGTTTTCAAAAATCTTCTGGTTATAGGAAGCCTGCAAGGAATAATGTGGCTAAGAAACAAGCTAAATCCAAAAGCCACATGAGAAAACAGACTGAAAAAGAATGTGTCAATATGTGGGTCCCCAAAAGCACTAATGTTAGTACTGCTAACTCTGTTAGTGCTGCTAACTCTGTTAGTGCTGCTAACTCAGTTAGTGCTGCTAACTCAGTTAGTGCTGCTAATTCTGTTAGTGCTGCTAACTCTGTTAGTGTTGCTAACTCAGTTAGTGCTGCTAACTCTGTTAGTGCTGCTAACTCTGTTAGTGCTGCTAACTCTGTTAGTACTTCTTCTAAGGTTAATATTGCTTCTAGTTTTTGTGCTGCTAGACCAATCATATTGACAAAGTACTCCAATTCTGCAGTACCTAAGTTTGAAAATCTCATCAAAACCCAGTGCAAGTACTTTGATGAGCAAGGGAGACCCAAGACCACTTCGGCTTGGGTTCCCAATAAAAACTAATTGATTTATCTTATGTGCAGGGCAACCAACAGCTCAAGGAGAAGAGCATCTGTCATGTTGATAGTGGTTGCTCCAGGCACATGACAGGTAACATGTCCTGCCTCAAGAATTTCAAAAGAATTGATGGAGGACGTGTTGCTTTTGGGAATAATCCAGCAGGAGGTAAGATAAGTGGTAAAGGTGATGTGTCAAAAGGTAAGATGACATTTGAGGATGTTTACTATGTTGAGCAATTAAGATACAACCTGTTAAGTGTATCACAGGTCTGTGACAAGAAAAATAGTATATTATTTACTGATTCATAATGCATTATTCTTGCTCCTGGATTCAAGGTAGTTGATGAAAACATGATACTATTGAGAACTCCTAGAAAGGATAATGTGTATTGTTTAGATTTAGAAAGTGTTTCATCTGATTCATCTCTAAACTGTTTAGTTTCAAAAGCTTCAATAGATGAGTCATCACTATGGCACAGAAGGATGTGTCACATGAACTTTAAAACAATGAATAAACTTGTTAAAAATAATCTTGTTAGAGGTTTACCATCAAAAGTCTATTCATTGGATGATCATTGTGTTGCATGTCTCAAAGGCAAACAACACAAAACTTCTCATAAGTCCAAAGAGATAAACACTATCTCAAATCCTCTTCAGTTGTTGCATATGGACCTGTTTGGCCCTACAAATGTCATGAGCATTGGCAAGAAATCATACTGTTTAGTTATTGTTGATGATTACTCTAGATTTACTTGGGTATATTTTCTGAGAACTAAAGACGAGACAAGTGGACTGATCAAATCTTTTATTCTTAAAATTGAAAACCAATCAAATCAAAAAGTGAAAGTCATTAGATCAGATAATGGGACTGAATTTAAAAACCTTGATCTAAACACCTTTTGTGAGGAAAAGGGAATTGAGAGACAATACAGTGCTCCTAGGACTCCACAACAGAATGGTGTTGTTGAGAGAAGGAATAGGACACTGATTGAGGCTGCTAGATCTCTGTTAGCTGATTCAAAATTACCCACTACTTTTTGGGCAGAAGCAGTTAATACTGGTTGTTATGTTCAAAACAGAGTGTTGGTAATAAAGCCTAAAAACAAGACACCTTATGAGCTTTTTCTGAAAAAGAAACCATTTATTGGATTTTTTAAACCATTTGGGTGTCCTTGTACAATTCTCAATACCAAATCTCACTTAGGTAAGTTTGATAGCAAATCAGATGATGGTTTTCTTGTTGGTTACTCATCTCAGAGTAAGGCTTACAGAGTGTTTAATACCTCTTCTAGAATAATTGAAGAAAGTGACAATGTCAAATGCAATGAGAACACACCAAATCCTATTGGTTCAGGTCCTGATTGGCTGTTTGACATTGATTCACTAACTAATTCTTTGGGTTTCAGTAGTGATGTAAATGCAGGACAAAGGGATGCACCTCCATCAGATCACAGAATTCAGTCTGTGATATTTCCACTCCCTACCATTGATCCTGTTGAATTCTGTGAACCAGAAACGGAAACTGAACCTATTCAGAGTGAAGAAGAGAGAAGAATAGAGGAAAATCAGACTACAAGAGAGTCTAAAGTGACTGAAGAAGTTGTAGAAGATCCAGACTTAAATGAGTCAAATCTGGATGGAAACTTAGTTGAGGAACCTGGTCATCCATCAAGAACTCAGAAAAATCATCCTCCTGAGTTGGTTATAGGGGACATTGCTTCTCCCATGATGACTAGGAAACAAAGCAGACTTCAAGAGCTACAAGATCAGCAGAATACAGTCAATACTGTACTTACTTGCTTTCTATCCCAAATTGAGCCCAAAAAGGCTTATGATGATATGAAAGATCCAAGTTGGATAGAAGCAATGCAAGAGGAGCTGCTACAGTTTAAATTACAGGATGTTTGGGACTTGGTGGACCTTCCAAAAGGTCATAGAGCAATTGGCACCAAGTGGATTTTTAGAAACAAGAAGGATGATAGAGGAATTGTGATCAGAAACAAAGCAAGGCTGGTTGCACAAGGGTATACTCAGGAAGAGGGCATAGACTATGAGGAAGTCTTTGCTCCAGTGGCAAGGATTGAAGCAATTAGGCTATTTCTAGCCTATGCCTCATACATGAAATTCAAGGTCTACCAAATGGATGTCAAAAGTGCTTTTCTATATGGAAGTATTGATGAAGAAGTATATGTCTGTCAACCCCCTGGATTTGAGAATCCATTGCACCCTGACAGAGTGTATAGGCTAAAGAAGGCACTTTATGGTTTACATCAAGCCCCAAGAGCATGGTATGATACTCTGTCTACCTATCTCTTGAAAAATGACTTTGAAAGAGGAGTCATTGACAAAACCTTGTTTATTAAGAGGAGAAAGAAAGGCACACTACTTGTTCAGATCTATGTGGATGATATCATCTTTGGATCCACAAATGATCACATGTGTAAAGAGTTTGAAGAGTTAATGCACAAGAGCTTCAAGATGAGCTCCATGGGAGAACTTACTTTCTTCCTTGGGTTTCAGGTGAAACATAGGAAAGATGGGATTTTCATAAGCCAATCCAAATATGTGAAAGACATCCTGGACAAGTATGGTTTAACAGACTCCAAGCCAGCAAGCACACCAATGGAGACACACAAACAGATCACTGCAGATCTTGAGGGGGAGGATGTGGATGTCCATCATTACAGATCTATGATTGGATCACTCATGTATCTCACAGCCTCTAGACCAGACATTATGTTTCCAGTATGTGTTTGTGCCAAATTTCAGGTTTCACCTAAGCAATCACACATGCATGCAGTCAAAAGGATTTTTAGATACCTAAGAGGGCAACCTAGATTAGGTCTTTGGTATCCTTATGAATCTTCATTTGACCTGCTTGCATACTCAGACAGTGACTTAGGTGGAGCTAATATGGATAGGAAGTCTACTTCAGGTAGATGTCAGTTTTTGGGTGCAAGACTTGTATCATGGCAGTGTAAGAAACAAACCACAGTGTCCTTATCTACAACAGAAGCTGAGTATATAGCTGCTGCAAGTTGCTGTTCTCAGGTATTATGGATTCAGAACCAGATGTTGGACTATGGGGTAACATTTCTTCACACTCCAATCTTCATTGACAACAACAGTGCCATTAGCATTGTTAACAATCCTGTCAAGCACTCAAAAACAAAGCACATAGAGATCATGTATCACTTTATTAGAGACTGTAATGAAAAGAAATTGATTCAAGTTGCTAAAGTTCATACCAATGACCAGTTTGCAGATCTATTCACAAAAGCTTTTGATGTGGGTAGATTCACTTTCTTGGTAGCAAGTGTGGGCTTGATCAACCTTGAATAAATTCATGCTTTTTATTTCTTTATATACCTGTATTTCTTTGTATATTTGGTGTTACTAACTAGCTTTCTCAGAACCTCAGTATGACTCAGATTGACAAGTGCTGCAAAGTGCAAGTATAGTTACTACTGCCAGTACAACGTTTCTACTGCTAGTACATATTTTTTACTGCGTGTAGTTAATACTGCTTAGTTATTAATACTGCTTAGTAGTTAATACTGCTTTGTAGTTAATACTGCTTTGTTGTTAATACTGCTTAGTAGTTAATACTGCTTAGTAGTTAATACTGCTTAGTAGTTAATACTGCTTAGTTGTTAATACTGCTTCGTAGTTAATGCTGCTTAGTAGTTAATACTGCTTAGTAGTTAATACTGCTTAGTAGTTAATACTGCTTGTGTAGTTAATACTGCTGTGTAGTTAATACTGCCTTGCAGTTAATACTGCTAAGGAGTTAATACTGCTTTTAAAGAAAATCAGGGCTAATACTGCTATAAATACTCATTCAGCCCGCCAAAGTTCATAACGTCTTCTTGCATTCAATTTTTCTCTCTCTATTTCTAACCCTTTCTCCCAAGAATCTCTGTCTTTCTATCCACAACCACAGGAAAAATGACGACAATGGAGTTTGTCGATGAACACAATGAAATTGCGATGCTTCAGAAGCCAAAGCAGGCCGCAGGGTTTCATGATATTGTGGATTTTCTCAAGATCTCTCACATCTCTCATGCCCTAACAGTGTGCCCAACAATATACATCGAACATCAAAAGCAATTTTGGGAGAATGCCACTGTTGTATTTGAAGATGGGCAGAAGATCATTCGCACAAGGGTTTGTGACAAACCCTTGAAGGTCACAGAGGAGGTTATTCGCATCACTCTTTACTTTGATGATACCTCAGGTATAACCTCTCTATCTAATGATGAACTCTACTCGACCTTACAAAGAATGGGGTATGAAGGTCCCATTGGAGTTTTTAAATTCTACAAGTCAAAGTTTTTCAACCAATGGCGATTTCTTGTTCATACCCTTATGCACTGTATTTCAAAGAAAACAACTGGATGGAGTGAGTTTAGCAGTCCCATTGCGTATGCCTTGGTCTGCTTATCCACTGCCAGAAAGTACAATTTTTCAGCAATGATCTTTAATGATCTTGTGGCAAACCTAGAATCCAAAAGGAGTTTTTACATGTATCCCAGGTTTGTCCAAGAAGTTATTAACCATGAATTGACGGATTTACCTCAATCTGCTGAGGTATATGTACCAAAACCCCCTAAAGGGAAGGTTTTCTCAAATATGAGAAGACTTCCTAGGGACTCGGAAGGAGTTGACACACCATTGTTCTCTACAATGATGGTTGTGTCCCACACCATTGAAGGTATGGCATCAGGGTCAAGGCCCACATTAGACACACCCACTGATGACCAATCCCAACCTTCCATCACAAAAGTAATCCCTCAGTCCATTCTTGTACGACCCACTCCCAAAATAACCAAAAAGTTTGAAAGAAGAAAGGTACACAAGGTTCCTTCCCTTGATGTATCTCCTAAGAGCCTGAAGCCTTTAAGCCCTCTGTTGGAGCATTCTCCAATGGAGAATATCGAAAGGGAAACCACAGGGGTGTCTCCCAACCCCAAGAAGGTGCTCACTAAGGAGAAGGTTGAGCATGTGAGTCGCAAGGCTGCCACTACTTCTGCTAGCAAAGAGAAGGCCAGTGGTAAAATAACTAAGACCTTCCTCACGGCAACTCAGGGTGAGAAATCATCCAGAGGTCCCAGGTGCCAAGAAACCAAGGGGGTAGGTAGTGCTTTTGCTAGGCAAGAGACACCTGCTACAACTTCCAATGATCCTTTAAGGGAGGTAAAAACTCCTAAACAGGGTGAGGATAGATATACGTACGAGGAATTGATGGAAACCATTGCCAACATCAACATTGATGTCATGGATCAGCAGAAGGAGATTGATGAGCTTAAGAAGGTGGTTCTTCATCAAAACACCAAGATAGAAAAGAATAAGAAGCTGATCACCAAACTGCTACAAAGAAGGAAGAAAGCTCAGTATGTTCTGAGAAGGAGAGGATCAACCTCTGATGCTTCCAAAAAGGGGGAGTTAGACTCTGATCTACACATGGAGGATGCAAAGATTGAGGGGGAGTATGAGTATAAGGTTGAGGGGGAGTCTGAGCAGGCTGCTGATATTACAAAGGAAGCAGAAATAGAAAAAGCAGCAGAAACGGTTACTGCTGCTGATATTACAAAGGAAGCAGAAACAGAACCAGCAGTATAAACAGTTAATGCTGCTGAGATTGAGAAAGATGTAGAAACTGACCAAGCAGTAGAAACAGATAATGCTGCAGTGTCTGAGACTGAAGCAGCAGTAACTGAAATTTTGAAGAATCTTGTGGAGGCAGCAGTATCTGAAAGTGAGAAGGAAGCAGTACCTGCAACTAAATCCGAGATTGATGCAGAGATATTTTGGATTGTGAAGGATAGTGTTGAAGCAGCAGCATTAAAGGTTATAAAAGAAGCAGTAACAGCTATAGCAGTAGAAATGGTTACTGCTGCTGAAAAACAAAAGGCAGCAGAAACCATCCCTGAAGCAGCAGAAACTGTTAGTGCTGCTAAGAGCCACAAAGAAGAAACAGCTGAAACCACTCATGAAGCTGTTAAATCTTTCAAAAGAACAAAGATGATGTCAACCAAAAGGCCAAGAACAAAGTCCATAGCTTCAAAGAAGAAAGATGTAAAGAAGCCAAGGGTGGAACCAACTGTAGAAGAAGCCCAGGAGGAAGCAGTGAAAGAGAAATCTGATCCAAAAGTTGCTGAAGAAGAAGTGGCAACTCCCTCAGGTCAACCAAGCAATGTACAATCACTGCCAAATGCTCAATGTGATATGTATATTACGGTGGTTGATTCTAAGCCAATCAATGTTAAACCATTAGCTTCTATGGCTCCTCATCTTCTGGGATACTTTGAAAGATCAGAGAAAGGAGTACATTAGAGTAAAAAGAGCAGATGGGAAGTTTGAGGTCAGTCCTACTTGGGGAAAACTTTTAAGGATGTGCTCTAGATCAGACTTGGAAGAGATGTTCAAGGTAGGAATGAAGCTTTATGGGAATATGCTGACTGAGAATGGAATGTCTATCACCAAAATGGTACTTGAATTCTTGTGTCTAATGTTCAATACAGAAGCAGTTAAGTATTTGACAGAAAGGCAATTTCAAGTTGTTACCAAATGGATGCTTATTGAAAACTGTGGTGTGTATGTCATAACTCTTGACAATGCATATCATGAGTATTACTTGGTGGATAAAATATACAAGCACAGCATGAAAAAGTTGGATGGAATGCTAAAAACTAAGTTGGTGAGTGACAAAGACTCTGAGATGGCAAGATACCTGGTAAGAAGGATTATCAATCAAAGTCTGGGAGTGAATCCTGATTTATGCGTTCATGATTAAGTTTTGGAAGCATCATCTGAAGAACTTGACTTCTCTTCCTGAAAAGTCAAGTTAGGGGGAGATTGTTGGGAACTGAAGATATTTGCTAAGTATGGATAATACTGCCAGAACAAAGTTAGTACTGCCAGGGCATAATTACTACTGCAAGTGGAGATTACTACTGCAAGTCATGGTTACTACTGCAAGACAAGGTTAGTACTGCTGGTGCATAACGAAAATCTGTTAGTACTGCTTGTGTCTTACGAAAATGGTTAGTACTGCTTGTGAGTTAATGCTGCTGGATCGATGTTAGTGCTGCTGAAGATTATTAGTACTGCTCATGCTGAATGAAGTTAATACTGCTGAGTCGTTAAGTTTGGTATGCGACATGTTTGGAGATAAAGAAGGAATTGATCAAGATATGCTTAAAGAAGATTCAGAAGATCAATTTACTTTTGATAGTTATCTTGTAATTATTGTGTATAAATAGATTTCAATAGATAGTTATTAGGAGATAGACGTATACGTGAGATACAGAATTCGATTTCGTTTTAGAGAGAATTAACCTCAAGGTTTAGAACCCTATTTCTAGAGAAGTAGAAGTCGTCTTGATTGAGCCTGTTCATCAAGATTGAGGTTTGGTTGTAAGCTTGTGAGTTGAATTCGTGAATACAAACAGCTGTGTGTTTTCTGATATTCTGTTCATTGATTGTGAGAATTAAAGTTCTATTCCGCAGATTCTTTAATTCTGAATTCTAAGTATTATTAGTCTTGTTAAGATTCGATCCTGACAAGAGGTGAGGAATAATTAGGAACGGTGTTTTGCAAAGAATCGGTTGCGAAAGCTTTTTGAAAATCAGGGTTTAGATTCTTTGGCAAACATATTACTTGAGGTTCTTTTCCTTTTCTTGAAGAAGTTTTGCCTATAAAAGCCTTACAAGAAGATGTATCGGACGAGTTGGAGGAAGGTTCAGACAGAGTGACTTTCTTGTTTTGAAGTCCGTCAAACTTCTTTTGAAGTTCGCCCTTAGTAACCTGCTCTTGCATCACTTATGTTGCCAAGGCAGACAGTTTGGATGTGAGACTGTTGATTTCTGTCTTAAGAGCTTCCTTTTCCTCATTATATATAGTTTCTGTTTTTGTGGAATTGAAATTCTCAAGTTTAAGTAAAAGTTCTTGTTTTTCCTTTTGAAATTTAATCCTTTCCTGTTCGAGTGACTCCTCTAACTCGACTATTTTCATTTCTAAAACAAGAGGGGGAACATAGCGTTTAAACTCGTCCGTCTCTGTCTTAGTTTCAGTTGCTGTGGCCTCATCCTATTTAGAGGAATCCTTGGGCTTTGCAACTTTGTAGCCGTCAAAGTAATCATTCGAAAGGTACTTGGATTTCTTTTCGCATAAGAGGAGATAAGAACTTCATACGCAAAAGGTAAGTGCATTTTAGTTGTATGCTTGCGTTTATATTCCTCAGTTTCCTCTTCCTTCTCCTCGAGTGGTCCCGTCCATTTGATTTTATATTCGGGATATTTTCTATCGAGGCCAAAGAAATTAAACTCGTATACACTAGGCCTCATTGTCAGAACCTTTTTCAAATAATGTGGGTTGTCGTACCCAATTCTCTATTCTTTAAAGTAACGAAAATCCTTCGGTTTGTTCAGATGTATCGTTTGATCAGTTTGACCTCGCTTATAAAGTTTAAATTCAAGGTCTTGTGTTTTTGAAACAAGCTATTTGTTTTCTATTTGAAGAAAAGAGCATTGATAGACAATATCAGCTTTCTCATTCTCACACTAATCAAGCTTTGAAGTTATTTCAGATATCTTAGCCCTAAGGTCTTTAGGTACTATGGAAAGGTTTGCACACTTTTCTTTTAGATAGGCATTATCAGACTTAAGTTTCTCTGTAACCTTACTTTGGACAACTAACTTCTCATTTAAAGTGGATATTTCAAGCAAGTGTTCGTTAGTGGTAAGCTTACAGACCCTATCTTTTGAACAAGCAGTTGAATCTGATCGACTAAAGTATTATGCATTGGTACACATACCTGACAAGCTGCTTCAGACTGAGATGAATAAGACATTGTTACCTGAAAAATTATGATCGTTAATCGGTGTTGTTTTGAAGAATCAAAAATTGCGGAAGAAAATCAAAATTAAATCTAAAAAATAAATTCATTTCCAAAAATTAAATTCTGATTATCGAATTTGGACGAACAAAAACACACTTCGAGAATAAAACCTGCAAGAAAACAAACCAAGTTAGATAAAAAAACGTCAACCAAAATCACAAAAAATGATAACCGTCGTGAATAAGCTCAAATCGTCGTAAATAATCTCAAATCGTCACTAAAAAAATCACAAAACGTCACAAAAAAACGCAAATCCGTCACAAAAAAACTTGCAAATCGATCGTTAAAACTTTGCAACTTACCGTTAACACTCTCACAAACTTATCGTTTGAACGTCGCAACTATCGTTTCAACTTCTCACACCATACGTTAAAACCTCGTAAACACCGGATAATACGCATGCGGTGAATGGATATGGAGAGAATGTATATAGGAGTTGTGTGCAGAAAATGAACCGTGAGTGTGTGTATTGATCAAACAAAACAAAAAAAATTCATGCAAAACATGTATGTATGCAACTGATTAATAGTAGGAAGAAAACACAAAAAAATAGCGTGCATGCGATGGATAAATGGTGGTCAAAAAAAGAAAAATCATGCAAGATTATTATGTATGTATGCAGCATATATGGAATTTGAGAAATATGATGTATGTGTGCTGTGAATGATGCACGATGGTTAACAGAAAATGATGGTCAAACTTGAAACCTACAGTCAACAATGATGGCTTTAACCAGAAACAAGTATTCGGAAGAATGGCTTTCGGAACAAAATTAACTAGTATTATACCCGTCCGTTAGTCGGGTATACGACATGACTTTATTTAATTGGAGACCCATTATAAAATAACACCTCATCTCTTCTCGTGAAATTTGATCGGTAGATTTGATTAAATGACACTTCATTATTAATCAATCCACGTATGAAGTACGATTCATGGATAGGGTTGAGATTAAAAGTCATCAACGGTCAAGATCCCTTTTTACTTTCTCACTTTAACTCTTATTCTCAAACGCCATTTGTCTACATATATATATATATATATATATATATATATATTGTCTTGGTTTAAACAAAAACAAAATTTTGCAAAAAAAGTAAAACTGTTGTGAACTTATAATAGACCAAGAATTTATAACTGGAAGTTGGGGATAACTAAGTAGATAGACTTCACTCCAATCAAATATTTTTTAAGAACCTCAAAGAGTGCCTGGTACCCATCTTGGTTAGCCGGGTAATAACTAAAAGCTTACAATCCGTGCAAAGAGGGTACCATGATTCTAGAGTTGACATCTTGAACCTTTAGGTTGGACTGAATTTGAAGGTATTTGGAGTTGAATTTCATTTTAATCCCATATTTGGTTTGAGGGATTTCCTCGATTTGAAATCCAGGGATTTTATTGAAATCCCACAAACATAGGATTTTGGAATCTCATTAGGACGGTTGGTATTTCACTTATTTATGAAGAATGAAATGCATTTCTATTCCAACCACTCGTCTTCAAGAAATGTTAAGAATAAAACCACTCGTCTTCAAGAAATGTTAAGAACTCCCATCGAATCTCCCAATCCTATTCTTTCCAAAAGTAACCGACTATCTTTTAGCACAAACATGCGACTTCCATTTGAAGAACCTTGTGACAAAGAGAATATAAACCACAATAAGCCAAACAGCACAGTGCTTAACCCAAGCAGCAGAGCTTAGCCCAAACAGCTCAGCGCTGAGACCAAAAAGAAAAAAAAGGGACTCCCTGCAGCTTAACCCGAACAAAAGTGACAAACCACAGTAGAGCTTAACCCAAACAATACTTAAACCAGAAAAGAAGGCCACACCCCGCTGTCTAGACTCAGTCAGAGTGCTTAATCCAGACAGCAGCAACCTTAAACCAGCGATCAACACCAAAAATCACCAGTGCAACTTTGCTCAATCTATCCACCTGCCATAGAAAATATACTGGAAGGATATATGTACATATTTAAATCAATTTGTACTTAATAAATCAATTTATGATCATTATAAACTTTAAAACTCATGAAAACAGAAGCAAAACAACCTGCAATTGCCGTTAATTCACACCAGATGCAGATTCTGCTCAATCTAAATAAAGTAACCACCACTAAGCCTCAAATTCTTTTAACATACCACAAGTTATTGCAAAAATCTTCATGGTTACCTGTAAAAATAAGGAACTATACATTTCCATGTTTATCGTTTTGCCACTGACCATGCAGAACATACTATAGAATACACTTGTATACGATGTCATTTTGGTGGACTAAAATCTTACCCGGTAAGTTAGTGATAGTGTTGAATTTTACCCGTAAGCACTTACCGGTAAGTAATTAGGTAAACGGCCCCTTAATCTCATTTTTTAAAGTTATTATATTAATTTTGATAAAAATTGCACATGACAAGAACAAATATCCATAATCCATATACTACTTTACAAAAGGTATTTTATATACTCTAATCATCTCTCTTTGCGGATCACCAGTTCCCTCAACCACCATCCTATAAATTGCAATGAAGTTGTCACAATGAAACCTAAAGAAAGCCACTTATGTTTATCATCCTTCTGTTGGAAAACCCCTGCTTCTCTGTGTAGAGTGAAGGCAGTAAAGCACATCAGTGAATCTAGTTTACTCATCTATGAAAACTACTTGCCAGAAATAATTTTCTGTGAAAACTACTTGCTAAAATCATAGATATCAACATGGGAAAAAAATACTATCTTAGCAAAAAAATTGCAAGAGGATGAGTGATAATTATTTTACAAGTGCAACTTAACTGTTGCGCCAACACCCGCATCTTGTAACCATTGAACCACACAACAATAACCCAATTATCGAATGTCTTTAACATCGGCTCAATAGGTTACAAACTGAACCTTGAACACATAACATCATCAACTAATCCATCACCCTTCAGCACATGATTTATCCTCAACTCATAAAACCAGAATTCAGTTGCAATATTAGATGTTACATGAGATTCAATTACAATATATATACATGCTCTAAAATTGCAATGTTTGGGTGGATAATATACAAGCAGAATAATCAGAACAACTTTGATATACTCTGTATTCTTTCATATTGATGTTTACTGTCAACATTAGAAATATTGTAGCAAATAATGCTAACAATTAATATTATGATTATTACTCATATATAATGAAAAAAATAGAGAACGCACACCAAAGTTGAAAACAACACAAACAGGTGGAACCACACTCAGACTCAGACATCTTAAATTTCTCTCTGGCCTTGTTTTAAGCTCAGGCTTCTGTAAGTCTGTTTATCCAAAGATGACATGTGATCTCGATGAAAGACAAATGAAAAACTAAATTTCTTCAATTATCAATGAGAATACAAAATCAAAAACTTATGTTATTCCAGCTCTATTACATACAAAACCTTTTAAGCCAACATACTTGGTTTTAGTCTACACTTTTAATTAAGCAAAAGTTGGTCAATGAAGTTTAAGTACCCCAAAGACACAAACAGAAGCACAAACAAAACACGGCCTTCATATGTTTTTGTTACTCATAAAATTTATACATTAACAAATTCGAATAAATACCTTGTGCATATCGTCATAAAAGTCGTGGATGAAACTTAGACAGTAACCATCTGCTGATACTTGATCCACCTTCAAATATAACCACCAATTTGCATTATAAGTTTAGTGTCTGTACCACAAAATCAAAGTAAAAATTGAAATTAAAAACCAGATTTTAATCAAGCGAGCGAAAAAACGAACAACAATTAGTGAAATTAACGACGTACCCGGTAAAATCACCACATAAGGGTTATTTGTTCTCAATATACGAATATTAATGCCACACAATGCATGTCAAGCAATCCAACATAACTCGAAACCAGAATATGACAACATACTTCATCTCCATGTCTCCTAGACCCAACTCAACTGTATCCCAATGTAGCTGAGTTACTCTTCTAAAGAAATTCTACCTTGAAAGTTATTAATCTTAGACAACCCTAGACCACACAACCCATGAAACTTGAAATTAACAACTTTGTTAATGATCATGCTCCCCAAAAACACAACCAAATGCTAATTAGTATAACAATTCAAGGTAAACATCCTATAAATTCTGTCACGTTCATTAATAGCAAGATAACAACTCCAGACACCCAGCAAATTCCCTTGGACTGCTAATTTAAGACAAACAATAATGATAAATAGCAACATTTGATGAACTGCACGTAAGAAAGGGGTTATGTCGATAGAAATTAGAAAGGTTTAAGAACTACGAAGGTACACATATTGAAAATAAATCCTATTCAAGCGCCAATTTTGGAAGAACATCATAACAAAGTGTAGAAAACAGTTATTTCAAAATAATTGCAGTTTCAAGCAGAAATCCTGTTTTTTTTTGTATCCATAATATAAACACACCAGATATTTGGCGATATAGTTTGCTTCGCGATCGTTGCAGAAAACGGTCCGATGACCTGGCGCCTGAGGCTGAACGTGACCAAGTTGAATCGTACGTGATGAGGGAGCACTATCGAGAAGCCGATACGAACAACCGCTGGCATCTCCACCGTTAACTCTTGATCAAAACGATCACCGGAAACGATGAATCCATACATGAATAGTAGAAAAATGAAGTGATCAGAGACGATTGATGACGGCAGAATAAAAGGACTCACATGCGTGACTGCGTCCGAGAAGAACAATGCGGAAAGCGTGTAAACCCTAAAAAGATGAAATTGAATCAAGAAATGAGCAAAAATTACTGTATTGATGGTGGTTCGTTGGGCTAAATGGAACTGTGAGGTGGTGGTATCCTGATGCTCTCTCCGATCATCTTCAGTTTGATATCCCCTTGTCCTCCTCCGTGTATATATATACGCCCTAACAGTTTGCAGTTCATGTCACAAACTCCTCCTGATTGAGAGGAGACTCAGGGGGAAACGTGGGGGAGTGGGAGGGAATTAGGGCGGTTGAGAGGGAGGGAGAGACAGAGTGAATGGCTTAATGATCTGAATGAAATGGCTGAATGATTTTAACGGCTAGGATTAAAAATTGGACTGAGTTTAAAGGGCCCAGATTAACCCAAAAGTGGTTAGACTCTTCTGGGTTCATATTTTATATATTTTTTCCCGGTAAAATGAGTTTTCAGATAAAGTTGTTTTCCGATAACAACTGGGGTTTCGAACAAAAAGGAGTTCTCCGGGAAACTTGGTTTTTCCAACAAAAATTGTTTTCCGAATAAAATTGGTTCCCGTAAAAACTGTTTTTCGGATAAAATTGGTTTCCGGAAAAAATTGTTTTCCGGATAAAATTTGGTTTCCGGTAAAATTGTTTTCCGGATTAAATTTAATCGAAAAACGAGAACTTACCCGGAAAAGTCGAAGATCAATTTCTTTGGATCTGGAATCAACGCAGAAAATTTTCTTGGAAATCGACAAACAATAGGGGAACACCAAACACACCAACCCAAATCGATTAGTACCAAAATATGCTCGAATTCTCAATAATCACCAAAAAATTTAAGAACGCCAGCAAAAAACTCAAGAACCAATTACTCAAAATTGATGCTTTAAACTTCGATTATTGAATCTGAACCTTTACCAAACGCGATTAATTACTCAACGAAATATAATGAAGCAACTAGAGATCAAAGATTTGAGCAAAAATCAAAGAATTAGAAATCTTACCAAACAGCGTCGTTTTTTCAGATTGTGATGAACAAAGATGAAAAATTAATACCTATAAGAATCGATATAAACGCAGATAAAACATAAAACACCAGATTAAAACGATTAAACAATCGAGATCTAACAAAAGAATTATTAAATCGACGAAAAACTTTGCAAACCCGATTGATGTTTTCACCCACAAAAAATGACTGCACTATATCGAACAGAAAACGGATGCCTTCTGGACATCAAACGCCAATCTCCACCGTTCAGAATGTAGACCAAGATGTCGTGAAGCTACTGTCTAAAACTCACGACGATCCGACGGTTCAAACTCCAGGAATAGGCAAAACGGCACGACTGCGTTTTCCAGAAAATTGTATATGAATTTTTTCTTTGTTTTTCTCTTACTTTCGATCGGTTTCTTCTATTTCTTCAAATCACCGATTCTGCTCTATTACCAATCGTGAATCCTAGTTTAACAGTCAAGTACCAATAATAATCAACAACTCAGATCAATAGGTCGTCATCCATATGATAGATATTCAAAAAGGTTACAATACGTTCAGAGAGAATATTCTATAAGAGTAATGAACGATTAACCTACAAACTAGGCTTAAGAAAACCATTAACACACTAAAGCCCAATTAACAATTAAAAACTTTTACAAATAAACTAATAAGCCTATTAATTTCTTTATATCACTTTATATTTTATAGGACATTTAGTCCTAACATATGGGATAAGATTCTTAACAAATAGTGCTTGTGGATCCAATTCGAAGATTATTAGTTTTTTCCTGAGGGAGCTGTCCATATTGCATCATTTTCTCATTTTGATCCATTAATTTTTTATTTTAATTTGGGAGAAATATGGTGGAAATGGTGGATTTCACAGTTGGTTAGCCATTTGATCCAATTCTTCAAGTATATGTGGCTACTGTTACTATTTCTACTAAGGCTATTATTGTTCGGATGCTTTATAAATAAAAAAGCAAAACTTTTTTTTTTAAGGTTGGAGCTTTGGGAAACTGGTGCAAAATCTCTACATGCAAATGGGAGGTGATAGGAATGGAGTATACAACAGAAACTGATAATCCAATGCTTCTTGTCTTATTCACACAATATTATGTCAACATAAATGGGATGGTTGGCATATCTTAATAACTACCATAACTGTAGACCGTACCATATACACACACGCCTTGTCTAGCTTATATACTTGGCTTCAACATACCCACGTAAGCTAGACTTGAGAGACACCAAGTTCTTCTTTTCAAACGATTAAAATCACCAACTAGTAGAGCCTTCGTAAGATTGTCAACAACTTGATCTTTAGACATGCACAAGGTTACGTCAATCTCACCATCGTTGATGAGTTGTCCAGTGAAGTGATGCTTTATACGAATATGTTTACTTTTACCCTGAAACATAGGGTTTTGGATAGCTCTAGCAATAGTATATTTATTATCACAATAAATTCTGGTAGTAGTAGATTGAGGTTCTCTCAATTCATTTAACACCCCTCTTAGCCATAAACCTAGACAACCAGATATTCTGCTTTGGTTGAGGAGAGAGCCACAACCTTTTGTTTTTTGGTTTGCCAAGAGACTGCTATTGGTCCAAGACTGAAAACATAACCCGTTGTGCTTTTGTTGTCATCAATGCTACCACCATAGTCACCGTCACTAAATCCAACTAAATTTGTTTTACTGGTTTTCTTGTAAACAATGTCGTGCTTAGTAGTTCCCTTTACGAACCGTTAGATACGCTTCGTAGCTTCCCAATGATTCTTCTTAGGAATCTCCATGTATCGACTAATCACACTAATAGCAAACATGATATCCGTGCGAGTTGTTGTTAAATATATAAGACATTCTACAAGGCTTCTATATATAATTGGATTTAGCCTTCTTCTGAAGTATTCTTAGATAACTTGAAACCAAATTCCATGGGTGTGGATGTAGGAATGGCGTTGTTCATCTTAAATCTCAAAAGTATTTCACTCGCATATTTTTGTTGAGTAGTAGATATTTTGTCCTTTTCTTGCTTAACTTGGATTCCTAGAAGGTAATGCAAGAGTCCCAAATCTGTCATTTCAAATTCATCCTTCATGGATTTCTTGAATGCTTCAGTCATCTCACTTGAATTCCCAGTAAAAACGAAGTCATCCACAAACAGACATACGATCAAAATTCTGTCTAAACTTCCTTTGATGAAGAGTGTATGCTCAAAAGTGCCTATTTAAGTCGATAAAGATCTTTCTTGAGATGACATACCTTGTATTCTTCCCCTTTATTTACGTAGCCCATGGGTTGTTCTATGTAGACATTCTCTTCAAGAGATCCATTTAAGAATGCTGACTTGACATCCATTTGGTGGACAACCCAACCGTTTTGGGCTGCTAAGGCTAGAACCAATTTATTAGT
The DNA here is from genome assembly GCA_033807775.1 of Saussurea involucrata. Taxonomy (NCBI): domain Eukaryota; kingdom Viridiplantae; phylum Streptophyta; class Magnoliopsida; order Asterales; family Asteraceae; genus Saussurea; species Saussurea involucrata. The sequence goes on from CM066327.1 coordinate 66,420,254, forward strand.
CTCAAGACGGATTACAGAGGCAAACACCTCTTGACAATCTATAGGATCTCTAAGCGTCCTAATAGACCGCTTCATAAGACTTGAAATATAGGATCAAAAAATAATGTGTTCTACTCAAAGGCGTTGTAATAAGTTTGTATGACGCTTTTTAGGCATCTTAACAACTTTTGCAAGATACTTTTAATACAAAGCGTCACATTAGCTATTTTATAGGACAATATTTGAAAAGTGTCTTCTAAAAACAAGTGTCCTATAAAAAGATGGGTTTATAGGACACTTTTTCAAACATGACCTATAAAATATCTAATATGATGTGTTGTATTAAAAGTGTCCTAAAAAACTTGTTAAGACACCAAAAAACATCCTATAAACTTATTACAACTCATTTAGATAGGACATTGTATATTTTCGTCCTATAAATTAAGTGTTATAAAATGGTCTATTAGGACACATAGAAATTAGTGTCCTCTAATAATGTCGGTTTTCGACATTATTTTCAATCTCAAATTAGGTGGTTTACGCATGTCTTCAAGTGAAATACGAATGTTTAACGGGTTTTTGTTGAGAAAGTACAGGTTTAAGCATTGGTTTCCAAAAGAGCAGCAGATTCGAGTTTCGGAGCTAAAAACGAGAAGAATCGAGGAAATGGGAACAGAAGTTGGCGCCAGTATTCGCGCCAGTGAACGGGCGCCACAATTTGCGCCAAGAACTGAAATAGAAGTCGGCGCCAATCTTGGCGCCAACCAACTGGCGCCGCTATCCGCGCCGAGATATTAAACAGAACCTGGCGCCAGTCTTGGCGCCAGCCAACTGGCGCCAGTACTGGCCCCGACGCCCAGTTATTTAAAACTCTTTCTTTCAGCTAGGGTTAGGGACTTCTGACTAGACACACGACGACGGCCGGCCAAGGGGCGATTTTTGGAGGAAAAACATAGATCTTTGAAGAGGGAGACACGAGGGAAACGGATCGGAACAAGAAATCAAAGACGATTAAGCACGCGAGATCGAAGGGGATTCTTCTCAGGGAGTTATTTATCATTACCTCTAGAACTTTTCGAACCATGAATTCTTTGAAGCTTTTTGTAACTTTTCAGTTTCTTTTACACACCCCCAACATGAGCTAAACTACATGTTGGGGGGTTGGATGATGTTTGGGTTATTGATGTAAACTTTGGATGATTTATGTTTTGGTTTTAATAGATGGATGACGTTTTTGAACTTATGCTCATTGCGTTTAACTAATTGATCACTAGTTAAATGATTTTATCGTTCTTGAGTACATTCGAGAGAAGTCTTGAGATTTAGATCGGGTTCAATAGCCACCGAGTAGAATTGGAAAGAGATATACCAATTCCTTCGGTGTTGTGTTCTAAATCTTTTTCATTAATTCAACTTACTTGTGAGATCGATAGATAAACAATCTTAATTGAATTAATCCTTGTTGCAGCTTGAAAGAGTGCAATAAGGCCGGGTTTTGCAAGTCATTAATCGTTAGAACTAATCATAATTCACTAAGAATTCTCATTCAATAAGTCATTCGGATTCCAGCCCTCCTTCGTCCCTCTCAACCTTTTTCCAATTAATCAACTTTTCCAACGCTTTTGTGTGCTTTTGTTAATTTAGTAATTCATAAATTCAACCAAACCAATTTTCGACCACTTAGTTAATAATTACTACAGTCATTGAGGTACTTAACACCTAGTTCCCGTGGGTTCGATACTCGTACTTCCGTACGTATTACTTGAGACGACACCGTACACTTGCGGTTAGTCAAAGGGGGGTGTAAACTTTCCTATCATCCTCCTATAAACCCAATTTTGTTGTAGTGAAATACGCAACCATGAACACACTTAAGTGATTTGAGTGAAATTGTGAGTTTTCATCCTTGTGGATCACTTCTCCATCCTTAGAGGTTACGGTAATGGTGGCGAAGTCCTTAGGTGCATCTTTGTGATATGCTTGGTTTGATGTTGCGTCGATTTGACACTTTGGTGAAATGAGTACTTCCTCCCTTTTCAATCCAAACGCGTGGTGATGTGTTGTATTTTGTGTAACCAGAACATTGTGTTGACTTAGCAAGATCATGATTAACTCATTTTAGTATTCGTGGATGTTGTTTGCTTTTATTACTTCTTTTTTACCCTTACTTTTGGTCTAGACTCTTTCTTAAAGACAATGAAGGTTTAGCTTGTGAGTGATTTGTTAAACATGTTTTTATTCATGTCTAGTGATAGTTTTGAGTTGCATTTCATGTGCATTTTAGTTCTCGTTTATACATATTAGGCCTTTTTCTTTATTTCTCTTTTTATTCTGTTGGGTTGATTACGAGTTAACTTGAAGTGATTTCATACACATTTGGGTAAGCCTGTGCAGACCTCAGATGAAGATTTAATACGTGAAGCTAATGGAGCAGTTGATGATCGTAGGTGGACAATGTCAAGAATGATGAGGAAGAATTTCAAAGAAAAATTAGATATGGAGAAAAATGGATAAGCCGAGAAGGCGGAAAAGGAAGGAAACGTGAATAATTTTGAAGAGAACACCCAGGATTCATTTACACATGTGGCCATGCTAACACTCCCCCAAACGTTATGACTTCAATCTTTACACTAAGCATGGGCGTTGAGAGTTTCAGATAACAATGATTTAACAATATGAACTTGAATAGATTGAGAGAGAATGATACAAGATATGAATGAGATGTAGTTTCTCTCTCTAGAGGGTCATCCCTCTTATCACACACACACACTCACGTATGCAACTCACAAAAACCCTTACATTACACTATTTATACCTTTGACTTTGACCTCATATACAAGACTTTGATTATTGTTGACTATTACAATTACTCTCTAAATCTTGAATACATTTTGGTACTAACATTTTCCCCTATGGATTCAAGATTTAAAATTTTTATGCCGACAGTCTTCAGCTCTTTTGATCTTCAGATCTTCACCACTTTAAACTCTTTGACGAATCTTCAGATAAGCTTTATCTTCAAAAATCCACTTTGACAACTTTAAACTTTATCTGCCTCTTTAAAGTCAAATAGTCATCAAGTCTCAAAACATGAACTTTAAATCTTCATATGGTTGATCAAAGTCTTGAAACAAAATCTTCATACTTCGTATCTTCGTATCGTTCATCTTTGTATCGTTGATCGTTGCAGCTTTGAGCTTTGACAAATTTCTTCAGTCTTAGATTATGAATAGGCTTTGGGGTTTAATTGGCTTTGAGCTTTAAAACATTCTTGAATGATCTTTAAGAACCAACTGTACTTGTATCTTCACACATTTGATCATCTTGAACAAACTGTCTTGAACTTATCTTTCTTTGACTTTGACAAATATCTCTTTGACTCTTGAAAATTGAAATATTCAAACTATTTCCCACGTTCATTCTATTTGATATTTCTCCCCCCTTTTTGATGATTGTGAGCATCGTGATCATCAAAACTCAGTTCAATTTCAGCAGTCTTTGAATACTAGAAACAATTTCCTCCTTTTTGATCTGTTTATCCGTCAATTCCATAATATATTTATCCGAATCTTTTCAAATTCAGATAATATGAAAGTGGTAACCCTGAAATAACATATGAATCAGTTAAAATGCATGTAAGTTGCACAAAGCCACTTAGTACAATGAATGCACTTTGGAAAAGAGCTTTTTGATGTTCACTCCTCCAGGGCTTCCATTCAATCATCAAAAAACACTAAGGATTTTCTATGAACGTTATGACAAGAAAACATATTCCTTGTGTGCACATGCAAGTGTAAAAATGATTGAAGCAACTTATGCTTGATTATTAGATAGGCTCAAATTATGTAAACTGTTGAGACAACAACAATTTTTCCACGGACGCAATGTGCATGATTGAAGTGCGAAGGTGGGGCAAACTTCCTTCTTTTTCAATATTCAAACCTTCCGAGTGAAGATTAGATAGATAATATGTTGCGTCGACAAGAAAGATTGAAACATTTCTTTGTTGAGAAAGAAATGAGTAGTTGGTGGGGTTTAATGCAAGAGTTGGCATGAGCTAATTGCCTGTTTCAATGACGGTCACCAAAGAATGTGAACCAATCAGTAATGTGGTTGCCCGACTCAGAAAGTGGTTGGTGCAGAGTTCTCTTATTCTTTTAACTCTGTTCTCACACCCTCTTTCTGTTTTTAATCCACTCACTTCTAACCAAACTCTCATTTACATTTTACCTCAACACAATGAGATTACTCAACCGGATGAGTTATCTCCCCCACTCTTTGATTTAGACCCCTCAATCACTCAAGGATAACTTCTTGGGTAGGAAACACTGGTTAACGTGGATCCATAGAAGTATAATGTAACTCACACACTGATCCTCGTGAAATTTTATCCTAAGAAGATGTGTTGTTCAACAGTTTAGCTTGAACAATTATAAATCTCAGCTTTTTGAATAACATTGTCATCAGAATGCATGTTCCACGAGAATTATCATGAATATTCGAGCATTTAAACAATGAATATTTCTCACAACAAGGATATTGAATGAATGAAATAAATTTGAAAGGCTTGTTTGAGAACCTGACAATGTATCAATCAGATCAAATATGAAAGATAATCATTATGTAATAGGGTATCAAAGAATTGAATGTTGTTTACATGAACAAATATAAAAAATCTTTAAATGAAACACATAAGCTCTTACGCTGAAATGAATATGATGCTCAACAAAATTGAAGTGCAAACGGGAGTATTACCATCGAAAAAGTGTTTCATTTTGAGACATGGTAATAACAAAGTCAATAAGATGTTGAACCGGTGTGTATGAGTACTTGAAATTTTAGAAAAGATAATACACAAGTATTAGTCTTTAGAAACACACAGTCAGAAATTGTTAAACCCTAAAGATCAATCAAGATAGAGAAGATGTGAATTTGTCATCTCATTTATCAAGAACACTGTATACAAGATAGGAGTTCTGCACTTTCTCTCTCTAAGATATGAATGTGAATAATGAGAGTGTTTCTAAGAGTGTTCCATACTAACACACAACTAAACCTATTTATACTAAACACATTACAAGGTGAAAACAACACAATACAACTCAATACATTGACTTTGACTTTGACCTTTCTATATTTAAACCTTGAAGACATATTGCACTAACAATCTCCCCCTTGGATTCAAGGTTTAAACAAATGCGATCAGCAAGCTTTAGCTTTCTTGAATCTTCGGTCTTCATCAAAGCTTGTCAAAGTCAAAACGTCATCCAATCTTCAAACGGCAAATAACGAACTTCTTTCTTCGAACAGGAGAATATGAATCTTCACACAAAGCTTTTGAATACAAATAAGCACAAGTTCAAGAAAAAGAGATCACAGAATGGATCAATCGATTTTCCTCAAACTCTTGAAGAATTCTCCCCATTTCCATTGACTTGAGAATTTCATTCTTCAGTGTCGATCTTCATAAACGCGCGAGTTCAAAAGAAAGAGATCACTGAAATGATCAATCGATTTCTTAAAAACTCTTGAAGAATAAAACTCCCCCTATCATTTCTTGAAACGACGTCTTCTTTCTACAAATCTCCCCGATGACATTAAAACGAATCTTTGATTTTAAACTTTCTTTGACATGAAATTGATGTAGATATTCTCCCCCTTTTTCGATGAAAGTGAGCATCACGAGCATCGAAAATCTTTTCAATTTCAGTCACGAACAATCTCCCTCTTCAAAAACATTTCTTCCCCTTGAAAAACACGAACAATCTCCCCATAAGCGAAAGATCTTGCTCCCCCTAAAAATAAGAATTGTAGAGCAACTTGATTTTCTCCCCCTGAAAATTTGCATAAAAATCATATAAGCGCATATTTTAACAAACTTATATAAAGAAAATAGAATTCATTGAACAACATTTTATAACTACTAACATTTAATCATTTGAACACCAAACAAAAGAAATTCAACTTTATGAAATGTAACAGATATTTCCATCAAGTGAAATCAAATGCATGCGTTTGGATTCAAAAACAACACATCATCGCATATCGAGTTACAAAAGTTCAATTTCAACCCCTTTATAAAATCTATTTGGTGGACTAGCATGCGAAATATGATTAGGAACAAGCAAATGTACCTCTAAAACCTATAAGAATACTTTGCTCTTACTCACACTATTTGTCCAAAAACAGAATTTTCACAAATTTACAGGTTTATCGCAACTTTGTATTTTCCCCAAGTTTCAAGAGATGTGTGCTCTTAGGCATCTTTTCATATTGTGCACATTGGCAACTTTTATTATGTGCTCATTGGCATCTTTTATAATCAAACAGTTTATTAAGACTAAGATACACCGTAAACGTAACTTTCTAACTGGTCCTATAGCAGGATTTGGGTCAGCCGATCCCAGACCAGTTGGCCTTAGGGGCTAGGTGACAAGCACCCCTTGGAACTTACTCTCCCGAACCAGAAAGGCTACATCGATATACTTTAATCCCATCCGTACCAGTAGAACATGGCTTTCTACCTGGTTCTATAGCAGGATTTGGGTCAGCCAATCCCAGATCAGTTGATCTTAGGGGCTAGGTAACGAGTACCCCTTGGGACTTAATCTCCCAAACCAGATAGGCCACAGGCACAGACTATCAAACTGAATGATAATATTATATATATATATATATATATATATATATAATTTTTTATTATTATTATAGCATCTCAATCACTTGGTTCAAAAACGTAGTGCTTCTCCCATATTTTCGTTTCCATTCATGATTAAAACGAATAGGCTTTGTGAGCATTGTATTCTAAATAAGTCTAGATTTATACAATTTTGCACTTATATCAAAATCTCAAACATGTTTCGCTGACCTTTCGACTTATTTCAGAAGCGAAAGTAGAAACAAATATAACTCCGACGATACAAAAATGCTCGTAAAATCATCCTTAACACACATTTTATTCATTGAATGAAAAATTGAAGAATTTCACTTCATTGAATTAAATTTGTGAAGGTTCAAACTTTCAACGTTAGTAGAAATAAAATATAACACAATGTTACCTTTAAGCACATGTCCTAAAAATAGAAAGATATGACAGTGAAAGGATATCACCTTATAAGTACGAGTTCTAAACTGATATGTTTAGAAGACATAGCCTTTGAAGTACGGGTCCTGAATTGATGTATTCAGAAGCCATTACCGTTGAAGTGCGGGTTTTGAACTGATGTGTTCAAAAGCCATTGTCTTTTATATCTCTCCCCCTACAAAATACCAAAAAGATTTACCAAATATCCCATGTATATATTAAAAGATAGAAAACTCCCTGAAATCATGTGATGTTCAATGTCTTCTTTGAAAGCACAAGTACTTCATCTTCCGAGAGTTCAACGCTTGTCTCTAAATCTGCAAAACAGATTAAGTAGATTTTGGTACCCAACGAGTCTTGGGTCCTGACACGTTAAGCGGAGCTCTATAAGAAGGAAAATGGTAAGTACCATACCAATATTGAACACTATTATTATTAACAAAATCATAATTTCCATAATAAGAATTAACAAAAGAATTAACTTTCGTTGTAAAATTCTTATTTGGAAATGATGATTTTGGTACATCTTTATCAGGAAGTTTACCTTTTACCTTCCATTTCATGTTGAATCTTTTGTAGGAAGGAAGATCAGCAAATGATTTGGAAGACTTATCCACAGAATGCTCGTAGAAAATGTTAGAAGGACGCATCGGACATTCTGAAAAACACTCGAAGTTGTTGAACGACCTCACTTTGTCTTTTAAGGCATTTCGTTCCTTTGTCATCAACTCGAGCTTCTTGCGAATATCACAATTAACCCTCTTTTCCTTCATGATCTCTGTAGATAAACCCGCCAAGTTCTTCGTGAGTTTCTGAATTTCTTGCTGAAAAATCTTCCTCTCAATAGAAAAAACATCCTTTACGCTCTTTGACTGAAAATCCGCTTTCTTCATCTTCTCAAGTTCTTCACTTTCTCTATCCAACTCCATTTGTATTTCAGAAATTTTCTCAGTCAGCTTAGCATTCTTTGCTTCAAACCCTTTCCTTTGAACCTCAAAATCAATCCTTTCCTTTTCCAACTTTTCCTTCTCTAAAAATAAGACTTTCTGAAAATCTGAGTTCTGCTTGGAAAGTCTTAGACATTTGAGCTCAACATCTTTCTTATCTTCACATTCTCTAGTCTTTATCTTCAAATCGTATTCAAGTTTCGAAATCCTTTGAATTAGATCCACCCTTTCTTTCTTGTGATCTTCTCTTTCCATAACCAACAGATCTTTCACTTCTTGTAATCTCTTTGTAAGCTCGGAAATTTTCTCTTTCTCGACTTCTCTTTGTCTTTTAAGGCATTTCGTTCCTTTGTCATCGTCGTTCTTTACAGCCACCCGCTTGGTCTTGAAACTTACCTCTAAATCCTTGTCGCAGAATTGACCAATGCTAAAAAGGTTGTACTTTAGCCCTTCGACGTAATTCACTCTCTTGACAGTTACGTTCCCTTGTACGACATCTCCGTATCCAAGAATTGATGAAGTTTCATAGTTGCCGAACTTTACTCTACCGCATGCCTTTTCCTTAAAGTTAGTTAACAAATATTTATTGCCAGTCATGTGTTTGGTGCATCCAGAATCCAGATACCACAAACGACTTGGCTGCAAGTTAGCACATTAAGCATATTTAGGTACCCATAAAGATTTGGGTCCCTTCTTGTTAGTCCTCTTCTGTTTGTTACCTTTGTTAAAATTATAATAGGCATCGGTATTAAGAAAATCTTTCATTTTAAAATTAATGTCGTTTTCAGAACAAATACCATTAGAATGACAACACTCCGAGCAACACCAACCAACATTTGCAATATGAATCATTTGCTTTATTGAATATCTAAAAAGACTATTACAATCTTTATTCAAACAAGCAAATGAATTCGGTTTACAAACGTCAAAATCAATGTCACTACTAGAAGAAGTTGCCGATTCCGTTGGTATGCGTTTTGGAATCCACACATGCTTTCCTTTCTTACTCAAAGGCCTATCTGAAAAACAAGAAGTAGAAGAATCAGAATTATTTTCAGAATTAAGAACTTGAGTCTTTGACTTCTTCTTTGACCGCCTTCTTTTACGACGTTTGGTTTTATTAATTTTAGAATTTATCGTAAAAGAATCGTCTAAAATTTCCGATTTAATTTCCGATTTTGAAGAAAAAAGTATTATTAATAAAATCAAACATAGAAACCGGTTCCTTAATACATTCCTCGGAATTATCATCTTTTTCATTTTTAGACAAATCGGATTCTAAATGAGTTTTAGAATTAGAAGAAGAAGGAGATTCTTGACTTTTACAATCTTCCGTTTTTGCGTTTTCAAAATCCTCTTGTACACTACTATTAATAAAATCGTCGTCGTTTTTAACATCTTCATTTTCCAAATTTTCTAACTTAGATTCCACATCCACGATTTTCTTCTCAAGACTCACAATTTTGGTCTCTAATACTAAAGGAGGGATATACCTTTTAGTATCTTGCAATACTTCGGGTTTATCCTCAGATTTAGCATTTTTAGCATAAACATCAAAGTAATCATCGGATAAGAATTCTTTGTTAGATCCTTTGGATTTAGAAGTGTATTTCGCGTTTTCTCTAGTGTACACAAAAGGAAGTTGCATTTTGGTCGTTTGAGCCCTTTTCTCCTTTTCTAATTCTGAAACTTCTTCTTCATTTGTCCAATTTATCTTAAATTGAGGGGCATACCTTCCTAGATGTAAGAAATCAAATTCATAAAGCATTGGAACTTTTTCCTTAGCGTCATCTAGAACATGTGGATTTTCAAAACCTAAACCCCATTTTTCTTTTATGGATGTATAACTCCTTGGTTTATTAAGATAAACCGTTTGCTCTGTTTGACCTCGAACATAAAGTTTTTCTTCAAGTTCAGAAATTTTATCCGAAAATTTATCTTTTTGTTCAGTCATAAGTCTCAAAGATTCATCGTTCATTTTTATAACGTTTTCTAATTCTTCTATTTTCTTATTAAACAAATTATTCATGTTAATCAAAATTATTTTCTCATCTTCAATATGAATTTTAAGCGTTTTAATTAATTTTGATTGATCATGAATAATTGCTTTTTCAGATAGTCTTTTCGTTCTAAGAGATCGGATAACAGTGACGACATTATTCATTTGTGAAATTAGAAAGTCATAATCAAATTGAGAAGGTACCTCAGATTCATCAGTAGTGCTTTCATCATCCTCCTTCTCATCATCACTTCCGTCGTCTCCTATAAAGCACATGTCGGCGGTTTCCTCGTTGGTGGACTCATCATCCGAGTAGTCTAGGAAGTATTCTTCTTCGACGAGAAGGATATTCCCATTCTCCTTTTTCCCCACAAGCTCTAACTTCTTCTTGTAATAAGAAGAATCTCGGACAACCTTCACCCGGCAATCTTTCGCCATATGTCCCACCTTTCCGCATTTGAAGCATGTGATAACCGCCTTCTTCTCATCATCCTTCTTTGTCTCATACTGCTTTGGAGAATCAACTTTCAGCACGTACGTAGTAGTCTCACTAGGCACTTTCCTTGAACCCGATGTGAAACGAAGATTATTGTTGCCCGACCGGTACTTTTTCTGAAAATGTTGGGTCAACAATATCATTGCTTTCTCAAGTTCCTCTCCGTCATCTTCAACATTTCCATCAAACGCATTCTCAAACAATGACTTTTCTGCAAGTTGCTTTGCTAACAAAGCAATCGGATCCTCAGTCTTACCCTTGGCCTTTCTATTCATCTTATCCTTCTTAGCCGTTACCAAATCCTCATCAACCATAAGCAATTCTTATAATTCCTAAATCTGCATTGTGGATATACCAACATCGTTCCTCAGCCTGTGACAAGTCTTGCTCCATTCAGACTGGAGTGAATTTAGAAACTTCAGATTTACTTCCAACTCGGTCTTAACAACCTTGATCTTGTACAGATCATTAATAACTCCCCAAAATCTGTCAAAAACGCTCTTCAATGATTCATTTTCCATTGCTTTGAATCCCTCAAAATTGTTCATGTATCGAGTCTGGCGTAACTGGGTAGAAACCGCTGAACCCAACATAATTTTCTCTAACTGAGCCCACATCAATGTGATGTTGTTCCGGTAACAATCAATCCTATTGTAGATGTAGTTAGGTAGAGAAAGAATCAAATACGACTTAGCATCTTTATCTGCTTGAAGTCGACAAGTTTCGTCCACAGTATAATCATCTGGATTTTTCAGTTCACGAGTAGCCGGAGTCGTGGCAGTCGCCGGGACCTCGATATATGGCTTGACAAATGGTCCTTCCATTAGGGACTTCATTATGTTAGCGCCGTTACTTTGGGATTCGATGAAATTGATAAAACGATCACGCCATTGTGGAAACTCACGTTCATTAAGAAGCACCGGTGGTCGTGTATTCGAGCCCAAAGTCATCATGATGTCGTTTTTGAACAACATATCTTGATTAGTATGTTTTGGGTAGAAAAAGACAGTTCGAAAAAATCAGAAAAATGGCAAAAAGACGGGTCAGATGAACAGTAAATTTTTTTTACTAAGTGTCAAAGTTCGCAATGCACTATTGCGAGAAACATGAAATTCGCAATGTACAGTTGCGAAATTCAGGTGTTAGAACGATGACAAAAACGTGATCTCTGAAGTTCGCCTACATTGAGCTAAACTACATGTTGGGGGGTTGGATGATGTTTGGGTTATTGATGTAAACTTTTGATGATTTATGTTTTGGTTTTAATAGATGGATGACGTTTTTGAACTTATGCTCAATGCGTTTAACTAAATGATCACTAGTTAAATGATTTTATCGTTCTTGAGTACATTCGAGAGAAGTCTTGAGATTTAGATCGGGTTCAATAGCCACCGAGGAGAATTGGATAGAGATATACCAATTCCTTCGGTGTTGTGTTCTAAATCTTTTTCATTATTTCAACTTACTTCTGAGATCGATAGATAAACCTGATTACTTCTTTACAATAGAGATACCCTACTCTATTTATACTAGAAGTAAACAAACTAAAGTACACAAAACATGCAAAGAAATAAACGTGGTGTACTGCATGTACTCCCACTATTCCTAGACAGCTGGAAACAACAAACATGCTAATACTCTGATATAACCCACGTATTCCTTAATACTCGGTCAACACAAGAAGCTGGTAAACCCCCACTTCCTTTTATTCGGGGTCACTAGCATGGACTATCCACAGTGACTAAACTGACCCATGACAACTGAACCGAACCATGACTTGACCAATCAAGATTACCCAACAATTGATTCTGCGATAACTTTGAAGAACTCGTGATAAACTTGATTTTCCGATAAGTTTGAAGAACTCCGGTGAAGTTACGTATTTCCGATCTATCAACTTCCAGCACTTCAAACTCACTTGTTTCTTGATCAAAATCAAATCTAACAATTGCTATGTGATCGAAAATAAAAAAACAAACAGGTCTGTGGAAAGAAATTCGATCAAAAACGTCGTTGAATCCAAAATCAATCATCATCTTTTATGGAGTCTTCGTAGAACATCTCGATGAACATTTTCAATTGTTGACTTCATGCACTTCGAAAATCTCCGATTTACTGCTGTTCCTCGATTCAGAAGGCTGTAATCCACTCAAAAAAATATGCAAACTGATCTGTGAACACATGATGGATCAAAACATGTTAAACTACCAATATCGATTATATTCTCGTGAAATTCTCGATGAACTCTTCACGACCCAGAACATTTCCAAACACTGATTTGATTATGTTTTTTAATTCTAATGATTTCAATTCGAATGAAATCGGTAATAACAACACTTTGTGAAAGCAAACTGAATCAAATCACAACAAAATCGAAAATCAACCAACCTTGTTCATCAAAGCATCGAACAAAACATGAAAAACCCAATGTTCATTTAAAAAAAAATTAAACAACATTTTTTTAAAAATCAAATCAAAAACCAATTATGTGATTCAAAAATATGTTTAGAAACAGATTTGTAAAACAAAATCACTCTAAAACTCAAACAATTTCCAATTTTTTTAATGTTTTCAATAAAATCTCAAAAACCAAAAACTCTTCAATCTTCTTCAAAAATTGATGAAAAAAATCTATGAATTGAAGCACAAATTTCTCTGCTAGGCTCTGATACCAATTGTGAGTTTTAGATAACAATGATTTAACAATATGATCTTGAATAGATTGAGAGAGAATGATACAAGATATGAATGAGATGTAGTTTCTCTCTCAAGAGGGTCATCCCTCTTATATCACACACACACACTCACGTATGCAACTCTCTAATAACCTCTACTCACAAGACTTTGACTTTACCCTTAGTTACATTGACTTTGAGCTCATATACAAGACTTTGACTATTGTTAACTATTACAATTACTCTCTAAATCTTGAATACATTTTGGTACTAACACGCGTGCTTGATTACAAGGTGTTGCCGTCCTTGCGATAAGGAAACCCTAATTTTGTTTTTTCTGGTGGGTATTTTTTGGGATATTTTAGCTACTCTATTTGAAGACTTTTTGCATATGTTGTCTTAGAATTAATGAGTTTACTCTACTGATACTAAGGTGGCATTTGTTTTTTAAGAGTTGTTAAGTTTGAATCTGATTTCACTTTTGATTTTTAAGAGGTGATGCTGGAGTCTAAAATTTAAATCAGTAAGACTGTTTGTTTTTGTAAACTGAAAAACATTTGAATATATATATATATATATATATATATAAATGTCAAATTTATCCCTCAAAAATCCGACTTACGTCAATTGAGTGAGTGTTAGGTCTCATGTTAGTTGAATAGAAGTTGAGGGACTATATTTGACATATCTTGTAAATATCCTTTTTAGGATATAAATAGTTTGCTTTAATTCTAGTTTAGGGTTAATGACCTAAACACATATTTCCTAATTACCTATTGTACGTCTATTGCCAATTCATCTTTCTGATTATCAATCAAAGTGAGATTTGTGACGTTCATACTGATTTGTGTTGATTCATCTTATTGCACTTGTTAATCTGGGATCCACAATTAGTATCAGAGTAGAAAGACGATTGATTCAAAGGTAAATTCATCCAATTCTGGTCATTCAAACTTTGTCGACTGTTTCTTGGTTAAAGGTTATTTTTTATGCTTTGATTCAAGTGTTAAAACTTGAAATTAAGGCTTTAGAAATTCTCTTTATTGTGTTTCTAGAGTCATATCAAAGTTTCGTTAAGTTTAATCAAGTTTTTGTTAATCAAATTTTGAGATTTCTAGTGTCTGGGTTTATACACTCTGTTCTATATAAAAATCTCAATTTTTGCATAAAAGTGGTTCAATAATCAATTTGGTCGGTTGTTTTTGCTTTCCCTGCTTGCTTGTTTTTGTTCTAAAGTGTTTGCAGAAGTTTTCCAAGTCAAAAAGGTGCGATTTCGATCTCCAGGTACGTATTTTTGTCGACCAAACTTTGAATACGGGACTCGACCTGCTTGAGTTCCGGTTCTCTACTCGTACCAGATCCGCACATACCTGAACTCAAATCCGGTTCCGGTTTCTCACCGGAATTCCAATCTGGTTCCGGTTTCTCACCGGAATTCCAATACGGTTCCGGTTTCTCATACCGGTTCCGGATCTCACCGGGAGTCGAACCCGGTTCTGGTTTAGTGTACTGATCCCCATACCGGTTCCGGTTCTAATACCGATTCCGGACCCTATTAGGTTCCGACCTTAGTCCAATCTGGATCCCACTTTACCGAATCCGGAACTTCGCATACCGGATTTTATCATTCCGGATCCTTACTCCAGATCACCTCAGCACACTCATATTTTTTTAATTTTCTTCTGTTTGCCTCTATTTTTTTGTTTCCTTCAATTTATTCCCGAACTTATATAAGGTTTGCGTTAGTTAACTGCTCCCTTAGGATTTCGAGTTAGATTGTGCGTTAGATCACTCTTTTACCTTTGAATCACCCTACTCGTCTTACGATCACACACAAGTGCCCAAAAATGAATGCTCAAGACGCACTAGCCATTGGATCTGAACTCAAACCTCCGATCCTGTACCGAGGGGAGTACAATGTCTGGAAAGACCTCTTTATGTGTTTCATCGAGACCAAGCCTCTTTATGAAGAGATTCTCCGATCGCTAATCGATGGACCGATAGCTCCACCCATGATGGACGTTCCAGCACAAGAAGGCAGAGCTCCAGCTCGTCGGGTGGTCAAACCTTATGACAAGCTGACTGTCGAGGAAAAGAGGAAAGTCGATGGAGATAAGCTGGCAAAGACTTATCTTGTATACAGTCTTTCAAACAACATCTACTGTAGCATCGACAGTCACAAGGACATAGCGAAAGGTATGTGGGACCAGCTCGCAAAGATCATGCAAGGCAGTCGTGAAGGAAATTAGCTGAAGATAACCAGCTGCCTCACTCGATATGAAACATTTAAAGCCAAACGAGGGGAATCACTCACCGAGACCTACGAACGTTTCTTCACACTCCTCAACGACCTGTACAAGAACAACATCTTCAAGACGAACCTCGAGTGCAACATTAAGTTCTTAAACAACCTTCAATCTGAATGGAAGGGATTTGTCATCCATGTTCGTCACAACCGTTCCTTAGAAAGTGTTCGCTGCACGAGCTTCTACGAGATGTTGCTACAAGACGAAGACGATGTTCATGAACTGATGGGAGATCAGAAGTCTGTTGAAAAGACAAAAGAAGACCCTTTAGCTCTCATGTCTCACAAAAAGGACAAGCTAGTCCAACGCAGTTCGTATAGAGAGGAAGCGCATAGTGAGTCTGAACGTGAGGTGAAGAACCGAAAAGTGATTCCGATCCAGAGTTAGACGGCATAAAGAAAGTCGTTGCCTTACTGTCCCTGGAGTACGCTAGAAAGAAGTTTATCAAGAAACCATCCAACAACAACCAGCGTTACTCCACCAATACAAAGCATCGGGATTATAGAGATAAGTATGAAGGCAAGTGCAAATCTGATGAAGGAAGAAAGAAGATCGATGAAGGAAAGAAATTTGAAGGAAAGTCTGACGACCGAGCTGATGATGAACCAGTGAAGTGTTACAACTGCGAAAAGCAAGGTCACTTCGCCAAAGACTGCCAGAAACCTGTAGTACGCAATGTTGAGTACTACAAGCACAAAATGTTGTTGTCAAGGCATAAAGAAGCAGGTAAAGCGCTGCTGGCGGAAGATGATCACTGGCTCGTACTGACTGAAGATGAAGACGACGACGAGGAAGCTCACATGTGCTATACTGGCATCAACCTGGAAGAATCCGAATCTGAAGATGACTCTTCTGGAAAGAAGAAGGGCAAAAGCGAATGCCAGGTATGTGGTTCTTCTAATGCTGACCTTATTGATCAGATGCAAGTTATGGTGCGTACATTAGAATCTTTTAAACTTAAGGTTAAAACCAAAGATGCCCAAATTTCTAAGCTAGAGGCAGATGCTAAATTAAATACAACACCATAGACAAGCTAGCTATTGAAAAGGCCGAGGATAAGTGTGTGATAGATAACTATCAAACTGAATGCTCAGCCATTTCAAAAAGAGCTGAATCCTTAGAGACCCAAATATCTGAATTCACACAAAAGTTAGAAAAGTCTCAAGAGGAGTATTCTAAAACTGTTGTTATTCAAGAGAACGTTCGAAAAGAAAATGAGTTGTTGACCACTAAGCTTAAGGATCTTGAATCCAAACTTTATAAACTTGGCCAATCGGAACAAACCTTCCATTTGAACAAACCAAAGAAATTCAAGTATTACAACTCACAATGGGGACTCGGATATGATAATCTGTGTTACCTAAAGAAAATCTTATCTAAGGTTCCCACCCTTTATGAATTCAATTTCATGGGCCTACATAAGCAATATCCTGAGTATAAGATCAAGTGGACTAAGTCGTCTCAGGAGGATGAGGAAAAAGAAGATCTTAAACGAAAAACAGGTATTCCTCTACCAAAAGTAGAGGCAAAGCCTAAAACTGATAACTCTAATTCTGAATTTAACACTAAATCGGAAGAAGAGCCGCCTATGAAGAATATAAATGTACAAGTCGCTTTCGTGTACGAAACGCTAAATGCGTCTTATTTAAAAAGTAAAACCCCTTACCTCTCAAATGATTACTTCGACATCTGTTCTCTTGCCAAAACTGTGGAAACTCCGGTTCCCGTTACGGCAACACCAGATGGAGAAACTAACGATAAATCAGAGTTCAAACGTTATGTTCCACCTCTGATTTTGGAAAACATCATTTTAAACTCGAAGAATCCATTTTGAGGGATAAGGTTATTTTTGAAACCGAAAGAAGTGTACTTTTATCCACGATAAACAATTTCAAACAAAACAAAACGAGTCATTATCCGAATCAGAACGAGCGAGTTATAAAACCGAGATTGCAACTTCTCAACTGTCTGCCTTGTCGACAGAAGCTTTAAAAGGACGAATGGCTAAGGAAAGTCCAGTGGATACTCCAATGAAGCTTGTCACTCCTGAAACCATCTCGGTTGACTCGTCACCTCTTTTTTCGGATAGTTCCTCGTGTAAAGCTTTTTTAGGAGTGTCTAATGACACAAATGATAAGAATTTGAGCTTAAAAGATAAAGGTAAGGCGATTCAACCCGATTCTGTTCAGAATAATCTTTTACCATTCTTTGATAATCCCTTTGCGGATAACTCCTTGTCCGACTCTGATGGTGAAACCCCACTTGACTCTGCACGACGGTTTTCTGAGTTTATGAATTCGTCTGCTTGTCATGATGATGATGTTTCAAAGATTGATTTTGCACCGAAGCTTGCTAGTCACACTCAATTTTTAGAAAAAATGTCCATACCGGTTAATTTTGAAAAAGGAGAGTGTTCCAACTCTAAAACCGTTTCTGAGACCATTTCGAACTCTAAATCTAAACGTCGGTCCAAGAAACGAGATAAAACCGGTAAGAGTTCTAAAAGACAACCATAATACTCAAGCTCCTCAGACAATAACTATAATGTAATTTCAGATAGAACGGGTTGGGGGAAAGCAGTTCGGAAAGAGTGGGTAGAGAAGAAGGCTAAGTGGCGACCAGAGGAGACCAAATCATTTAATTCTTTTTCGCATGATAGGAATAACAATACTTTTAAGGGTTTTGATTTGAATAAGTCCGTTGGACAAGACTTTCAATTTCCTTTTAAACGTAATTCAGCTCAACAGTTATTTCAAATTTCTCGTGATTGTGTGTGTTGTTCAACGTGTGGAATGAATGATTTTGTCGAACATAAACATGCATCTGATTGGTTTGGTACATATCACATGTTTAATTCTAATGATTTTCGTAAATCTTCTCGTAAAAGACCCAAATCTAAACGGGCCTCAAGCAAAGGTGATGCACCTAACACTCAAGGACCCATTTACAGATGGGTACCTAAACAACCCTAATGTCTGTTTTGCAGCCCGGTCAATGTTGAGTCAATGTTGTACTTGTCACAGCTTTTCTTCACTACAGGATAACTGTCTCTTAACCAGTTACACTTGTCTCGCAGTGTTGTTTAGGTGTTTCAAGCACATCGGTGACTTGTACTCTGTATTTGCGTTATAGTGTTTCGATTCGTTTTCCATTTTTCTGCATGTTTCTTTAGATTCTACTAGTCTTGTTTTTGTTTTCATTTTATTTCCCGAGCTACTAACCTTCTGTTCTGCAAGGTGTTTCCTCGAAATCCAAGTCCCCAAGGTAAGTCCCACGTTCTTTGTTAGGGGAGAGTTTCAATTTTTGAAAAGTTGAAGGGGAGAGTAGAAATTTTTGAAAAGTTGAAGGGGAGAAGTGTAATTTTTGAAAAGTTGAGGGGGAGAGTAGCATTTTTTGAAAAGTTGAGGGGGTGAAGTGTCATTTTGACAAGTTAAGGGGGAGAAAATTAAATTTTCTAAACTTGAGGGGCTAAATTGTAAATATATGAAACTCATGGTATTTTTTAAAGTTTTTCAAACTTTATAGGAATTTTCTGCCATTTACCAAAAGTTGAGTAAAGTTGGAACCGGGAGAGTAAAGGAAACCGGTACCGGGTTCACTCCCGGTATCGACCGATATATATATATATATATATATATATATATATATCGGTTTGTTCATTTAAATTTGTCACAACTTCAAAATTTCTCGAGCTAAAGCTCTCCTAAACCAACTTTTGCCCTATTCGATCTTCGATTCGCACTCAAATCTTCAGGTATGTGTTCTAATGTAAGTTTAATCGAGTTCATTGCTTAAAATTGATCCATACAGTACCAAAAATCGATCGATTTGATGGATTTCACTCGATCGGCGCCGCTAGGGTTCCGAGACCCTACAGTTCGTTGCATCCGACTCGATTCGGTGTGCTTTGCGTATAATCGACCTCGAATCGAGTGTTTCCATCGATTTCGCTCATCAAATTCGAATTGGGATGGCTCGATTTTGGGTTTAAGTCGTTTGAGACCCGATATGGGTTTACCGGAATCGGATCCGGAGTTACGATTCACGCCATCTCCTGGACCGACTCCGGTTCCGGTCTCATGTCCCGGATTAAATGATCCCCGGTACGAACCGGGTTGCGGTCCCTGGGTCGCAAGACTCCCGGTCGCCCTCCCGGTTCGTACACCGGGGTGGTACAAGTCCCGCATCCACCTAACAACTTCCGGTGTCAACACCGGTTCCGGTTCACACCAGTTCCGGTTCACACCGGTTCCGGATGTCACTCGGTCCCGGTTTCCACCTAATCCGGTTATGGAACTAAGGTGGTTCCGGGTGGTTCATTATTTTTTTAAAAGGTGGTTTCGGGCTTATTTTTTTTTAGGGATTCCGGGTATTATTTTTCAGTGGACCTTAACTGTCATGTATTACTTTATTCACTCCGGGCTCGCTAAGACCCGGTTAGTGACGGTTTTTGGCCCGCACTCGACTCTCTGTGTTTCCTCAAATCCGAGGATTCGAGCCCCAAAAACACGCATTTGGGGTGTTTATGCCATGCAAACTCAACACTAGTTGCTTTTTCACAGGTACAATCATGGCACAACCAAACCAACCCCAAGGCGATGCCCCACTGCTCCCCGTTGGTCTAAACCTACCACTCCTCCCAAACAACTTCCACTTGGACACATCGAATATCATTTGCCAATGCCCCGTCATCGTGGAGATCCTCAAGCGCCACACACTCAATCGAGCATTGACGGCCACCGCAACCGTTCCAACAGTTTACGTGCACCAACTGTGGAGGTCCCTCACCTCCGTCGCACGCGGCCAAGACTTCGACCTCCAAGGTCACATTGGTGATTCTCCGGTGCTCATTACTCAAGAAATTTTCCCCCGGATACTCGATCTACCGGAAGCAACATCTGTTCCAGGCCGAGTGAATTTCGATGCTGCAGTTTCTGATGTTGTACTTTGTCAGGAATTGCGTGCACTCGGCTACGCCCCCGTACTCAATCATCCTTCGCGCTTCTCCAGGATCCATCTTCAACCGCTATGGTACACCTTGTTCACTATCCTGAATAGGTGCTTATCATCCATCAACAAAGGCATCGATCAGACGACTGTCAACCGGCTTCGACTGTTCCACGGTGTAGTATGCTACCGACACATTGAATACGCGTCAATTCTTTGGACCGAAATGCTCGAGAAGGTCCATAAGAAGCAAGGAAACAAACGCCTCACGTTCCTGCCATTCTCGAGATTCCTGCAGCTTATCGTCGCCCATTTCATGGCTGCAGACCCTACGATTCCTCGACGCGCCAATCACGAGGTAATGCTCTCAACCCGAATGACTAGGATCCAGAACAAACAGGTGATCCCTGACCTAGTCCCGATGTTGATACCCAATGACTTGTTAGCTATCGCAGACCAATCGGCACTGAGTATGATAGCTTATAGGAGTGAGAATAACTTAGTCACTCTGATGGTCAAGCTAGATCCGGCAGGACCTGCCCAAGGAGTGCGCCCTGAGAGACGTGAGGGTCCACGTACTAGAGGTGGCAGGGTTCGGTGAGCAGGGGCTCCCGAACAGGGTGTGATGAGAGAACATTTTGTGAGGGGACGCGACGTAGGCAGTGCTGAAAGGTCCATACGCGAAGCTAGCTCGTCACGACACCCACCCACTCCACCTCGTGCATCTACCTAACCTCAAGACGACGAACCAGAACTGCATGAGGTGGTAGTGGAAGACATCATGCGTGAACAAGCCCAAGAAGAGGCAGCCTCCTCTTCCAGCTCCGAGTCCAGCTCAGCCTCCAGATCAGCTTCCAAGTCCGCCTCTGGCTCAGAGTCGGGATCCGAATCAGGGTCAGAATCCATTTCTGAGTCAGGGTCCGAGGAATCAGGAAGTGAGACAACTGAGTTTTGATGACAACAACGACAATCAGTTCCGCATGGAACCCACACCCCGAACCATAGACATATCTGGAGAGATAAGAAGAGCAGAGGGAGTTGAAGTCGAAAAAAAAGGTACAAGTGAGCAAGTAAATGAAAGGAGAAGCAAGAAAAAGAATGACAGTGTTAGAGTGATGGAGCAATCTACTCAGGTTGCTCCCAACCAGCCTCCATTTAGCCACTACCTCGTCGCATTTATTGCAACAAGGTATTGAACAAGTCGTCGTGGGCCTAGCGACGCATTTGCACACCCCAACCAGCCACTCAGTCTCCTCTCAAAAGGAAACTGTTTCAACTTCCCACGGGGACGTAGCACATATGCCATCGGTCTCTCACTTAGAGATTTCCGGTGTTGAAACAAGAGAACACCAGCCTCGATTCTCGACTTCTTTGGGCGCACAATCGAGTCTAGAGCCATTCATTGATATTATTTCTTTGGCTAGGACACCGGTCACATCAACTGCTACCGAAGAGACTCTTCGTGACTCGACCGGAACACCCAGAGTAAGTCCACCTTTTGGTGGTTTACAAGGATAGGGTGGAAGATCTTCCATGGCTATCATCAAGACAACCATGAGCGCAGGCGGTACTGCGGTGCAATCCACCGTAGTTACTACAACTGGTAAGCTAAGTGCTCCAGGTGTTAGTGTATCAGAGTTCGTCTCCAAGGAAACTCTGGACGGCGCCTTAAAGGATGTTCAAACCGAGATTTTGCAAAAACTATCAGAGGAAATGGCATTCATCAAAAGGTCAATCACGGGAAAGGAAGTAGCTTCAGCAGTTCCCCCTACACAACCACATATCAGACTTCCTCACCCAACCCCAAACCTGCAGAACATAAGCATCGAGGCACTCAAAGCCGCACTCCTCGATAAGCTCTTGTCCCAATCGAACACCGATGCCTCCTCCGAAGCAGATTTACTGAGTATTCTTCGCTCACAAGCCCATACACCACCCCCAGTCACTCCAAATGATCCCCAAACCCAAATAAACACCAAGCTTAATACACTTACCACATCCTTAACCGAAGTTAAACGTACCCTCGAGACTTTATCCGAGAGGGTTGCCGGCCTTGAAGACACGAGTAAGGGTCAAGCCCAGGGATCGAAGCAGAAACATGATGAATAGGATGATCCTGACCAACATGAGGGGGAGAAGAGACAGAAGATGACCGAGCTGTCAACCTCAGCGACAGTACTACCATCTGAAACTCCAAATCCAATTGAGCCGAACCAACAGCCATACGACTCAGACATGGTTCGGGATATGGAGTTGTCTACACCGATCAGAGAATCAGTGCCAGAGTCAGCAGACCCAACGGTGGAAAAGCTCGAGGGACAACCAGAAGAGATCTTATTGCTGACGGTTCCGGAAAGGCCAGTCCTGAAATTTATTGATGAGAACTCAGATGGCAATCCAGAATTGGAAAGAGAATGGAGAGAGAAAGCAGTTTCAGCCATCCAATCAGAGACGGATGCTCTTTGGAATTTCTCTGATAAATATGAGTTTATGAATGACGACGACTACGACCAGTTCCTCCTTCAGAGTGAACAGGTATCTATATCTCAGCACGACTTACACGATACTGCAGGTACATCCGAACTTCCAACTCCAGACCCGAAAACGGCTCAACCCCGACCTATTCAACTAGTTCGTTGGGAGAGAGTCCGAATCCAGGTTCCATACTTGGAGGAATCCCAGAAGAAGATCTTTGCCTACTGGATTAGGCCTCTTGGCCCAGTTATGTGCCATGGGGTCTCATTTCTGAAAGATCCAGTTCGTTTATAGTATTTGGAAGTTATGAAGAGAAGCATAATGGTCCACGAAGTCCGAACGAGACAGAGAATAACAGAAATCGTGGAGATCGTGTCAGATAAAGTTCTAAGTGTATGCTTCCCTGGTTTCACGGTTAAAAGGAATAATGGAAATGAATGGATATTCTCAGAAGCCGACTTCAGACATCTGAATCTGAACGACTTCCTGGTATTACTGAAAGAATTGAAGACCCGTACCATCTGACCGTTGCCATACACCAAAGCCCTCGAGACGTTAAAGAGATTCATGAAGTGCATAATTACCCTCGCATACATCAACGATTTTCAGCTGGGTTTAGAAAGCAATCAGAAGAAGATCAACATTCTGAAGCCCAATCTGAATCTTCCCGATACCGAAGACGTACAGGTACATACTCTCCTGCCCAAACTAGAAACAGGGATCGTGTATCTGAATGACAAAGGGATGAAACGGTTCTTGAGGATCAGCGAGGTGCACAAATTCAGTGAGGGAACTTTGATGAAAGTTCAGAACGTGCTGCAGAAGATCATTGAAGAAGAAGAGACTTGTCAGAGAACTACGTGAATATCCGAAAATATCTTGCCAAAGAGCTCCTCAAGGCGATTGAAGAAAGGTTGGAATTCAGAAAATCCATCTGGCACTTCGAGATTTTGTTCACTATCTGAAAGCGTTATATCCCTAACTGGCGTGAGATCGAACATCAATTCAAAAGGAGAGATTGTTAGGTCTCATGTTAGTTGAATAGAAGTTGAGGGACTATATTTTCCATATCTTGTAAATATCCTTTTTAGGATATAAATAGTTTGCTTTAATTCTAGTTTATGGTTAATGACCTAAACACAGATTTCCTAATTACCTATTGTACGGCTACTGCCAATTCATCTGTGATTATCAATCAAAGTGAGATTTGTGACGTTCATACTAATTTGTGTTGATTCATATTATTGCACCTGTTAATCTGGGATCCACAGTGAGCATCGATGATCAAAGGACGGAACGAAAAAATGAAACAAACGAAGGATACCGGCATATTTGTGAGATTGTGGAGTTTAATCATATCTCACATACCGAAGCCCCGATTTAAGCGATTGAAGATATTCCGGGAAGCCAACACAAATCTACAATCTTCGTGTTTTCCGTTTTTGCAAATTTGGGGTTCATGGGCTAAAACCGACGTTGGTGTTGGACGGAAATAAGAGACAATTAAGTGGCAAGATTATCACTTAATTTATCAGAGGGCATTAAGGGTTAAGAGGCTCTAAAATGACACAAAAACAAATGGTCTGAATTGTCTTATGTCTTACCAAATCAGACATAAGTGGAAAATAAGTGCTTTTTTTAAGAAAAAAACACCACCTAAGGTTGGTTACGTTTGCGATAGGTTTTTAGTCGTCTTAGAGTTTTGTACGTATTGGGATGAAGAACTCCATGGGAACAACTGAGGGCATGTGGTTTGAATTTTTTGGTATTGAATGAACGATTATTTGTAATGTCTCGGGTAAATTCGTAATTTTAATTTGGGTTCCGTTTTATTTATTTAGTTTAGGGTGTTTTGGGTTGGTTTATAAGTTTAGGGGTGTTTTTGTCAAGTTCTTAAGTTTGAGTCCTTAATTGCAATTTGGGATCCACATATATATATATATATATATATATATATATATATATTGACTCATCTCCTCCTATGTTAATCATAAGTCGGTTTCTTTCAGTGTGTGTGTGTGTGTGTGTGTGTGTTTGAGTTGGGAAAAGCAGAGAAAAGAAGGTCGATAAATTAGGGCTCAATAAGTTCTCGTGTATTCAAGTTTGAGGTAATTGTCTTTTCATATTGTGTTTATATCCAGTAGTAGACAATTTCTACCGGTTTAGAGATGCCAATTTTCTGATTTTTAGTGGTTTCGATCGAATATGGGATTCGGACGTCGTCCGGATTCTTCAGTATCCAGATTCGATTTATCCGGATTCTTCTAAGTTTTTGGATGTGAATTGTATTTGGATTCAGTGTTTTCTGGATAAGTTTGTCCAGATGAGTTTCCGGATAAGGTCTTCCGGATAAGTTTATCCGGATGAGTTTCTGGATTCCCTGACTTTCCGGATAAGGGTTTTCGATTGAGATTTCCGGATACAAAAGTATCCGGATGGCTTGCAATTCCGGATGGGTTTTCCGGATAAGGGGTTTCCGGTTGGTTTGTTTCCGGGTACAAATATATCCGGATTCCTAGTTTTGTCCGGATAGTTTAGTAACCTGGATTCCTTGTGATTATCCGGATTGTTAGTATCTTTATAGATAGATTTTTGGGTGGGTTTCTGAATTGGGCTTTCAGGGTTAAAAGGTAAACCGATTACAGATATTTAGAATTCTTAGCCTGTCAATAAGTTTTATGTGGTAATGGTTATTGTATCTCGTAAAAACTCAGATTTGGTGGAGTTGATCGAAAAGTATAATTCTTGCAAGTTTTCAAGAGAAAGTGATAGTTGTGTTATTTGCTTTCAGGTGAGTTTTACTTTAACCATTTTCAAACTGGAATATATTTATATTGAATAAATATGTGGTAGGTAGTGTGATGATGTGCTTATGATTGAAATATGATATATTGAGATATATGTTGTATTTATATAAGCATTACACGACACGATTGCACGTTGGCCGGACTTAGGGCCGGTGGAGTTTTGGCTGTACTGAGGGACAACGGAGTTGGATGTATTTTAGTGCAACAGAGTAAATTGATTAGTTGGTTTAGCGCAACCAACTAATATGGCCATGTGAAAGAATTGTACACAATGCATACGAGTCATGCTTGGTATTTGTATACTTGTTGTATATTTGTGTTTTACAAAATGATTATTAAACTGACAGGGATTTTCTCACTTAGACCAATTGGTCTAACCCTCATTTTGTTTTCAAAAATATGTATTCCAGGTCAAGGAGTAAGTAAGAGCAGAGGAAAAGATAAATTATGATTTGCTTTTGGAAGTCGTGTGTTCATGAAGTGTTTTGTATCTATAGCCTAGTTAGTTGTGATGTAAATTATTAGCAAAACGTTTGTACTGAGATATGTATTGTATAGTTTTAGGACTAAGAGACCTATGTGATATAATATGTATTTTGTTATCTTATGATGAGATTTAAACTGTGTTATATGATGTATGTTTAGGTTGGAATACTTTATTATATGGGGTATGTGCTTATGTGTATATTAACGTTGTCAAAATCAACAGAATGGCAAGTGGTTCTGGACGTATGAATAGAGATGAAGAAGGAAATCCCGATAGAACAAATCCAAGAACCAGAAATATCCAGGAAATGATGACCGGAATAAGAGGGAGAAGTGGAGAACGAGGTCGGGGAAGATATGGAGGTAGGGGTCATCCCTAAGGCACTGAATTTGTTACAAGAGATGATTTGGCCGCTAAAATGGGAAGACCACAAGCAAACATACAAGCTATGTTTGACCGTCCCCATCATACTGAAACTGAAGTACCGGATCCCAATATGGAAGATGAGACGATTACCTGTACCAAAGAAATGTGACTATAAAATGTTTCTGAGCTGCAAACCGCCGACTTATTCGGGTTAAAGAGATCCAGTAAAGGCCATGCGGTGGTTAAAGGAGATTGAAGTTATCTTCAAAACTAGAAAGCGTGCTGATGAGGATCAAGTGTTATATAGAACCGCGATGCTGAAAGCCGATGCTTTATATTGGTGGGAAGCTTTTATTACCTCTAAAGGACCAGACATGTATACTACTTTTTCTTGGGAAGATTTCGCCACAGCTTTTAAAAGACAGTTGTCGTTAGACAACTTGAAGAAGAGTTTATAAATCTTCATCAAGGAAGCTTAATAGTTCGGGATTATACTGCTCGTTTTCTAGAGAAGTCCCGCTTTGCTGAATACTATGTCGCTACAGAAGCACTCAAGATGGAAAGATTCATCTTTGGGTTAAATTCGGAAATCAGAGGTCTGGTAATTGCAAAGGGACTAGATACCTTATCAGCCGCAGTGGATGCTGCAAAAAATGTTGAAAGAGATAAAGGGAGAGATGTTAGTGATAAAAGTTTTGGAAAGAGAAAATGGGAGGGACCGCATTACGATCCAAAGAAGTCCATATCCCCGAGGTTTGATAGTCGTCCACCTTTCCGACCAGCAGAAAGACCATGTCCAAAATGTAATCGCATTCATCAGGGAGATTGTTATATTGATCCTCAAATTTGTTACAAGTGTGGGAAGTCGGGTCATATTACTAAAGATTGTCGGGTGACTCGATTCTGCTTCTTTTGAAATTCCCCTGATCATGTTCCGTCTGATTGTCCACAATAGAGAGCTCAACGGGGTAGTATGTCAATGAGACCACAGGGTATTAGGCCGGAAGGAGTACAAAGGCTTGAGCTACCAAGAGCACGGGGTCGTGCTTTTCAGATGACAGCACAAGAAGCGGAGGAAATTCCTGATGTTGTTACAGGTACATTTCTTGTAAACTCTACACGTGCTAAAGTGCTATTTGACTCCGGTGGAAACCGATCATTTGTGTCTCCTTCTTTTGCTGTATATTTGCATTTAAAGCCTAAAGTGCTAGATCATGCTTTAATGGTATAAACTTCCAATGATAATCAAGTACCGGTTAGAGAGGTATTTGATTGTTGTGTTATAGATATAGATGGGTGTGGGGTGCCTATTCAGTTATTTCCTATGGTTTTGATTGAGTTTGATGTAGTAGTGGGAATGGATTGGTTAGCCGAGAATCAGGCTAGTATTGTTTGTAATAAGAAGCTGATCAATGATGTATTACCTGAGAGACGACCGGTAGTCATTTATGGTGATCTTAGAAATCGTCAATCTTGTCTTATTTCTATGTTGAAAGCCCGTAAGTGTGTTAGCAAAGGTTGCCCGAGTTACTTAGCTTAAGTGATAGATACTAAGCTAGAGAAGAGTAAGCTGGAAGATATTCCTGTAGTTTGTAAATTCCCAGAAGTTTTTCCTGAAGATTTGACTAGTCTTTCGCCCGTTAGACAAGTAGAGTTTGGTATTGATCTGATTCCAGGAGCTGCTACTGTTGCTCATACACCATATCGTCTGGCACCTTCATAGATGAAAGAAATGATGACGCAACTGCAAGATCTTTCTGATAAGGGCTTCATCAGACCAAGTACTTCACTGTGGGGTACACCGATCATGTTTATGAAAAAGAAAGACGGGTCGATGAGGATGTGCATTGATTATCGGGAACTGAATAAGTGTACGATCAAGAACAAGTATTCACTTCCCAGAATTGATAACCTCTTTGATCAATTAGTTGGAGCTTCTTATTTCTCCAAGATTGATTTAAGATCTGGTTATCATCAGCTGAAGCATAAAGAAGAAGACGTTCTGAAAACTGCTTTCCACACAAGGTATGGTCACTACGAATTCTTAGTGATGCCTTTCGGATTGACGAACGCCTCGGCTGCCTTTATGGATTTAATGAATCGGGTATGCAAACCATATCTCGATAAATTCGTTATTGTGTTTATATTGATGATATTCTTATCTATTCCCGATCTGAAGAAGAGCACGCACAACATCTTCGTTTGATTCTTGAATTATTGAAAAAGGAACAGTTATATGCCAAATTTTCCAAATGTGAATTCTGGCTGCGGGAAGTTCAATTTCTTGGGCATGTAGTTTCGGAGAAAGGCATTCAAGTTGATCCAACAAAAGTAGAAGCAATTGAAAAGTGGGGACCACTGAGAACGCCAACCGAAGTACGAAGTTTTCTGGGTTTAGCCGGCTATTATCGTAAGTTTATACAGGATTTCTCTCGCATCGCTACACCCCTGACCAAATTGACCAGAAAGAATATAAAGTTTGAATGGAAAGAAGAACAAGACGAAACATTCCGAATATTGAAAGAAAAACTCTGTAGTGCGCGAATTCTGTCATTACCGGAAGGATCAAATGATTTTGTCGTTTACATTGACGCCTCCAAACTAGGATTGGGATGTGTATTAATGCAGCGTGAGAAAGTTATTGTTTATGCCTCTCGATAACTGAAGGATCACGAAAGACAGTATCCTACACATGACATGGAACTTGTTGCAGTTGTCTTTGCTCTAAAGATTTGGAGACATTATCTATACGGTTCTAAGTGTCAAATTTATACCAATCACAAGAGTCTCCAACATCTCTTCGATCAACGAGAACTGAATATGAGGCAAAGAAGATGGTTAGAATTGGTAAATGATTACGACTGTGAAATTCTCTATCACCCTGGATAGGCGAATGTGGTAGCTGATGCACTGAGTCGACAAGAGAAGAGCGGAACAATAAAGACAATTGCACTACGAGCTGAACTTCTACCTAACATCTTTGACGAATTAAAGAAATGTCAAATAGAAGCTTTTAAAGAGGAGCACTTGAAACCGGAACGGTTGGTGGGTATATCAACTTCACTCGTAAAAGATGATCGTGGGTTACTGTGTTTGGAAAACAGAATATGGGTGCCTCGTCTGGGTAATTTACGTGATCGGGTACTACAAGAAGCTCACCAATATCGTTTTTCTATTCACCCGGGCACAAATAAGATGTATACAGATCTACGACAGTTTTACTGGTGGTTGGGAATGAAGAAATATATTGCTTATCATGTGGAATGTTGTTCCACGTGTATGAAGGTAAAGATTGAACACCAAAAGCCTTTTGGTCAGTTACAATCTTTAGAAATACCTATGTGGAAATGGGATTAAATTACTACAGATTTCATCGTGAAGCTACCAAAGACTCCGAAAGGATTTGATGCCATTTGGGTAATCGTCGACAGATTATCAAAGTCTGCTCACTTTCTACCGATAAAAGAAACCTATTCGTTAGAAAGACTAGCCAAATTGTACATTGACGAAATAGTAACTCGACATGGAGTTCCGTTATCAATTATTTCTGATCGTGATAGTCGTTTCACTTCAAGGTTCTGGAATAGTTTTCAAAAGGAAATGGGGACGCAAATAAAGCTAAGTACTACATATCATCCTCAAACAGACGGTCAAAGTGAACGAATGATTCAGACTTTGGAGGATATGTTACGGGCCTGTATTGTTGATTTTAGGGGATCGTGGGATAAACACTTGCCTTTGGTCGAATTTGCCTAAAATAACAGTTATCATTCCAGCATACAAGCGGCGCCATTTGAAGTTCTGTATGGTAGAAAATTCCGAACTCCTATGTATTGGAACGAAGTAGGAGAAAAACAACGAGCTGTGCCAGAAATAGTTCAGTTAACTGCTGACAAGATTACTCAATTTTGTGAACGACTGAAAGTGGCACAGGATCGACAAAAAAGCTATGCTGACCGACGCCGAAAGCCATTAGAATTCCAAGTTGGAGATCGTGTAATGTTAAAAGTCTTGCCTTGGAAATGGGTCATTCGATTTGGGAAACAAGGTAAACTAAGCCCAAGATATATCGGACCATTTGCAATTACAGAAAGAATCGGTGAAGTAGCTTACAGATTAGAACTTCCGCCCGAATTAAGTGGTATCCATAAAGCTTTTCATGTTTCAAATTTATGAAAGTGTTTGGTTACGCCAGATCAGGCAGTTTCTCTACTAGATATACAGATTGATGATAAGTTGACTTTCGTAGAAGAACCAGAGGCCATTGTTGGCCGTAAAGTTAAAGTCTTACGGAACAACGAGATTAATTTGGTAAGAGTCCAATAGTTATACCATAAAGGGCAGGATGCTACTTGGGAACCAGAATAAGAAATGAGAACTAAGTACCCGTACCTTTTCGCTTGACCAAATTCCGGGACAGACTTCTTTCAAGGGGGAGATGTTGTAATGTCTCGGGTAAGTTCGTAATTTTAATTTGGGTTCCGTTTTATTTATTTAGTTTATTTTTATTAGTTTAGGGTGTTTTGGGTTGGTTTATAAGTTTAGGGGTGTTTTTGTCAGCTTGTTAAGTTTGAGTCCTTAATTGTAATTTGGGATCCATATATATATTGACTCACCTCCTCCTATGTTAATCATAAGTTAGTTTCTTTCAGTGTGTGTGTGTGTGTGTTTGAGTTGAGAGAAGTAGAGAAAAGAATGTCGATAAATTAGGGCTCAAGAAATTCTCGTGTATTCAAGTTTGAGGTAATTGTCTTTTCAAATTGTGTTTATATCCAGTAGTAGACGATTTCTACCGGTTTAGAATTGTTAATTTTCTGATTTTTTGTGGTTTCGATCGAATCTGGGATTCGGACGTCGTCCGGATTTTTCAGTATCCGAATTCGATTTATCCGGATTCTCCTAAGTTTCCGGATGTGAATTGTATTCGGATTCGGTGTTTTCCGGATAAGTTTTTCCGAATGAGTTTCTGGATAAGGTC
This sequence comes from Saussurea involucrata, assembly GCA_033807775.1. Lineage (NCBI taxonomy): Eukaryota > Viridiplantae > Streptophyta > Magnoliopsida > Asterales > Asteraceae > Saussurea > Saussurea involucrata. The sequence continues at coordinate 66,451,800 of CM066327.1, forward strand.
TTCCGGATAAGTTTATCCAGATGAGTTTACAACTTCCCTGACTTTCCGATTGAGATTTCCGGATACAAAAGTATCCGGATGGTTTACAATTTCGGATGGGTTTACCGGATAAGGGGTTTCTGGTTGGTTTGTTTCCGGGTATAAATGTATCCGGATTCCTAATTTTGTCCGGATAGTTTAGTGACCCGGATTCCTTGTGATTATCCGGATTGTTAGTATCTTTCCGGATAGATTTTTGGGTGGGTTTCTGAATTGGGATTTCAGGGTTAAAAGGTAAACTGATTAAAGATATTTAGAATTCTTAGCCTGTCAATAAGTTTTATGTGGTAATTGGTTATTGTATCTTGTAAAAACTCAAATTTGGTGGAGTTGGTCGAAAAGTGTAATTCTTGCAAATTTTCAAGAGAAAGTGATAGTTACGTTATTTGCTTTCAGATGAGTTTTACTTTAACCATTTTCAAACTAGAATACATTTGTATTAAAAAAATATGTGGTAGGTAGTGTGATGATGTGCTTATGATTGAAATATGATATACTGAGATATATGTTGTATTTATATAAGCATTACACTACATGATTGCACGTTGGCCGGACTTAGGGCCGGTGGAGTTTTGGCTGTACGGAGGGACAACGAAGTTGGCTGTATTTTAGTGCAGCGGAGTAAATTGATTATTTGGTTTAGCGCAACCAACTAATATGGCCATGTGAAAGAATTGTACACAGTGCATATGAGTCATGCTTGGTATTTGTATACTTGTTGTATATATGTGTTTTACGAAATGATTATTAAACTGACAGGGATTTTCTCACTTAGACCAATTGGTCTAACCCTCATTTTGTTTTCAAAAATATGTATTCCAGTTCGATGAGTAAGTAAGAGCAGAGGAAAAGATAAATGACGATTTGCTTTTGGAAGTCGTGCGTTCATGAAGTGTTTTGTATCTATAGCCTAGTTAGTTGTGATGTAAATTATTAGCAAAAAGTTTGTACTAAGATATGTATTGTATAGTTTTGGGACTAAGGGGCTGTTCGGTAGCGGCTTAATGGTCTGTATGGGAGATATGGCTGATTCGGTCAGCCATATCTACCCGTTCGGTAGCGGCTTAATTTAAAAAATTAGAGCTGACCGATTCAGCTAGGGAACAAGGGTCCTTACCACTCAGCTGTCATATTTCCAATTTTACCCTCTCTAATGTTAACCCAAATATTAACAGATCGCCTCCATCTTCACATTTCAAACCTATCTGCTCTCCACCACCACCTCGCCACCACCTGCGCCACCACCTGCCGCCACCACCTGCCGCCAACACCTGCGCCACCACCTGCCGCCACCACCTGCCGCCAACACCTGCGCCACCACCTGCCGCCACCACCTGCTCACGACGGTCGCTTCAGGTTTGTCGATTCTGTTTGAAATGTTTGAAAATGCCTCTGATTTGTTGATTCTGTTTGGTATGTAAAATCGATTCTGGAGTATGTAAAATCGATTCATGAGTATGTAAAATCGATTACAAAAATCGGTTCTGCACCTGCAGTTAGAAATCTGCACATAGGAAGTCATATTTGGTGAAATTTTGTAGTCTATTTGTGAAAATATGATAGTAACTATTTTAATCATCTAGATCAGTCTTTGTATCTAACATTTGCTTATAGATTTCTTGCAGTCTTTGTATCTACCATTTGTTTTCATTATAACATTGAATCAACTTGTTTCTATTTAAGTACTTATTGATATTATTATGTTAAATCAACTTGTTTTTATTTATAAACGTTTAAATTGGTATTTTTTTTAATAATTATAAGTCATTTATTCAATATTTTTAACAAACAATTTATTTATATAAGCAAAAATAAAGACTGGGGGCAAAATGGTCATTTCTGACATTCTGACTGTTTATTCAGCACAACAACCGAACACCAACATATCTGTTAACACTCAGACAACTATATCCACTCAGACAGCTATATCCATTCAGGTCTTAACAGCAAACGAACCGAACAGCCCCTAAGAGACCTATGTGATATAATATGTATTTTGTTATCTTATGATGAGATGTAAATTGTGTTATATGATGTATGTTTGGGTTGGGTTATTACATTATTGAGTATCTTCATCCCTATCTTTTATCTTTATCGCTTTGCCTGCGAGTATTTGTCTTGAGGTTAATTTTTCCTACAAGTTTCTATGAGTTCTTTTGGTTTTTTTTGCTATGTTTGTTAATTTAGTTTCATCATTGAAGGTTACATTGATGTCTTAGTCGTTTAGTTGTAGTTTACGCTTCTTAGATCTGATTATGCAGTTGATTTATAGTTTGTTCTTCCTTTTGTTTCTGCATTTTCTCTGTTTTGATAACATTAATTTTTGTACCTTTTCTTCTTCTTTCTCTTAGTTCTTATTCAGTTCTTATCGTTTTAATTTCCTACACTATTTTTATGCATGTTAGCCTAGATCTAACAAGTTTCCTACTTCCTAATCCAAAAATTACTTAGGTGGCGTTTATTTTTTAAGAGGTGCTGAAGTCTAAAGTCTGATTTCAGTTCTGATTTTTAAGAGGTGGTGCTGAAATATGAAATCTGAATCAATAAGACTGTTTGTTTTTGTAAACTGATAAACGTCTGAATATGTATAACTGGCTATTTTATCCCTCAAAAAATCAACTTAAATACGTCAATTGAAGTGAACCATCGATTATCGAAGGACGTAACGGGAAAAAAACAACAAAAGAAGGATGTTGATAGCTTTGCGAGGTTGTGGAGTTTTAATCATATCTCAAACACCGAAGCGCCGATTTAAGCGATTCAAGTTATTTTGGAAATCCAACACACAAATCTACAATATTCGTCTTTTGCGTTTTTGCAAATTCAGCTGGGCTAAAACCGACGTTGAAATCGAAAGAATGATGTTGGACATAACATGTTGACTCCACACGAACTCTCTGTCAGACTCTACCCAAAATTCCATTTCCAAATAACACAAATTAACCCACTTTTAGATCACCGCCACAAACCACCACCATGTTCCTCCCTAATCAACCCAACATCTCATTTTTCAACCACACCCCTCCCTAGATTTTCATCTCTATTTTACCATATTCTTTTTCAACCTTTTTAACAATGGCGACCGTCACCAACACACCCGCCACCCAACTAGTTCTTGTACCATCATCGGAGTTAACCACTGACGATATGGCTGTCAAGGTTGTTCACAAGCGCTATGAAGGTTAGTGATGGTACGGACGAAGGCTATCAGAGGTAAAGGAGCTTGGTATTGGGCTCATCTCGAACTGGTTCTCGTTCCAAACCCCGATACTGGTTTACCGAAAGCCATTAAGCTCCGGTGTTCGTTATGTGAAGCCCTTTTCTCCGCCTCCAATTCATCGCGAACGGCGTCAGAGCATCTCAAGAGAGGAACTTGCCCAAATTTTAACTCCGATTGCAGTCCCAAACTGATTTCCTCCATCTCGTTGGCGGGAATGGTGAATTTGTCTTCTCCGACTTCATCTTCTTCGCCTCAGCCGCTGCAAACCCACCGCAAACGTAACTCCTCCTCCTTCTGCAACCGTAGCCGCGGTGGGGGTGGTTTTGTTTTCCGGCGAGCATATTGGCGTCGTGGACACGGTGGTCGCAGTCGGCGCAAAGGGTAGCATCATCGGCGGAGCAAAACACCGATGGTCAAACAACCACCACAACCGTAGAAAGAAAATTCTGGCAGCCGTAGAGGGAGGGAGAAGAGAGAGAAGCAGAGTAGTAGTCCAGATACCTTTTGTGAAGAGTAAAGGGAGAGGATGAAAGGTGGTATGTGATCTTTCTTCTTCCTCTTCTTGCAACCCTCTGCTGGAAGAGAACGACGGCGATGGGTGGCTGGAATGGCGGCGATGGGTGGCTGGAACAGCAGCGATGTATTTACTTGGACAACTTTTAGGTTTCATCAATTTCATTTCATTTCACTTCACTGGTTGTCGTCATTTGGCATTTGCAGAGATCCATCGCCAGCCAAATCGTAAGTGACAAATAAAAATGAAATTAGGGCACATAATGGATTGAGAGGAGAAGAGGTTTTAAGACAATATTTTGTCTCTTGTGAATTAAGAGTTTGTCAGACCATTTAAGCTCTTTTAAAAAAACACTCTTAAATACATGAGGTCTGAGCGAACCAGATTTAAGAGGTATTAAGATTATTTTTTTGAAAAACAAACAAGCCCTAAATGATAGTTTGTTATCCATTTCGTTTATCTGTCTTTGTTTTGGTAATGTTTGTCGTTTATTTGTTTTTGGTTGTTAGAAGTAGATTGCATGAGAAGTCTTTGACACCTATGTTGATTATGACACAAGTTGAAACATTGATCGGTTGTTCTTCAAAATGTAATGATAATAAATCTTTGTTTTGTACTGTCACCAGAGAAAGTTAGGATTTTACTAAACAACTAATGTTCGCTTGCTTTAGAGAGTATGAGTGTTATTGAGTGAGGCTTGAGATTAAAGTTGTGTGATTGTAACAATTTTTCACATAGTGGATTTTCTCTCTGGAAGCCCGTGGTTTTTCTCTGAATTGGAGTTTTCCACGTAAGTTATTGTCTTCTTTTTTCCACTATAATTATTGTTGTTTCTTCTTATTTTCTCTATTATAGTTCATTGCTTGGGTTGTTGCCCTGAGGACAATTTCTCAACAAGTGGTATCAGAGCTCAAGGTTAGAGGTAAGAGGAGGCCTCGGTAATTTGTTGCCCTAAGTTAATAATTTATGTGTTTTTAGTTTGAAAAAGACGGTTGTTTGGAGTATAAAATGATTAAGAAGAATGCGGATTGCAACTTGTAGACGGAAACGAATACTCCAATTTTTGAAGACCAGGCTTACGTTTTTACGGATAACTCTTTTTGGGTCGTCCGAGCTATTGGGCCGAATTGTGCCATCTTGGACTCATCAATTTTTGGGCTAGATACTTGGTATTTTTGTTGGGCTTCACCTTGATGGACCTCAAGCCCATGGATAATACTTGTTGATCAAGTATTTTTGCTCCTATATATGTAATGTAGTTGCTAGTTTAAGGGCATCATCATACACATTAGTTACTTACCATATTGTAGTAGTAGTAGTTTTAGTGAGCACCAAGCTCACGGTTCTTAAAACCGTAGCTTTAGCTCACGACTTGAACCACTCCGGTTCGGCCTTAGTTGGTTTCGTTATCTATTAATATTTCCGTTAGATTTTCGACGTTTCTTGAATACTCGTTGGTTACGTATCTACTTATGTTACTTGTTGGTTCATGACTTTAATCGGTTTACTTTGCTTCCCATCGTTTTCTTCCTCTTACTTACGGTTTTTGTTACCTACGGTTTTCTTGCTACCAACAACCATCGATTTCTCCCTTTTTAATCACGTACGCTTTTAATACAATCTCAACTCTTGTTTTCTATATAATTGGCTCAATTTCATTGCTATTATTAACCGGAAGTCCGACTAATCATTTTGGGTTCCCAATATCACTTGGTTCACGGTTAATTGTTGTTAATGTCTTTGTTGGAAATCCAATCAATAGAAATCCGTTTTCTAGTTACCTTAAGCTTTTTACTATAATTCAAGTGTTAATCATTAATCTCACAACCCAATCGTTTTCAAGTATTTAAATCTCCGTTAGTTAATCTTCGGGCTTTTTAAGTAACCAAATCCATAGCTTAACGATTGAAATATAATCATAACCGGTGGTGGTTTACTCAAGGGTTCCATTTGCATAATTTTAGCAATACTCAATATAATTCCACATTTGAAACAAGATTTCCCATGCAATATTCCAACTCTGTCGCTAAATTCTCGCTCTATTATTCATGCTCTTATTTTACTGTCCATTTACTTACTGCATTTTAATTTATACACTTTAATTACTGCAATTTAATTTTATCGTTTTTTAATTCACGCAATTTATTTACTGTCATTTATTTTATGCAATTTAATATTCGCTTTATTTTCCGAAGTTGGTTACTTGCATAACAAGTTACGTTTTCTCTAACAAAATTGTTGTGAATTGTTTTATGCATCGTCCATCTCCATTATTTGCCTTTAAAGTTCATACATCCTTTATAATTAGAAATTGAACGACGATGGGTTAAGCGTCCTAGTTCGGGGTATAAAGTGAAGTTGGGACCGACACCGATAATTAAATAAAGAGGTGTATCATATGGCATGATTGTCTAACGTTATTTAAATCAAGGTTATATTTTGTGGTGGATCACAATTAATCAATTGACAACTGATTCGTTGTATCATAAAATATCGGGCTCTTGAGATAACGAAGGAATGTTGTCTCATCTTTTTGTATAATTATTTATCTCATCTCAACGGATCTTTATACCCTGTGTTTCTCTTTATAATTGATTTTGTCATTAGTTGTTAACTAAACCTCCAAAAAAAGATTACCTTCGAATTCGCCATCTGAAACTTGCTTTTAGAAACTAGACTTTTAAAGAGAAACTTTTCTACGCTTCCCTGTGGGATCGATATTTGGTACTTTGTACCATTATTACTTGTTTTAAGACGACAATATATTGAGATGTATACTTGCGTCATGGTCTATTTATAAACACTTTTTAAAGGGTGTAGTCAAACAAACAACAGTCGTATCGGAGGAGGTCTCGGGTTAGAGGGTTCATAGTATGCTCTATTGTTGCGCCTTTGTCTGATCTTCCACATCAGAAAAGAATTTAATTTGGCTACTTTGTGTACCATAGAATCGTGTGTGGCGGGAGTACGTGCATAATAGAAACCTTTCTTAAGTGTGCTACTCATAGGCTACAAGCACTTTTCTAGTATACAACATTGGTTTTGAGACGTTGATATGATGTCAATGTTTTCAAGTGCAATGAGGTTCGGTGTAGATAAGTTTGACGGAAGGATCAACTTTGGCTTATGGCAAGTTCAAGTCAAGGATGTGTTGATACAATCTGGATTGCATAAGGCGTTGAGGGGAAAATCAGTTTCAGTGGTGAATTAAGCAGTACCAGTAAAAGCGAGGAAGAATGGGATGATTTGGATTTGAGGGCGGCAAGTACTATTCGTTTGTCTAGCAAAGATTGTTATTGCAAACGTGCATGGGATATCAACAGCCAAGGAGCTTTGGGAGAAACTTGAGCAGTTGGGCAAAGGCAACTCAAATCGACTGTATCTTAAGGAACAATTTCATACTCTACGTATGGATGGAGGTACAAAAATTTCAGATCGTCTTAGTGTTCTTAACAATGTCGTTTAAGAACAGGAGGCCATCGAAGTTGAGGTAGAAGATGAAGATAAAGCACTGAGGCTCATATTATCTTTGCCATCTACCCATGAGCACATGAAACCTATTCTGATGTATGGGAAAGAGACCCTGAAGTTTGCGGATGTTACTAGTAAACTCCTATCAGAGGAGAAAAGATTGGAAGGTAGCAATATGACTTCATCAGAAGGTACGGTTTTGGTGACTAGGGTTTAGGGTTTAGGGCAAGGGAAGAAGAAGAACTCCGGGAAGAATCTAATATGCTGGAAGTGTGGACAGTATGGGCATGTCAAAAGCAACTATCTAGGTGGAGTGGGTTCGACGTTAGACTCCAATTCAGACACTAACAATGTCTCCATTCTCATGGGAGACGATGAGTTTTGTTGAGATATGGGAGAATACATCCTCATGGTATGTCCGCTTTACCATGGAAAAGGGATGTGTTTAGGTTAGCAGTTCCACGTATTTACACATGTGCATTGGTTTATTCAAGAGTTGGCATGGGCTAATTGCCTGTTTCAATGATGGTCACCAAAGAATGAGAACCAATCAGTAATGTGGTTGCCTGACTCAGAAAGTGGCTGGTGCAGAGTTCTCTTATTCTTTTAACTCTGTTCACACACCCTCTTTCTTTTTTCATTCGCTCACTTCTAACCAAACTCTCTTTTTCATTTTGCCTCAGCACAGTGAGATTACTCAACCGTATGAGTTATCTCCCCCACTCTTTGATTTCGACCCCTCACCCCTCAATCACTCAAGGATAACTTCTTGGGTAGGAAACACTGATTAACGTAGATCCATAGAAGTTCTTTTAAGCTCTCACACTGATTCCCATGATATGTTGTCCTAAAAGATATGTTGTTCAACAGTTTAGCTTGAACAATGAAAAATCTCAGCTTTTGAATTACATTGTCATCAGAATGTTTGCTCCTCAATAATATCATGAATATTTGAGCATTTGAACGTTGAAGATTTCTCAAAACAAGGATATTGAATGAAATGAAATGAATTCGAAACACTTGTTTGAGAATCTGACAATGTATCAACCAGATCAAATATGAAATATAATCATGAACGCTTAGGGTATCAAAGAATTGAATTTTGTTTATATGAACAAATATAAACAATCTTTGAATGAAACGGTTATGCTCTTACGCTGAAATGAATATGATGCTCAACAAAATTTAAATTTCAAACGGGAGTATTACCATCGAAAAAATTGTTTCGTTTTGGGACATGGTAATAACAAAGTTAAAAAGAAGCTGAACCGGTGTGTATGAATACTTGAAAGTATATAGACAAGACAATACACAAGTATTAATCTTTGGAAACACACAGTCAGAAATAATGATGTAATCTGAGATAACATGAAAAACATTTAAAATTACACTTCTAAAATTAAAAAATCAGTTTGAATTAGAGAAGTGGTTTGAACATTTAAGAACAGGTTTTTCACGCTTGAAAGTTGTTCTTCTTTCAAACAATCTCAGATTGAGTTCAGAAGATACTTACAGTCATACGTTTAAGCTCCCCCTCAAATCATGATAGACTGATTTAAAATCGGATAAGCTCCCCCTCAAAATCTGCAAAGATCTTAATTTGACAACATTAGCACATGTAACAATCAAAGGCTAATAATTTTATTATTATTATTATTATTAGTTTTTTATTATTATTATTATTATTTTTATTTTATTTAAAGATTAAGAACGAGTCCTGATCTGATATGATCAGAAGTCAATTATTCTTTGAAGTACGGGTTCTAAACTGAAGTGTTTAGAAGCCATAAACTCATTGAAATCCGGGTTCTGAACTGAATTATTCAGAAACCATAATCTTGTACTATACTCCCCCTCCATACTTTTCCACAAAGTTGCTCAGCAGCTTCTTTCTACCAGTCATGTGCTTTGAGCAGCCTGAATCTAAATACCACACATGACTGGGCTGCAAAATGGAATTCAAACAGTTTTAGGTACCCATTTCCAAATGGGTCCTTTCGGGTTAGGAGGTTTGGACTTGACATAATGTTTTCTATAATCGGTTTTAAAGTAATCATTTGAATAAAACCAACGGTTATAGTCAGATTTGCAGATAAAATCATCCACACTACAAGAAGTATAACAAATTTGATCATGTGCCAAATTAATCAGTTGTCGCATTGAATAAACCTTGAAAGGAACTACAAGTTTTCGTCTATTGGCAACATCATAATTAATAACATTTGAAACAAAATTGTCTTTCTTGGAATTTAAAACATTTAAAGTAACGTGGGATGATTTGATCTGGGCCACATTCTGTGTGGACTCCTTTATTCTCCACTCAAGGCACGTGTTGTTTCTCAAATTACGATCTGAAACACCAGACAAATAGGAGTCGTAAGCTTTTGAATTTTGAGCTTGAAAAGAATTAACATGCTTCTTTCTTTTTGTTTTTCTTTTCTTTTTCTGTAATGATTGTTTTGATTTAGATTTAGAGTAATAATCATTAGCAGAAATTTTCTAAGCTGATTTTGAAGATTCCCCTTCCAAGATAATATTTTCAGGTTCCTCTTCTTTTATTAGAAAGTCAGTATGATCTGGAAGTTTGGCACTAAAGTCAAATTGAACGGGTACTTCACATACAGCTTTACCTTTGTCGTCACCAACATTCTCAATATCACAGTCAGACTGACTGTCCAATGAAGTGTGAAAAATACCATAAGACTTCGGATAAAGAAATTCATTTTGTTCTTTTTCAATAAACTTTTCTTCTTTTGTATAAAAATGCATTTCAGGATGATCTTTAACAAATTTACTTTCCAAATCCCAAGATTCAGAATCATCTTGGTCATCAACTATCAAACTCCTGAACATAGTATTTCCCATGAAAGCTTTGCATGAGGAAACATCTAAATCTGAATAATGCTTTTCTTTTGAAACTTTTTCTTCAGATATTTCCACAAGTTTTGTTTTCATTTCTTTTAAACTTTCCGAAAAAACTGTGATCATAACTTCCTTTTCGATCTCAAAAGCAAGCTTCTCGTCATTTCTGACTTCTTCAATATTGCTTTTGATCTTGCTTTCGAGGTCCATGAGTTTTTGTTCAAGAACCATTGGTGGAAAATACCTTTTACCTTCCAAAATTGGTTTTTCAGTATCATTCTTTTGTGTATTTTCCGTATCCTCCGGTTCTTTAACAACATAGCTCTCAAAGTAATCATTTGCCAAGGTTCTTTCGTTATTTAATGCTTTTTGCATTATCTGGACCATACCAAAAAGGAAGTTGCATTTTAACAGTGGTTTTTCTTTTTATTTCTTCCTCAGCCTCATAGTCTTCACCATCCATTTTCCACAATTCAAAGTCTTTGTCTAGTGTTACTTTAAAGAAGTTAGAAGAACTAACAAATGACCAGAAAATAGCAGATGAAATAATTTCCACTCAAAAGGAAAGTCTAATTGAACAAGACAGTCAAATTAAAGAATTAGAAAAGAAAAAGACTGAGTTCGATATTTTTTTGGGAAGGGTATCCTAGGCATAGCCCGGACTAATCCCTGGCAAATTTGAAACTTAAAGATGTCTTATCAATGTTGAGGACGCCTGGGATCGAACCCTGGGTAGATGTCTTAACACCAGACAAAGACTTTGTTAGTTCTTCTAACTTCTTTAAAGTAACGCCATCTACCCAGGGTTCGATCACAGGCGTCCTCAACATTGATAAGACATCTTTAAGTTTCAAATTTGCCAGGGATTAGTCCGGGCTATGCCTAGGATACCCTTCCCAAAAAAATATCGAACTCAGCCTTTTTCTTTTCTAATTCTTTAATTTGACTGTCTTGTTCAATTAGTCTTTCCTTTTGAGTGGAAATTATTTCATCTGCTATTTTCTGGTCATTTGAATGGAACACCAGACAAAGACTTTGAATTGCTCACTATATTATGCATATACGTACATAAATCATTACAATTTTTCACTAAAATGTGTTTTATCTTCCAAGAAAACTAAGGTAACACTTTTAATGGGAAATGTGGATGTGGATCTGGAGCGTGGAGGTGCAGATGCAGATTATGTTATCCAAGAAACTGTTTAAAGTATTCTTGATTGTGTAAAAGAACATAATCATACCAACCGACAATCACCATCCATTTACATGGTTCATAGTTCTCTCAGAAATCTCTGCCCAAGGTCATTCAACCCGCGGGTGGTCTCTATTGGACCTCTGCACAGAGCAGATGAAAATGTGCAAGCATTCCAAGGATAGAAAGCCACTTATCTGAGTCGCCTATTGCGTCGTTTAAAGTCCCCACAAGAGGAGACGTTGAAAGCATGTGTGAAGAAGGTGAAGGATTCTATAGACGAAATCCGGGAATGCTATGCTGGGATAAAGACTTATGGTGACATTGAATTTTCCAGAATGATGGTCATGGATGCTTGTTTCATACTTGAATTCATTCAGCGGAACTTAAAGTCTGATGAATCCATTTCGAAAAAGATATTGCTTGCCCAATCTGTAATTTATGACCTGGTGCTGCTAGAAAATCAGATCCCTTTCTTTGTTCTTGATGACATATTTCAGTGCACTTTTTTGAAACTCTATCCAGATTCCACTCTTATTGAGTTTATCCACCCACTTCTAACTTTAGTTAACCTCTTCGAAACAAAGCTAAGAATCCACAAGATTAGCACCGTAGCCCATTTTGATCACATTCTTGGCCTTCTTCATGAATGTTACCTCCCTCTATGTAACATTTTATCAAATTTCTCGAGTTCAACAATCCACTCGGCTGTAGAACTGGACAGGGCGGACGTGAACTTTAAGCCTAACAGAGATGCTAAATCTCCTATGGCAATTGATGTGAAATTACATAGCTTCCCATGCTTTCCCTGGCCTCGGGGTAAGCCTACTCTCAAAATGCTAGTATTGCGTGTTGATCATTTCACTGAGTTGGTTCTAAGGAACCTGATGGCATACGAGATGTGCTATCGAGGTTGTAATTACATTACATCATATGCCATTTCCATGGATATGCTAGTCGACACACATGAGGACATTGCCAAGTTGGTAGAAAAGAATGTGCTTGTGAACAATATGGGTTCAAACGAAGCTGCAACATATATGATTAACAGCATTTGCAAACAAGTTGTGCAGGTAAATTCTGGTTGCGATGAAGAGTGGAAAAAATTGGACAACTAGTGCAAGGGTTACTGGCCGAAAAATATGGTGTGGTTGAAGCGTACTTATTTCAGTAGTCCATGGAATATCGTTGCTCTCATTGCAGGAACAGTCTTGTTTGTTCTCACAGTTGTTCAGACCTTCTTTACCGTTAAGCCTGCTGGAAACACAGATTAGATTTCGATTCTAGGTTTTATCATCCCTTGTTGTTCAAACTTTCATATGCTTTTATGTTTTTATGGTTTCTTTTCGCAAGTCATCCATGTTTCTTTTATGTTGTGCATTACTTTAAGTTGTGATGTATAAACCAACTCAAGGTCAACTTAATTGTTGGGAAATTGGACTCACGGTTTCCCAACAACCCAAGCAATTAACAATCTATATATATATATATATATATATATAGATATAAAAGCAAAAACCATGAAAAATGACATGGCACAATGTGGATTGAGATTTCTCAAATATTGAATTGTGGTTTACTTTGGCTATCCTACATTGATAAAAAGTTGAAATGTTTGAACAAGAAGTTGATTATAAAAGGAGAACAATGCCAACCATTTTTACATGACTTATGATTTATTTTAATCCCTTTTGGATTAAAGAGTTAATTTTAGTTTCTTCATGTTGAATATATAGTATATATTGCATTACAATTATGAGCATCTCCAATGGAGGTTCTTATAAGAACCTTCTTTTGCGCCTTCTTTTAAATAAGCACATCATTATTCCATTTCGTCATCTTCTCACCAATGTGGGATAAACAAGACACAACATTTCACAATTTGATTAAGACTCAAATCTCATAATGATTCAAGTGTTTAATGGAAAATGACTACTACTTTTTGAAAAGAATTGAAATAAACTTATTTAATTTCATATTATAAATTTGTGGTGCTTATACAACTTTCTCGCCATCGCGCGAGCGCGGTGCCACACACTAGTATATATAAAAGCAAAATGTGGAGTTGCTTATGTGGCATCATGAAAGCCTTCATTCACCTTTCTCTATTTTCTCATAATTTTGATTTTTTTAAATAAAAAATTTCTTATAAATGACCATTCTACCCCTAAATGAAAATTGTGTATTTCATTATACAAAGGTTTATTTGGTAACTTCACTTGCAACTTAATTACCTTAAATTTTCAAACTATCTAACTTCTTAAACACATTAATTTTGCTCTTGTAACAACCAAAAAAATACAATAGAACAAACATATCATTTAAACATAAAATTTACAAAACTGGTTCCGCAAAAATTTCTCATTACATCCATCTACGCTTAGGTTGGCGGAAGCAACCTATCCACAACTGAGAATAATCTAACTGCTACAAGTGGCACGTGCACTGTCTCTAGCTGCATCGGTTCCCTATCTCGCTCTTGCTCACTTACCAGAGCCTTCTACTATATGCTTACCTGAAAAGGTTTTAGTTTTGAAAACCTAGGGTTAAACCATGAGGTCTAGTGAGTTCCCTCTATAAACAGTGTACATCAACATTATAAAAATCATTTATAAAACAGTTCACATTCTTCACATAAACATCATTCATGGTACTGCACTGTGTAATGGATCACATAAACATTCCGCGATCGGGGTCCCAGCAGGTTCCCTTCTCGCCTCTTCCGGAGCCTACGCAGACTCCCCTTCCCGAAGCCTACGCAGACTCCCCTCTACTCGAAATAGTAGGAAACGAATTCCAACCTACCAGTCTGTCATACATATCCAAGGGATCATCAGAACCCGAGGATCTATCTCTGATCCCACAGTGCAGACCGACTCCACATAGCATTCACATAAACCATCATAGTCATAAAACATGAGATTTATAATACACTTTACAATTTGTTTCATTGCTGAATAATCTTTTCAGTAGAGCATAATTTTCATGGGAAAGCATTCGTAAAACTGGTAATAAATCATGTTCATAAACATACCCTGATCTGTGAAATAATAAACTTTCATTTACGTAAGAATCATGTAAAACAACAGGGTATTTCCACATAACAACTTTCCTTGGAAAAACACGCACAATCACGTGTTTTAGTTAGAAAAACTCAACTGGCTTGCTTGCTCCAAAACTTCTCATTTACACCTCCGATCCGTTCTTACACCTAAAGCATAACGTAACAATTTAAATCAGTGTCTACTTGACTTATGTTCTTAGGCCTTCCTTCACTTCGACCTTAATTAATAATTAGAATTATTAACTACATCTTAGGCCCTTATCGAAAAGCTCTAAACCTTAAATAAACTAAGTCCAATATAACTCTAAGCCCAAAAGAGAATTAAGAATCTCTCGGCCCAACATAACCCAAAAACCATTCGGTAGCCGAGTTCCGCAACCAAGCCGAGTTCCGCAACCACGCCGAGTTCCGCAACCAAGCCAAGTTCCGTAACCAGGCGATCTCGAACAGTTTCTCACATGATCTCAAGTATATATATATATATATATATATATATATATATATATTCATATTTTAGTTCAAACCAAACTTAAACATTTCTTAACTTTGTAAATCTATTAAAACCCATAAGAAAATACTGATTTGATCATTGTAACACCTTTATATACCTTTCATAACTATATCCATAACATTTCAATCCTTAATTTCGCACAAAACGACTCAATTTTAATGTTAACCAAAATAGTTTGACTTTTTGTAAAAAGTCAACTGTTTTGAACCTAAACTTTAATCTACCATCAAAAGCATGTTTGGGTGGAAATGTTCTTCTTGATTCCATCTAACTTCATCTTAATGATACTAAGAAACAAACTATAACTAGTATCTTTATCTTTTCATATTGATTTAAACACTTCAAAGTCCATCCCATACTTTGACTTTTAAAGTTAGTCAAATGTTGTAACTTTTAACTTCAACTCTTATACGCATTTAAAGGACTCAAATCTTTTCAAATAATCTACTAAAACTCTCATATCATGAAAATCTTGCAAAACTTTAAATAGGGATAGAGTTTATACAAAGATTGTATACTTTTCATTATTAATTTCTAAATCTAACGAGTCTCAACATCATATAGTAACTAATGGGTGTTGAAACTTTCCTAACCATATAGTAAACTCACCCATCAAGTTAATAACACTTATTTCTTCTTCTTTCATAACTAGGCTTTAGGACATAAAGCTTTTAAAATCAATTCTTATGACATTGGGACTCAATTGGGGCTTATACACATAGAAATAGTAAATATTTTCGATGAAAATACACGACCACCATCGCACACAACTACTATCCACCATTGGCAGCCGTTAGGTTACCTTTGGTGACTTAAAACCCCCAATAATCCAGCCACAAACCATTCTAATCATCAATACTCAAGAAATTGAAGCATAAACATAAAAAGAGTACCTCAAATCGTTGATTAGATGCCAAAAAATCAAGTCTTCAAACCCTAAATCGGCTATTGTCGCTCTCTCCCTCTTCCTCCCGTATTCTCTTCTTTCTCTCATTCTCTCCATCTCTCGTTGCACAAACAAGGCACACCACCCATGGCTATTTAATTCTTTCTTCCTGCTTTCCCTTTCTCGATGTGCAACACACACACACATGGCTATTTAATTCTTTCTCCCTGTTTCCCTTCTCGATGTGCAGCACCCACAACACACAAACCCTAAATGATTTCTAATTCTATTCCACTAGTGGCGCACAAAAGAGGAGTTTATTTCCCAATTTCCACCTTTTACCCCCATAAGTTTTCACAATATGCAATTTGAACCCCTAACTTCCATTTAAATTACACTACTTATTTTGGGTTATTACAATCTCCCCCCCCCCCCTTAACAGAATTTCGTCCCAGAATTCACTCTAACAATAACCGGTGCAATTGATTATTAAAACTTACATTCCAACTCTCGGAATAAATCTTTCTAATAACAAAACAATAACAACAGAATTTCACGCTTTCGCCGCACAACTCTGAATCAACTCACAAATCCAATAGTCAAAGCGGGTTTCCTTAATTAACAACTTCTACTGAGTAACCCAACAATCCACGCTTTTGAAATAATTTGAAGATTACTTATTCCATCATACTACTACCAACTTCTCATCTTAACATATCGATTCTCCCTTATCAATACTTAGTAAGAATCTCGATATAATCATAACACGTCCTGTAATAATAACTAAATATCATTACTTAACAATCCATAAATTTTAACAATCCAATCAAAGGCTTATACATC
Source organism: Saussurea involucrata (assembly GCA_033807775.1). Classification (NCBI taxonomy): domain Eukaryota; kingdom Viridiplantae; phylum Streptophyta; class Magnoliopsida; order Asterales; family Asteraceae; genus Saussurea; species Saussurea involucrata. Next base: position 66,468,402 of record CM066327.1, read on the forward strand.
TATCATACCTTTCAAATCAACCTATGATCATACTACAACTCTGACCCACAATTATCATCATGTCATTCATTAGTCATAACCAACTTTCCAACCATTTCCTTCTAGGATCATTCCTTCACACATGAGAAATAATCCACATTCTTTAAAGATTTAGCATCTCCTACACCATGTTCCGGTTAACACACCCAACATCTTCTTTAAACTTCCCATGATCCCCAAAATATACCTACTTAGCGACTTCTTACAACCAAAAATACTTGGTTTCTCCCTTGGGTAACCACCCACCACCACTCCGTCAATCTATCCCGAACACAATCATAACACAACGTCAACTTACACCCTACGTGCTCCAACAGTCTGATTAACAATTCGAACACCTCAACCGAAACCCCCAAAAAGGCTTCTATCTGATGTTTCCTCTCTCTTTAACATCACATCCCTACGACACTAGCTGGCACCTTTAGCTTGACCATTACTGTCACTACACATCCGTATACTCCTTGCCCAAAACGTTACACTGCATACCAGATCTCTCATGGTCATTCACAAAATTCAAACTTGCCTTCATATTCTCCTGTATACATAATCGAGTTTATCTCGCTACCTAGTCCCTTCCCAACTTGTTGAACTATAACTTACAAGTTCTCAATTACTTCAAACACAAACATTCTAGCTAGCTCTTACTATCCGAGCCCTTTCATAGACACGACACATTTCCTTACTGACTACTATAGTCTACACTCACTTCGCTTGTGCTACACACCTTATCCTTCTATGGACCCTCCATACCTCGCAAATAGAATGCTCATTCAAAACAATAACTTCTCATCCTCTTAACACCCCTACAAGGTGTTCTATCAAATTTCAACCTTCTGGTTAAAGTCTTCGGCCTCGGCTACCTTACACAACTGTCGACTTCTACAGCAACAGACAATCTGTAACTACTTTCTTAACTTATTCTCTAACAAGGGTTCCTTACGGAACCTAATCCTTCCAACACATCATAATCAACTTCATGATCTGTCTCCCTCATTTCGAAACCTACTCATGTATCATCAATATTACAAACTCACCTCAAAACTCATATTCCCACGCCATGGACATTTCATTCTTCCTCACCACACTACTCATAACGAGTTGCTAGAACCATCACCTTGAAGGCTTCAAGTTCTTCCCCCGGACACAACCGTCCCTTGACAACCGTACTTCCAGTTACCGAACAGGGTGCAGACCCTCATACAATCGACCCTATATTTCACTTCTGACTCTTCCACTGTCCAAACTTTCTTCTTAAACAAATACCACAGCTATAACATTCTTTCCTGATTGCCTAACACTTTTCCCACTTGTAGTTCTTCCTTAGCTTGACATGTAATACTCTACGACCTAGTGAGTTCATAGCCTTCATGCATGACAACGCAGTAAATAAATCATTCCACATATTTTAACATTTTAAATAAACAACATTGGGAAACAACTTGGGTACACATGACCTCATTACTATTATAACTTCAATATCATGCACAACGATTCGAGAATCGCTTGCATGCATCTTCCCGTGAACCTCAATCTTGCTCAAACCGAACGATGTTATTACGACAGTAATGTATTGCATGAAAACCTTTCCATTTAACACAATTCTGAAAGAAGTACCAACACAAAATAAACCAGCCGGTGCTCACACTCATTTGTAGGATATTAATAGGGATCAATAAGCATTTTGGGTATAAAAGATTTGCAGGTAACCATTTTCCTGACCTTTTGCAAAAATTTAACTTATCATTAAAAATGTGAAATACCTTGCAAATCGTTAAGCTCAAAATTTCAATGTGCAATGTGAATGAAATCGCCTTTTCTTTAAACATACGCGTGCACATTCTGACTCATTTTCGATCAAAATTTATATTCACACATTTGACTTAAGTCGTGAAAATTTCATGTTACATAAAAGAACGCCATGCATAAGACTCTACTTGCAATTGAAGGCTACTCACTCTAACAAGGTCAACCGCTTTACTCACGCAACTTATCCTTGACACTTTACCTACGACCAATGGTCGCCCTCTCGGTCCTACAACAACTTGTTGTACATGCGTTCTACATTTCACTTACTAAATCATTTCATACTACTTTCGTTCTAATCAACTATCTCACTTTCTACTTCTACATGCTTTCATTTCACTATAGGTATCCTATTTCATTTACCCAACCATTGAAAAGCTCGATTAAGAAAATAAGAGCTCCATTAACACTTTCAAGATTTCGACACCGTCCTTTCTTACCATCCCGACAGATCTATCCCACGACTTCTAGAACTGGGACTCTCCCGAAACGGGAGCCATACTCAAACTCAAACATTCATCCTCTCCGAATCCACGAAGAGCTACCTCTAGACGACTCTTAACCTTCTATACAACATTCCTTCTCTACGGTGTATACATTCATCGCATCATAAGTGACTCCTCATGAAACTTCCCCATCAAGGGATCTTAGTCTACCCCTCAGGGATCTTGCTGACATTCCAAAGTACTGGAATACTACATAAACACTAGCTTCTAACTACCACTTCAGAATGATAAGGTAGGTTAAGCACATACATGTACCTGTAAGTTCAAAATTACACTGGCCAGGTGAAATCTCAAACTTACCTTACATGACAGTCCTCAGTACCCTATTAGTCCTAACTCTATAATAGTGTCCTCCTAACGCATTTCCAGTATCTACATTAGTGCCCTCTTAACGCATTTCCTGATTCTCAGTTGTGATTTCTACTCCCAAGTTTAAGTTTAAGTTTAGGCCCGTCCGGTCACCTAAATCCCTTAAACTATGGCTCTGATACCATTTGTAACAACCCAAAAAATACAATAGAACAAACATAGCATTTAAACATAAAATTTACAAAACTGGGTCCCCAAAAATTTCTCATTACATCCATCTACGCTTAGGTTGGCGGAAGCAACCTATCCACAACTGAGAATAATCTAACTGCTACAAGTGGCACGTGCACTGTCTCTAGCAGCATCGGTTCCCTATCTCGCTCTTGCTCACTTACCAGAGCCTTCTACTATATGCTTACCTGAAAAGGTTTTAGTTTTGAAAAGCGAGGGTTAGACCATGAGGTCTAGTGAGTTCCCTCTATAAACAGTGTACATCAACATTATAAAAATCATTTATAAAACAGTTCACATTCTTCACATAAACATCATTCATGGTACTGCACTGTGTAATGGATCACATAAACATTCCGCGATCGGGGTCCCAGCAGGTTCCCTTCTCGCCTCTTCCGGAGCCTACACAGCATCCCCTCTACTCGAAATAGGAGGAAACGAATTCCAACCTACCAGTCTGTCATACATATCTAAGGGATCATCAGAACCCGAGGATCTATCTCTGATCCCACAGTGCAGACCGACTCCACATAGCATTCACATAAACCATCATAGTCATAAAACATGAGATTTATAATACACTTTACAATTCGTTTCATTGCTGAATAATCTTTTCAGTAGAGCATAATTTTCATGGGAAAGCATTCGTAAAACTGGTAATAAATCATGTTCATAAACATACCCTGATCTGTGAAATAATAAACTTTCATTTACGTAAGAATCATGTAAAACAACAGGGTATTTCCACATAACAACTTTCCTTGGAAAAACACGCACAATCACGTGTTTTAGTTAGAAAAACTCACCTGGCTTGCTTGCTCCAAAACTTCTCATTTACACCTCCGATCCGTTCTTACACCTAAAGCATAACGTAACAATTTAAATCAGTGTCTACTTGACTTATGTTCTTAGGCCTTCCTTCACTTCGACCTTAATTAATAATTAGAATTATTAACTACATCTTAGGCCCTTATCGAAAAGCTCTAAACCTTAAATAAACTAAGTCCAATATAACTCTAAGCCCAAAAGAGAATTAAGAATCTCTCGGCCCAACATAACCCAAAAACCATTCGGTAGCCGAGTTCCGCAACCAAGCCGAGTTCCGCAACCACGCCGAATTTCGCAACCAAGCCAAGTTCCGTAACCAGGCGATCTCGAACAGTTTCTCACATGATCTCAAGTCAATATATATGTATATATATATATATATACATATATTCATATTTTAGTTCAAACCAAACTTAAACATTTTCTTAACTTTGTAAATCCATTAAAACCCATAAGAAAATACTGATTTGATCATTGTAACACCTTTATATACCTTTCATAACTATATCCATAACATTTCAATCCTTAATTTCGCACAAAACGACTCAATTTTAATGTTAACCAAAACAGTTTGACTTTTTGTAAAAAGTCAACTGTTTTGAACCTAAACTTTAATCTACCATCAAAAGCATGTTTGGGTGGAAATGTTCTTCTTGATTCCATCTAACTTCATCTTAATGATACTAAGAAACAAACTATAACTAGTATCTTTATCTTTTCATATTGATTTAAACACTTCAAAGTCCATCCCATACTTTGACTTTTAAAGTTAGTCAAATGTTGTAACTTTTAACTTCAATTCTTATACGCATTTAAAGGACTCAAATCTTTTCAAATAATCTACTAAAACTCTCATATCATGAAAATCTTGCAAAACTTTAAATAGGGATAGAGTTTATACAAAGATTGTATACTTTTCATTATTAATTCTAAATCTATCGAGTCTCAACATCATATAGTAACTAATGGGTGTTGAAACTTTCCTAACCATATAGTAAACTCACCCATCAAGTTTATAACACTTATTTCTTCTTCTTTCATAACTAGGCTTTAGGACATAAAGCTTTTAAAATCAATTCTTATGACATTGGGACTCAATTGGGGCTTATACACATAGAAATAGTAAATATTTTCGATGAAAATACACGACCAGCATCGCACACAACTACTATCCACAATTGGCAGCCGTTAGGTTACCTTTGGTGACTTAAAACCCCCAATAATCCAGCCACAAACCATTCTAATCATCAATACTCAAGAAATTGAAGCATAAACATAAAAAGAGTACCTCAAATCGTTGATTAGATGCCAAGAAATCGAGTCTTCAAACCCTAAATCGGCTATTGTCGCTCTCTCCCTCTTCCTCCCGTATTCTCTTCTTTCTCTCATTCTCTCCATCTCTCGCTGCACAAACAAGGCACACCACCCATGGCTATTTAATTCTTTCTTCCTGCTTTCCCTTTCTCGATGTGCAACACACACACACATGGCTATTTAATTCTTTCTCCCTGTTTCCCTTCTCGATGTGCAGCACCCACAACACACAAACCCTAAATGATTTCTAATTCTATTCCACTAGTGGCGCACAAAAGAGGAGTTTATTTCCCAATTTCCACCTTTTACCCTCATAAGTTTTCACAATATGCAATTTGAACCCCTAACTTCCATTTAAATTACACTACTTATTTTGGGTTATTACAGCTCTCTTCATCTTTCCATTTATTAATTAGAGAAAAACCTACAACAAAATTATATATAAATACATCCTAATGCTTCATCAACATTAAACTAACAAATTTAATGTTCTATATTATGTTCTATTATGTTTGTTTGAAGTTTTTTCTTTGTAGAATTTATTTTCCATCGATATTGTTGTCATCCTACGTAAAATTTTCAGGTAATGATTTATGTATTTTTGATATGTGTATATGTCTGTGTCTTCCTAATCAATACCATTGTGTTTTTATATAAAATATTACATATACTTTTTCTAATGTTTTGTGCGATTTACATATTGTTGTTAAATAAGTTTTTGATTTTTTCATTCAATTTATTTATTTACAATTGTTACCTTCGTTTTTGTTGTAGATTTTTCTTCTCCTTCTTTTATGTCTACATAGTTTTTTAATTTTTAATTTGTAATTTTAAAAGAAAAACCACATGAGACGACATTTTCTAGGCATCTCAATCCCAAATTTCTTCTTTTTTTTCCTCAACTTTTGCATTTTTTATTGTAGTTATTAGCAAAATGTTTAATTATTTAAACTATTTTGTTCTTTGTTTACACCTAAATTTGTTTATTTAATTTATTTCACCTTATTTTTTTTCACATAACATTCTAGGAATACAAATAGTCAACATATTTAAAAACTCATTATATAAACAAAATTACGATCAATATGTATACTTCTATTTAGATTATAATTGAATATTATAATAAAATTATTATAATTAATATAAAGATGACTATTATTCACATCAATATAATACATTATAATCATTGTGAGTTATATTATTTACATAACCCTCTTTTTATATATATATATATATATATATATATATATATATATATATATATTATTTAAAGATAATATATTTAAGTCACATACCAGAGGAGTTTTAATCTTTTTATTTATTACAATATGCATATATATTGATATTATTTTCAATAAAATTAAATATATAAAATTTGAATTAATATTTAACGTAATCAATTTATAAAACTAAAGTATTGTTATTATTTAAAGTCTTATTAAAATTAATATATAAATATAAATGATATTAGAATCAATATATATATATATATGAATAAAATTGGAATCAATATACAATTATATACTTATAAACCCCTCTTTAATAAATAAAATATTTATTACATTTAATATCATTAAATAAATTTAATATATAATCAAATACTTATTACTAACTCTCTTATTAATAAATAATATACTTATTACATTTAAGTTTAATAATTAAATCAATAATTATTATATTTAATGTCACTACTAAAATCAATACATAAAATAAAAAATTAGTATGAATCAATATATATAGTTAAAATATAATCAAAACTGAAACTTATTATTATCAATATAGCAATATCTACAAAACAATAGAAACATATATATATATATATATATATATATATATATATATATATATATATATATATATATATTAGAATAACCAAATATATAAAATTAAAAAGAATAACTTATTAGAATCATCAATACATAATAATTCAATTGCATCTTTTAATTTAAATTGAAATCAAACTATGTATAAAAATGAAATTAGAGTTGATATAATACGTTTCATTTTACATAATATGGCTAAAACCTCTTTTTTCAAGATTATCTACTAAGAAACTAAGCTATGAAGAAACCATTGTTTTAAAAGGCTCGTCGCGACAGTCGTCATGGCGCGCCGTGGCTTAAGGTTTGTGTCTCACGCCACGTTATGCATGTGGCACGCCATGGCCTAATATGCAGTCTTTTGTAACACGATATTTGATTTTTTTCATGTTTTAATGTCATATTTGCTAGTTTTTTAATATAGAACTTAATTTAGTTTGTTTATTATCATTGACTCGTTGATTAATACAACAAAATATATGTTTTTATATATAATATTATATATGATATAGAAATTTGCCGCCATAAGTCACGCCTTGATAAACGTCATGGCCTCGCTGTGGCTCCTAAGGCTTGAGGCTTGGCCTCGCCGCCACGCCACGCCTCACGCCATTTAGAACCTTGGAATAAACTGTCTCAAGCAAATCAAAAAACTCGAACAGTGAAAATTTAACAATTCAATCAGGCTCACATATACTTGAAGTGGTCACAATACTGACGACTTTTGTTACTCATTCGTCCAACAGTAGGTTGGGAACGGGAACTTCATGAAAAATTTTAGCCGAAGTTGAAACGAGACATTATAGCAAATGCATGCAGTTTACCAAGATGGCCCACAATTAAACAAAGTAGGTAGCAATATTATGGTCGCATTATGAATATAATTATTTTATGGGATAATCGATATATTACGAGTTATGACAAAACAATACTAATTGTACATCTAATTATTATAACCAATAGTCTCACTCACTTCTTTTATCATTTTGAGTCAATTACAAAGTTTAATGATGTGAAACTTCTAAAATATTATTTAATTATATATATCAAAAGAAATAACTAAAGATTATGAACAACTTCATATCAACTGTAATATTGATTCTTATTATTTTGATATATGATATATAATTACTGGGCCTTTTAACTTCAATATATTCTAAAGAAATTATCACTACCGCGCAACGCGCGGTACCGAACCCTAGTGTGTATAAAGATATCATGCATGTTAATAAAATATTAATACATAAAACATAAATTACATTTCTAAAGTAAAATATAACATTTTTGTTTTGGGTTAATAAAGACCGGGGGTAAAATGGTTATTTTTAACATTTTGACGGTTTATTCAACACAACAACCGAACACAAACTTATCTGTTAACATGCAGACAACCATATCCATTCAGACAACTATATTCATTCAGGTCTTAACAGAAAACGAACCGAACAACACCTAACATAGAATGAAAAGGTAGGTATTTGTTTTTAAAAATAAACATTTAAATTGAAACATATGTAAAAGGCATTATAGTAATATAGATATATATTTTGAGTCGAAGAAAGATGATTTTTATATTCTTTTTATCTTTCGGTATCCATATTTTATGTTAAAATATAGGGAAATTAATTAAAATGCCAAAAGTCCAAGTCAAACTTACCAAAATGCCACAAATCTCTCCTAGTTTACAAAAATACCCCAAATACCCGCGATAGGAGCCCGCGATCGCGACCAGTAGCATTTTCGTAATTAGTTATCCCGCGATCGCGGGGTAAGCCGCACAAATATCCCCGCGGAGGACCATGATGATTTTTAAATGAAATTTTACATTTTCACCCCCTATACTTATTTATAAACTTTACTTTATACCTTTTACTTTTATTATTTTAATTTTACATTTAACACATATAATCGTTTATCAACTAAAACACGTTAAAAAATACGTTTTAATTTTAACAAGTTACACCATTATAATCGTCTCTTCGATACGTTCGAATTGAGCTCAATCTTGAATTTTTTTGATTTATATATTTTAATATATATCATATATACTACATAAAAATATTTTTAATATTTACAATTCATACATTTATAGTTAATTATTTAATTTATGGTACTCTTATAGTTAATGCGATAAGAGTGTAAAACAAAATTGAGAATACGTTAAAAAAATGAATTTCCGCAGATAAAAAATATTTTTTAGGTAGTGTATATGATATATATTAAAATATATAAATAAAAAAAATCAAGATTGGGCTCATTTCGAACGTATCTAAGAGACGATTATAATAGTGTAACTTGTTAAAATTAAAACGTATTTTTTTAACGTATTTTAGTTAATAAACGATTATATGTGTTAAATGTAAAATTTAAATTATAAAAGTAAAAGGTATAAAGTAAAGTAAGTAAATAAGTATAAGGGGTGAAAGTGTAAATATAAAATCAAAATCACAATTTTGTCGGAAAAATTGAAATTTTACATTTTCACCCCCTATACTTATTTATAAACTTTACTTTATACCTTTTATTTTCATTATTTAAATTTTACATTTAACACATATAATCGTTTATTAACTAAAATACGTTAAAAAAATACGTTTTAATTTTAACAAGTTACACCATTATAATCGTCCCTTCGATACGTTCGAAATGAGCCCAATCTTGAATTGTTTTTATTTATATATTTTAATATATATCATATACACTACCTAAAAAATATTTTTTATCTGCGAAAATTCATTTTTTTAACGTATTCTCAATTTTGTTTTACACTCCTATCGCATTAACTATAAGAGTGCCATAAATTAAATAATTAACTATAAAGGTATGAATTGTAAATATTAAAAATATTTTTATGTAGTATATTAGATATATATTAAAATATATAAATCAAAAAAATTCAAGATTGAGCTCATTTCGAACGTATCGAAGAGACGATTATAATGGTGTAACTTGTTAAAATTAAAACGTATTTTTTAACGTGTTTTAGTTAATAAACGATTATATGTGTTAAATGTAAAATTAAAATAATTAAAATAAAAGGTATAAAGTAAAGTTTATAAATAAATATAGGGGGTGAAAATGTAAAATTTCATTTAAAAATCATCAAATGGTCCACCGCGGGGTAGTATTTTTGTGCGGCTTCCCCCGCCATCGCGGGATAACTAATTACGAAAATGCCATTGGCCGCGATCGCGGGCTCATATCGCAGGTATTTGGGGTATTTTTGCAAACTGGGAGAGATTTGTGGCATTTTGGTAAGTTTGATTTGGACTTTTGGCATTTTAATTAATTTCCCTAAAATATATACTAAGTAGTAAGTACACGATCACATTAATTAATTATATTAATTTTCTGCTCAAAATAAATAGATAAATAAAATAAATAAATAAATACTTAATTTTGAACAAAAGGATAAAGATAACTTTTTTTAATGGCAAGAAAAGATGAAGAAAACTTAACGTACATATAACTGTGGATAATTTATTCCAGGGTTTAATTGAAAATTAATATAACTATCAGACTTATATTACATTTCTTTTGTTCCAAAATAAATATTTATAAAAAAATAACATATAATTTTAAAAATATATAATTAATCTTTAATTAATAAAATAACAATTTTACTTTAATTATAGAGAACAGAATTACATAATTAAAGGTAAAATAAGATAGTAAACATTTATTTTGAAACTAAACACTTATTTTGAAACAAACTAAAATGTTGAACAATCTCAAAATAAATGTCTACAATAAAAAAAATAACACACAATATTAGAAAATATAATCATTATTCTTTTTAATTAACAAAAATATAAATTCATTCTTAAGAAATTTCTTTCATCACATAATCAATTAAGGATAGACTTGAAAGATGAATACTTATTTTTATGAACAAACTAAAATAATAATTTTAATATTTATTTTAATATGAAAGAAATAATATAAAATAGAGTAAATTACGTTTTTAGTCCCTGTGGTTTGTTGAAAATTTCTATTTTCGTCTTTATGGTTTTGAAATTGCAATTTTAATCCCTATAGTTTATAATTCATTTTATTTAATTATTTTTCTCATCCCTATGGTTTACAATTCATTTCTATTTTAGTCATTCATACCTAAAGATATTGTTTTGGCCTTAGGGACGAAAATAGAAATGAATTGGAAATCATAGGGACGAAAACCGAATTTTTGAAACAATAGGAATTAAATACGCAATTTTTAACAAACCACAGGACAAAAAACATTATTTACTCTACAAACTATCAATATATCAATATATAAAAGAGAACGTTGGAGAGAGAGTTAAGAATACGCCACCATTGAGGCTTTAAAATTTTGTGAGATTTTTGATTTTTTTTAAAATAGAAAATGTAGCATTGAATGTCTCCACCCTTTCATTTTCTATATATTTATTATTGATTTTAAATCAAAGTATTTGTTTATTTAATCAAACCATAATTTAATAAATTCTACGTTCACATATTTTTTAAAATTATAATCACTATTTTATAACAATGATTATTTTATTATTATTAATGAGTTTATTTATTTATCTATTTTACTTTGTAAGGTTAAATGAATGAAATTTTATATGAATTTATTTTATTAAGATAGATAACAATCATTATAAATCAATACTTATTTTTTTTATTAAGCCAACAATGCTTATTAATCAAAAATATATTTTTTTATTTACATTTTTTTGTGTAATCTAACAATACATATAAACCAAAACTTATTTAATAGTGTATATATATATATTTTTCTTAGTAAGTAACAATGATGATAAATCAAAAAATTTAAATTGTTTTATTTCCAATGCTTATATTCTTTAAAATTATAATCACTCTTTGATAAAGATGATCATTTTATTATTATTATTATTGAATTTATTTATTTATTTTTTACTTTGTAAGGTTAAATGAATGAAATATTATAGGAACTTATTTTATTAAGATAAATAACAATCATTGTAAATCAATACTTATTTTTTTATTAAGCCAACAATGCTTATAAATCAAAAATATATTTTTATTTATTTATATTTTTTTATGTAAGCTAACAATACTTATAAATCAGAACTTATTTAATAGTGTATATTTTCTATTTATTTACTTTTTGTTATTCTTAGTAAGTTAACAATGATGATAAATCAAAACTTTTAAATTATTTTATTTCTCGTGCTTACAATTTTTTTCTTTTAGTAACCTAGCAAGGATTATAAATCAATACTTATTTAATAAAATATTTTTTGTCTTTTTGTTTTTAAGTAAGATAACAACTGCTTATAAATCAATAATTTTATTAATAAAGTATATTAATATTTATAATAATATTTGTTTTCACCGTTCAAGGCGCGGTGCTATTACCTAGTAATAGAGAAAATAAGAAGAAGCAACAAGAATTATAAAGGAAAAAAGAAGACAAGAACTCACGTGGAAAACTCCAATTCGAAGATAAACCACCGGCCGAGAGAAAATCCACTAGTGAAAAATCGTTACAATCCAACAACTTTAATCTTTCAAGCATCACCCAATAACACCCGCACTCTCAAATATTTAACTCACACATTTCTACTCTCTAAAACAAGAGAACAAGAAAGAAAGAATAAAATACTTAAAGTGTATTTTATTGGAATGATTTGAAACCTAGGCATTGGACCCCCTTTTTATAGGCTTGGAATCCCTCACCTTTCATTGCTCTACCGATGTGGGACAACCCTTTCAACATTAGATTTTATTTTATTTTAGCAAACAATCTTCAACAAACTCCAACTTGGCTAAACAACGACAACCATTGTCTATACCGACAATCATAATTCACAAATCAGAGAACTATCATACACCACCATAAAAGAGTATTACCACTTAGAATAATTCATTCTAAGAATTTTTACCTCGGCACATGTCGAAAAACTTGCTGAAATTTTATGGTGCAACTTCCTCGTTTGGTTTACCCAGAAGTTAGTCAGCCATTGACATAATCCTCACCACACACCTTGCATCTATGTCAAACCAATGCACATATGTAAATACGTGGAACTGCTAACCTAAACACATCCCTTTTCCATGGTAAAGCGGACATACCATGAGGATGTATTCTCCCATATCTCAACAAAACTCATCGTCTCCCATGAGAATGGAGACATTGTTAGTGTCTGAATTGGAGTCTAACGTCGAACCCACTCCACCTGGATAGTTGCTTTTGACATGCCCAGACTGTCCACACTTCCAGCATATTAGATTCTTCCCGGAGTTCTTCTTCTTCCCTTGCCCTAAACCCTAAACCCTAGTCACCAAAACCGTACCTTCTGATGAAGTCATATGGCTACCTTCCAATCTTTTCTCCTCTGATATGAGTTTGCTAGTAACATCCGCAAACTTCAGGGTCTCTTTCCCATACATCAGAATAGGTTTCATGTGCTCATGGGCAGATGGAAAAGATAATATGAGCCTCAGTGCTTTATCTTCATCTTCTACCTCAACTCCGATGGCCTCCAGTTCTTAAACGACATTGTTAAGAACACTAAGACGATCTGAAATTTTTGTACCTCCATCCATACGTAGAGTATGAAATTGTTCCTTAAGATACAGTCGATTTGAGTTGCCTTTGCCCAACTGCTCAAGTTTCTCCCAAAGCTCCTTGGCTGTTGATATCCCATGCACGTTTGCAAGAACATTCTTTGCTAGACAAACGAATAGTACTTGCCGCCCTCAAATCCAAATCATCCCATTCTTCCTCGCTTTTACTGGTACCGCTTAATTCACCACTGAAACTGATTTTCCCCTCAACACCTTATGCAATCCAGATTGTATCAACACATCCTTGACTTGAACTTGCCATAAGCCAAAGTTGATCCTTCCGTCAAACTTATCTACACCGAACCTCATTGCACTTGAAAACATAGACATCATATCAACGTCTATACTAGAAAAGTGCTTGTAGCCTATGAGTAGCACACTTAAGAAAGGTTTCTATTATGCACGTACTCCCACCACACACGATTCTATCGTACACAAAGTAGCCAAAATAAATTCTTTTATGATGTGGAAGATTAGACAAAGCCGCAACAACAGAGCATACTATGAACCCTCTAACCCGAGACCTCCTCCGATACGACTGTTTTTGTTTGACTACACCCTTTAAAAAGTGTTTATAAATAGACCATGACGCAAGTATACATCTCAATATATTATCGTCTTAAAACAAGTAATAATGGTACAAATTACCGAATATCGATCCCATAGGGAAGCGTATAAAAGTTTCTCTTTAAAAGTCTAGTTTGTAAAAGCAAGTTTCAGATCGCGAATTCGAAGGTAATCTTTTGTTGGAGGTTTAGTTAACAACTAATGACAAAATCAATTATAAAGAGAAACACAGGGTATAAAGATCCGTTGAGATGAGATAAATAGTTATACAAAAAGATGAGACAACATTCCTTCGTTATCTCAAGAGCCCGATATTTTATGATACAACGAATCAGTTGTCAATTGATTAATTGTGATCCACCACAAAATATAACCTTGATTTAAATAACGTTGGACAATCATGCCATACGATACACCTTTTTATTTAATTATCGGTGTCGGTCCCAACTTCACTTTATACCCCGAACTAGGACACTTAACCCATCGTCGTTCGATTTCTAATTATTAAGGATGTATGAACTTTAAAGGCAAATAATGGAGATGGACAATGCATAAAACAATTCACAACAATTCTGTTAGAGAAAACGTAACTTGTTATGCAAGTAACCAACTTCGGAAAATAAAACGAATATTAAATTGCATAAAATAAATGACAGTAAATAAATTGCGTGAATTAAAAAAACGATAAAATTAAATTGCAGTAATTAAAGTGTATAAATTAAAATGCAATAAGTAAATGGACAGTAAAATAAGAGCATGAATAATAGAGCGAGAATTTAGCGACAGAGTTGGAATATTGCATGGGAAATCTTGTTTCAAATGTGGAATTATATTGAGTATTGCTAAAATTATGCAAATGGAACCCTTGAGTAAACCACCACCGGTTACGATTATGTTTCAATCGTTAAGCTATGGATTTGGTTACTTAAAAAGCCCGAAGATTAACTAACGGAGATTTAAATACTTGAAAACGATTTGGTTGTGAGATTAATGATTAACACTTGAATTATAGTAAAAAGCTTAAGGTAACTAGAAAACGGATTTCTATTGATTGGATTTCCAACAAAGACATTAACAACAATTAACCGTGAACCAAGTGATATTGGGAACCCAAAATGATTAGTCGGACTTCCGGTTAATTATAGCAATGAAATTGAATTAGAGCCAATTATATAGAAAACAAGAGTTGAGATTGTATTAAAAGCGTACGTGATTAAAAAGGGAGAAATTGATGGTTGTTGGTAGCAAGAAAACCATAGGTAACAAAAACGTAAGTAAGAGGAAGAAAACGATGGGAAGCAAAGTAAACCGATTAAAGTCGTGAACCAACAAGTAACATAAGTAGATACGTAACCAACGAGTATTCAAGAAACGTCGAAAATCTAACGAAAATATTAATAGATAACGAAACCAACTAAGGCCGAACCGGAGTGGTTCAAGTCGTGAGCTAAAGCTACGGTTTTAAGAACCGTGAGCTTGGTGCTCACTAAAACTACTACTACTACAATATGGTAAGTAACTAATGTGTATGATGATGCCCTTAAACTAGCAACTACATTACATATATAGGAGCAAAAATACTTGATCAACAAGTATTATCCATGGGCTTGAGGTCCATCAAGGTGAAGCCCAACAAAAATACCAAGTATCTAGCCCAAAACTTGATGAGTCCAAGATGGCACAATTCGGCCCAATAGCTCGGCCGACCCAAAAAGAGTTATCCGTAAAAACGTAAGCCTGGTCTTCAAAAATTGGAGTATTCGTTTCCGTCCACAAGTTGCAATCCGCATTCTTCTTAATCATTTTATACTCCAAACAACCGTCTTTTTCAAACTAAAAACACATAAATTATTAACTTAGGGCAACAAATTACCGAGGCCTCCTCTTACCTCTAACCTGGAGCTCTGATACCACTTGTTGAGAAATTGGCCTCAGGGCAACAACCCAAGCAATGAACAATAATAGAGAAAATAAGAAGAAACAACAATAATTATAGTGGAAAAAAGAAGACAATAACTTATGTGGAAAACTCCAATTCAGAGAAAAACCACGGGCTTCCAGAGAGAAAATCCACTATGTGAAAAATTGTTACAATCACACAACTTTAATCTCTCAAATCTCACTCAATAACACTCACACTCTCAAAGATTTAACTCACACATTTCTACTCTCTAAAGCAAGCGAACAAGAAAGAAAGAATAAAATACTTAAAGTGTATTTTATTGGGACGATTTGAAACCTAGGCCTTGGACCCCTTTTTATAGGCTTGAATCCCCTCTCACCTTTCATTGCTCCACCGATGTGGGACAACCCTTTCAAAACTAGCTTTTATTTTTGCCAAACAATCTTCAACAAAACTTGCATTCAAACCTCAATATCAAGGTAAACAATCGTTGTTTCTGGTGACAGTACAAAACAAAGATTTATCATCATTACATTTTGAAGAACAACCGATCAATGTTTCGACTTGTGTCATAATCAACATAGGTGTCAAAGACTTCTCATGCAATCTACTTCTAACAACCAAAAACAAATAAACGACAAACATTACCAAAACAAAGACAGATAAACGAAATGGATAACAAACTATCATTTAGGGCTTGTTTTTTTTCAAAAAAAATAATCTTAATACCTCTTAAATCTGGTTCGCTCAGACCTCATGTATTTAAGAGTGTTTTTTTTAAAGAGCTTAAATGGTCTGACAAACTCTTAATTCACAAGAGACAAAATATTGTCTTAAAACCTCTTCTCCTCTCAATCCATTCTGTGCCCTAATTTCATTTTTATTTGTCACTTACGATTGGCTGGCGATGGATCTCTGCAAATGCCAAATGACGACAACCAGTGAAGTGAAGTGAAATGAAATTGATGAAACCTGAAAGTTGTCCAAGTAAATACATCGCCGCTGTTCCAGGCTTCCAGCCACCCATCGCCGCCATTCCAGCCACCCATCGCCGTCGTTCTCTTACAGCAGAGGGTTGCAAGAAGAGGAAGAAGAAAGATCACATACCACCTTTCATCCTCTCCCTCTACTCTTTGCAAAAGGTATCTGGACTACTACTCTGCTTCTCTCTCTTCTCCCTCCCTCTACGGCTGCCAGAATTTTCTTTCTACGGTTGTGGTGGTTGTTTGACCATCGGTGTTTTGCTCCGCCGATGATGTTGCCCTTTGCGCCGCCGATCATTTCATTCAATATCCTTGTTTTGAGAAATCTTCAACGTTCAAATGCTCAAATATTCATGGTATTATTGAGGAGCAAACATTCTGATGCCAATGTAGTTCAAAAGCTGAGATTTTTCATTGTTCAAGCTAAACTGTTGAACAACATATCTTTTAGGACAACATTTCATGGGAATCAGTGTGAGATCTTAAAAGAACTTATATGGATCCACGTTAACCAGTGTTTCCTACCCAAGAAGTTATCCTTGAGTGATTGAGGGGTGAGGGGTCGAAATCAAAGAGTGGGGGAGATAACTCATACGGTTGAGTAATCTCATTGTGCTGAGGCAAAATGAAAAAGAGAGTTTGGTTAGAAGTGAGCGAATGAAAAAAGAAAGAGGGTGTGTGAACAGAGTTAAAAGAATAAGAGAACTTTGCACCAGCCACTTTCTGAGTCGGGCAACCACATTACTGATTGGTTCACATTCTTTGGTGACCATCATTGAAACAAGCAATTAGCCCATGCCAACTCTTGCATTAAACCCCACCAGCTACTCATTTCTTTTTCAACAAAGAAATGTTTCAATTTTCTTGGGGACGCAACGTATAATCTATCTAATCTTCATTCGGAAGGTTTGGATATTGAAAAGAAGGATGTTTGCCCCACCTTCGTACTTCAATCATGCACATTGAGTCCGTGGAAAACTTGTTGTTGTCTCAACAATTTACACATTTTGAGACTACTAATCAAGCATAAGTTGCTTCAATCATTTCTACACTTGCACGTACACACAAGGAATAAGTTTTCTTGTCATAACGTCATAGAAATTCCATTGTGTTTTTCGATGATTGAATGGAAGCCCTGGAGGAGTGAACATCAAAAAGCTCATTTCCAAAGTACATCCGTTGTACTAAGTGGCTTTGTGCAACTTACAGGCATTTTAACTGTCTCATTCGTTGATTCAGGGTTACCACTTTTATATTATCTGAATTTGAAAAGATTCGGATACAAATATTTTGGAATTGACGGATAAACAGATCAAATGGAGGAGATTGTTTCTGGTACTCAAAGAGAATGTTGAACTTGAACAAGAGTTTTGATGATCATGATGCTCACAATCATCAAAAAGGGGGAGAAATATCAAACAGAAGAAAAGAGGGAGATAATTTGAAGATTTCAATTTCCAAGAAAGAGATATTTGCCAAAGTCAAAAGGAGATAAGTACAAGACAGTTTGTTAAAGATGATCAAACGTGTGAAGATACAAAGACAGTTCGTGCTTAAAGATTATTCAAGAATGTCTTAAAGCTCAAAGCCCGTTAAAACCTCAAATCCCGTTCATAATTCAAAGACTGAAGAATTTACCAAAAGTCAAAGCTGCAAAAATCGAAGATTCGAAGATAAAAAGATTTTGTTTTGAAGACCTTGATCAACGCTACACAGATTTGAAGTTCGTGTTTCAAGACTTGTTGACTATTTGACTTTAAA